>OY728157.1:1743229035-1744479035 GCA_963277665.1 Viscum album | reverse complement strand
CTTATGAGCACCGGATATGGGAAAATAGTTTCGAATATATGTATAATTCCTTTAATGATGAAAAATATATGTACATTATAAATTAAAATGGAATTATTATGGTTATTAATAATATAATTAATATAACTATGTCTATGATATAGGAGGTCAATGTATGTTCATTTATGCATGGACATGTGGTAAGGTTTTTCCCTCTCAAATTCCTCTTTTTGAAAAATGTTTGGAAATATACACATAATATCCATTATGTATTGTATATAAATTATAAAAAATATTTTATATTTTGAAATTTATATTTTTAATTGTATTTGAATGCTAATTTGAATCCAAATCTTTCAATATGTCTTGATTAAAATACTACAAAATCAATAATTTTGGGTTCTTCATCTCAATTTTTATTCATTAACACTCATGTTATATTTTCTAATGACTCCATTTTTTGTAATTAATATATTTACATGGAATAATACTTATTAAATTCCTTATTAATTTCAAGGTATTTAAATGACTAAATTTTTAACCCTCACTCGTATTTATTTTATTCAAGTGTTGCGAAAACCATTGTTAGAATTAATATTTTTCGTGGTGGAAAACCCATACAATATTCTCATCATGTAAATTTCCATGGAATTTCCTAAAAAAACAAATATATATAGATATTTGAATGTGGATATGGTTTTTTAAAATATTTAACTAAGGTTGATCAATCAAAAATGTGTTATTCGGTATTGACTCAATTACTTTTCTAATTATCAATTACCGGTCCTAAGAATACAATTCAATATTGACACTCCTGGCGTATTGAATTTTTAGTATTCAAACTTTATTTAATAACCATGGTAAAGGATTTTTTACCCCATTTCTATATTCTCTATGAAATTAATACCATTTCACCGAATTTCTGTTGTCCGTGGATGAACCATCACTTTTAATACTCGCTTGAAATTAAATGTTTTTGGATAAGGGTACTTCATGTTACATTTATGATGCGATGAAAAATGTTTTTTAATTAAGGGGATATCTTCAAGACATCAACATTATTCCAAAAAAGTGTATGTATTTGGTTTTATATTTTTTATTATTTTTATAGATAAGTTTATATTAATCTTTATGTTCATTAGGGTCAAGTATGAAAGGTATTGTTGAGTATTATGGTAAATGCAGTGTATTTAAATAGGTTATGGGAATGTCAATGAATTATATCACACCATGGTGAATAAAAAAATATAATTGGTGAATATTCTTGGGTTTTGGTGTAAAAATGTCCTCATATCAGTCCAATGTATTGGATAAAGTCATTGAAAATATTTTTTGACATCTGATATTATAAGAACCATTTTCTTTATTTACATGTTAAAAATAACTTATTACATAAAATATTCACTTGATACAACATATAATATCTATAGGTATCGTTTATTTGGGTATTTTGAACATTACATAACAACTCAAAACATTAAATACACATCGTTATTGAAATCTTTTTTTACATGACCACACAAATTCCATCGTACATAGAATTTCTGGGGATAACCTGGGGACATTCATTAAAAAGGGTGAAATATAAAGCCTTTTAAGGGATAAAAAAAGTCATAAAATGAATAATAAATTACATGTTATGCAATTGGCATATCAATGTAGCCTTAGAGAAACATGAACATAAACACATGATATAGTCTGATTATCATAACATGGAAATGTGGGAACAATATTTAACATGATATTAGCATGAGCCAAGGATCATTGCACATAGATTAGGAGTAAAACCTAATTGAACATGATATTTCATGAGAAAAACCTTATTTCACTTGATGTATCATGACACTATTCATTACCCAATTATTTGGAGCACTATCAGGGTGCACCCTTCTAAATCATTTCATTTCATGTATAAGTGTTACAAATGGATCATATAACATGGATTAATTTTACACCACCATTTATTCCACAATAAAGGAATTTAGAATTCATACATGAAACTCTATAATCAATATTTAAATGTGAATTAAGTTGAATACCCTTGATAGAGAAATGGGCATGGAATTCACAACACAATGACTTTGGCATGGAAAATTGCTCTTCAATTTCAGCAGCATAACGAGGTGACATAAGAAATCATAAAAATTGTTGACGAGAGAGAAATTGGTGTCTAATTAAATTTACATGAAATGGATTTTAAGGGGGTCATATAGATACATTTCCTAACATATGTAATGGAATTTATATTCATAAAACAAAACAATTGTCTGAATCTAAATGAGGAGAGAGAACTTTCATACAGAATTTTGGCATGGTTACAGATGCACATGGAAGGAATTTATGAGATAGGAAGAGGTTTCTCATCATTCAAAAATATGTAAGTAAGTATTGGGTATGTGAAAAAACATACCCCCACATTTTTAATTGAAACTAAAATAGTATAGAAACTTAAAGAAACATGGTCAAAAATGAGAGAGGAAGAAATCCCTTATAAGAAAATGTGATCCCAAAGGGTTGGGAGGGGCTTGAGAGTGGAATAATGGGAGATTTGGGAACCATGGGAGGATTTTATAGAGATTAGGGGAGTGTATGGAAGGTCTCCATGGGTTTTTTAGTAAATAGAAGCAGGAGATTTGGTGGATTTATATAGGAAAATATATGAAATTATTTATTACGTAGGTTTTGGACGCCACACATTAAACTAATCAAAACCAAAAAAACCATCCAAGGGTTTTTCACATGGTTTTTGAGAAAGGGGAGTACAAAAAATTATTTTATAAGAAAAATGTCCTAACATCTTAAAATTGTATGCTTTCTTATGGGGAGGTGAGTCACACTCTCAAAGAAATATTTTTAAAAGATAAAATGTTTTATAATTTTTGGAGGGTCCACTAAGGCACCATAAAATTAACCAAAAAAATAAAAAATAACATTATTTTAAAGGTAAAACATATATTTTACCAAAATAAAATTTATTGTATTTTATTACATCATTATTGGATCATTTTGATGTCATAAGACACATTATATATTAAAATAGTATTTAATTTTTACCCAAAAATTCAACTGTCTCATGAAATTATAAAAAATTCACCATTAGATAATTTCAAAGAAATGATTCCAAAAATAATATTCATTTCATCTAAATAATTTTTGAAATATGTTATTTTTTCTTTTAAAATAATAAAATAGATATTTATCGAAAATTCATGGGTTTTTTCAAAAACAGCTTTCAATCCTTAATAAAAATTACAATTGCATTTAGAAGAATTATAAGATAATTTATATTTAATAAAAATTTCTTTATTAATAATATTTTATTAAAATAATATTTAATTTAAAAATACATTAATTTATAAAAATAAACTTCTTAGTTGAAAATTAAATTAAACATACTATTTGTTCATTAAAACTATTTACAAATTAACAATAATAAATTGAATGTATATTCATTATTCTATATAAAAATAATGCACAGTATTATAGTGCCAGGGTCTTGTTAAATAACCCCTTATAACACTCGCATATGACCATAGGGAAAGATGTGTGATGGTGAAGACTCTATGGGTGGCTCTCATAACATTTCTCGGGTGATAATATCTACCAACTTCCACTTCTCCCATAGCCAGTTTCATTCAAGATTAAAATGTTGAAGTTCAGTTTGGGATTGGTCAAGTGATAATCCCATTGATAGTATATCCTTCCCGAGCTTCGAAAAAATGGTCTTTGTATGTAGTAATTCTACTATTTGAGGCCATAACATCATTTTTCTGAGTAAATTGAATTTGTAAAAGCCCTATATATATACTAATCATGTCATCACTGTTCACTGAATATATTAGAAATGATAACAATTCATAACGGTATTTTGAAATTCAAGATCATAAAACGAAGGATGTGCATATGTTTTATATAACCATTTAACATAATAAGACATTTTAATTAGATCATGATTAATATTCATTAATAAAATGTTGGGTTGTTAAAATTTCCCCCCCTTAAGAAATTTCACCGCCAAAATTTTATTTTTTGACACAAAAACTAATGTGAGCAACTCTGCTTCACCAGTTCCTCTGATTCAAACATTGTCTCTTCAAACATGTTGTTTCTCCACAACACCTTGATAAGGGGAATTGTATAATTTTGTTAAACATTTCCATTTTATCTAATATCTTCACCATATTCCCTTTTTAGGGGAGGTCAATCATCAATGGCACCACCACTGGAATGAGTACATGTGATGGGTCAGGTATGTACTTCCTCAAGAGGGATACAAGGAATACATAATGTAATTAATATTGGTTCAGTGGGAGTGCCAGTCGAGAGTCCACGGTTACAACGTGGTCAAGGATCTCAAAGTGCGGATATACCTTGGACTAAGCATTCCCTTCTTCCCAAATCTCATAAATTTCTTCCATAGAGATATGTGGAGGAATATAATGTCTCTAACATCAGACTCTTGGTCTCATAGACGATTATCAGCAGCTCTCTCTTGACGACTCTGAGCAGCTTTAATGTGATGATGTATGGTCTTAACCTTCTCCACCATTTCATTGACTATTTATAGACCTAAGAGTTCTCACTCCCAAAATTCAACCCAACATACCAGTGTTCTCCACCTCTTCCCATAAAGGGATTCATATAGAGTCATTCAGATTCTTTATGGAAACTATTATTGTAAGAGAACTAAACCAGAGGAAGATGTTGATCCCATCCTTATTTGAAGTCCATTGGGAATGATCTAAACATTTCCTAAAGTGTTTGGTTTGTCCTATCAAATTATCCATCAGTTTGAGGATGATATTTCGTACCGAAGTAGAGCTCAGTATTCAGAGAATATTGAAGGCTCTTCTTGATCATAGAGGTGAATGTTGGATCTTGATCGGATACAATAGATAGTGGTTCTCCATGCAGCCTTACCACTTATCTATAATATATTTGTTCCTCTTGATCCAATGAATAATCCTCTAAAATTGTGATGAACTATGAAGTATTTTTAAGATGATCCACAACAACATAGATATCATTGTTTTATTTGGATGTTTTTGGATGCTTGGGGAAAATATAAATGGTTATGTTCTCCTATTTCCTTGTTGGCATGGGTAATGGATGCATCGTCCCCTTAGATGTCTTTCAATCATCCTTCACTTACGGACATACCAGGAACATTGATGTATTCTTAGTTATCTCCTTCTTCAAGTAATCCCCCATTCATTCTCTTAGAGATCTCCATACATAATTGTGTTTCATGGGTGAATGGAGAAATTCAGACTTAGTGCATCATCCAAAAGTTCATTCTTTTACTCTGGATGTGATGGAACACATAGTCTTGTTCGAAATCGCACAATTCTATCTTCATTAACATTGATCTCCAGTGTTTTCCATTTTCTGATAGTTTGCACTTTTTCTGAATTCACACATCATCGTTATGAGCATCCATTAACCCATCCAAAAGATATGTTTGAGCAATCACATGTGAAATGATAGATGATTTTTCCCTCTTTATGATTCAAATTTCCATGTTCATCAAATCTACGAATATTGGATACATTTAAATTCTCATCAATTATAGAATTGTTGAGTCCTTGATACGTAGAGAATCTTCCATTATGTTCTATTTCCCGGGGTGGTAATGCGTTAATCTATCATAGTCATTGATCAACTCTAACCGTCCTAATAGATATATGTTCAACTCCTTCTATGTGAATATATATACGAGGTTTTTTTGACCGGTATATATTTCTCACTTCTCCCCAAAGAGGTAATTTTTTCAAATTTTTAACAGGAAGATTACTACAACCAACTCTAGATCATGTGTTGGATATTTTTTCTCATGAAATTTCAATGACCTTGAATCATAGGAAATTAAATCTTCATTTTGAATCAACACACAGCCTATGACATTTTTCGAAAGAATAATAAATTCCACAAAAATTTCTACACTTGTTGCTAGTGTGATAACAAGTCCAGTGATTAGCCTCCTTTCCAACTCTTTAATGATCTCTTTACATTCATTACTCTAAGAAAACATGACTCCCTTCTATGTTATCATTGTAAGAGGGTTTGACAATCATGTGAAATTTCTCACAAATCAGTGGAAATATTTAGTTAACCCCAGGAAGCTATGGATATCTGTCACTGATGTTGGCCTAGACCAACCCTCAATTGAAGCTATCTTGGAGGGATCCACTGATATCCCATGTATTATAATGGCATGAACCAATAACAATACCTCCTTTAACCATAACTCATTCTTGCTGTACTTTTCATAGATCTTATCCTTTCACAAGGTCTATAATACAACGCTTCGATGCTCCTCATGCTCCTCCTTAGTTTTGGAGTATATTAGAATATCGCCTATAATGAAAACCACAAATTTATAGATATAATCTGTAAAGAACCTATTAATCAATTACATGAATATTTCTAGTGAATTAGTGAGTCTGAAAGGCATTACTATGAATTCATAGTTCTCCTATAGTTTACCAAAAGAAGTCTTGGATATATCATCCTTCTTCACCCTTAATTGATAATATCCAAACCATAGTTCCACCTTGGAGAAGTATTGTGATCGACAGAGCTGATGTAACAAGTCATAATTTCAAGGAAGAGGAAAATTGTTCATTATTGTAATTTTTTTGAGCTCGCGATATTCAATGCAAGGGTGCATTGACCCATCCTTCTTCTTTACCAAGAGTACTGGTACACCACACAGTGATACACTTGTGGGTATAAACCCTTTACCCAAATTCCCTTATAGTTGTATCTTCATCTCCTCAAGCTCCACAACAGTAATTCTATATGGAGGTGTGGATATTTGCAACGCCCTATGTGTAAGATCAATCGAGAATTCAACATCTCTTCTTGGTGGAGGACTAAGAAATTCTTCGAGAAACACATTAGTGAATTCCATCACAATAGGCATGTTTTCAAGGACGGTTGCTTACTTATACTCAATCATCTGAGTAAGACACGCATGATCATATTATTGTAAAATCCCCACTTAAGATGATGGTGATAAATAATATTTATCCCCCTACTTGCAATTGTACTGAATAGGGGGTTAAATCACCTTATGGTGAGTGATTTCCCTCTCATGGGAATTTATGATAGCTCTATATAAGGAAAGCCAATCAATACCAAGAATTGAATCCAATTCCACCAGAGGGAGTATGATGAGGTTCATTAGGATGTTCAATCAAAAAATTATGATAGGGAAGGAGTTATATTCATGGGTTGAAATGATTCAACCATTTTCGGTTCTCACCGACATATTTACTTCCATGATTTGTGTGGGTGATGGGATTAGTCTACAAAACATTAGGGATATAAAAAAATGCATAGAACCAGATTCAAAAAGTATGTTTTCTATTATTGAATCAATAACTAGAATACATGTCACCACTTCAATGTTCTCGTTCACTTCGGCGGTAGTGACTACAAAGGCTCACCCTTGCTACATTGGAGGTTGTTGGTTGTCTTTGAAAAAACCATGGAAAAGGGAATAAGTTTGAAAAGTGCCATAGTTATTTGAAACTGAAGCAATGAAGATCGTGTTGAGGGTCGAATAGAGTGTTTCTATCCTCTGTTGAAGCCATAATATTTTCTTTTCGGTAGTTAATGGCTAGGTGTCTTTGTCTTTCACACCTAAAGCATTTCTTCATCCCCTTCAGGAAATTTTCAAGTTGATTCTTTCTGCACCTTTGGCATGTGTGGTGCTAGATTTCCATTGAACCATTGCATTTATCCATATGATCGCCAAAATTAAATTACACATTACACTTCATTCCCTGTGATACCTATGAGATTATCTTATCTCCATTTCAATTTTAAAGGAACATCAAAAAATTTCATCATAGATCTCAATGTCACAGATCTCAAGGGAATTCCATAGACTATGTTTTATGCCACCAAAGAGGGAGTCAGATATTCATTCATGAGTAACAATAAAACTAGAGGCGTATCGTACAAGATTTTTCAATTTTTCCTTTTACACTCTGATGGATTTGTCATCTTTTTGTATGAGGTAATGGAAGTGGCATTCTATCATAAGTCGAATGGTGAAACTAAAATATTTTTTAATTTTTTTTTGGAAATGCTTCCAGTCCAACACCTTGATATCCTTCGTAGGCTTCATATTTTTGATCAATTTCCACCATTGATCCTCTTCAACGGCCATATAATATGTATCCCTAAGTACATTATCTTGTTCAAAAAATTGAAGGATTAAGAAGAGATTCTCAGTGGAGTTGATCCATTTTTCGGCGATTGAGGGATTAAATGATCCATCAAAAGTAGGAGACCTTTCTCTCATAAATCTATCGATTTTAACATGTTCTTTCTTGGGTGGGGGTGAATGTTTCACTTGACCCATAATTATATTCAAAATATGAGTCAATAGAGAGAGTATTTTGTCAATGTTTGTGATTCCAGCTCCTATCTGATTTGTCATATCATTAGAACAGTTTTCACATTGATCTTCACATCTGTTGTTAGCCCAAGTCCTCCTATTACTGACCATTGGATGGAATAAAAGGAAATTTAGGGGTAACACCTAAAGGGTAATCCAAAGACAAAAAATGGATGACTTATATGTTAATTTTATTTCCTTAACTTATGAATTTATAGCATTCAATATATTTTACCCATGATCTACATCCCACCATATATTATTAGGGGCATTTTTTATTCCATATAGAATGGTTCATACTATGATTAGGAATATACCAAAGAATATCTGTTGAGAGTGTCATAAACAATAGTGCAGAAAAGATCACTGTCGTGCAACATTTCCCATTCGAGTCTAATTCAATGCGATGTTTTCTGGTTTTACCCATCAATACATCTATGCCAGAGTCGCCTCTACCTTCTCGTACCCAGATAGGGATGTATTTTCCTAAAAAACCAAATACTCAATAATCACCAATGTTTAGGAATGTTTTAATTATACATATTCTTATCCATATAAATTTTACTAGGGGTTTTTAATATTATTCCCAGAAATAACTAAACGTATCCTCTAATACATACTATAAAAACCCTGCTCTTTATTTCACACATAAAACATACTTATTACATAAAATCATCACTTGATAAAACAAAGATGATCGAGTGTTCTAGTGTATTTGGGTGTTATGAACATTACATAGAATCTTAAAACATCAAATACTAATCTTTATTGAAAACTTATTTTACATGACCACACACATTCTATTGAACATAGCATTGCATGGGATAACCTGAGGACATGCATAAAAATAGATGATATATAAAGCCTGGAAAGAGAGTAAAAAATCATAACATGAATAATATAGTACATGTTAGGAAATAGGCGTATCAATGGAGCATAAGAGTTACATGAACATTAAGACATGATGTAGATTGATTATCATAACATGGAAATCTGGCAACAACATTTAATATGATATTTGCCTGAGCCAAGTCTCATTGCACATAGAGAACGAGTAAACCCTCATACACTTGAGTTAGCTTCATTAAACCTTCATTTCACATGATGTATCGGGATACTAGTATTTAACCAATGCATTGGTGAACTATCTCGGCACACCATTCATAAACATTTCATTTTATAAAGGTAAATACCCTTGATAGAAAAATGGGGATGGAATTCACTACACAATGACTTTGACTTGGAAAATCATGGTGTCATTTCGACAGCATAACGACGTGACATAAGAATTCATAAAAATGGTAGAGGATAGATAAAGGGATGTTTCATCATATTTACATGAAATGAACATTACGGGGTCATATAGATACATGTTCCAACATATGTAATGTAATTTATATTCATAAAACAAATGAATTTATTGAATGTAAATGAGGAGAGATAAATCCATTACTGAATTTCAGCATGATAATGGGTGTACATGGGAGGAATAAATGAGAGAGAAAGGGGTCTATCTTAATTAATACATAAGTAAGGAAGTATTGGGGAGGTGAAAAATCACACTCATACATTTTTAATTGAAAATAAAAGGGTATATAAACATAACAAAACTTGGACAAAAAATGAGAGAGGAAAAACCCTCTTACTTGGAAGAGTAATCCCAAAGGTTTGGGTGGGTTTTGATAGAGGATTAATGGGATATTGGGGCATCTTGGAAGGATTCTAGATAGATAAGGTCATGTTGGGGACATTCTCCATGGGATTTGAGTAAAGAATAGTGGGATATTGGGTTCGTTTATATTGGAAAAGAAATGGAATTCTTTATTATCTTGGTTTTGGAAAACACATAGTAAACTAATAAAAACCACAAACCAAAACATGGTTTTTTCCAATGCTTTTTTACAAAGGAATGTGGAAAATTTAATTTTATAAGGCTAATGGACTAACTTCTTAAAATATTATCATTTCTTATAAGGGTGTGTGTCACACTCTCAAAGAAATCATTTTAAAAGTTAAAATAATTTATATGTAATCAATTATCCACTAAGGTACTATTAAATTAACCAATAAAACCTAAAATCATATTATTTTAAAGGTAATAAATATATTGGCCAAATATCCCAGTTAGAGTAATTTATTAAATCACAATTATGTGATTATGATGTCATAAAACACATTATATAATAAAATGAAATCTAATTTTACACAAACATTCATATGTCTCAAAAAATTACAAAAACTTCAGTTTTGGATAATTTCAACATCCAGATTCCAAAAATAATATTCATTTTATCTCAATATTTTTCTAAATATGTGAATTTTTACTTTTATAATAAAAACATAAATTTATCATAAATTCATTAGTTTTATCAAAAGCATCTTTCAAAACATAATAAAAATTACAATTGTATTCATAAAAAAGATACGATCATTTATATTTCATAAAAATTAATTTGTTAATAATTTTTTATTAAAATATTATTTAACTCAAAAATACAATAATTCATCAAAATAGATTTATTTGTTGAATATTAACTTAAAAATACAAATATCTCATTAAAACTATTTACAATGTGACAATAATAAATTGAATGTATATTCATTATTCTGTAAAAAAAATAATGCACATAATCATATTACTAGGGTCTTGTTTCATGAACCATTATAATACCCACATATAACCAAAGGGTAAGGTGAGTGATGGCGATTGACTCTGGGGGTGGCTCAAATAACGTCTCCCGATTGATAATCTATGTCAACATACACATCTCCTATAGGCAGTTCTGTTTAAGCTTAACATGTTGATGCTTAGCTTGGGATTCATCCAGAGGAAATCCTAGTGATGTTACATCCTTAAGAGCACCGAAAAATGGGGTTCCTATATAGATATTCTTCTAGTTGAGGCAATTACTTCCTTTTCCTGAGTAAATTGGGTTTGTGAAAGCCCTATATTTATACTCATCATGTGATCACTATCCAATGACTATATTAGCAATGGTGACAATTCATAACTATATTTTGAAATCTGAAATCTTAAAATCAACAATGTGAATATGTTTTATAAAACTATTTTATATAATAAGACATTTAATTAGATAGAGTTGAATATTAATTAATAAAATTTTGGGTCATTACAGATATTATAGATTCTAATAGTATGAGACCAATGATTATGGTCATCCACATTTTCATGAATTTTAATGGATATAGCATGCCCTTGGGGTCTAGTGATTGCATCTTCTAGTCATTTATACATTATAAATATATGAATTTTTTATTTTTTGTGTTATGAAGAAATCTGTTGAATGCTCCTCCTTACATAAAATATGAGATCGATATTTTTTTCCCCATTCAATAGGAATCCCATCATAGATTTATGTGAAATAATCTAGGATCTTATAAATGAGATAATAATTTTATCATGGATTTTTTTGCTAAAAATTATATTCTCATGTTTAATGTGATATATATATATCCATATGTCCTTCCATGAATATTAAGCTATTGGATACTTCATGGACTCTTGTATGATGTATAAATATTTTAATATAACCACCCACTCTATCATTATCAACTCTGGATTATTATAGATGCTTTATTAAATGTGTGAATAATATATTATTGAAGGAGGAGCTCCATATTTTTGATTAAAACATAGTAAAACCCAGAATTTGTTCATGTTAATAATAAGGTTTTAAAAAATATATTCATGGTTTGAATTATTTTATGATGGAGGTAATTGAAAATAATCAGATATAGGGAATTTCCCTAAAATCATGTTTACTTAATAATTAAAAATACTAAGAGTTCATAAAATATGTATTACACAAAAAAATTAATATCAATTAAAAAGAAGTATATATAGAAGAAATATAAATTAAAAATATAGATGATATATATGATAATTAATAGGGGAAAAAAGATAAAATAAAATATAATGTTTAACAAAAAAGTAACTTGAGGGAGCAGACAATCAAATTTTAAATTTTTAAATACCATTGGTTAAAAAAGTAATTTAAAATTATTATAAAACATTATTATGAATGTTGGTGAGGAAAATATTGAGGTTGAAATGTGATAAATCATATATGACATTTTTAATAGGAAAATTGAATGTGGTGGGAATGGAAAACATATACGTTGATGAGAATAATATACTAGATTGGATGAGTTTAAAACCTAAAAATATAATAAGTTTTAGGAATATAAATAATAAAATGAATATTTTTTTGAATATAACAACATAATTTACCAATTTTAAAGAAGATATGTATACATGTATTATATAAAAGTAATATAATAATGAACAATTCAAAATAATATTCAAGAAAAAACATCTCAATTTCGAAACAAAGAAGAAAATTCATCAATAAACCACAGATGTCTTCATTATCTAGAAAATTAAAAACATAAAGTTAGAAAATAAGATGGATTTGTAATTTCATTAAATTTAATGAATCATATGATCAAAATACTTAATTGGTAAATAACTATAAAATAAAAAGGCTACAAGTTGGGAATGGAAATCACATTTTCATGGAATCAACGTTGTGGCATGAAGACCCATTCCATAGGTCCAAATTTTATTTTCACATGTTCATAACTTTCACTCCATTTAAATATTCTCCATTGGGTCACACTTTAATGGTCAATAAGAAGAAATTATAGAAATACTTATGCTTGTAGGACATTTGGGTACAGTTGATGATATACTATGGTATATTTTTAGTCAATATAATTCTTTACAATTGGAAAAGAAACAAGGTTATGAAGGGTGGTATTTATAGGTGAGAAGAGTATAATTTTTTATAATTTAAAATTGAAAATCATGAGTAAATAGTTAAAAAGATCCAATAATGAAAGATAATAGATTTTTTAAATTGTAAGGTTATGTTATCTAACATCGAATAGTTTTGATATAAGTTTTTATAATGTTTTAGGGTTCTTACATTTTGTTAAACCACTTTTAACTTAATTCACCTCAGCACAGTCAATAATTTTACCTCATAAATACATTTTAGGCATAAAAAAAATTATTATTAAATATTTTGTGAATTATGATTCTGAATATGATAACCATTTTCTAAAAAAAATTAAAATATTGATAATAATTAATTTTAATATTATTGTACTCATTACGTGAGAACCCTAACTTTAGAAAAATATAGGTTTTAATAATAAACTTTTTTGATAAAATTATCATTATTGTTTATTTCCTTGAATTAAATTATTTTATTGTAATTGTTTTTTTCTATTATGTCTTCTAAATAATTCTTAAGATGAAATTTATCCTGTGATATCACTACTAAAGAAAAATAAATACTTTTTATTAAGAATAAAGGATTATGTTGGTTTCAAAATGTTAAACATGGTTTTTCTGTATTCCAAATTGTATTTTTTAAATTAAAAAAGATATTCATTAAAAATTTATTTTCCATGAATTTTCTTTAATATTTTTTTTGTCATTATTTTATAATGATATGTTCAAAAATGATATGGTATTTTTAAAAACATTATGTTTTGAAGGAAAATATAACATAAAATATTAGGGTGTTATATTCAAATTTAATAGGGTAAAAATTAAATTGAATGGATTTGTCATAACCCCATCCACATTAATGAGTTCCCCTTTCGATCCTAAAATGGGACATGGTAGATAGCAACACCTAAGTCCCTCCATATGTAGGCATCAGGTTAGCAACTAGAACTAATGGTATAAAAAACATGTGGATCAGTGGAATTACCCACTAAGAGAACATATGAGAAAGATAGAGAACACAAACACCATTAAAATTTATCTAAGACTCCATTATAGAACAAAACCCAAATATACATGTGTAATGCCCTGTAAGAACTAGTACAACATAAAGTACCAAAAGAAAAGGCTAAAGGCACTAACGACCATGAAGCATAAACAGTTCCTCCAAACATAAAGAAAACACTAAGTAGTATTATATCCAAGATGGTTACACTGTCCTAAATGAATGTTTTTATAGATAAATAGGATTAGTATAATAGTATACCCAATATGATCCTCCCTAGAGCCTCTCGTGAAAATGATATATAAATCATGATAGAGCACCATGAACAACTAGTGAAACTTACTCATCACCTAAACATGTATGTTATTTTCCCATCCTCTCCATGGATACATTAACCTAATTTTACATACAAAAGAGTATAATATAATAAATAATATTAAGGGTACATTACTACCACTTTCCCACTAGTATTCATTTATTCCCTTACATCACATGTCCGGAGAATCTCTCTCCAAAAAGGCTAGCATGTAGACATCTGGGTGAAGCACCAATACATGAACCTCATGCCACACATTACTATGTCCACATAACAAAAAGTATCTATGTATTTTATGAGATACACCATTCCCTATATAACATGTTTTCTACATTGGGTATTATACCTCAAGCCATCACAACCCATAAACCAAGTAACTATCCGGAAGACATCACATCCTATATACGTTGTCCCTAAAGTAGTCCTTAGGAATATATATCTAGAATACATTTCTACCAAATAACTAATAGAACTACATCCCTCTATACAAATAATTGGGGAAAACTAACTACCTTGCATACCAGTACATATAACTATCATGGGAAAAGAACGAGGTCAGAGGGGGTTGTCATCCAACCATCCTCACACTGGGATTTTGTGAAAAATACCTCATAGGGATCAGAATCCTCAGGTGTCATTTTCCCTAACAGAATGGGTGGAGTAGTATATGAAAACAAAAAATGTACATGATAAAATATAGCTCACAACCCCACTATTAGGATAACCTAGTATTAGATTCAACTTTAGCTAATGTCTCAAAGACTCTAGAAATCCACTAATAATACTAGATAACCAATAATCTCACAACCATTTAAAATGCCCAATAAAATTAGATTATTCATTTTCATCTACTACAGTTTATTTAAACTAATTCATTAATCATTAATTAACTGATATCATTTTCGGGAATAAATTAAATTAACATTTTAAAGATGTTTCATGCCCTCGAGGTATTAAAAAACCATGTCCATGAATTCATAGAATTAAAACCTTAGTATTTCATCACATTGATATACCCACACCATTTTTAAACATTTATAAATTTATTAACATTTTTACTTTCAATATTACAATGTATACTATGAAAACACTCTATGCTACCAAAAAAGGTATAAAATTAGGCATATCCACTTGCCTCAAGTAGTGAGAAAATTAATATAAACATAAAACATGACTATAAACTAAAAAATAGATTCAATAAATAATCCATATTTATTATAAATGGATAACCCAAGATTCAAGATATTAATTCATGTTTGGTGTCCTCCCTAACACCCACATGCATATAAACAAGCATCTCGTCGCAATATGTGTCAATAGTTTCCACAAAATCGTGGTCTCCCTACCCCACATACCACAACAACCCTATATGATCATCCATTCTAGGCTTACATCACAACTATATCTACCTTTCCCACCTCACAAGGCTGGTGTCTAGAGCATACCCCAAGCAGTAGGAAACAAACATACAAACTGATTTATTTGACCTAAATCAAGTCATTCAAACGTCACACTCAATAAGCACTCAAGGCTCCAATGAACATTTCACACGACCATTACAAGAAAGAATGAATATTAGGACCTCCAAAATAATTATCTTTTATCACAAAACTAAATGAAATTCTATGTTGAATTAACCAATTCATTATTTGTGGGATATAATGACGGGCTTCATAACCGTAAATCTAGAAAATAATTCCAAAATTAAATAAAAAATTAATTTAACATTAATTTAATACTTTTATTAACAACCATCCACATTATTGAAAACATTATTCAATTCCATTAACACATGGCGGGTCAATCCATTTAAACTTTCATGGAGCATTAACATTACAACAAAAGAGATTCATTAAAAATTCCTCTGTAATATTTTAGAAAATTAATATTCAATGAATTCATGAAATATGTTTTTACTAATTTCACATGATAATCCAATCATAGAAAATATATCATAGAGATCATAGAATATAGAAAAAAAAGAGTCATACCATTATCATGGTACAAAACAACAACATCTGCATGTGATCAATACCAATTATTTAATATGGTTCAGGTAATTATTAGGTTAATTACACTGAAATCCATGGGGATAAATCATGATAAATTTATGATCTCACATAATAAAGAAGAATCAATGAATCCCCAAACACAAAAGGCTGTTAATTTTATTTGCCAAAGAATGGACCAACACTGTAGATCCTAATCACCTCTCCAAAATTAATTGTATCCAACTAGTTAAACCACGCCAAAATTTCACAAATAAAAAAAAAATTAAATATAGAGATCTATTTCCATCATTTATTATAGGGAAAAGAGAGGAACCAGATCAATAAAACTACTTAAATGGTGGTAGATCATTCCATTTAGTTAAGACTTAATTATGTAGGGAATCTAATAATTTATCCATGAAAAAATTATCTAAAAAATATCGAAGATGGGGCATATAGAATTATTGTAATGACATGGAGTTTTTGTAAGCCATAAGGTACAAGAAACACTATAAAATGTATCATTTAAATATTAAGTTCATTTGGGATTAACCCAACATGTAATCCCATTTCACAATGTTTAATCCTTCGGGTATGGTTTAAACTGATAAATCCATCACATTTTTTTAAACCTCACTTTATTACACATCATGATTTTATTAGCACAAGACATAAAACCCACATTCACATACAGTAAAAGTTTACATGGCATGAAATCGCTTTTATTCTTTATTTTAGAAACTAAACTCTTCCAAACATCCATTGGGTCTCCTCTAAGCCCCTTTGTCTTTGTAAATATGCGACGAGTCTATGCACATGGATCACGATGATTACATTAGACACCTTTCAAAAAATTCTCATCATGGAGAATCCAAAACCAACAAAGAGAGGAAATCTAAGAAGGTTTGTTTAAAAATACACCATATGAGATACCTCCCAAGGCTATCACCACTGCATGAGATAAAAAACCTCATCAATGGAATAATAATAAATCATGCAACAACCACAAATAACATAAAACTACTCTCCCAAGGAAGATACTACTCAAAAGAGGGTAATCCACAACAAGAAACAAGATAAGGCCCTATAAAGGTTCTTAACCACAAAATGAATAGTTTTTCAAGATAAGTGTTAAATATAAAAAAAGGTTACTGAGTGCAAAACTACCACTGACATTTAGAGGTACTCTCCACCATGTCTATGTGCAACTAGAATTCACCAACCAAGGGTATATCATGTTGGAAAAATGATTTCTATAAGTCGTATTGGATCAATACAAGACTCTTCTTTAAGGTAGCATCATTTTCAACATTGATCTCAACACAATTGATGAACTGAGAGTCATCAGGAAGATAGAGATAAATCTTTGAAATGCTAAGACATCAAGTTTCCAACACATTTGAGGGGGAAGTACAATATGAAATGCAATGTCTCTAATGTGAACTAACACATGAAAAGGTCTAACAAAACATGGATAGTTTTTACTCCCCCATATAAACCTTCAGTAACCCTGACTGGGAGTCAACTTCATGAACACATGATCCCTAACATTAAACACTTAGGTATCCTCCAATGATCACCATAGGATTTGTGATGATCCTACTCTCCATTCATCAACTTTATAATCACATTAACCACCTATGTCGTATTATTTACTAGTTCCAACCAGATAATTACTAACTCTCTTAGCCAAGTCATGAAAAATGGAGAACAAGAAAGTCATCTAAACAAGGATTCAAATAACCACATACAGATAGTGGTGTTAGAACGGTTAATTTATGTGAACTCTACCAAGGAAAGGTATAAGGCCCCATCCTTAAAACATAAATAATATTGTGTTATATCATGAGTTCACATCAGATAACTTTTAAGGTCTATAGTTTTAAAGAATTAGGATATAACTATAACATTACATCTCCAAAATTTAAAAGTATATATTTATTATATATAGAATTTTTTCACAACAATAAAACACCTTAAATAAAACAAGAATTATTTTCTTCATAAAAATATTCTTGAGTTATTAAATTCTCTTAACCTAACTTATACCCTATAAGAAATATTTCAAAACTTTGGGTCAGCATAAAAATCTCAGCAAGGGATATAAAATAAGTAATGAAAACATTACTCCATGAATACATACAAATAAATGAAATCATAATTTTTCCTCATAAAACATTAGATAATTAAAATAACTCATGAAATCACAAGATTCCTTAATGACTCATAGAAATCATAAATTTTGAAGGTCTCATGTGGAATATATAACATACATAAATTGTATCTTTCACATCTACAAAGGGAGTAACCTTCATGGTAACATTTGGAATACCCATCATAGTATATTCTCAAAATCTCTTCAGAGAACATTAATTTTTACCCCTTTCATGTTACCCAATGAATTGGAGAGCTATCACAGGCTCACCCCCTTTGGTTTATCATGGAACCACCCGTATATATAATCAATTCCTAAGAACCATAACTGAATCAAAACACATAAACATGAATAAAGGAAAAATAGCATTTCTTCATTGCATTCAGAAGTCATCATTTCAAGATATTCATATAATAAATCATTCTAAAAACCATTTTCAATAAAAAAAATACCTCAAAAAATATGGTATTTGATTTTATATTTAAAAACATTACGTCTTGTAGAGTATGTCAAATATCAAATAATGCTCGTGGTGATAGAAATGTTGTTGTCGTTGCGTACATTAAAAAGAATCATTGATTTTCCCATTTAGTAAAATGCTTCATAAAAAATTATTCCTTTGGAAAACCATTGAATGAAATTAAATTTCAAATGGGTTTACTATACACCATATAAAATAAGGTCGTATATAAATCAATATATGCCTCAATGAAAGGATATTGAGACGAAGTCCTTTACAAAGATCGAATCATTAGATTAAAGATAAATAAATGAAATAATTATTTGTGAAAAACCTAAATACCTCCAATAGAAGTTTATATTCAGTGAAACACAATAATAGGTCATTCACACATATTATTTTAAAAAACAATACCAATGACATGAAATTTACCTCAACGAATGGAGATTGAGTTACAATTTATCTTAAAAAATCATATAAGTGACATGATTATTTATCAATGGGGAGATTATGTTTATAAAAAGTATATCCATCCAAATAGAAGTGGAAATTACAATATACATAAATAAATAGCAATTCCACACATAATCTTGGAATAATGTAATCAATGATGTATGTGTAAATCCCAATGAATGGAAATTGAGTTTATAAGTTCCCTTACAAAGATCATATTGATAATAAAATAGATTGATTATGTTTATACACTATGAATCCACATAAATCAAGTATAAATACTATACGAGATATCAAAACTCATTTTTCACACAATCATAGAATGACATATTCAAGAATTATAAGATCAACCCAACGAATGAAAATTTGGTTAAGAAGTTCCCTTACCTTGAATCCAACTTATCCCATTAATTATTTAATTCCCATAATAATAAAATTAAGTTAATTAATACTTTATTTTGAAAGTTTTTCAAGAATATTACTCACTTTATATTACTTATCACCATGTTATAAATATTACATAATTATTTAAGTCCATATCAGTCGGTTTGTCGATATTCGATACATGAGTCGAAAATGAACTTGTTTGAGGAAAATTATCTATGTGGTCAAAATTATGTCCTCTCTAGAATATTATTAATGAATTAAATATCATATATATCTTGTATATATGTATTTTTATTTTTCAAAATATTTTGTGATACTAAATGAAATTCATCGTTCATGGAAATGGTAGGCCGTATGTACGTATTAACACTACATTTATTTCCTTGTTATATTAAAAGAATAATAATAATAAGATATAAATGTATATTATAATACGAGTATTATATTTCTTTCATGAATGTCTCATATTTTTAATAAAATCATCCTTTATATGTTCCTTGAGTAGCATAAACGAGTCATATCACATTGAGGGGGCACTAGTCCACACTTTCTCAAATGAAATTATCGTATTTACACATAATGGAAAGCATAAAGGTATATTGTAAATAAAAATTAAATCAGAATATAGAATATATTAATATAATATATATTATATTTAAATACATTTCTATCATAATTTCCACCATGATATGAGGTTGGAGAAAACTGAACAATCATCCTTTTGTGAGGTAGTAGTTCACCATACAGAGAAACAATATGTTTGTATCCATTAGTTGTTGGTGTGTGTAAGTGTAGTTCAAATAGATATAATAAAAACATCCAAATATATTTATAATACAATTTTTTGTAATCAATGAATAATAATATCATAGGTAGTGAATAAGGGAAATAAAAATGGACTTTAGAGAAGATGTTACTTTTAAATCGGGTTACTTCTTTTTATTTGTGCCAAAAGGCTTCTTGAATATATTTATTCCCAAGGTAAGGCTTCTAAAATAAAGAGATTGATTTGGGGATGCTATATGATTGTATGTTTGATGAGGCAAAGGGTCTTCATAGGTGTCACTATGTGGGTAAATTTGGTGGCCTTTTATAAGATGGAGGAGAGGTATTTTAGTAATGTCTTCAAATAATAATTTATTATAAACTTAATTTTATTTAAAAATTGTCCAAAACTCATTTAATACAAATATAAGAGGATTTTTGTTCGAATAAACATTATGCATTATTTTTTAGACAAGTTTTGGAAATTATTTTATCTTTATCTTTTTGTTTTAACCCTTATTTAACATTTTTTAATTGTACATTGATAACATGTTATTTATAGATTGTGGGTTATTATAATTTCAATATCATTTATAATTTCCCATAAAAATATTTTATGATATATTTGTAATTATCTTGACCATTTGGATGAATCTCATTTTTATGGTAATTTAATATCATTTAATAAACTATTATATATATTATTTTAGGAATTATTTCAATTTTGGACACTAAATATACTTGACTATTTTTTAAAAATTCAAAAAAAACATGATTCCTTAGATAAAAAAACATTGATTCAATCCTAACATGAAATATTAACCTATATAATTTTTTTATGACAATAATTATGTAAAATAAAATTTATTTGAATATTTACAATATCATTTATTAGAATCCTTTATTAATAAAGTAATAACTACATCATCATTGTGTCATAATTAAATTTATTTATTTAATGTCTAAAATTTATAAATAAGATATCATGGTGTGGAAATATTTTTAGATTTATAATGACTAGTTATAGTTGATGAGATGAATTATATAACCCCATATTAAAATTGTTTTATAAAGAATATACTTGTTTATGTTAGTTTACTCTTTACATTAAATTAAATATTATAACACATCATTATCACCAAAAATTTGTTTCATTGGGTCCTGAAAACTTCCCAAGGATGCCCATCATCAATAATTTCTCATCCAATAGGATTAGGTTATGTGTTAGGATTGATTTATATTATGATTTTACTCATATTTACCTAATTTAACCTTTAACAACGATAAATAAAAAAAATTATTAACATAACTATTCATAAGGTTCAAAAATAAAAGGTAATTTTATACAAAATTTGGATATTCAGATTAAAAATATTGAATCATTTTCTTCAAATTCAATACACTATAATTTCATAAATCAATTTAAAATTAATTTCTATTCTCAATTCCAAAAGGCGTGTTTTTAAGAATTATAATCTACCAAAATATTGACTCGTGTTTATGACTAATTTCAATGTGAAATTACATATAATGACCAAAATTATATTAAATGATAAAAATATATTCCATTTATAGTTTAAAACCGCTAAATAATATGATTTAACAATATATATTATCTCAATGGAAAAGTTGTTTTATATTAAAATTTAGGGTATTTTTAGTATTCATCAGAACATGATGTTTATAAGAAAAATATAAAAAAAATCTTCCAAAGTAAATTGTGATTTATTTCTTCTATATAGGATGTTTATTTGGTCAAATAGAACATATAAAGGTGGCATAAACTAAATTGAAAAACGGTTCCCGGACAAAAGGTGGTAAAACTACATTTTTAGAAAAATGCTTCTTTTTTCTAAAAAAATGAATTTTATTGTATATAATATCTAGAAAACATATAAGATGAATTTAGAATATTACAGTGATTATATAAAATATATTTTTCAGTAAATAAAAATCTATAAAGATTTGTATGAATTGATAAACACAATTATTATCTTTTTAAATACTTATTCAGAAAAACACATCCTTTCAATTGGTTTTTATTTCCATTTCTAAAAAATTTGGTAACCAAAAAATAATTATTTAAACATGTGTAATCCATATTTTCGTAATTCAGTTCATAATGTTCATTTTTGTCCTTCCAATAGCTATGTTATAATGGTAACATTTAAATAATAATATTTAGTTCTTCGTTTAATCACGATGTAGCATATCATGTATGCTATTGAACAACATGTTTCATTCAAAAAACTCAAGTTGTTAGAGAATTTTCCTCATTTAAGAACCTAAAAATTCTAGTACATAAGATAGAAACTTGTTTTTAAGACTCTGGATGGTCTACTTGGTCTGACCATCCATTTACAAATGAAAAGTAGTGCTAATGAATTGCTAATAACCAAAAGCATTTGAGAGGCATCTTCAAACCCAGAAGATAAATGATGATCTATATCATAAATTATCATGCTTGGGACACTATGGAGTTTCAAAATATCTTCTAGAAATTTCCACAACAAAAACTCAACTGATCTTGAATCTGTGAACACTATAAAGTGGGTTGATTTATCCAGTGATCCGCTTTCATTTTTATAGCATCATAGCCTCCCTGAGCTCAAGGTAAAATGGAAATAATGTCCATACAGATGTCTTCCAACATTAACTAAGGAATTTATAAACATTGGAGAAAACAACCAGGTTCATGATGCTCAACCTTCACCATCTGAAAGACCAAACATCAAAACACAGACTTTGTAACTACACACTTTAACCTAGGCCACCAAAACTGAACTCTCAATGTTTGTTACATATTTTTCACGCTAGGATGTACTGAAAAAAAGGAAATTTAGAAAACTATGAGAACCATTTCATACATAACTAAAGGAATGAATGTTTTTTCTTGATTCAAAAATCATATTGTTCATCATCAAACCATCCTTAAGGATCCTCACCACAAATATGTCGGTGTCTCTATACCTCCACCTCAATATCCCCAAACTGGGACCCCTACACTAATTACTCCAAATATTATTGAAATGTAATCTAAAAAATACAACCTCATACACTAACATGTTTTATATATTGATGAAATGATGAATGTTCTTCTGTCATGCTCATGGAATCACCTTATTCATACACCACATCACTACGTGAATTATTATTTAGATCATCAACTATAACATTCCCCTTTCCAATTGTATACAAAATATCAATTTCATATTCTAGTAAGATCTCAATTCACCAATATTGGGGTAGGTTCATCTAACATTAGGAGAAAACATAGCTCATTCTATTATCATCTATGAATACCAAAAAAATAATTGTTTATGAGGTAATGTTTCCATAATTACAGGGTAAAAACCACCTCCTCAAACTACTGGTCATGGGTGGAATAGTTATGATCTTGGGGACATAACCTCTAGGACTCAAAAAATGAAGGATCTCTAATTAATCAAAACATTGCCCAAACCATGATGTGAATCATCTTAGAAAAATTCAAATCGAAAATCTTATATTTGTATATAACGATCTAGAGAACTGACCAAAGTTTCTTTTAGATACTCAAAAGATGTCTGGCATGGATCAGTCTTCAAGAAATCATGATCCTTTCCGATCAATGCAATCAGATTAGTTTCAACATAAGAGAATTTGGCTACCAACCACCTATAATATCCTACAAGACCAAGAAAACATCACACATAAACCATTGTCTTAGAATTTCCCATGGGTCAAATACTTGAATCATTAATAGATCCACAACTACTCACTATTAGAATAAAATAGGCCCCATGAAACAAACTTCATGTTCCCATAAATCACACTTAAGACACTTCCTAAGAAAATTCTAACAACAAAGAGCTCCCCAAATAGAACAGATATTCTCAACATGCACCTCCCCTTACATAGATTACACATAGATGTAATCAATGAAAACCACCATTAAATTATCCTGGAACACACTGAACACAACATTCATTAACCCCATGAACATTGCTAGATTATTCATCACATCAAACAACATCACAGCAAACTCGAAATGCCCATAATGACAATTGAAAGAAGTCTTTAGGATATCCACATCAAACATACTCATTTGTTGATATCAAGAAAAAAAATCATTTTTTGAGAATAAATTTCAACATTCAGTTAATTGATAAAATCTTCAATCCATATAAAATGATAGTGTGTTTTCAATGTCACTTGGTTCATATGATGATAATAAATAAATAACCACAAACATCCAGTAACCTTATTTACAAAAAAATATGTCCACCCCATTGTGACACACTCTTCCAAGAAAAACCACACCACAAAAGACCTTCTTGTTAAACACACATCTCTCACAAATCAAATAGTTCAATCCTTAAAATAATCATTGAGATAAGAGACAAGAATTATAGTAGATCTATAACAAAATTGATCTCTCGTCAAGGGGGTAATTTAACAACCTCATATTGAAAGAAATCATGGAAATCTTATACGAACCAGGGAATCTCCATCTACTTAAACTCCAAGGAACTCACAATCGGTTATTCCATAAGGGATGAAAAATATGGAACATGCATATAACCCATCCAAGGGTCTCACATTCCAACAATCACTACTGGATCTCCCACAGCACCAAAGAACACAAACTTCGACCTAATGAAATCTATGATAGCCTACACCAAATACAACCATTCCATGTTGAGGATGATTTTATATGGTTTTATATGTAATCATTGGAAATCTAGACAAGAGTGATGATGCCCTAGAATTACCTCAGTGTCTCCACATATATCCAACAAGTCATATTGACCTCTAACAGGTGTATTCAATCCAAGGGAACTGGAATCCAGTCTACCACAAGTCCCTAAGCATTGAAAAGTGTATGTGATATGAAGTAGTGTTTCACTGTTGGATCAAATAAGGAATTAAACCAAGTATAATTTTTTTTACCTCAAATAACATCTGGAACACTTAGAAATGATAATGCTAAAGCATGAAGCCATCCAAGACATGATCTATGCCATCATTTAACATACTGACAAAAAACTACTTGGTATCCCTCTTCTCTCTAAGTAAGGGAATTGTATCGAGGCTATCTCTTGCATGACCCATCTACTCTCTGTTGATCCCAAACTCGAGAGACCTACTGTTATAGCCTCGTCTAGAAATTCTATAGGGGAGGATCCTTAATTAGAAGAAATGGTGCATACTGACTTCTTAGAAAGGTGTGACACTCTCTCCATTAATGAACTCAACCTCTAAAATAACATTTATATGATATCTTGTCATAGGAATGAGAGATTCGTCCACAATATTAATGATACATTGAGGTCTAACACCAAACCGAGATAATCAGAAGTTATTCTATCCTAAAAAATGGGAACCTTGGACTATAGCTCTTCTTCATGTGGAATCCTAAAAAACCTCTTCTTAAGATGATATGGTTTTGACTGACATCATTTCGATGACCTCTTCGCTTTCCAACACCTTGAGATATGCCTTTTGTATAAATAGGGTGACCTGACACATTATATCATGATGGAGATCCTCCATGAAATGCCTTTCCCTAACCTTATCATATGGAATCTGGTCTGAAAAATATTTTAGAAGGTTCTTAAAAGGGATCCCAAACTCTTTCACTTTAAAGACTCACAATGATTGGTAAGCATCTCTTGGGAACTAGACACCTTCATAATAGAAGAATGAAAAATGTTTCTGAATTATTCTTAGAACTCATCCCTAGATATTTTCGACTCCTCAAGGTCCCTAAAGAATAAGAACAACTACTGGAATTCTTCCCCGTAATGAATCATCACATCCAACTATACCTGGTTATCCTTCTAAGCATGGATTGAACTGAAATCTATCTCAACCTCTTATAACCATAATTCCTTGACTTTATTTGATATGGATTACCCATACCTTTTTATAATATTTTTATAAAACTTTATGATTTTCTTCCTCCATTTGTCATTGTCATCAACTTCTACTCCACTATTACCTGCTGGCACAACCTGCAAAACATCATCTATATGAACCTTATGGTGACATCGACATGATGCCACACTTGAAAAATAAATAACTGTTTGAGATCCTAAACATGGAATATTAAATCCCATATCATCAATTCAATATTTTCATTAACACATTACAAGATAAACTATCTCATGGTCTACCCATTCAAACACTGGTGCAAAGAAGAATGATTAATGATCTGTTCCTTGGTCTCTACCCAAAAATATTAATCACTATGTTTTTTAGCCACTAATAGATTAAATGTATATGCATCAGACAATAGGGGACCAAAATATCCATGTCTATATTTCTCTCCCATGTTTATCTGACCTGGTAACATTATCTGACACGACATCCTTACCATCGTACAAAACCTCACATGTTCCTAACACCAAAGATCATCAAATACCATCCAAAAGAACCATAATACAACTATGTCAGCCCCCCCCCCAAACCTATACCCCTCAAAGGTTTTAAATGGGGGAAGATATATTGTGACACTAGATCCCCTCCTCTTATAAGCCCTGGGTTGGAAGAAAGCACCGAGGGTACATTAAAAAAACAGATTAGAGGCACTACAATCAAACAGAACAAATGAATAAGAGAGAGATAACAAATACAACAAATAACTATGGATCAAAATCCAATATAAAAGAAACCCCAAGTTCACATATTCAATAAGATGTAATAAATACTACAACTAAAAGGAAAACAACATGTACCAAAAAATAGGGTAAATGTGGTGATGGCCACAAATCCCGTACAGCTCCTGCAAACCACAGGCTAGTAGTAACCGGCCTAATATCCTACCTTATAATACTGAAATAAAAAAACATTTAATGATATATAGTGTGATTATAGTATTATATTTAATAGGATCCTCCCTATATCCTCTTATTCAATATATAATGAAATCATACTAAAGCACGGTGAACAACAAGGGAAACTAACAAATCACCTATACTCATATGCTAATTTCCCTTCATCGCTAAGGTTAATCTCTCAAAATATTAAATTCATTGTAATACAACATAATAATGAACATCAAGTGTATCTCACTACCGCTAATACCATGGTTTTTCATTCTTCTACAACATCACACATTCTTGGCATCACACCCCCAAAATCTAAGCTACATAGAAATTAGTAAAGCACCACAATGTTTACCTCATTCATAACACCGCCAAGTCCAGGTATCAAAAATTAAACAAGTGTTTTCTATGATCCACCGCAGCCTAAATAATGTGTATCATTTATCAGGTATTATAACTCATTCCATCCCATTCCATACATTGAGTAAGGATCCTGAATCCATCATAGCCTATACATGTAATACCTATAGTATTCCTTATAAATGTATATCTAGAATACATGTGTGTGAAATTAAAACAATATATTACAACACATTGCAGACATATACAACTAAAAATAGATACCATTCATAAAAAAAAGTAACTACCAAGAGAAGAGATATGGGCCAAAGGGGGTAGTTATCCATCCATCCTCCCACAGGGATGTTGGTGAAAAGACCCCATGGGCTTAGAATACCGTGTGTGTTTGTTGGCATAAATGATAGGGTGGAGTAGCATATTAAAAACAAAAACATACATAATATAATATATCTCCAAGAAAACACTATGGTAATAACCTATTCTATGACTCAACTACATCTATCATTTTTCAGATTCCCTGATGCCAGTGTCAAGACAAGATTTTTTATAAGCACACAACCATTTCGAGAGTTGTATAAAATTAATTTTTTTCTTTTCATCATTAGAAATATACATTAATTAGTTCATTAACAATTAATTAACTATTATAATTTTCCACATTACATTTCATTAGAATCAAAACAATTTTCCTTGAACTCCATGCAAAAGATAACAAAGTCAACATATTCTCATTATTATATCATCATCATTGTATCCTAGAAAGATCTAACCCTGTGGGCTAAAAATGTTTAATTTTTTTATATTATCACTTTCTATATTACAAGGTATTCTAGTAAAACATAAAATTCTACAAAACAAGATATAAAACCAAGCACATCAATCTGCCTCTTGTAGTGGAGAATATTACAGAGATAAACAATCAATATACTCGTCAATAAAAAAAGGTTCAATCAAGCTTCCAAATTTTATATCAATATGTAATCACAACATCAACCCATTATATCATCTTTTTTCTTCTTGACACCCATACACCAATTAAATTTTTTTGCACCACTACATGCGTCAACTACTTCACAACATCCACACCTCCCTTCCCTACATAGCACAACAACCCTTGAGCCTCATCCATCCCAGGCTCATGTCACATATAGGCCTCCCCACACAATATAACAATGATAATATTCACATCACATCACAAACAGTGATAAAAAACATAGAAACTAGGTTCATGGACCTATAATGTTGCATTTAGCCTTCGCACAAAACAACCTCTCACAACTCCAAAACACAAGGCACTCAGAATTTACAAGAAATATTGAATCATATGCACTATAAATAAATTCTCATTTATCATGTAACTGAGTCATAATCTGTTTTGAATTATCTGATTCATTATTTATATGTTCCATCTTTGGGAAACCTATTCAACAAGATAGCATAAGCAGTCAAAATTTATTAAACCACTAATTTTCCATGCCTATAATTTGTTTTTCAACAAGCTTCCAGAAGCTTCACATATTTATACAATTCCATTAATATATGGGAGGTCAAATCATATTAACATGTATGAAAAATTATGTTTAAAACACTCCAGATTCATTAAACATGCCTCTTTAATATTTTAACGAATTAATTTAAATAATATATGAATATAATTTTGTTACCAAATTCACATGGAATTCGAAGCCTAAAAACATAGCATTGATATTAAACTATCTAGAAAAACAGAAATAAAACCATTATCATTGTTAAAAATATTAACATCACCATGTGATTGATATCAATACATTAGTCTGATTCATGTAATTATTTGGATTATTTCATTGGCATCTAAGGGGAAAATCTTTACCAATTCATGATCACAAATAATTAAAGTGAATAAATGAATCCCCTACCACAAAAGGGTGTGAATAATATTTTTTTGAGAACATAATAAAATTGATTATCCATATCTCTTCTCTAAAAATAACTGCATCCACCTGAGGTTACCACTCCATAACAATTCCAAAAAACAAACATAAAATATCCATTATAAACACAGATATAAATAGATATCATGAGGATAAAAGAAGAGGTAGAAAATATATCAAGGAAATCGAAATATTTGAGGTTGAACATTCCTTGGATTGATAAAAGATTAAAGGCGTAAGATAGAGATCAATCATTGACAAAATAATACACAAAAAATCAAAGAGGGAATTTTTGGGTCTCTTGTAATGAGATAGAGGCATCACAGGCCATAGAGTTTGAGAAACTCACTGTGTTACATCCTTTAATGATATAAATCATCATGGATTTACACGATTTGTAGTCTCATTTCATGTCATGTAATCTTAAGGGTATGGTTTATACTGAAAAACGAATTTCCTTTTTTATTTTTAAGTAAATTGTTTTTACATGACATTATTTGATATGCACAAGATGTGAAAACTAATTCCATTCAGGTAAAAGTGTACACGAAGTGATATATGCCTACTTATATCATTAGTAACTGGACTACTCCATAATTCTTTTAGACGCCTTTTGAGAACCTTGGTCTTCAGAAATGCGCAAAGGGCTAATCCACATGGATATATTCTGTTACAAGATGCATTCAATTAATAATGACCATATCTATTTTGATAGAACAAGAGTCATTATCCATCATGTTTATGTGCATTATTCTCTTTTCTTGATGTATTTTCCCTTAGTTAAATGAATGATGAATGAAATTACCTATTGATTATGGATTTTTTTAGAAAAATATGGAATGATTTTTATATTTTTTACACATGGTAACATTCTACCCCATGGTTCATTTATTTTAACTTTGAATATTTATTTCCATTATTTCATGTTTTTTAATTGTAAATTTCCTAAAAATTTATATTTATTTCTAAAACTTTTCAAAAAAAGTTATAATCTTTTAAAAAAAATTATCAAAATTAAAATTTTACGTATTCTAATTTTAAATTAAATTTAGAATGATATTTTAAAGTGTTTGTAATCTATCTCAACATCATCTAATATTTCCTAGGATTCATAGGTGTATTATATAATAATACAATCTAACTTATATCATTTGATTTATTATTATATTATCTATCATATATACTAATGGAAATTATTTATTTCTAGTGAGATACTTACATATGAAGAAAATACTGTTGTGTTAATCTTCATGGGACACTTATATGTATTTTTTATCATTATGTTATCAGTGGGATTGATAATGTAAAGACCTGGCCTTAAAACATTACTTTGTCTTGAATTAAATGAATAATTTACATTGAGATATTTTCAGGTTTAGAGTTTTATAGATTTAGGACATAACTATTACATCTCAAAGATTACAAGGCAGAAAAATCTACACAGTTTCCATTTTTTCACAAAATATAAAATCTTGAAAAAAAGAGTCATGTCTACTTCCATGTTTTAGAAATCGTGACATTTCCTTGATCCCATCCCGGACCGTATTCCACTTTAAGTCATGTGGAAAACATTTCAAAAACTAGGGATGAGCACAAAATTCTCAGTAAGGGATATAAAAATACAGAAAGAAAACATTAGTCCATGTATATATAAGAATCAATGAAAACACACTTTACTCATAAAACATAAGCACTTTAACATACCTCATGAAATTATAATATTTATGAATAACTCATAGAAATCATAAGAAATTAAAGTAACTTGAGGCATTCATAACATTCTTACATAAGTATTAACCCTCATGGTTACATTTGGAATACCCGTCATAGTATATTCCCTAAATCTCTTCGGAGAAAACTTAGTGTTTAACTCCTTCGCATTACCCAATGCATTGGAGAGCTATCATGGGCTCACTCACCCATAGTTTATCACGGAACCACCCGTCTTCATAAACAATGCCCAAAAACCATAACATAAACATAACACATAAATTAATCATAAAGGAAAGATAAAATTCCCACATTTCAATAATAATATAACATTTTAATATATTGAAATAATTAATCCATTCTAAAAACCATTTTCAAAACCATTTATAACATTTAATAAAAAGATTTTTGAATCAAAGTGTCACATACCACATTGAAGATTTTATCGTTTTAAACCATTAATATCCATATAAATAAATACTTAAAACCATTTTGAAAACATGGATATTAAGGAGAAATATTTATAAGAATAATTCATTAAAACATTTAAAACGATATTTTAGTTAAAGAGTTTTTAAAAAAATGAGAGATACTTTAATACAAATACTTGAGGAATAATAGTTAATCAGAACTTTATAATATAATGAGAATAAAGGGATTCATCATATAATATGCCAAAGGATAGTATATACACCATATAATAGTAAATTGTTGAATTACAATAATGAATTCTCAATAGAAATGTAAAATGAGATGAAACCCCTTATAAAGAAGGTATCTTTAAATTAAGGATAAATCATTCTCATAATTATGTGTGAAAAATATAAATTAACCCAATATAAGTGGATATTAAGTTTAAAAAAATCATAGGTCATTCACACATATTCATAGGATGACATATTCAATAACTACAAGTTGAACCCAAAGAAATTGAAATTGGGTTAAGAAGTTCCCTTGTAAAAATTCGACAGCCTAACAACGTCACTTTAGAATTCAAAAAATGAGTTGATGAGACAAAAAAGGTATCTCATCGCTTGGAAATAAGCTTTTTATCAATAAATATATAGAATAACATATCCCAACATAATAAGATTTAAATTAAAAGACATAACAAAATAAGTCTTTTAAAAAGAGGAGGGTGAAAGGTTCCCTTACCGACTTGGGTAACTTTCGAAACGTACACCCCATGAAAGAATGACTATTAAATATTGATGTAAATACCCATAAAAAATTATATTACACAAATAGTAGAATAATGGGAAGTACATACACCACTCAAAGTAAATAGTGGAAAATGTAGCATAAATCTCACTGGAATAAAAGTGAGATGAAAAATCCCTTATGAAAACTCGGCTGCCAAACGACGCCACTTAAAACATCCAAAAAAATGTATTGATGAAATAAAAGAGGGTCTCTCATCATATGAACATAAAATTTACAGTAATAGGAATATAAAATAATATCCCCTAACATAATAAAGAGGAGCTTAAAAGAAATTACATAAAAGAGAGTACTTAAAAAGAAAGATAGAGGTAGGATCCCTTACCTCAAGTCCGACTTGTCTTGTTCGTTTCTTTATATTCATGAATAATAAACTAGAGTTAATTTATACTTGATTAGGAACCTTTTTCAAGTTCATTATTTCATTTATATCACTTATTACCATGTTACTAACATTATGTATTTATTTAAGTTACTAACAGTCGTTTTATCGATCATTGGTACTTAAGTTAAAAATAAACTTCTTATAATTACAAGTTGTTCAGGTGGTAGAATATCCATTATATCCATAATTATATTCATGGTTTAGATATCATATATATAATATATATATATTATATAATTGCTTTTATAATATTACATAACATTTATATGTATGAAATGAAATGCACGGTTCATGGAGACGGTAAGCCGTACGTACGCATGAACGCTACTTTCATTTCTATTTTGTATTTAATGAAATTAAAACTAAATGAGATATATATATATATATATATATTATAATTCCAGTATAATATATATGTTATATAGGTCAGATAATTTCCTTAATTTCATTTTTTATACATTACATTTATTGCATGAAGGAGTCACATCACATGAGGGGGCTGTAGTACACACTTCCTCAAATGAAATTATCACATTTTCACAACATGAAAAGCATAAAGGTGTGTTTTAAATGTAAAATAAATAATAATATAGAGGAAATAAATAAAATATATATCATAAATAAATATAGTTCCATCATAATGGCCACCATGAGAGGTGTTTGGAGAAGATAGAACAATCATCGTTTTGTGAGGCAGTAATTTTCCATCCACAGAAACAGTATGTTCTTTAACCATTAGATGGAGGTGTGTGTAAGTTTAGCTATAATAATTCTCATAACAACATACTAGTATATTTAAGATACTATTTTGTTACAAAATAAAGGAATAAAAAGAGTTTAGGGGGTTGGAGAAGAAAAATAAAACAAAAGAACATTAGGGAAGACTTTTCCTTTAAATCGGGTAACTCCCCTTGGTTTGACCCAAAAGGATTTTTTGAAGAGCTTTATGCCTTTGTTAAGGCTTCTATGATGAATATATGGATGTGGAGATATTAAATGAGCATAGTTTGGGCGAGCCAAAGGCTTTATAGGTGTGGGTAAGGGGGTAGAGGTGGGGGCCTTTTATAAGAGGGAGGAGGGGCACTCTTGGAAAGTTATAAAAGGTTACTTTATTATAAAATGAGTTTCGGATTTTAAAGGTCCTAAAATTATATATTTCGAGTCTAAGGTGATAAGGGTTCGAAATCAACCCATCCAATAGGTTTTTGACAAGTTTAAGTCCTAGATTTTACATTATCTTTTCATTTTATTTAAATTGTTAATTAATGAGGTAATCACTGCATCATCATGGTTTCATAAATAATTATTTTATATAATGTCTAAAAATTATAAAACAAATATCATGAATTATTAAATCTTTTTATCTTTCTAATTCATATTTATAGTAAAAAATATGACTTGTATAACCCCTTGTAAAAATAGTTTTAGTAAAACAATACATGTTTGTGACATTTTTATTTTAACTTTAAATAAACAGTTACTAATGACATTTTCTTACCCAAGTGGCTCCATGGGGTCCCCAAGTTGACCCATCGATTGTATTGGTCGGACATGACTCATCCAATAAGTTTATGACATGTTTCAAGGTCATTTCATATTATTATAAAATTATCTTTACCTTAAATTACAGTAATTACCTTTAATCGCGATTAATAAAACTTAAAAGTTACTATTCACCAAAAATTATTTTCATCCCATTGAACCACATTTTACATAATAAGTACAACCATGTATGTAGTATTTTTTAAATTCAGATCACAGAGGTGGTAAAATTTCATTAAAACCAAAATTCAGTTTTTTAACTACCACTTAGTGGTTTCACTATTCATCAAAAATTGATGTTTTTTAGAAAAATACCAAAAATTCACCCTAATCTATATTTTATATTCTGAATTCAAAAATGATGTATATCTTACAAAATTCAAAACATATAAGTTTCATTAATCAATTTAATAATTAATTCCCGTTGTCAAAACAAATAGCGTGTTTTTAAGAAAAAAAAATCTATCAAAAGATTGGCCCTAGTTTAAGTCCAATTTCATAGTGAAATTAATTCAAATGACCACCATTGGATTAAATGGTAAGAATATATTCTATTTGAACATTAAAACTAATTAAAAAGATAATATAATCATATAAATAAATTAGATTAAAATGAGGTTTTGAATTAAAATACAACATTTTTCACTTATTCAATAAAAATGAACTTTATCGGAAAAATAACAAAAACATAAAAAAAGTAAATTTTGATATCCCGATTATAAAGAAGAATTTTATTTGGTCCAATAGAATTTATAAGAGTGACCAAAACTATATTTAAAGAGGGTTCTCCATCAAAAGGCAATAAATCGACCTTTTAGTGACTAATAGATTATTTATGCTTAAAATTGAATCCTTTTCTAATTTTAAGCCTTTATATTTTATTCAATAAATGTAAAAACATTTAAAAAACATATATAATCATATTTTAGTTATTTCTATTCATTCTTTCCAATACAACGGCTACGTGCTAACTTCCATTTAAAATAATATTATTATATTATTAGAGTGGAAGGTAAGATTTCAAAGAAACTCGTTATTGCGTATTGGGTACGCCATAGAGCATAGTGTTCCATTTAAAGTAATATTAATATTTTATTCAAAAATATTAATAAATATGAAAATGTAATATTCTTTATTTACCTGGGATGTTTCATCCTTCCCCCCTTTTGGGAATTTCTTCCTCGCAATTTTAAAATTGGTCTTGGAAACTTCATCGAATGACCCACATTGGAAAAAGAGTCAGCAAAACTATCACTTTAAAAGAAAGAAAGAGAAGTAAAAAGGACACCCGAATTAACCCATACTATAATTCCATGTCGGAAAACATGGATATGGAAGAAAACAAAGGTCAAGTTCTGATGGAGAGTTATAGAAAACATGATAAGGAGAAAGTTAACCACCAGAAAATCACAAACTTGTAATGGGTTAAACGGTATTTGATTCCCCAGTAGGAAAAATTAATAGGCAACATTTTTGTTTTAAGTTACTTTTCATTGAGTAATTTATTTATGTGCTTAAATAAAATATAAGGAAACATACTTACTTGTAATATTAACTTTCAAATTTTACTAGATTTCTTACACAAACTCATATTTTCTCCAAAAGATGAGTATTTAGGATGACTTGATCACATTAAGAGATCTATAATCAACTTATAGAGAATTACTTAATCCACAAAATAGGACTATATATTTTCCATGTCTTTAGACCCCTACCAAAAACAAAATTGTTAGAACAATATCATATAATCCATTAAAGGATAATTCTTTATAAAAAGAAAATCTATTCTTAATCTTCAAAATTTGTCCAACAAAACATAAAGTTCAATGAAGACCATTCGATAAAAAAATTTTCCATAAAATTATTCAACGTAAACCAAAATAAGATTGAAACCTAAATATTTGAAGGATTTAATAACATAGTCTTCCAAGGTAAAAAAATTAACATTTATCTCCAAATAACATCAGTTTCTCTTAAAGTCCCATATTGAAAAGTAATTAACCTAATAATATATCCTCCATGATATATCAATATTTTACTAGATAAGCCAAAATCTACTTATTCTTGATTCATAAAATTAAATAACTAAAAAGAATTTGTCATACTAACTAGGGACATCACGTAGTCCAGTGGTAGGCAATAAATACCAGTTACACTTGGGTTGTGGGTTCGATTCCCACAGCTTTTTCCAATGTGACGGGTTGTCACATGGTCTGGGTGTTGTCCTTTTTCCAAAACTATATAATTCTTAAAACATTCCCCAAAAAGAGATAAAACCTTCAAAAATAACCGTAACATAATTTAACCTCAATTTTACCTCATGCCTTTCATCTTCCATCATATAGTAACCCATAATTACCTCAAAAGTAAGGATCATATAAACCCTAATGGCTACCATTATAATTATTACCTGAACTTCCACATCAAGTTGGTTATCTCGTACATGATGCATCAAAGAACTCACCAAGGTTCAAGTGGTTAATCATGACTCCTTCATAGTTGGTTTAGAATAACCATGAGATTCCTCATTGAATCCCCCATTTCATCCAGTCTTTTAATTAGAGAACCACCACAGTTTCCTTCAAACCCATTGTCACTTTGGTGCCTAATAGATCCATCCATTTACTAAAACCAAAAATGTCAGTGTGAGTATATCAACAAAATTATCATGTACTAATGAGGAAGATAAACACTAAGATATACTTACTCATTCACATTACCTAAAAACTATGACTCTTTCTAAAATCATAGTCATTATAGTAATGTCACATATGCTTAAAGAATACCCTAACCTCTAATGTTATCTAAACCGACCTCTGATACCAAATGTAAGGACCCGGCCTTAAAACATTACTTAATATTGAATTAAATGAATAATTCACATTGAGGATATGTTCAGGTTTAGATTTTTAAGGAATTAGAACATAACTATTACATCTCAAAGATTACAAGGTAGACACATCTACTCAGTTTCCATTTTTTTTACAAAATATAAACTCTTGAACAAAAGATTCATATCTAGTTCCATGTTTTAGACATCATGACATTTCCTTGATCCCATCCTTGATCGTATTCCAAATTAAGTCATGTGGAAAACATTTCAAAAACTAGGGATGAGAACAAAAATCTCAGTAAGAGATATAAAAATATGGAAAGGAAACATTAGTCCATGTATACATAAGAATCAATGAAAACACACTTTACTCATAAAACATAATCACATTAACATACCTCATGAAATCATAAAATTTATGAATAAATCATAGAAATCATAAGACATAAAAGTAACTTGAGGAATTCATAATATTCTTACATAGGGAGTAACCCTCGTGGTTACGTTTGGAATACCCATCATAGTATATTCCCTAAATATCTTCAGAGAAAACATAGCGTTTAACTCCTTCGTGTTACCCAATGCATTGGAGAGCTATCACGGGCTCACCCACCCATAGTTTATCATGGAACCACATGTCTTCATAAACAATGCCCAAGAACCATAACATAAACATAACACATAACTTATTCATAAAGGAAAGATAACATTCCCACATTTCAGTAATAATATAACAATTTAAGATATTGAAATCATTAATCCATTCTAAAAAACATTATCAAAACCATTTAAAACATTTAATAAAGAGATTTTTGAATGAAAGTGTCTCATACCACTTTGAAGCATTTTAAATTTTAAACCATTAATATCCATATAAATAAATCCTTAAAACCATTTTGTAAACGTGGATATTAAGGAGAAATATTTATAATAATAATTCATTAAAACATTTAAAATGATATTTTAGTTAAAGAGTTTTTAACAAAATGAGAGACACTTGAATACAAATAACTGAGGAATAAAATTTAATCAGAACTTTATAATATTATGAGAATAAATGGATTCATGATATAATATGTCAAAAGATAGAATATACACCATATAATATTGAATTGGTGAATTACAACAATGAAGTCTCAAAAGAAATGTAAAACGAGATGAAATCCCTTATAAATAAGGTATCCTTAAATTAAGGATAATTCAATCTCATAATTATGTGTGAAAAATATAAATAAACCCAATATAAGTGGATATTAGGTGTAAAACAATCAGAGTTCATTCACACATATTCATTGGATGATATATTCAATAACTACAAGTTGAACCCAAAGAAATCAAAATTGGGTTAAGAAGTTCCTTTGTAAAAATTCGACAGCCTAGCAGCGTCACATTATAATTCAAAAAATTAGTTGATGAGAAGAAAATATATCCCATAACTTGGAAATAAATATTACATCAATAAATATATAGAATAAAATATCCCAACATAATAAGATGTAAATTTAAGAACATAACAAAATAAGTCTTTTAAAAAGAGGAGGGTGAAAGGTTCCCTTACCGACTTGGGTAACATTCGAAACGTACACCCCATGAAAGAAGGAGTATCCAAAATTGATGTAAATACCCTTAAATGAATGTATATTAAACAAAGAGTAGAATAATGGGAGGTACATACACCAATCAATGTAAATAGTGGAAAATGTAGCACAAATCTCACTGGAATAAAAGTGAGATGAAAAATCCCTTACGAAAACTCGGCTGCCTAACGGCACCACTTAAAACATCCAAAAATTGATTGATGAAATAAAATAGGGTATCTAATCATATGAACATAAAATTTACAGTAAGCGGAATATAAAAGAACATCCCCCTACATAAGAAAGAGGAGCTTAAAAGAAATGACATAAAAGAGAGTACTTAAAAAGAAAGAGAGAGGTAGGATCCCTTACCTCAAGTCCGACTTGTCTTGTTCGTTTCTTTATATTCCTGAATAATAAACTAGAGTTACTTTATACTTTCTTAAGAACCTTTTTCAAGTTCATTATTTCTTTTATATCACTTATTACCATGTTATGAACACTATGTAATTATTTAATTTAATAACGGTCGGTTTGTCGATCATTGGTACTTGAGTCAAAAATAAACTTCTTATAATTACAAGTTGTTCATGTGGAAGAATATCCATTATATCCAGAATTATATTCATGATGTAGATATAATATATATCATATATATCCAGTATATACTTGCATATATAATATTACATAACATTTAGATGTAATAAATGAAATGCACTGTTCATAGAGACGGTAAGTTGTACGTACACATGAACGCTACTTTCATTTCTATTTCGTATTAAATGGAATTAAAAATAAATTAGATATATATATATATATTATAATTAAATTATAATACATATTCTATATAGGTCACATTATTTCATTAATTTCATTCTTTATACATTCCTTGTATTGCATGAATGAGTCACATCACTTGAGGGGGTGGTAGTCCACACTTCCTCAAATGAAATTATCGCATTTTCACAACATGCCAAGAATAAATGTATGTTTTAAATGTAAAATACATAAGAATATAGTACAAATAAATATAATATATATCATAAATAAATATATTTCCATCATAATGGCCACCGTGAGAGGTGGTAGGAGAAGATAGAACAATCATCTTTTCATGAGGCAGTAATTCGCCAAACACGGAAACAGTATGTTCTTTATCCATTAGATGGTGGTGTGTATAAGTGTAGCTCTAATACTTCTCATAAAAACATCCTAGTATATGTACGATACTGTTTTTGTAACAAAAGAAAGGAATAAAAATATTTTAGGGGGTCGGAGACGCAAAATAAAACAAAAGAACATTAGAGAAGACTTTACCTTTAAATCGGGTAACTCCCTTTGGTTTGAACCAAAAAGGTTTCTTGAATAGCTTTATGTATATGGTAAGGCTTCTAAGATAAATAGAGGGATGTGTAGAGATAAAATGATCATATTTTGGTAGAGAAAAAGGCTTGATAGGTGTGGGTACGTGGGTAGAGGTGGGGGCCTTTTATAAGAGGGAGGAGGGTCACTCTTGGAATGTTATAAAATGTTGCTCTATTATATAATGAGTTTCGGATTTAAAAGGACCCAAAATTATATATTTAGAGTATAAGGTGATAAGGGTTCGCAATCCACCCATCCAATAGGTTTTTGACATGTTTAAGTGATAGATTTTACATTATCGTTTCATTTTATTTAAATCGTTAATTAATGAGGTAATCGCTACATCATCATGGTGTCATAAATAATTTAATTTATTTAATGTATAAAAATTATAAAAAAAATATCATGAAGTAGGAAATATTTTTCTCTTTCTAATTAATATTTATAGTAAAAAATATTACTTGTATAACCCCTTGAATATTTTTTTTAGAAAAACAATACATGTTTGTGACAATTTTATTTTAACTTTATATAAAAAGTTATTAATGTAATTTTATTACCCATGTGGCTCCATGGGGTCCCAAAGTTGACCCATGGATTGTCTTGGTCGGCCATGAAACATAAAATAAGGTTAGGACATGTTTCAAGTTCATTTCATATTATTATAACATTATCTTTACCCTAAATTACACTAATTACCTTTAATCGCGATTAATAAAACTTAAAAGGTACTGTTCACCAAAAATTATTTTCATCCCATTGAACCACATTTTACATCTTAATGACAACCATGTATGTATTATTTTTTAAATTCAAATCACAGAGGTGGTAAAAGTTCATTTAAACCAAAAATCAGTTTTTTAACTTCCACTTAGTGGTTTCACTATTAATCAAAAATTGAAGTTTTTCAGAAAAATACCAAAAATTCATCCTAAGCTATATTTAATATTCCGAATTAAAAAATGAATTATATTTTACAAAATTAAAAACATATAAGTTTCATTAATCAATTTAATAATTAATTCCCATTGTCAAAACAAATAGTGTGTTTTTAAGAAACAAAATATATCAAAATATTTACACTAGTTTAAGTGCAATTTCAAAGTGAAATTAATTAAAATGACCACCATTGGATTAAATGGTAAAAATATATTCTAATTAAACTTTAAAAATAATTCAAAATATAATCTAATAATATAAATAAATTAGATTAAAATGAGGTTTTTAATTAAAATACATCATTTTTCACTTATTCATTAAAAATGAACATAATCGGAAAAATAACAAAAACATACACAAAGTAAATTTTAATGCCCCAATTCTAATGAACAATTTTATTTGGTCTAATAGAATGTATAAGAGTGACCAAAACTATATTTAAAGAGGGTTATCCATCAAAAGCCGATAAATCAACCTTTTAGTGAATATTAGAGTATTTATGCTTAAAATTGAATCATTTTCTTATTTTAAGCCTTTATCTTTTATTGGATAAATGTAAAAACATTTAAAAAAGATATATAATCATATTTTAGTCATTTCTATTCATTCTCTCCAATACAACGGCTACGTGCTAACTACCATTTAAAAAAAATATTCTTATATTATTATAGTGCAACATAAGATTTCAAACAAACTCGTTGTTGCATATTGGGTACGCCGTCGACCATAACGTTCCCTTTAAAGTAATATTAATATTTTATTCACAAATATAAATAAATATGAAAAAGTAATATTAGTTATTTACCTGGGATTTTACAGATATATATCTCTGATTTATTGTGTAATGATTCATATTATTAATATTGGGATGTTTTGTGGGTGAATAGTTGTATTCATCTACATTAAGAACTATATGCATGGATATGATTACAATTATCTATGACACTGACTTTTTTCAAGGACATTGTAATAGATAACTACGTTAAAAACTATATAATTGGTCATGATTGTATTTAAATATATTGACAACTCTTTGCATGGTTATGAACGTAGTAATATTTTTTCAAAAATTTATTCACGTAGATGATTTCAGTATTATATGTTAAAAAAAATATGCATAGTGATTATTTAGATTAGATATGGTCACATCTTTGTGTATGGAAATGATTATGGTTATCTTTTTTCACAAGCATGTGTGTGAATGTAATTGTTGTTAATTATGTTCCCTGATTTTTTTGTTAAAAATCACAGTGTCTATATGGTATGACTATGTTATGCTATGTGACTTATGGTTATTAACTCAGGTTTCCATACTCCTATAATACTAGAACTATGTTATTACAAAATCCTTATGTCCTGAATCAAAATATACAATTTATGTTTTTTGTAATTATTTACGCATTTTATGTTCATGTACCTTTGTTGTGTTCTCAAACCAATATGTTTATCTTACACTCTCTTATTATACTCAGTTTCAATTAATAATATTTATATGTACTGATAGTCTATTCTGACCATTTTCATATGTACATAATCCCTAGCTTATGAAGAAAACTATAAAAGAAGATATTTATAGATGGAAAATATATCAATATAATACTATATTAAATCTTGAAGAAAAAATAAAAAATAATTAGATCATGTCTCAAATATTCAGATACAAAAAATCAAAATGTTATGGGGTATGTTTTATTTGTAAATGTATGAAATCACTATGAAATTATATACTATGTTTTTTTAATTATTTGGTCATCTCAATGGGATTTCATGCATTGGATAATCATCTTGTGAATGATGACTTGAGTAAAGAGTTGGGACTGAGTTGTAAATTAATACTGATAGGGGATTATCTTTTTTATTTTGAAAATTTGATAACAATTTTTATATGAATTTCCATAAGAGAAACATTTTTTTGTTTTACTATTATTGAATTTAAATTAATATTTTGTTTATAAACCACCATTATTAATTACTATTATTCAAAATTTAGATTTATTTCTTAACATATTTTGATGTCGTGTTGGAAGTACTATTTCTATGATATTACTTAAATTGTGTTTTTATGATTACATTAACCAGGGTTGTATTATGTATTTTTATATTATATTCAACCCTTTATGTAGATACACGAAGCTTGAAGTACATGGACATTACATTACTTTTGTGGAATACTTAATACATAACAAAAAAAGACACACATGGACCGCAATAGTTTAGTGTCTTTGGAAACTCGGAATATAAACTTCTAATCATGTTGAAATATCTTCAACAAATCCCATAACGATATTCCCCTTTTTGTTTCCTTACCTAAAACCTTTATTTATTTCCTAGGGAAAATAAAACATAAAAAGGGTGAGCTAAAATGGTCAGTAAGGGCAAACATAGATAACATAAAACAGTCCATAAACATTTGGAAGCAAAAACTTGAACATGAAATTTAAACATCAAAATCTTGAGCAAAAACATAAAACGTGTAAGTAAGTAAGGAATATATCATAATAGAACATCAACCGTGATAAAATATAATGGGAATAAAACATGTAATTGTGGAAACCATTCAACACAAGTTATGATTTCCATATTAGCTAAGGCATTGCTGCCAAGACCATCTTAGTGGACAAAGTCCCTTTCTGAATCGAGTTCACTCCTCGTTTTAGTCCTGTAACACTATACCGGATTAACTTAACATTCCAGCCATGTCTACCTCATGAGATATAAATCTTTACCCAATGCATTGGAGGGATATATAGTTCCCACCCATCTCATAATGAAATCATTCTTACTTGTGCCACAAAATAAACATACATCATTTATAATAACCCAACGAATAAAATGGGTTTCATAAACATCATCCCATTATCACATAATCCATATAAAATAAATGGATATCATTTCATAAGAAGAAGAATCAAACCATGTAAATCATAGATACATTATACCTGAAACATACACATATGAAATAATTTCATCTTGGATGGAAAGTGGTTTTGATAAAACACTTGAAATGAATTCTTGAGGAAAATATCCTTTCTTCTTCAAACTCAATTTCTTTTCACAAAAATTCATGAAATTTTAAAAGAAAAAGATTTTGATTAAAATAGTCATGAAATATTTTGGAGGAATATTCATGAAAATAAGGCTTTATAAAACCATAAAAATATGTTCGTGCCATATAAGATAAAAAACATTCTTCTCGTACTTTTGCCGGAAAAGTCAAAATAGTACCTCGTAATGTAAAAAAAGATAGATTCTTTACATACCATGTAGTAAAAGTAAAAATTGGGTAAAAAGGACATTAAAAATACATGAAAACACTTTTATAAAACATGGACATGGATAATAGTAATAACCCCAGTAAATACTTACGAATAAGCAATCTCTGATAAAAATGAGATTTGAAAAATTATCCCGTACCTTAGGTCCGATATGCTTCTATGTTTCTGAAACTCCTGTATAATGATTTAAATAATGTCACTTACTTATTACAGAATCATATTCATTGTTATGATATCATATATGGTTCACTTGTAACTTTATATTACACGTTCTCTTGTAAGTTCCATGTTAAAGCAGCGTTTTGGGTTAAATCGTTTTATTTATCGTACGTGTTTGGACTTGTTGTTCTTGATATTATTACTTATATCCTGATTTACTAAATTCCAGAATGTAAAACATGATTTAAATATAATATATATTTCAGTATATACATATATATATATGATAGATCGATTAAATGAAATGAAATACACCGTTCATGGAGACGGTAGGTCGTACGTACGCATGAACGCTGTTTTCGTTTCCTTATTGAATTGAATGAAATTAAGTAGATGACATACATATATATACACATAAATCCAGTATCATTATTATTTCATATATTTCATGATTACTTATTATATATACTTTATAATCATTCATGAATGGTTAACATGGAGAATGAATCTGATCGCGTCGTGGAGACGGTATTCCGTACGTAAGCATGAGCGATCATATCATTCCCATGATCATGGAATTTTATTGGAGTGTATGTATACTATTAGACAATAAATATCACTTTAAAATAATCATATATAGTTATTATTTACACCATTATACCCATCCAAGTAATGTGGTGGTGGAAAATAGATTACACCATGGCGTGGAGACGGTATTCCGTACGTATGCACGCGAGGTGATTTCATTTTCCGTAGGATGGATAGATGGTGAAATAGGGTCGTTTCATACTTATAATAACATATCAGTATATTAGTGACACTGATGTTATTACTTCATAATGAAACAACCTAATAAGAAGAAGTGGAAGAAGAAATAAAGTTGAAAGAATCGGTAACAGACATTACATGTTCTTTGAAGTGCCTCTTTGAGACCTCCTTTTAGGGCACTACAATTGGTCTTTGAAGAAGACCAGGACCTCTAGGATGTTTTTAAGGAAGTGGAGAAGATAATTTGGGAGGGTTTGGCCGAGCTTGAAGGCTCAAAGTGGTGTGAAGAAGAGAGGGAGGAGGTACCCTTTTATAAGGGAGGAGAGGGGCACCTTTGGAAAAACTAAAAATATTATTATATTATAAAGTCATATTCGGTTTAAAATAGCTCCAAATTAATTTATATCGAAGCTAAGGTGGGGATGGATCTAAATCCTCTCATCCAGTAGAATTTAGACAAGTTTATGTTCCTATTTTAACCTTATCATTAAGATTTAACTTTAAGTTAAATAATTTTACTTTTACTGTGTCTTCTTGTGTTCTTGCACTATATGGTTAATAAACTTACTATAACAAGCCAAACGAACCCCAAGTTGTTTATTATTAGTATATATAACCTTATCTAAGTCATTTTACCAAACCTTATATTTTTAGGAATAAAATAACATTTCATAATATAATATTTATTTTAAAAACTATTTTATGTCAATTTTGACACTATTTAGTGATTGATTTTTGTGAAAATCATAAGAGAAATATTAGTTCGAAAAAAGTAAATTAATTCAATACTAACATGTCATATTAACATATAAAATTATTGGAATTCATAAAAAGTCTCAAATTTCATTTATTTGGGTATTTATAACATCAATTATGTCAATATGTCATTAATAAGATAATTACTGCATCATCATTGTGTCATAAATAAATTAAATTATTTAATGTCTAAAAATTACATATAAATTATAATTATGTAGGAAATCTATTTATATTTCTAATTAATATTTATAGTCGAATGTTTCTTATGTATAACCCTATATTAAAAATGATTTACTTATTAAACATTGATTTTAACTATTTTAACCCTTCATTAAATAAATTAATATTAAATGTCCTAAATCTCATCCCAGTGGGCCTAAATGGTCATATGATATTTTTAAGGTTGTTTTTGGTCGAACTAAACTTATCCAATAGAATTAGGATATGTGTTAGGGTAATAATAATATCATTTTTACCCTTAATTACCATATTTACTTTTAACCGTGGTAAATAAAAGTAAAAGTTACTATTCACCAAAAAAATTATTTTTATCTCATTGAACCAAATTTTACTTACTAACATTAACCATGTGTCTCGGATTTTCAAAATTCCACTCACAGAAGCGGTAAAATTATGTTTTATGAAAAATTCAATTTTTTAACTACCACTTAGTGGTTTCACTATACATCAAAAAATGAAAGTTTCCAGAAAAATACCAAAAATTAGGCCTAAGATATATTTGATATTATGAATTCAAAAATGATGTCTATTTTACCAAATTCAAAACATATCAGTTGTATTAATTAATTTAAAAATTAATTCTCATCGTCAAAACAAATAGCGTGTTTTTAAGAAATAATAACTATCAAAAGATTGACACTTGTTTATGTCTGGTTTAAATGTGAAATTACATCCAATGACCAAAATTGTATTAAATGGTAAAAATATATTCTAAATATACTTTAAAACCACTGAAATTAGTAATTTATCACTATTAATTATTTCGATTAAAAAAGATGCTTTTAATTAAAATTTAGTAATTTTCACTATTCATCAGAATATGAAAGTTAACTGAAAAGTACCAAAATTTCAAACTAAGCTAATTTCGATATTCCGAATCCAAAAATGAAGTCCATTTTGAAAAATAATTTTTATAAAATTTCAAAAATTGGGTATTACTATTCATAATGGTTAGTTTATATAACATGTCATTGTTTAGCGAAACTCGGTATTGCGTACAACACACGCTATCGTGGAAGGTCGTGATTGCATGTAATGCAAGCCAAGTCTGGGATACATGTTGTGCAAGCTACTTTTGGTGTAGCATACAATACAAGACATTAATGATATTAAAAAGAATATTTTTCATAAAATCTCGGGGTGTTACATTCTAGCCCCCTTAAAATGAATTTCTCCCTGGAAATTCGTTGGGGTTATAAATGGTTTACTACTCAAAAGTTTCTTTAATAGAAACCCACATCGTAAAAATGAATACCAAAACTTATCTTTAAAAACATAATTATGAAACATAATGGTTACCCAAATAAATTAATCACTGGGTTTCCAAATAGAAGAACATAGGTGAAAATTTTGATATGGAAGAGAAATCTAACCATCATGTTCTGATGGAGAGTGGTAGAGAACATGGCTATGAAAAATCCATCAATCACAAAGCCATGAATTTGTGATGATCTAAGTTACCATCTGATTCATTGGATATAAGAGCACTAGGACAACATTTTTGGTTTTCAGTATTATTTCCCTAAAGTTGAACATTTTGAATTAGAAGAAACACTTGCTTGATTTTGGTACAATCTCATTATTGTTCATGCTTTGAATAATTTTCACTTCATATCTTAAAGAAATGAAGTTGAATTTTTTATTCGTGAAGTGTTAGCAGATCATGTGATAGAATGATGGGTCATTCCATCTATCTCAAACAAAAGGTTATCAAAAGTTATTAAATATACATCAGTCGATCTATAGTGAGATTAATCATATATGGTTCCAAAAATGGACTTATATTTCATATCATACTTCTTAAAATAATAAAACTCGTTTCTACCAAACAGGGACATCCTGTAGGCCAGTGGTAGGTGATAAAGGCCAGTCGCACTTCGGTTGTGGGTTCGATTCCCACAGCCTTTTCCGACGCAATGTGATGTCGCACGTCCTACAGGTTGTCCTTTTTCTAAAACTACATTACTATAACATCCCATCAATAATATCGAAAAAGATCTATCCTTAAACAATACTATCTTATGTATAACATAATCCATTCCAATCTTTATCTAAAATACTTCGGCCCAAGCTCATAGTATAAAGAAAACAATTACTTGAAATGTCATCAACCAACCATGTATTATCCCCCATTATCTTGTTGGTCACATTCTAATCATGTGAATACCTTAATCATGTATTCTCTTGAAAAATTAATACCCATTAAACCTTAGTGAAAACATGAATGCTATTAAAATTTAAATCTTTCCACATACCAAAATCCAAAAATTCTATATACTCAAACCATGATATAACCTTCTCCTTATATCAGTCATGAGCTCATGAATACTATCAAACATTTAATTTTCTCCTTATCCCTTCATTATGCGCATATCATCTACTTTCCAAAAATACTGGTACCATTCATCATACACTTTCAAAACTTAAGGAAAGACAACGGTGTAACAATCCTTAGATGTCTCTTTATTCCAAAATACCATGAGATTACTTATACAACATTACACTTGATAAACATGTAATCATTCTACTATCTTATTAAACCATTGACCGAGCATAAACAATTATTTCATCACACATATCATTTGTAGTCTCTTCATCATCATCAACATAAATATTACCCATACGACTATACTGATTCTCTTCATGAGACTTTCACTTAGGGCATTGGTTTGCATAATGCCCGTACATTCCACATTTAAAACATTTAACCATTGTTGACGTCGTATCAATACCATTATCCTCATCCATGGTGTTAACTGAACCTTTTCCTTTGCACTTACCAGCTTTATGTCCTTCTTTTCCACACCTAAAGCATCTTCCAGTTCCTTTGAAACATTCTCCTTGATGCCTCTTCCCACATTATTTACTTAGGGGAAATTGAACTTTCTTTCCTCTATGATCATCATGAAACTCCATCTTTCTCTTATTAGCCGAGTCAGGAAACTTACCAAATTTGAGTTTATTGATCATATTATGAGATTGCTGATTCGGCATAATGATGTTTGGACTTCCAAATCCCATTTCATTTGGTTTCTCATGAATAATATCATTCCATTGTCCATCATATCCTCCATTATCGTGAATCATCTTGTTTCCAACCATTTTCTAAAACCCAAAAAGAATAGTGTGAGAGGAAAAAATCATGCTAGGGAAAACAACATAATAAAGGGGGAGTACCATCAATATCTAATATCTAAGGTTAAATTATAAGATTGTTACCGTAGTTCTAGGACTATATCCTATACGTATACATATCCTTGGGGACATCCCTAGACATACATTAGAAATATCTCTAGGGATCTCACTAACGTTTTCTTATCCTAGTTTCCAAAGGTTGACTAAACCTTTACTCTGATACCAACTTTAGAGACCCGAAGCTTAAAGTAAATAGAAATTACATTAATTTTGAAGAATATTTAATACATAACAAATAAAAGACACACAGGTGCCGTAATAGTTTATTGTCTTTGGAAACTCGAAATATAAACTTCTAATCACGTTGAAATATCATCAACAACTCCCATAATGATCTTCCCCTTTTTGTTTCCTTACCTAAAACCTTTCTTTATTTCCTGGGGAAAATAAAACATAAAAATGGTGACCTCAAATGCTCAGTAAGGGCAAACATAGATAACATAAAACAATCCATAAACATTTGGAAGCAAAAACTTGAACATGAAATTTAAACATCAAAATCTTGAGCAAAAACATAAAACGTGGAAGTACGTAAGGCATATATCATAATAGAACATCAACCATGATAAAATATAATTTGAATAAAACATGTAATTGTGGAAACCATTCAGCACATATTATGATTTCCATTGTAGCCAAGTCATTGCTTCCATGACCATCTTAGTGGACAAAGTCCCTTTCTGAATCGAGTTCACTCCTCGTTTCAGTCCTGTAACACTGAACCGGATTAACTTATCATTCCAGCCATGTCTACCTCATGAGATATAAATCTTTACCCAATTCATTGGAGATATATATAGTTCCCACCCATCTCATAATGAAATCATTCTTACTTGTGCCACAAAATAAACATACATCATTCATAATAACCCAGCGAATAAATTGGGTTTCATAAACATCATCCCTTTATCACATAATCCATATAAAAGAAATGGATATCATTTCATAATAATAAGAATCAAACCATGTAAATCATAGAGACATTATACTTGAAACATACACATATGAAATAATTTCATCTTATATGGAAAGTGGTTTTGATAAAACACTTGAAATGAATTCTTGAGGAAAATATCCTTTCTTCTTCAAAATCAATTTATTTTCACAAAACATCATGAAATTTTAAAAGAAAGAGATTTTTTTTAAAATAGTCATGAAATATTTTGGAGGAAGCGTCATGAAAATAAGGCTTTATAAAACTGTAAAAAACCGTTCGTGCAATATAAGTTAAAAAAACATTCTTCTCGTACTTTTGCCGGAAAAGTTAAAAAAGTACCTCGTAACGTAAACAGAAGATAGATTCCTTACATACCATGTAGTAATGGTCAAAAATGGGTAAAAAGGACTTAAAAAATACATGAAAACACTTTTATAAAACATGGACATGGATAATAGAAATAACCCCAGTAAATACTTACGAATAAGAAATCTCGAATAAAAATGAGATTTGCAAAAATATCCCTTACCTTAGGTCCGATATGTTCGTACATTTCAGAACCTCCTGTATAATGATTTAAATAATGTCATTGACTTATTACAGAATCATATTCATTGTTATGATATCATATATGGTTCACTTATGACTCTATATTACCCGTTCTTTTGTAAGTTCCATGTTAAAGCAGCATTTTGGGTTAAATCGTTTTATTTATCGTACGCGTTTGGACTTGTTGTTCTTGATATTATTACTTATATCCTGATTTAATTAATTCCAGAATGTAAAAATGATTTACATATAATATATATTTCAGTATATACATATATATATATGATAGATCGATTAAATGAAATGAAATACACCGTTCATGGAGACGGTAGGCCGTACGTACGCATGAACGCTGTTTTCGTTTCCTTATTGAGTTGAATGAAATTAAGTAGATGACATACATATATATACACATAAATCCAGAATCATTATTATGTCATATATTTCATGATTACTTATTATATCTACTTTATAATCATTCATGAATGGTTAACATGGAGAATGAATCTCATCTCGTCGTGGAGACGGTATTCCGTACGTATGCACAAGCGATGATATCGTTCCCATGAACGTGGAATTTTATTGGAGTGTATCTATACTATTACATAATTAATATCACATTACAATAATTATATATAGTTATTATTTACACCATTATACCCATCCAAGTAAGGTGGTGGTGGAAAATAGATTACACCACGGCGTAGAGACGGTATTCCGTACGTACGCACGCGCGGTGATTTCATTTTCCGTAGGATGGATAGATGGTGAAATAGTGTTGTTTCATACTTATAATAACATATCAGTATATGAGTGATACTTATGTTATTACTTCATAATGAAACAACCTAAGAAGAATAAGTGGAAGAAGAAATAAATTTGAAATAATCGGTAACGGACATTACCTCTTCTTTGAAGTGCCTCTTTGAGGCCTCCTTTTAGGGAACTAAAATTGGTCTTTAAAGAAGACCAGGACCTCTATAATGTTTCTAAGGAAGTGGAGAAGATAATTTTTCAGGGTTTGGCCGAGATTGAAGGCTCAAAGTGGTGTGAGGAAGAGAGGGATTAGGTGCCCTTTTATAAGGGAGGAGAGGGGCACCTTTGAAAAAACTAAAAATATTATTTTATTATAAAGTCATATTCGTTTTAAAATAGCTCCAAATTGATTTATTTCGAAGCTAAGGTGGGTATGGGTCTAAATAATCTCATCCTAAAGAATTTAGACAAGTTTAGGTTCCTATTGTGACCTTATCATTTAGATTTAACTTTAAGTTAAATAATTTTACTTTTACCGTGTCTTCTTGTGTTCTTACACTATAAGGTTAATAAACTTACTATAACAAGCCAAAAGAACCCCAAGTTGTTTATTATTAATATATATAACCTTATCTAAGTCATTTGGCTGAACCGTAGATTTATAGGAATAAAATAACTATTAATAATATAATATTTGTTTAAAAAACTATTTTATGTCAATTTTGACACTATTTAGTAATTGATTTTTTGTGAAAATCATAAAAGAAAGATTAGTTCGAAAAAAGTAAATTAAATCAATAATAACATGTCATATTAACATATAAAATTATTTAAATTCATAAAAAGTCTCAAATTACATTTATTTGGGTATTTATAACATCAATTATGTCAATATTTCATTAATAAGATAATTAATGCATCATCATTGTGTCATAAATAAATTAAATTATTTAATGTCTAAAAATTACAAATAAATTATAATTATGTAGGAAATATATTTATCTTTCTAATTAATATTTATAGTCGAATTTATCTTATGTATAACCCCATATTAATAATTATTTACTTATTAAACATTGATTTTAACTATTTTAACCCTTCTTTAAATAAATTAATATTAAATGTCCTAATCTCATCCAAGTGGGCCTAAATGGTCATATATTATTCTTAAGGTTGTTTTTGGTCGAATTAAACTTATCCAATAGAATTAGGACATGTGATAGGGTAATAATAATATCATTTTTACCCTTAATTACCCTATTTACTTTTAACCGTGGTAAATAAAAGTAAAAAAGTTACTATTCACCAAAAAATATTTTTATCTCATTGAACCACATTTTACTTACTAACATCAACCGTGTCTCTCAGAGTTTTGAAATTCCACTCACAGAAGCGGTAAAATTAAGTTTTATGAAAAATTCAGTTTTTTAACTACCACTTAGTGGTTTCACTATTCATCAAAAAATGAAAGTTTCCAGAAAAATACCAAAAATTAGGCCTAAGATATATTTGATATTTTGAATTCAAAAATTATGTCTATTTTACAAAATTTAAAACATATCAGTTGCATTAATTAATTTAAAAATAAATTCTCGTCGTCAAAACAAATAGTGTGTTTTTAAGAGATAATAACTATCAAAAGATTGACACTTGTTTATGTCTGGTTTAAATGTGAAATTACATCCAATGACCAACATTGTATTAAATGGTTAAAATATATTCTAAATATAATTTAAAACCACTCAAATAAATAATTTATCACTATTAATTATTTCGATTAAAAAATTTGTTTTTAATTAAAATTTAGTAATTTTCACTATTCATCAGAATATTAAAGTTATCCGAAAAGTACCAAAATTTTACCCTAAGCTAATTTCGATATTCTGAATCCAAAAATGATGTCCATTTTGAAAAATAAATTTTATAAAATTTCAAAAAGTGGGTATTACTATTCATAATGTCTAGTTTATATAATATATCGTTGTTTAGCGAAACTCGGTATTGCGTACAACACACGCTATCGTGGAAGGTCGTGATTGCATGTAATGCAAGAAAAGTATGGGATACATGTTGTGCAAGCTTCTTTTGGTGTAGCGTACAATACAAGACATTAATGATATTAAAAAGAATATTTTTCATAAAATCTCGGGGTGTTACACTTTACACTTGTTAGAATCATTTGGAGTAGAAAGAAGAATGCCAAAGATATAAATAACTCAGTTCATTCATAGTGGAGGTAAATTAGATTGAAGATTTTTTAAGGTTTTCGTAAAAGTCAAACATCAATCTAAACATAAAATCCTAAATATTCTAAAAAATCATAGCTTTTTTAACCTTTTTCATTGTTTGAAATTTTTATTCTATTTTTTATAAAAAAATTAGTGTTGGTTATTTAAATAGTAAAAAATAAAATATTTATGTGTTTCTTATAATTTTTCATGAATCTAGTTTTGTAAAGGGTTTTTTTATCAATGGTAGTACTATTTAGGAGAGTAGTCTTAGGTTCATTTATTACAATGAAGATAATATTAAGAATAAGATATCAATGGTAGAGTTTCAACTTCTTGAACTTCAATTTTAGTTAAAATTCTTCTAAATTCAAAACCAACATCTTATATAAAAATAATAATTGTTTATTTTGTCTGTGTACAAAATAGTGACTGGCTAAATATTTTGATGCTCGATTATAAATAATTAACCCCAAAGGGGAAGGTAATAATAATTATAATCAGTTTTTATAATCTATAATTTTTTATCCATTAATCAATTAAAACTATTTTTTCTATTATCACCCTTATAAGATTTTTTTGGTGTTATTGGTTGTAGGTTTTATACCAATATAGTTTAAATTTAATTTTTTTTGAAGTGTGTGTTTCAATTTCAATTTTTTTATTATATGATCACTTTTTCCACATACTTACAAGAAAATTATTTTCATGTTGTAGTTCATGGTGATTTATTTTTCTTAGATACTCTAATATAAATTACATTCACAAGTCAAATAATTATTCAATACTTTCTATGAGGATGGGGATAAGTCTACTCAGGATAATAATTAACTCATCGATTAAAAAAATTAATCAATTCTTTTTTCCATAATTATTCATATTATTTATATCACACTTTCTACATTTTTTAACTTTATTTCCTTATTTAACTGTAAATGAGATATAATATTAATTAAAATTCAGATTACATTATTCATTTATCATTAATTAACATATTAATGTTGATTTTTTACTATATTTCTAAAATTAAATGATGATTAACATAAAAAAATTATAAAAATAAAATAAAATTTTTGTGGTTATTTATAAATTTAAAAACATTATAAACATAAAAATGAGTCATAATAAAAAAAACGCATTAAATATGTGAAATGTATAATAACATACATCATTCAACCATTTAATTGTTCTAATTCTCACCAAATAACTCACGATGACGGACACAAAATGCTAGATCCACTTTTTATGTCATTCATTAGAAATAAATAATAAACCTATTGAAATTAAAAAATAACACACTTACGAATATATAACGTCAAAAACAAAGGAACCCCTACAAAAAAGTATTGAATATATTAAATAAAAATAAAATATCAAATTATCAAATACTACCTAAATTACATAAAAACTATATACAATAAAAAATTCTGTAAAATGGTCATAGACCACTTATCATTCCAAATGAATTATTTGAATATTTTAAATTATAATAATTATTATAAATTTGATTGAAAGACTCCACTCGATGGAGTTTGAAAACATTTGAGAACAATAAGAAATTACCACCAAATACTATTTGAATCAATTAATTATTTTTAATATGATTCAAAATATCATCATTGTATTGAAAATATAGAAATAAACAAAAATTAATAATAAATATTTTAAATATATTCGTACATATTAAAAATGACCAAAAATCATAATATTCTTTTGGGGGAGATTTGTTTTTTTATGGAATATATTATATTTTAAAAATCCATATACCTAATATATGAAACAAAAATAATTTTTTTACATAATAAAAAAATTAAAAAGAAAATATAATTATCTATAATATATACCCAAATATTATAATTCCATTACAAACACCCAAAAATATAATAATTTATAGATAGCCATAATTGTCATTATTTTTATGGTGTCTTCATACGATATTGTGTGTGATATAATTTTTTCACCCTACATAGAAAAACAATTACATCAAGATATATTTTAAAAAATATATTTAAAATATATTATACAAAGTATTGAGCAAAATTTTGTAAATAAATACACCTATATTTTATGTTCAATTAATCAGATATCTAAGAACATGATCAATACTATATAGCAAAAAAATAGTTAAATTTGTTGGAATGATTATCCTTTTTAAAAAGAAAAATTTAAAATATACTATATAATTTATCTAAAAATTTACCTTATCATAACAATACTAAAAGTATGTAGTTTTACCATTTCATAAAATATGTCAAAATAATATTTTATTTTTTATTTTTCTCTTCTAATATATTAGATTGGTGTTTTAATACTTGATATAATTTCATTTCATTATATTTTATTTTTTTCATCATAAGTAAGATAATGATTTAAACATGTAAAACATAATATTTATTTAGTGAAAAATATGTGTAATACCTAACCAAAATTACTATATAGGATTCCCAATATTGGGTCACGAAATGGCCTCAAATATATACCCGCATCAATAGATTCTAACACCTAGTTCTAATAAAGGTTGTTTAATAATGGTGGTAATTTTTACCTATATAATTGAGAGAAAACATATGAAATAAAAATTTTGATTTTTATGAAATCTAAACACACATTGAAACATATTTTATTATTACTAAGTTAGTATAATACCTTAGAAACAAACCAATGAAAAAACCCATGTGTACATACATGACATAATAAAATTAATGTAGATTTTCAACACCCATTCATCATATATAGTCACCCTCCTCCAGTTATGTACATTCGTACATTGAAAAGTCACCCTAGAAAGAAACTCTTAATATCCAAATTTTTTGTTAATTGTTTCTTTCCCTTTTCCTGTATCCCTAAAAATGAAAAAAAGTTATACACTATATGCTATTCAATTAGGGGTGAGAAGCACAATTCTGAATAAAAATTACTAACATAAATCCTAATCATTCCAATGTATGAAAAATTCAAACATATGATATCCATTATAATAATTTTTTTAATCCATTTATGAATAAACATTTTGCACAAAATTTCATGTTAAAAAATTATTCCATATCAACACTTAGAAGTGTTTTTTAAACAGAAACACATATTGGTTGTTCGAAAAAAAAAAATTTTCATTATCATTTTTAGTTATTATAAATTATGTAAAATATTATTTTATAATCCTATTAATATTATCTAATTTTCTTCACAACACCCAAATTTAAACATCATCTTCTCTGTGATTCCAAGTAAAAAACTTCTAATAACATTATCACATATCAAAAAAGTTGAAACCCGTGGTAATTTTTAGACTATTAGTTTAATGGCCATTATCATAGATAAAGTTATTTAAGGACTTAATTACGAAATTTATAATATATGAATTCATTTGGATGTTTATTTTTTTGTTTGGGGATTAAAATTCACATTGGGGTTTGGAAAAGGATTCATATTTTTTGGATTAAATCTATGTAATTTTAGATGAGGTTCTAGGGGTTGTTCTGGATTTTGAGGAACATGTGAAGGGTAAAACCTATATGATAATGTAGGTTCCTAGTTTATGTCTGTTGTGTAATAATTGAAATAATTATAGGCCTTGATTTTATTGGGCTACACCAAAGTATTAATTTCCCAAAATGAATTACTTGGATGACATGTATTTTTTTGTTAGATGAATTATGGTCATTAACACTTATTCTATTTTTCTATATCTTTTCAATACCTAATTCAATTATCTCTAGAATTATGGTAGGCCCAATGGATTCATATTTTTCCACATTTCCCATACCACACATATTATTTAATCATGATTTTTACACATGTGTATCCTGAGTATTCATAAATCTTAATACCTCTCCTCACATTTCAGTTTCTTTTTTAACCATTATTTACAGATTTATATCATAATAAAAAAATATTCTCGAGTTAATTATACTTGAGAATGGGGGAAATAAATTCATAAATTATGTGTAACCTATCTATTACTTCAAGGAGACACGTATAAATAGTTTTCTCTTCATTATTAATCATTTCAACTTAAAATGATTGTCGAATAGTTCCGATTAGGTTTATAGATACTCTCAGGACTCTAACTATTTTTTTTCATAAATTTTTTTATATATTTATGATATTATATATATAATGATTTTTGATGATTTTTATGTTATTTGGGTAATGCATGTTTTGATATAATATTACATTGAGGATATGTTTTAGTGACCTTGGTGATGGAATTGTGGTTGCATGTTTTTTTGTTATTCAAGTATCATCTTGGATAGGTAAAGCTGACCTAATGAATGTAAATATGGTCTTGAATACCCAAGTGGTTATTGATCTATTATTTCAAAAATATTCTTATAATTTTTCCTAAATTAAAAATGATAGTTAAATATATTTTGAAAGATATATGTTAAATGTTTAAAATTTATTTTATATATTCTGAGTTAATATTTTTCATATGTTTGTTTGGATATATGTAGTGTAATATCAATTCCTCTTAATAACTAGTTAACCTTATTTAAATCCATTTCTGTATTGTTGATTAATTTCAAGTTGTGGAACATAACGTAGTTATGTTTCCTATCAATGTTCACCCATTAATATGACAGGAATAATATTATATTTATCCAAAATAATTGGGAACATATTTTGATGATATTTTTTATCCAGGGTACTTAATTATAGTTGGGCATTAGTCACAAACCAACCCATATACAACATATATGTCTATAACCCACACATATACAAAAAATTTCGGTGTTTCCAAATTACAGAATTAATATATAATTACATTAATCTTATAAATATATTAAAATAATTAATTCTAATCTCCTATTTTAATGTCAATGAGATATACGCCAATGAATGATACTAATCCGAGGGTCAATGGAGTAATTTATTTTAATTGTTGAGGTTAGGTATATATAATTGTAGTAAGTTATTAAACATGAAAAAGGTAATTATTTTTACTTACATAAAATTTAATCTTTAAAAATTCATTTGATTTTAAAAATGGGTTAATATAAGAAATGTATTATTAAAAATGTTGTTTTAAGAATGGAACCCTCTATAAATATAATAATTAAATTACACATTTTCTCTTTCCCTAATTATTTAATCTATTTTACCCAAATGTTGTTTTTTACAGGAACACATTATTTATTTTTTGAGACATGGTTTTTAATGATGATTATTTATATAAAATGGAAGTTTAAAATCATAATGATTGAGTGGGACATATGAGAGGGTATTTAACATTTTCCATAGTAGTAAATAATATTTTGTGAAAATATACATGTAATTATATTCATTCCCATTATAATGATTTGTTTTGAACTACTTATTTTATAGATTTATTTAGAATAACAATTTTTCCATATACAATTTTTATAAAACTTATTCAAAATTAATTTATTCTCAAATTGGAAACACTCTAGAATTGTTATTGGGTTAATGTGGGTTAATCCACATGTTTATGTTTGGTTTATTTAATAATTTTTTATTGTTACAATATTATAATTATTTCATTCATAGGTATAATAAATATTTTTTCTTTTATTCCATGTTGACTGATTTTATGCATGAATTCAACAATGATTGTTGTATCCAAATTTACAATATTATTATATAGTACGACTATAATATTTTAATAATATAATAAATTATTGATTAGTGATAATTTTTATTATCACAAATTGACAAAGTCTACACTAATTTATTTTTTATATTTTAAATCTTCACAATATTGATCATGTTTGTTGATATAGTTGTGATTTTTTTTAAATATTGTATATAACTTTAAAATTTGACTGATTTTTTCTAAGACTATTTTGAAGGCATCTTGATCTCGTAATTTATTTGTATATAATTTAAACTTGTCTTTCAGAATTAAATTTAACGTTTTTTTATATGATGCACCATTTCAATGCTTTATCATGGGATATTCCCAAAATGAAATGACTCATTATACCATATTAACTATTTTTAAAACCATATATACGATCTTTGGAATGTTAATGAGAGTGTAGGGGTGGGGGTAAATGACTAATCTATCATTTTTGTTGATTTCATTCAAAATAACCATTTCCTATTATTAATGTACATAATTATTTTGTAATCACACACACAAATGTAAACTAACATAGGATAACATAATTAATAAATGAGGCTTATCACTCTAAATGAAAAAAAATATAGTATTTTCTATGATTTTTAATCATTTCAGACCACATTACCATTTGAAATTAACCTATGAGTACAACCAATTACTGTAACTAATTAAAACCATAGTACATTTATATTTATATTACATTTGATTATTGTTTACACATTTTTATCATGTAATTTACAATAATAGAACATCTTGATAAACAACTATAGATTCTCCCCCCAAACTGACTATCGCAAAGTTGTTGATGTGTTGAGTTTATATTTTACGCAAAATCTCACTCATTGGTAATTTACATTTTCACTTCATCCACATCACACTATATAAAAAAATTTACTTCCTTGTCTATATGTTTTTAAATAGAAGTATTTACCATAATAATTTTTAAATAAAAATATATATTCCCCCTATCTCTATTCATTTTGTATTTGTTTATATACTCAATTTATTTCCCGAAATTTATACCACTATGATTACACTTCCATTATAATTTACAAATATATTTATAAAAATAAATGTATATATTTTTATAATAATTAATTTTCCAGAAAACTATAATAAAATATTTTACATATATTCATAGCTAAAATATTTGAAAACGAACCATCGTATCATTTATGAGTTTTTTAATTATCATATACTCTATCTCATTATTAAAATTTAACATAAAAATTCATGTCAAAAATATATGAATATGAATAAGATTTTATATATTTATTCACTCATTCTTTAACCATATAACCAACCTTCATTTTGTTCAATGAATATTTCTGCATTCATAATAAATAGGAAAATGATTTAATCTATGATAACAAGAAGAAGACTATATTTATTCATTAAGGGTTGTTTTTTTATACCACCTATATATAATTCTAAAATAAAAACTTGTATCATATGAATTAATTAAATATTAATATCTATAAATAAAATATCACTACCCATCACCTGATTTTTATTTTATGATCCATCGAAGAATACATGATCCAGTATGAACCACCATAGTATTACTAAACAAGGTCAGATCAATAAAAATGGACATTATTTCTTCTTAGTAAATATCATGATAATTATATATATTAAAAATGAAATTTATTAAATATTTTGTATATAGATGGCAGTTCTTATATAGAGTTTGAGTTATGATCATTACATAGAGTTTTATTTATGTAACATAAAAGGGTTTAAGTTATAACCATTAAAAAACTTTCATCTACCCTTAAATAGAATCAAACTTTATACTACATTCCTTTATATTGATAATGGACTAAAATTATGTTATACGCCTTTATTCTTTCATAGATGATGCTTAAAAGTCTCCCAATCCATCATTATTCATATCCATAAAATGTTTATGCCCATCAATTCATCCAATGGTTTTAGAATAGTCATTATTCAAGTAATCCTTACAGTGTTTGATGGTCCTTGTAAATTAGGATTCATTTATATGGAAAAAATAGTAACATAATTATGTGTATGGACTAAATTTTCATTAAAAATATTATTCTTATAGATTCAATAGATTTATCTTTATTTTTTACTTATATAGACAAGTTTTTATAGGCATAAAAAATTTCCAAATACTCAAACAATTATTTTATAACTTCATCTAATACATAATTTTTGTTTAACCAAGAAATAAAATTTTACCTCACATATAAAAAGTAACCTTTTATGAGATTTAATATAAATTAATCATTCAAAAAAATTCAAATACAAATAAATCCATATCCACTAAAACAATAGTCAAAAAAACTTTTTCATGTAATTTAACTATTCTAAAAGTATGTGTATAATAAAAATTAAAAATATTCATATCTTTTCCTCAATAATCTATCCAAGATATTAATATTATCATAAATTCTATAACTAAATGCTTCATCCCAAAAATTATCCCCTTTGGATATTCTTTTTAACCAAGGAACATAAAGAAATATCATAATCATTAAACCTTTGAATGAATAGCCATCTAATAAATCTATTCTAAAATGACATAAACCAGTATAAGAAATATAAATAATGAATAATAACATCATACTATCAATGAAATACTAATTTTCAATATTCTAACATGCTTTACACATGATCATTTTTATTCTTCAATAAGAATTTATCCTTACTAATTGTACGATCAATACACCATCATCGAATCAGTTCTGATGTCAATGTGGATGATTTGATTTTAAAAAACCTATAAATCACTTGATGTATGTGATAATGAATTAGAAATATCTTCAGTACTAAATGTGTTACTATTCTCATCACTTTTCATCTAGTTGAGAACAATTGTGAGTATCAAATAATTTTTATTTCACCAAATCATCCCATGAAAACTATAAAATACATATTTTTACATTCTTTTTAATGAAAACTTTTTAAATAGTTCACCAACCACTCAAAAATCAATCCATGAAAAGTTTATAAAAAATTACATCTTAATATATGAACCCCTTAATTGGTAAAATACATATAATTGGATTCATTTTAGAGATTTTCAGAAGCCCTTGGAAATATATATTTTAGTTTTATAATATAATAAACAAATTTATATTTACATACATAGAAAATTGATAATAACAATCCAATGAAAATGAAGAGATAAGATAAAAAAACCACACCCAATCATTAATATTTTTTAGGTTTAAATCCAACATTGACCTCATATTTCACAATGTTTCATTACGTATTGGAATAGTGATAATTGTTGATATTTATTCAATTGTTGAAATAAATTCCAATTGAAACTTATTTCATTACACAAAATCCTATATTATGTGATATTTAATATAAATATTTATATTTAACTAATAAAGAATTGAATTTCTTGATATATTTAATTCTCAATGATAATCACACCAAATAATTTGGGGAAAAACAATTAAAACTAAGTATCTTTTAACTGGGTCTTCTTTAATAATATTTTATTTTTGGAATTCATTTTATCCACATATTCTACCTTCAAATTGTTAATGGTTCCCAAAATCTACTTCATTATTTTCAATCAGAAACACTATTCTAAACGGTTGAAAATCACACCATATATAGTCCCTATATCATTAACACTACCTTCCAAAAATGAATATCTAATACCAAATAGATGAAGATTCCTGTAACTATAATATTTTAAGACATAACATATTCTACCATTGATGTATCTAAAAATTCTTCTTCCAACACTGAGATTATAATATATTAGGTTACATTGATACCCGGGGCAATGTATATCAACATAAATGATATCATTACTTGGGGTTGAAAAGTATAAAATACATCTAATGAGTTTCAATAATTTACTTTGTTCAAATTCCTTTCCTTACACATATTTAGATTGATTTACCCAATTAATATTAGTAATGAATAAAAATTTTAATCCTCTATTATAAACATTTATAAATGTCACCTTGCATACATATCTTGAGAAATATAAATATGATATCTACCATGAGAAATTTATTGGGTAAAAAGATCATCATTTCACCCATCATAGGAATTGGAAATCGATTCAGCATCTCTTATTAAAAATTCTCAAAATATTCTCCATAATTAAAATAAAAAATAATGCCATTTACATACATAATAATAGTTAGATACACATATTTATCATTATTTAATGTAGTGATTTTTTCCACAACCATTACTTTTTGAAATTTAGTTTCATTAAATTTTAATATATCATTTTATTCCACGATGATAGGGAATATATTAGTATATATATATATTAATTTAATCTAAAACATATTCCGCATTTAAAGGATAACTAAATGACATTGTTTTTTAATATATACCTCTTCGTTCAAATCACCATTGAGGAAGGGAGACTTGACATCCATAAGAATAATATTATATTTTTTTGGAGTACAATAGACTATTTAATTATAATTTTTTAAACTCATAAAATTTTTGAAATGGTATATTAAACGTCCACAAGATATACATAATAATAACCCATCTATAAAAATATTACATTGTATCTTACAATTTCACCATTTTTATTTTAATATTGTCAAAATTATCACCTTTTCCTAAAAAAATCTTCTCTTTAGGATTGGGTACCAATGCCCAAGTCTCATTTTTTTCACAATATTTTAACTCATAATTTATTACATCATCAAAATAATAATTCATCAAGGATTATAGAATCATTCAGAATTAATCTTGAGAAAAAAATGAGGAATGTGTTTTTTACCCATTTGTTTCTTAATTTTTTCAACCTATTATTGATCTCAAATGATATTTTATACCAAAACATGTTTTTGAAGCCTAGAAAGTGATATATTATGATTTTAATAAAAACATAATATGCAAAAATATTTTCTCCCACCATTTAATATTATGTATTTTCATTTCCTTAAGAAAATCAACAGTATATTTAAAAAAAATGTATCATTATAACTTTTGATTCTTTTTTCATAATGTGTAGCTTCACTGTTTTATTCATATGGACCCTTTAATTAATTATTATCAATTATCATTTAGAAAGTATTATTTATATTATATATCAACAACTATTTTTAGGAAATCATATAAAGATTCCATCCAAACCCTTCTTCTCAAATTTTACCAAACATTAATATTTAACCATGATTATAGATGGGATTAAAAACACTAAACGATGATTTAGACATATATTTTTTCTATAGTACAACTAATAAAGAGAAATATTTAAAATAAGCCTTTGTATAAAATGGTTTTGAATGTAAAATAGTTCACTGATATATTACCTCATAAGATATTGTAAATTATTATGATCATCCAAAATGGATTTTCCAGAGCTCTAAAAGAATTCAGAAAAAATTTATTTAAAGCGTAATTTCATTACAAAAATTATTAGATGAAAAATTGGTATATGAATTCCAAAAAAGTATAAATCCAAATAACAGGTAATAAACACTAGGGAACACATTATTTAAAACATATAGGCAACCCATACTACAAATAATGAATAGTGTACACTCATGTTATTAAGACACACACCAATGGTGAATAGGGACATCCCTTGAGTGATCCCCCTAGTAATGTTAAACCATCTCACTAGAACGAAAGGTCTATAAAGAAGATGAACACCCCATGAGTTAACAGCCAATGAAATCATGAATAATATACGTATGGAGAAGTTAAATGTACCATGAGTGAAACCACCAAAAATTAAATTGAAGATGCCTCTAGACTACACATTCAACAAAAATTACCTAGGATTCCCATGTATTATATTTCCCTAAAGATATCAAAATTTATTTTTATAATCATTTCATATAAACGTTTTTTTCATCTAAAATAATTTAAAAGTCAATTTTTCTTTTCTAATACACAATTCCCTTTAACCAAAACTAAAGGAAAACCCATCTCTAATAACAAGTGTATTTACAAAAAAAATAATTCAAATTTATTTAGTAATCAATTTTTCATATAAGAAGAGTCAAAATTAATTCTAAAAAGTATAGATATCAAACCACCAACTAGAATCTTAGGTCTCACATGACCAAAATGTGATTCCCCAATAAAGAAATGAATAAATTTGAAAATGTGGAGGGCCATTGATTGATTACTATATATTAGAATCAAATTCCAAAAATTAAATAGATAGACTAGAGTGAAGATTGAAACATACCTCAAGGAACATACACCCTCTACACTTTTTTCATCAATGGATAGACCCTCATAAGAATATCACCAAACCAATATAGAAATGTTCAATCAAAACAGCAACATATGGTTGAAAAATAGAAAATACATCTCCACAAAGCATCCATGACCATTGAAAATAATGAAGTAGAGAAGATTTTTACTGGGTATAAGTGACACAACCACTATAGAGATCCCAAATTTAATAGAGTCACTAAGTAGGAGTGGATACCACAAAACCTGAATGTGGAATCACATTGTGTTTGAGAGAGAAGTTTTTCTTGATGAATAATAAAAATACCAAGAATTTTGTGTCATAAAACCTACTTGTATGATAGTTTTGTTGAGTAAAAACTTTTTTATGGTGTAAATATTCCATAACTCATATGCACCAAAAATCTGTCAACTCAAGTTGAATTTAACCTAGTCGATGATTTGTTGTGGTAAAAGTGAATTTCATGGCATAATAGGAATTTACAATATAATAAATGATTTTATATCCTCTAAAATTCTTATTCCACAAGAATTATTATATTTGGATCCCAATGAGGGATATACACCAAAAGTGAAAACATATGATATAATAGTTTCCAATATGTAGTCGACAAAACCAATTTCTGTATAAAAAATAATATAAACTATCATACCCTATGAACTAGAAGATAAATTCTTAGACAGAAAATAAGAATACATTAAAATATATGGTGTTACAATATCCTTGAAATAAGATTATATGTCTCCTTGAATTCATGTGGAATAAGGATGCTCTAAATAATCTCTCTGCCCGTATAATCCCATGGAAATTCATATATCAAATATCTTCTTTGGATTCTCCTCAAAAACTACAAATTTTAATATCTCTACATATACTAAAACTCTTGACATTGAGAAAATATTACCCATGGATTGAACATTGTTGATCAAAAAGATGAATTTCCTTATATTATCATGATTTTAGTGCACTATTAGTGTACTAAGAATGATCTCAGGTTGGATCACAAGGTCATTTCGAAAATGAGAATACACTAAAGGGTATTTAACAATGACTACAACAATTAATTTTAGATACGGGTTGAAAAAAGTTTCATTAGATCCATAAACAATTCTAATGCATTCATGAGACCAAACACATTACAAGAAACTTCTAAACACCATACCTTCTCTGGAAAGCTGTAAAAGGTATTTTTGAAGATAAAAAATGTACCTGATGATAGACTGAGAGTAAATAAATCTTCAAAAAACCCATCAATACTGTTATATAATTTATGAGGACATATATTTGAGGTAATTGGAACTAATTATTTAATATAAGTTATATCAACTATCTATAATGGAAAAAATATTGAAGGTACCATCATCCTTAGAGAAAAGGACTGGTGAACCCCAAGGAGAAGTGTTGGGTCATATAAAATCCTTAGAAATAAGGACTTACAATTGATTTATGAGCTCCAAAATCTATGTTTGTGTCATCATATAAAGAGGAATGAACACTGGTTTTACACTTTGAACTAGCTCAATGATGAATTTACATCATTCACATAAGGTAATATAAAACACTCAACATAGGAAGAATCCATATAATGAACATTACAATAGGAAAAGAAGTGGTTTATAAACCATGATCATCCATAATGGGACTGGCAGTGTGAGCTATCACTCTAACCATCTCATGGTTTTCTAGTCTAGCTTGAGATGAAAGGACATCCCATTATCATTTTTGAATATCACTGCTTCCCTTTAGAGATGTAAACTTCACCCACCAGTGATATAATTATATGTGGACTTGATAGGGAACTAACTATTCAATCGCAATAAAAATATTAAAACATTTCATGTTGAGGATGATAATATTCCCTATAATAAGATATAAACCTTTATCAATAGAAAAATTCATAAATTGAAAAGGTAACATTGATCAGATTCCCAATGGGGAATTGAGCATCATTACACCATTGTAAAACACAGTGTAGAGGCCAAGACACTCAATAATTTCCTTCGATATAAAAGAGTGTGACACACCTTTTTCCACAAAACACACTAAATGTAGAGGATAATAAAAAAGTACCTCATAGAGTAGAATGTCTAGTTATCTCCTTCTATGGCATAGTTTTCACTACATGTAACTAGAATATACCATATCCTTGAGTCAATACCTTGATTCCCTAAGTAGGCTTACTCTGTAATCATTGGGTGTCCTGGGTATGATTACCTCTAATTCGACAACCACCACTTCTAGAAAATCCTATGGTATTCCATATACTTTCTTGAAAAAATATTTTTGTCCCCACTTCAGACCTTTGGGTAGGTATGGACCCCCCCCCCCCCTCAATAGGAACTAAGAGAATTTCCCTACAAAGGTGTTGGATATGCCCCATCCATCCTTAGCATTTTCATTCCCTTAGATTTAACCTACATCGAGGTTGTGTGTTTATATAATATTGATACAAGTAAATGATGGAGAAACTATTAGTATGAGTTGTCTACCTACTTATAGAACCACAAGATACATATTATCAATTCATTCACCCGCTAGAAGAATAACATCAGGATATGGCAGCTAAACTACCATGGTTTCACCATAAGATTCCATTAGATTCCACTCAATAACAAGGGCCTAGTTGTCTATCTAAGATATATTAATCAATTAAAAGGCATTGAATTTTGATTATATGCCATATACTAACCCATCCTTGAATAACCACACCTTAATAAGATCATCACTAGATGAGGTAAGAGGGAAACACAACAGCTTATCAAAATGAGATCAATAATCCTGGACTTACATTGCCCCCTACGACATATTCATAAATTCTCATGCCCAGACATCCCTCAAAGTCTGAGGAAAGAAGATTTCATAAATGACCATTATGAAGTCTACCCAGATCATTTTATAATATCAATAATTTTAAGCAATAACATCCCTCCCTCACTACGAAGAACCATGAAGAATATAGAAAATGTTATTAACCCACCACTCTTGTGTTTTATCCATATTTTCCAATAGATAATAAAAAACCTCACTCCATAAATCTATAATATGTTTCCCCCATCCTCAGATAATATGGGAGGATACATCTATTGAAACTCCCAAATCAAGTCTTTTATATTTAGGGATGGGAAAGAAAAAACTTACATAGAGTTCAACATGTAAAAAAATACATTTTGAAATTGGGTTTCAGTTCACATTTTCAGAATAGAATTTGGTGCCCTGGGAGGAATAATAAGAGGGATACCTAGTGGCTCAGAGCCCACCACTTATTATACAAATTATTCACTTCATTCTTGTAATATGGATTGAGGCTCTCATAGTTTTATGATTCTAATTTTACAAACACATGCCTCAAAATTTAATTTGCGTGTCAAAAATAATTATAGATAGATAAATATGAATGTTATATAGCCCTAAAATGAAGATATACAAATATATACCTTATAATAAATCCATGTCTATGACCATAATATGACATAAAAACATAAGAGACACTCCCATCCACCTACTACTGGGACTTGTTTCAGGTCTATGTCTCAGAACATATGACATATTTTCATTAATAAGGAGTGTGACTTTATTTGTATATGGTGAAACAACCTTTACATTGCAATTGGAATTTCATTTTTTGTTATCTATTTATCTTGTAAATATTTAAATTAATATTAATTTGTAATGTTATATATATATTTCATATATTGCAGTCCATAAATAGTATATCTAGAACCCACAATAGGGAATAACTATCTAATTAAGGTGTCATCGGTAATATATATACATGATAATAATGTTTAGATTGATGTAGGTGACTTAATTTATCAAATTATATTTTCCGTGAAATCAATTTGAACAGATTTCAATATATTATATCCAAAAAAACTACATGGATAATGAAAATAAATATCGAAAATTGACACGACATAGAAAAATTCAATAGAATATTAGTTATAATAGTTCCAATAATTATGCATGTGATGATAATTCCAGTCCACAACATAACATGGAATGATGTATGTATCAATAACTTCATCAATGATAATATCTCAAACCATGTTCATTTCTATCATTTCACATGTAATAGACATATATCATAATATAATTTACCTATACCAGGTAATTTGTGATTCCCCTATACATGGGGTTGGCTGATCCCAAGTGTTCGCTCATTACAAAACTCCATTACCTAGTGGTGAACTATTGAATACACAAACAGTATAAAAATGGAAAATAAACTCCCAATACCACTTTTTAGTAGGCCAAAATGGGGTCCATATAAATGAGGCCCCACACTAGTGGGACACATATAATCAATCATTCCTCCTTATACCCTAGAGTATACTGAATAACAACGAGGGTCTAAGATGGGATAGTGGGGAGTCTATACCCTCATATTAGAGTATAACATTGTATAATAATAATTAAAAATAAAATAGTGTAAAAAATATATAATATATAGAATAGAATAAACAAATATAATTAAAAACTACATAATAGTAAATAATAAATAACATTAATAATAATCAAGATACCATAGGTAGATTCATATACAAAATTACATCATGGAATGATGATGTAAAAAAGTGGAAACATGGAAAATAAAATACAACATTCTATACCGAAATTAAAAAACCAAAAGGTTATTTCACTAGACTCTCGGTCATATGCACAGTCTTCTTCTCAAGTACTCCATCCGACATGTAATATTAATCAAGAAACATAAAAGGGTTCTTTCCCTTATCAATGCATATAGACACGAGGTCTATTCATATAGAAAAAATGACCCGAGTAGGGTGAGAGATGAACTCAATAGTCCACCCCCATCAGTGTGTTGAAATAATCCATCTAGTGTACATTGCATAGTAGTGTGGATGTATAATAAATAGTAAACAATACTGGATAAGTAAATACTAACCAACTATGGTTCCTATAGGACACCGTATTGGCTCTAACTTCTTCGACATGGTCCATAATGAGAGTCTGGTCATTAAGTATACATATAATAACTATATACATAAATATAGTTATATAATGCATACAATTATATGAACTAAGTATGCGAGGACAGATGAAATCATATTCATGGATAATACGTGATAGTTAGACATGGGGTCTAACTGATGAATCCATAACTAGTATTATGATCTATATGATCTAATATGGGTACATTCCATGAATCTCATATGAATACGGGACATCATGTCCACCATTCAATATTGTGGGGCGGGTCATCATTTCAAACACCTTATATAGAGGAATGTGGAATTCCATGCCCAAAACTGATATTAAAGTATAATGGCATGAGATATTATTCTTAACACCCAATTTAAGGGAGAGTGAAACATCATTCTCATCCCATCATTAATCAATTTTTGAACAAACCATAGTAATGGAATACTCATAATTATAATAATAATTACATGATGGATCACTTTTAATGTAGTTATAACCAACAAACCTAATAAAATCAAGTAACGAAAATTCATTTGATAAAAACACATACATATATATATATACATATATATATTCATTCATCACATAGAGTAGAATGTACACCCATTCAAATTCTACATAATATCTCTAATTAGTTAATTTAGAAGTTAAATTTATTTCCATGTACAATCCATACACTTTGGCGGTGCCTATGTCAGCTTGTTTATTATATAAATGAAGGAAATTCAATTTCTAAGAGAATACAAACACATAGGTCGTGTTTAATCATTTAACCAAATTTATATAAGGAGGGATTTTCATTTTTCAAATCCAAAGGTGATTTAATAGATGTGATCATCATCTTTTAATCACATGGGAAGTGTCCATATGTGTATAACAATATGCTTGAACCTATTTAGAAATAAGGAACACATTAAAGGGATAAACACAAAAATAAGGGCATGTGGCACAATAATGAAGATATTAATGTGTGAGAAAGGTAAGGGAAAATAACTACACTACATACCTAAGGGATTTATAAAACACCTCATCCAATATGAGATTCATAATTAAAGTACAATGGGAGAAATCGATGAAACGAACCGACACCCTGAAAATAGGGTGAGTGGTCTTACACCAAAATCACATTAGGAATGGGAAGATAAACTTAGATAAGAAGAAATAGGATCATAGAACATACATTTTCCTATAGATTGATTTTGATAATGATCGATTTAGAGTTATTTTTTTGATGATTCCTTATTAACTAGTTGAGGATGTAGAAAATTGATTAGGGTAAACCCCATAAAATCACCCTCTAAAACTGGATTTCTTGGTTTTACCACATGGTTGGCCAACCCCTCCACCAATAGTGCACTAGGATCTGCCCAAGTAGGGGACCAGCAAGGGCTAGGTACATGGTTTGGTTAATTGTGTTCATGTCGTACATGATGACAATATCACTATATAAATGAAATGTCACATGAATGTGAACAAAATATCACAAAGTTTCATAAAAATAATGTGGCCCCCACTTCCCTCAATACTCCCTTTAAAATAAAGTGAATCCTTATATGTTATGATGCATGATTTCTAATAATTGGACATCCCAATCTGTTTCACCAAATTCTTGGGCTCCAAGATCATAATAATACCCAGACTTCCTCAGGAAATCCATGACTCCATTATGTACAATTACAATAACCAAATTGAAGAATTTAATCCAATAAAATCCCTACCATTGTGAAAATCCAGTTTTTTATAAGAAGAATGCTTATATTGATACCTATAACCAAAAAATAACAAATAATAAAAATATAAATGTAAATCAATAAAATATTTAATTTAACCAATGAATTAACCATAAATAATATTGTGGCAGGGATAATTGATAATCAAAATAATGGAATAGAAATAATCACATGATCATTAAAATTATCCAATGATATTCAAATTACTTAAATAATCACATGAACAACAATAATAAAACACATAATGAGGGAATTTATATTGATTGATATCATAATCATATAGTCAAGGACTCATTCAATGAAATATTATATAGATAGGAAAGGCCTTATCAAAAAAATCCATGCATGATTTCACCATGATGCCCACCAATGCATCGAGCTGCTATAGTGGCCCTCTCCGATTGCTTACAAAGTCCAAGGCCTTCTTTTTAAAAAAGGAAAAAATCACAATCAACACAATTATTAAAATTGAAATACTAGATTATGAAATGATAATTATTTCCCCAATCAATTATCATAATCAACATAAATTGTCATATTTCAAAAGGATCATATAAAAGATAAATCATTCAATAATCAATAATTATAATTATAGACCATCCAGAGTACTATGGGGAATGGTTTCAAAATATTACAATCTAGTCAAAATGATCAACAGCAAACCAGAGAAATAATTTTGATGATATCATTGAAACACATTCTCAATAATTAATATGGTAAAATTTAGGATGTTTTCATTGATGAATACAAATACCACAAAATTAAAATTAATAAAAATCTTGACGAATATATACTTTTAACACTATTTTTTTCAAAAACAAAAACCTTACAATATATTATGAAAAATAATTTCATTAAGAGGAAACTTCTATACATATAAATTAAAACATAAAAAATGATTGGTGATTATGGAGGGTAATTCCATACATTCCATATAGTTTTTAAAATAACTCTTTTCACACAATTGTAAAATGTATTAAAAGTCCCTCATATGGAAAAATACAAGTAGACTCTATCCAAACAAATTAGAAAAAATTAAACCATGGGTAATTATTTCTTACTTAAATCATTATTTCAATGGGGAAATCATTTTTTATTTTTTGAATATATTTAGATATGGGGGAAAAGGATTTTCTACCCATGAGAGAAATAATATTATATTTTCTTGAAACCATTTTCTCCAATAATTTATGTACCAAAGAGAATAAAATGGTAATATTAAATTTAAATTTCATTAATTACTTTATTTTAATAAAAATTATTTATTTTAAGATTTAAAGATAAAATTATTCCCCTAATGTAGACTTAAGTTTAAAAAATCTTGAATAACGATGATATTTTAAAACAAACCCATAACATATTGTTTTGTTTTGAATTGTAAGATCCCTGAAAAAATAATTGAAATTAAAAATTAAATACCATGAATTTAAATTGACTTATAAAATTAAATATCAATTTGGTGTTATATATACACCACACAATAGAGATATGATGATAGATCAAAACTAGTCAGGATAATACTCATACCATCATTATTAGCATTTATATTGAACTGAGTAAAGAGACCCATCTGTTTTATCATCTAATTAGATTATTTCACATCCTAAAATAATACATTTTAATTAAGAGATTCAATGAAAATATTCTCCTTTATTATGGTGTAGTAAAATTCAAAATAAAAAATTTGAATGTATTCCAGCTACTATCTGAATTAGAGTTTTGAATACAGTGATAAAATATATAGCATTAGTTCAAATGAAAAGATACAATGAATCTCTCCCCAAAAAGATAGTGCGACCATCATACAAGATCATGTATAACTAAAACATGCAATAAAATGATGAGTGGGGTAATTTCTCATATTTGGCTAAAACTAAAGAGATCCATATGACACAACATGATCATCTTACAAGAGTTTACAACCCAGAAAACACTACAAAAAACATATCTTATATCATGATCAGGTAATATGGCAGATTTTTTAGTAAATATAAGTTATAAAAAATCATCAAAATAAGTATGAAAATTATGATCCCCATGTAATTTCACCAATTACCAAGTAGGTACATTGAAGGGTGACACTAACTTCAAGATTGCCTTAATAACTAGATAATACACTACATGACCGAGGATTCTCTATATATCAAATATGTTATGTATCCCCTCCCATGATAATACATACTTTATATTATATAAATTGACTGATAGGACTCCATAAAAAAAATCTCTTTCTATATGAATTTCAATTAATTGATTGAGAAACATGGTTTTAAATTATTTCTATATAAATTGTGACCCCTCATGACCTCTAAATCCAAACTCAGATAAGGATCATTCTAACACATGGATCTTTAATAGACAAAAATATCATCTACGAACATAAAAACCAAGTTATCATGATAATTATTGATTATTTGACTCATTAGTACCATAAAAAAAATTTGGTGTTACCCAAACCAAAATGTATAATATTATATTTAAAATGGTTATACCTACTCCAAAATCTATTTTAAGTATACAAGACTCACAAAATATGATTTTAGGATAATAGAAAAGAAGATTGATATTTTAAAACCAATTTTCTACCTTTATCAACAAAAAAATCATCAATATAGGGAAAATTATAGTTATAATTAAGATTTACCCACATAAACATCCAATAGTCCATTCATAATTGAGGTAAATGACCAGCCTTCTTGGATAATAAAATAGGAGAAGACCATGAAAAAAAATTGGGGAATAATTTTTTTATATTAAATCATCCAAATGAATCATGAAAACTTCAAATATAGTAGCTTATTATAATTTAAGAGTTTCTAGTTCAGATTTATACCTGACACTAATACAATCTCAATATCTAACCCCCTCTCTAGAAAAGGACTAGATAATTAAAATGTCAAAATGTCAAGAATTCCTGAACAACTAAGACAAGATTAGCAAGAGAATAATCCAAATTGGGATAAATTATAATAGTAGAAAATAAACAAATAAGCTACCAGAGAGAAGGTTGGGCATTGATAGATCTAAAATACCACTATTCGGAAAATTCTTAAGGTCCCTCATCAGAAAAAATAAATGTGAAATGATGCTGATAATTTTAATCCTCCACATTATGAGAAATAATAAACTCTATCCTAATGATGTCATAAAAATGGTTCACACCAGGAATAAGAAAATATGGACCAAATTTGAGTCATATATTTAATGAGAATAATATTGAAAATGAAATCATATCTCATTACTTTTACCAAGAGGTGTGTCTATATTGATAAAAATTTGACATCATATCCATCAGATGATTCAACATATCAAAAATGAAAAGATATAAACTATTGAGAGGAACTAGTACAAATTTATGTAGCTGATATTGATAGTATAATAAAAATAGTACCTCCTATTTTTGATGGACCCATATAAACCTACAATGGATACTCATTGACTATGTGAAGGATTTTCACTCCTGTTTCATGTGGATGGATACATATAGACGTTGAATATTTTGAATGTTCCTCACTAGCCATTTGAGTTAATGATCCATGACTATAGCAAGGAATAGACATATCTTAATAGAATCCCAATGTATGGATTTAACATACACAACCCGAAAATGTTTTTTCTATAGTAGGATAAGAACATTGAGTTTACACATACTTTCAACACTGATTGCAATTAAGGGGAACCCAACTAACTGTAACTGATGGGGTAGAGGAGACCCACTATTCGGAACCACCACCACCACTCTATTGATTCTTATTATACTTTATTTTATTCCATATGATCTATTTATGCTTTGACTAGATTGATGGGGAGGTTCAGAGTAGCCAATCTTGCCTTCCATATCCATCTATACCATCATAACAATGACTATCATCTCAAAATATTTATAATGTTTTATAACAAATAAATATAATTTGATATCCAGATGCAAACCATGTTGGTCATTTTGTGCATTAAACAATTCATTATTTTAAACTTATTGAGGAAAAAGTCTTATATGTGCAAAACTATTAGTGTATTATGAAAATTTTCACACTATATTCTGAAAAGAGAGGAACTCCATAAAATTTTCAATTATTAGAGACTCAAGGAATAACTACTTCAATAATAGGGTTTAGAAACCCCTAATAACATAGCCCTCATTTTTATCATCATGGAACATATAATCAGACTCTTCCTTGCTTGGACCTTTGAGAATTAACAATTCATAGTTCACATTGATATTCTTATTCTATTCTATGAATCATAATATCCAATCGATCATTTCTAGATGGTCTTTATTTTATTGGGGATCATTAATAAAATTAAAGGATGATGGTTTATTTCTTAAAAACTCATTAGATTTATCTATATCTCCCCCAACTCTTATATGTTCTTCAATATATGAATTTTAAACTAGCATGATATTTTGATCTGCACACAAACTGATCACTTGTTAGACTCAATAAAAATTTGCGTCCATAGGAGGAATATAATGGGGATCATCTACTTCACATTCCTATGGAACCTATGGAATACATCATGTATGTATATCATTGAACATTGAAAATATATGATATGATTATTTGACGAGAATAATATTAGTTTAGACCTAAAAGCTAGACTAAAATAGTATGATTATGATAAAGAACTCGTCACTATATATGCACATCCAAACATCCAATGTTAACATGATTCTCATCATGTAGTGATTTGGCCATATAATCACCACAGACTACATAACATATTTAGAAATTCCAATATCCCTTCTACCAACTATTAATAATTTAGAAATACCTCCTATGGTACCAAAGTTTCACATCATGGCCCAAATAACTCATTCATATATGCTTATAACTAAAATACATGAAGACCCAAAGTGAGTTCCTAATCCCCAAGGAAGGGTGACATGAACCAGAGAATAAAAAATGAATTTAAATGAATTAGACTAACATAAAAAATATAAAATGGCTTTTATATACACACACATAGAAGTAGAAAATAATGGAAGAAAAAAAGATTAAATATGTACCATTATTGATAGAATATAACAGAAACAATACAATTCAGAGCATTTAGAACAACCCCAAATTACATGTCCACTAGAAAGTGAAACTAAAACAAATAGAACTAATCTATGTGATAAATTCAGTCAAAACTCACAATATCACCACAAGATACCCAAACCCAGCTACAAAAAACTTCACCACACCAATACTGTGAATTTCCTTTTCCGATGACAAAATATTAAACTAGGATTACACACTACAGAAGGGGTGTCCACGGTATAGGCTATCAGGCTCACCTGGATCCCACTCAGTCATTCCATATCTTTTGACTCTGAATAAATTACATATATTCTCACTTTCAATAAAACATGGAATTATTAAAAATGAATAATTTCACAAAAAATAAATATTAATATTTTCATTTTCCCATTCATCTATAATAATTCATGAATAATAGTTTCAAATCATAATTTTTATAAAAAATTATTATAGAAGAAACTAGTATACTAATCCCTAAATAGTATAAATCCAAATCAAAGGTAATACTGACAAAGTAACATATTATCCCATACATGTTGTCTTATGATACCACAAACAATGAATAATGTACACTTAGGTACCAAAACAACCAACTAAAGAGCACAACAACATCCCAAGAGTGAACACCCAAACAATGTTCAACCAATTACCTAGAACAATAATCCTAAAGATAAGATGGAAGAACCATGAGTAAAAACTAAAAAATATCTCAATCCATTTATGTTGAATAGTAGATTAAGGTAGAAGATGAACATCCCCTTAGTGGACCACCCAACAAAAAAAATTAATGATGTCCCTAAGATACACATTCCACCAAAATACCCAAGTCATCTTAATGTTATATATTTCCCAAATAATTTGAAAAGTTATTTTTAGATTCATTTTGAAAAAAACATTTTTTTTATCCAAACTAATATAAACTCCAATTTAATTTTTTTAGAAAAACATTCCATTTATGAAATACCAATGGAAATCCGATCATTTATCACAACTCTATTTACAAGAAAACAATTATGGAAATTTATATATGAATAAATATATAGAACATAAAGATTCACAATTGAAACTACAAAGGTTATAGATAAACCTCCTACCCCTAAGTTAGGATACAAATTCTTATCATGTGATACAGGAATAAAGGAATTAATGACATGGAAAAAAGGAAGGCCTAGGATTGATTCCTATATATTAGAATAAATTTACAAAAATAAAAAAGATCTATAGTGAAGAACACAACATTACTCAAAGAACATGGACCATATACAATATTTACATCAAAGGATAGACCGTCATAAGAATGTCACACAACAAATCTTGAAATGATCAATGAAAACATCACCACATGGTGGATAAATCTTAAACACCTTTCCACCCAACTTCCATGACCAATGGAAATAATGATGTAAAAAGGATTATTACCAGGTAGAAGTTACATAACCACTATAAATATTAAAAATTTCATAGAGTAACTAAGTGGAAGTGGAGACCATACATATTGATCCTAAAATCTCATTGCATTCGAGAGAGGGGTGTTTCACCATGAATAAAAAAAATTAGTCATGTAGTGTTAGAAAACCTTCTTGGATGATAGTGTTATGGATTAAAAACATTATTATGGAATAAATATTAAATTACTCCTATAAAACAAAAATCTATCACCTCATGTTGAATTAACCCCAATCACTGATTGTGTGGCATAAATGTGAATTTTATGGATAAAAGTAATATAATATATATGAATGGATTTTATGTCCTCTAAAATTATTCTTCTATTAGAAATATTATTTTTGGATTCCATTTTAGAATATACCCCAAATGTAAGAACTAGTGACATAAAAGTTTCTAATAATTCAACTACCCCCCATGTTCTATAGAAACTAACAAGAAAAAAACTTCCAAATGAACCTGAAGACACACTCTTAAACATCGAATGAGAATACATTAAAATACATTATGTTATATTCTCCCAGTAATAAGACTTTCTATATCCTAGAATTCATGGTGAAGAAAGATTTCTAAAAAATTATGAGGTTGCAAACATCCTCACTGACGATGCGCACTCAGAAGGCTATTAAGAGGCAAATAGGTGTCTCTATAACATTATGAATAATGAGAGCAACTTCCCACATATGACATTCACTTGAGAATCAATTATTTACATAGGTTACTATATAATTATAATGTCTCACTAAAACATGAATACTTTATAATTGAAAACATGATAGGGATTAGTGTGGTACTTCTTTAGTTGATTTATCTGGAAAACATCCTGGATAACTATCAATTGTGGTCATAAAATAATCTAAAAACCCTTCATAAGTTTCTCAGTGACCTCAAATAGGAAAACATATCTCAAATCCTAGGTTCCCTATTTCTTAAGCTAATAGAGACCCAAATTAAGCGAAACTATCAAGAAAACATGTTCACTTGTAGAAAATAACAATTTGTGGAATTGGAGATCCTCTTATGTCTTTTACTGACTCTACACTATAAAAAACACTAATGTATGTGAGAAATTTTCATCGATGTCTCCAAAATAGGATGTGGACCCACAATAGGGGCCTTACTGGCCTCTTCCCAATAAATATGTGATCTACACAAGCATCCATAAAAATACTCAAATTCTTCCCTTCTACTCAACCCCTAATAACTATTTTTATACGCACTCCTAACCCATCCTAGATGGCTATTCCATGATAAATTTAAATCCAAGATGCGAGGATAGGGAATATCCAACATGATCTATATATTATGTGCTATCTTATTATCTGTATGTGGATGGTAATCTATACTCCACGAACCATAGTCCAAATCACCTCATAATGAATCTACTATAACTGGGAATTAATCCTAAGATCCCTATCCAAAATAAAAATAGGGGATCCACATATAAACTCCCAATCTCATACACAAATAACATACTTTGGAATTCTAAATTGGTGGTGTACGTAATCAAACTGAAATAGGTTTATTATTTCAATCGATTAATCAACAACAAGATAGCTTCCCTTTTTTGAGGAGTTAGTGACAATATAAAAATATTCCACAGACACCACATTATGATTTTAAACTAACTCTTCAAGGTGTAACAATAGGACACATAGTTTTCATTTTAATTTTTCATACCCACTAACCTAGAACCTATTATCATGTCATAATACATATCTCATATGATATATGAATGTACCATGAATAGCTATTATAACAAAAAAATAGAACTCCTTAAAGATATTTGGATGAAAAACAGATTTCTGAAGAAGATAATAGCATCTGAAGGGAGAGGCCAATAAATAATGGTCTCTTAACAATAAAATGATTCTATAATATCTTAAAAATAAAAATACATTATTTGAATTTATTGAATAGGCTCAAAGAGATATTATAATAGATTAATATCTTCCATAACCATACCCAATCCATCCCCTTTAGCATCCAGATGCAATTCAACAAAGAGTCACAAAATGTTTCATTATTTATTTGATTCTAAGTTATCTTTCCATGATATATTCTGAACAATAGAATCAGTGATGATACTCCCCTTCCTTGTGGAGTATGAAATGTCATAATTGAATGTTTGACGGTATTCCACAAACCGTATCTATCTATGATTAAAATATATCTGAGAAATGTTATAACTTATGATCTATTGGTTAGGAATAGTTGTGAATATCTCCAAAAAATATTTTCCACACTAATGTATGAAAATTCATAACTAATGTATGATTTATATCATGTGTGGGGCAACTCTATTCCTAAGGAAAAATATGATGATCCCCATTATCCACATCCTAATAGTATTGGATAAGAATTCCACCTCCACCAACACCAAAATCGTTAGAAATCATCATGTTTCTCTCACAAGTCTCATGAAAAATCAATATAGGTTCCAATGTTTAAATTCATCTCAACTAATTGATGATAGATTAATACTATTGATCTCATTTAAATTTCTTTAGTTTCAATGTATGAGTAGTCAATGGTGATTTTAACAAGGATATGTTTATAAAAATCTATTAATAGTATAAATAAAGACCAAGTATTCCACATATCTCAATAAAAATTATATTGATATACCATAATAATACATTCTTTATATTAATTGGTTCAATTATTTATCTATAGATAGAAATAATGATCCATAAAAAAATTTAATATTGGATCTAGATATTCCATTTTGAATGATTTTCCTTTAAATTGTAACTTTATACCGTATTCCAAACTAAATTTTGATTGTTATCATGGTCACAATAAAATCATGAATATAACAACATACCATCTATCAATAAAAACATAATTGAGTATAGGTAATGATGAATTATTAAATTCATCAGAGCTATACATATAGATGAAGAGTTATTCATATCAAAAGGATTCCCAAGATATTCATAACGGGTATACCTACTACTAAAATATTGTTTTCGCTATATTAAACCTATTGTAATCTATGAAGATGATAAAAAAATCGATGATAAATATTTGAATAAAATATTCCCATTTTAAAAAGTGAAACATATCATCCACCTAATGCAAATGAAACTTATCCTTAATGATTACCCAGTTAAACATCTGATACACATAACAAAATCTATGTTAACCATAACTCTTCTTGGAGAATATTAATGGGATTGACCATAGGGAAACACTAGGGTGAACAAAACATTTATGTATCTGATCATCCACCAAAATAATGAGTTTATTATAATAAAAAACTATCATACAATAGGAGGGTATCAAGATTAGTTATGTACCAAACACCAGTTCTATGATAAACTATATTTCACATTCTATTGGAGGATCATATAATTCATCATGTAAAATGTAAATAATGTCCAAAAAATCATGGGAATGTAAAAAATAAAAAAAATATGTCATGAATTCAAATAACAGTAGACAAAAAATCCATGAGATATGGTCTGGAAGGTCCTGTATGTCCAGACCTCATTTTTAGCTCTCCCTAAAATACATAAGGGAGATCATGAAAAACATGAAATGTGACAGACTGATGTTAACAATAAACCACATAACCATAAAATAAAATCCAATCAATCAATATGATAACATTAAATATGTTCATATCAAGAACTAGTGAATTCCACACTATCTATGTGCGAGTTATTCAAAGAGAACAAGAGGAACCCCCAAAACACTACACTTTTATCCTTTCAACAAGTGTCTATATGGATAGGAAAAGTGGGAATAAGCTCTATTAGATGTAACAATACATAAAAAAATTGGTAGATATATCTGAGTGGGATAAACTAGTATCAAATAATGATGTTTCCATCATGGATGAAATAAAAATGGTATCTCTTCTTGTCATTGGACCCTCATCAACCTCCACCAGAAACTCATCAATAACATGATGATACGTCACTCCTATGACCTATATCCAAATTTCATTGAATTATTATTCATATAATAGAACAAATATTGTATCTAGAAATGAAAATCATTGAATATAGTGCGGGGTAGACATTACCTAAAATTGAAATTTTAGATTTTTGTACCATTGACAACCATTGCACATCGTTACCTAGGTGGGACATGAATTTTAGGTGTGCCCATCCTGGACAAAATAATAGCATGTTAGTGGAATAAAACTCATATTAAATAATGGGGATGAGGAGTCTTGTTAATCAGAATAACCAGCAACACTCTTGTGTTTATCATGCTAGTTCCTCTTCTTTTCGTACATCAGACAATAGTTGCCACTATGTGGAAGAGAAGGCATAGAGTATCAAATCATGCATGTTATATCCCTCAATGCCACAGTAATAATTTCTATCACATCAACATAGGTAGTAAAATTGAATATAAGTTCATGCAATTATTTATCCAATTGAAAATAATTAATGTATATAAGAGTATTCATCTAGTCTGTCATTAGTGCTTATGTATAAAAATGAACAAACTCAACAAACTGATTGATATACGCTGACATAAAGCACAATCCCTAGTAAAAATATATTAACTATAGATAATTTTCCATTATCATAGTTAATAGTCATAACAATTTAATAAAAGTGGTTTGTGAACCCTCATAATCTAATACTACAACACATTCTACTTATGCTATGGAATCCTATCATCGCATCATGTGACCATCAGTCTAAAATTAAACACACTTGAATTTAATATTCTCACTTGTATTCAAGATTTCAGTGATTTATTTGGTATTTTATATCCATATATCTTCTTCATAGGGATAATTCATACATTTAGGGGATGGTGGTTTCTCATGGTAGAACAGCTATGATTAATCCATATCTCTTAATTCTCATGAATATACATCAATAATATTTTCATGGAATTTCCATAAATTTTGATCGAAAAAATAAACTTATTAGATGGTTGAATCAGTAAAAATTCTTTCCAAATGCCAATTCTCTTCATGGGTATCTAATAAACCGTATTCTTGAACTTCTAACAATATCTAATTTGAATATCACAACAAATTAAAAATAGAGAAATGATCATAAAACATGAATAATCTCAGTTCAAACAAAAAAATAATAAAAAAAACTAATATTAAGATCATGAACTCATAATAAGAGACACACATCCTTACATTACATGGAATGTTGAGTATTTTCAAGGACAGAGATAGTGGGGCACCCAACACAACATACATCTCATGTTCTAAAAATCATATACCTTTGTTTAAATACATCCCAATATTGATCAAAAAAATTATCATACCGAATTGTCACATATCGTCCTTGATAACCTATACCCCTTGGCCCCATACAACAATATGAAAAGATTCTAAGGGTGTTCCCAGTCCCCAAGATTAGACAAGAATCACTTGGATGTCAAAAATAATGAAGTGGTATGATATATCCAAACCTATATAAGATGAAATTTTATACACACACACACACACAAAATAAAGAAATAGAGGGAAAAAATTACAAAGAAATATATCCCATAAATGAACAGAAATACTATAATTGATTCAACTCAATGTTGTTATAAAAATAAATTAAAAGTCCAAAAAAGGAAAACTGAAATAGTGGAGACTACTATTTAGTATAATGAAGTAAATATCTAACCATCTCATCGGTAACAATATAAACCAGGTTGATAAAAACCTCGCTACCCCCTTGCATCACATTTCATTTCTGAACATTAAAATTCATAATTAATTCTATACACCACTGAATGGGTGTGAACGGTGTAAGATATCATGCTAAGTAGGATTCCACTAAGGTGTTATATATAAAGTCTCTATGAATAATAAATAAAAATATGATAATTTTAATGAAATAAAGGCATGATAAAAGATAAATAAGATAATATGAAAATAAATGTAAATATTTACCTTTTTCGATAATTCCAAAAAAGTTAGGAAAAAATATTTCAAATAATAATTTCCATAAACAATAGTTAGAGTAAAAATATGTATATTATGTAAAAAACAATAGAATCTGTGAAATATCTAAAAAAATAAAGGATCACATTTTTTGGATTTGTAAATAATTTTACCATAGACAAAGAGTAGTTCATACTCAAGTCCACAAAACACATTCCTGTGGAGTAGATTAACTGTAACACCCGAGATTTTTATGAGTAATATTTTGTTTTTATATATCATCAATGGAATCTTTCACTACACACTTGCTTGGGTTACGTTACACGCAATCGCGACCTTCCTCGATAGCTTGTGTTGTACGCAATACCGAGTTTTACTAAACAACGATATATTATTATAATATTTTTATGAACTAGCCGTTATGAATAGTGTTAACTAAATTTTGAATTTTATAACATTATTATTCATCTTACACATTTCTAGAACATGGTATAAGAACAAAATAATTTTTTCAGGTAAAATAAGTATTTTTCAAAAAATGTTGTTTTGCCGCCTTTTGATGGCGCACCCACTTTAAATCTAGTTTTTGACATGTTTATATGTTCAATTTGAAAAAATAAAATTCTTCATTTGAATCAGGATATAAAAATTTACATTAGATAATGTTTTGATATTTTTCCGATAACTTTCATATTTTAATGAATAGTAAAAACACGCTATATTTTAATTAAAAACAACTTTTTTCATCGTAATATCTTATGTGGTTTAATTATAATATTGAATGGTTTTAAAGTATAAATAGAATAAATTTTTACCATTTAATATAATGTATTTCATTAGCATTGATTTTACCTTGAATTCGTAGGTTAAATCAATTCAATCTTTTGCAATGTTTTAAAGAAAAACCAGTTTTCTTTCGACAACGGGATTAATTTTAATTTAATTTCTGTATCTTTTGTGTATTGAATTCGGAAAAATGGATTCCATATTTGGAATCAGTGGGTCCAAATTATGTTAATAAGCTACTTTTTATTTTTGGGAATTATGAATAGTAACTATGGTAAATTTTATTTACCATAGTTAAAGGTAAATCGGGTAATTAAGGGTAAATATAATATTTTAAAATTACCCTAACAAATGTAAAAATCCTATTGGATGACTAAAAGTCGACCTATATCACCTAAGGGTCGGATTAGATTCATTTAATTAAATTTTGTCAATGAAAATAATTTAATTATTATTAAAACCAAAGAATGTGACAACATGTCACTTTCTTAAAATATATAAGTATAATAATTTTAATCTAGTGATAAACTTCATGAAACTTCGAACATGAATAGTCTCCAGAGAGATAATACAATTATCTACATCATAGGAATTTATTTAGAATTTTTAGGGATTAAATAATTATCATTTATTATGACACAAAGATGATGCAGTAATTATCTTATTAATGAAATATTGACATAATTGATATTATAAACACCAAAATAAATGTAATTTGAGACTTTTTATGAATTCCACTAATTTTCTAGGTTACTATGATATATTATTGTTGATTTAATCAACTTGGTTATATCATATAATTCTGTGATGACTTTCATAAATATCATATATCAAATAGTGTCAAAATTGACACAAAATAGTTTTTAAATCAAATATTATATTACTAATTGTTATTTTATTCCTAAAAATCTAAAGTTCGGCCAAATTACTTAGATAAGGATATATATATTAAAAATAAACAATTTGGGGTTCGTTTGGCATGTTATAGTAAGTGTATTAACCATATAGTGAAAGAAAACAAAAAGACACGGTAAAAGTTAAATTATTTAACTTAGAGTTAAATCTAATTGATAAGGTTAAAATAATACCCTAAACTTGTCTAAATCCTATTGGTTGATAGGATTTAGACCCATAACCACTTTATCTTTGAAATAAGTCCCTTTGGAACCATTATAAACCGATTTTGACTTTAATATAAAATAATATTTTGAGATATTCCTAAGGTGCCCCTCTCCTCCCTTATAAAAGGGCACCTCCTCCCCCTCCTCCTCACACAACTTTGAGCACTCAAGATCGGCCAACCCCTGCACTTTTATCCTCTCCACATCCCTAGAATAATCCTAGAGGTCCTGGTCTTCTTCAAAGACCAATCTTAGTTCCCTAAGTGGAGGATTCAAAGAGGCGTTCCAAAGAAGAGGTAATATCCATTACTGATCATTTCAATTTCTTTCTTCTTCAACTTCTTCTTATTTAGTTGTTTCATGATAAAGTAATAACATCAGTATTACATACATACAGATATGTTATTATAAATATGAAACAACCCTAATTCATCTTCTATCCATCATACGGAAAAATGAAATCATCGCGCGTGCGTACGTACGGAATACCGTCTCCACGCCGGGGTGTAATCTATTTTCCACCATCACCTTACAGGATGGGTATAATGGTGTAATGAGTAACTATTTATGATTATTATAAAGTAATATTGATACTGAAATAATATATATATACTCCAATACAGTTCCACGATCATAGGAACGATATCATCACTCGTGCGTACGTACGGAATACCGTCTCCACGATGTGATGCGACTCTTTCTACATGATCATCATTACATAGTAATTATATAAATGAATTGAATGAATAAATATGATATATGTTACACTAATACCATTCTGGATATAAGTTATCTATAACCTTAAAAGAAGAATAATAATTTATTCGGCAAAACACACACAAGAACAAAAGGCAATAAGGACCCGAGTAACAAGTGACAATGAAATATTACTAACAAGAAGCTAAGAATATGACCATATATGGTATCATATCAATATGTATGATTCTAGAATAATTCAATAACATTATTAAAACCATTATACAGGATCTTCGAACACGTACAAAGCAAATCGGACCTAAGGTAAGGGAAAATATAACAATCTCATTTTTATCCGAGATTGTTTTTACTTTGGAATTTACTGGGGTGTATTTTATCATCCACATTCATGTTCCCTAAATATTTAATATTGTTTCCATACAATTACAATAGTTTAAATCCAATTTTTCCCTTTGGTGAGTTTTTGGTAATGAATATGAAAGGAATCTTTTGTCGTTTTTCGTACGAGGTACTTTTTGACTTTTCCGACAAAAGTACGAAGAATGTTTTTTTAACTTATACAGCATGAATGAATTTTTAAAACATTATTTCCAAGAAGATTCCTTTACAAGTTTTCAAGTTTATTTTTAATCAACTTATTTTAGTTTATAATTTTATGACATGTTAAGAAAGGAAAAGTGATTTTAAAGCAGAAAGGATATTTTCCTCAAAAATGGAGTTCAAGTGTTTTATCAAAATTATTTTTCATATAAGATAATAAAGGGTTATGTTTTTATCCCTATTATTACATGGATTTGATTATGTTGTGATGGAAATATTTTTATGAATTCCTTTGTCTTATATGAATTGTTTTATGATGTCATGTTATTTAAGAATTCCATTTTTATTACATGGTTTACGCTATGGTGTATGGTTTATGATTATGTGGCACACATAAGAAAGGATTCATTATAAGATGGGTGGGACCTATATCTCCCTCCAATGCATTGGTTAAAGATTTATATCTCATGAGATAGACATGGCTGGAACGGAAGGTTATTTCGGTTCAATGATACAAGACTGAAACGAGGAGTGAACTCGGTTCAGAAATGGACTTTGTCCGCTAAGATAGTCTTGGCAATGAGTCATGACTAACAAGAAATAATTTTCCATGATTATGTGTGCATGCCACAAAGTTTCAAGTTTCATTTTATGATTATGGGGATCTAATTTTCACTTCTATGATTTATTCCATGTTAAGATATTATGATCTCTTTTGCAGGTTATGATTTTCAAAAAGATATGACATGATTTTTATTTCCTTTATTTGCCCTTGATGAGCATTTGAGCTCACCCTTTTATGTTTTATTTTCCCTAGGTCAGGAAGATGGATATTATGTAGAATATGCTAAAAGGGACCCTAGATATGATGAAATAAATGGGAGACACTGTAGAAGATTTATGAACCAGTTGTTTATGTTTCCCAATTTCTAAAGACACTATACCTATACGGTTCTTTTTGGTTTTTTCATATGTTGTAATAAGTGTGCTTCAATTTTGAAGTATTAAAAATGTATGTAAAGTATGGGTCATTATAGTTGGTATCAGAGGAAAGGTATAGTCAACCTTTGGAAACTAGGATGTGAAAGCCTTAGTAAGAACCCTAAGGATAAGTCTAAGCATAGAACACAATCTTAGTGTTTTAGAAATGGCCATGAATAACCTAGGATAAGACCTTAAGCATGAAAATTTTATTCTTGAATTATGTGGTTTTCCTATTATAATTAGTGTTGCTCACACTATTCTTCTTGGTTTTAGTCAATGGCTGGAACCCGAAGGAACCGTGTTAATGCGGAATGCGATGGGCAATGAAATGATTGTCCCCCTGATCAACCAGACGATATGGGAGCTGGAATGCAAAATCTTGTAGCTATGCTCACACAACTTTCTCAAGCTATGAATCATGCAGGACTTCCAAACGACCAAAGGAAGGAGCAACATTCTGTTGAATCCTTCATGAGGCAGCGTCCACCTTCTTTTAGTGGGTCTACTGATTCATTAGTTGCTGAACAATGCATTAGTACTACTGAAAAGATATTTTCAGTTCTTCAATGTTCTGAACATGATAAATTCATCCTAGCAGTGTATAGTTTGGAAGGAGATGCTGATCAATGGTGGAATCTTATTAAGAATACGAGGCAAAGGGATGAAATTGAGTCTATGGAATGGGAAGAGTTCAAGAACTTATTTTTCAATAAGTACATCCCTCGTATTCACCAAACAATGATGGAGAAAGAGTTTCTTGAAATGAAGCAAAGGGATGATGAATCTGTTGGTACCTATGAAGCAAATTTTACAAGGCTTGCAAGGTACACTTCTGGTATTATTATCCAACCTGAGAGTAAGATCGATCGATTCTTTAGTGGCTTAAAACCAAGTCTTCGAAGGGCGTTAGCCATAAGGGACTTCAATAGCTACAAGGAAATCGTTCGATGTGCTCTCAAAGTCGAGATGGAGATTGGAGTAACCCATCAGTCACATGGGTTTGATAAGAAGAGGAAGATGGAATTCAAAGGAAAATCTAAAGAGCACACTGAAAAGAAGATGAGCTTTCCCTTATGCTCAAAGTGTGGAAAGAAACATGGAGGGAGTTTTCTTAAAGGGACAAGTAAATGTTTCAAATGCGGAAAGGAAGGTCATCGGGCATTTGAATGCCGCGATAATGGGAAGAAGATGTCTAATGATGCAAACAAAGGAAGGGATACACAGAATGAACCTACTACACTTCAATGTTTCAAGTGCAAGGAGATGGGGCATTATGCCAATCAATGCCCAAATCCAAGGGTTGATGATGATGGTCGACGTCAACAAAATCTTAAGGCTAAAGACAAAGGAAAGTCACATGCAATTTCTATCAGCGATGTGGAGTACGATAACGAAGTGGTGAAAGGTACACTTACCATCCACTCTAAAGTAGCAAATGTTTTATTTGATTCTGGATCCACCCAATCTTTTATTTCTGAAAAATTTTCTAATGGTATCACCGTATTATCTCAACAATTAGATGTTGAGTTAGCTGTGACAACACCTAATGGCACAACAGTAGCATCAAAAGTTTATAATTCTTCTCTGATCGAAGTTTGTGGGAAAGTGCTTCCTGAAAATCTTTTGATCCTTCCTTTTGTGTAATTTGATGTGATTCTTGGGATGGATTGGATTTCTCTACATGGAGATCATATCAATTGCCAAAGAAGGGAAGTCACATATCATATTCCAGATCAATCTACTATCGTTTATCAATGCAAGGATGAACATAACCTTCCAGTGGAAATTTCTTCCATCTTATGGGTATTGATTCCACTAAATGAAGGTTATTTATCTCAAATGGTTGGTGAGAAACTCACGATTAAGAATATGCCCATTGTACGTGAGTTTGATGATGTATTTCTGGAGGAATTACCGGGTCTTCCACCAAATTGTGAAGTTGAGTTTTCAATAGAACTCGTATCGGGTGCTTTGCCAATTTTAAAGACACCTTATAGAATGGCCCCAATTGAGTTGCAGGAATTGAAGAAGCAACTCCAAGAGAATCTTGATAAGGGATTCATATGCCCTAGTGCGTCACCTTGGGGAGCACCTGTTCTATTTGTTAAGAAGAAAGATGGATCAATGAGACTCTGCATTGATTATCGAGAACGTAACAAGATCACTATCAAGAACAAATATCCTCTCCCACGCATTGATGACTTATTTGACCAACTACGCGGAGCTCAATACTTTTCCAAGATTGATCTTCATTCCGGGTATCATCAATTAAGGGTCAAAAGGGAGGATATACCAAAGACGGCTTTCCGTACAAGGTATGGACACTATGAATTTATAGTGATGCCATTTGGTCTTACTAATGCCCCTGCTATCTTCATGGATCTAATGAATAGAGTCTTTAGAGACTATCTTGATCAATTTGTGGTAGTCTTTATAGACGATATTCTTGTCTATTCAAAGAGCAAGGAAGAGCATGAAGATCACTTGAGAATTATATTGAAGACACTGAGAAAGGAGAAGCTTTATGCCAAATTTACCAAGTGTGAATTTTGGCTTCAAAAAGTTGCATTTTTGGGTCACATAATCTCAAAAGAGGGGATATCTGTGGATCCAGAAAAAACAGAGGTTATCGAAAGATGGTCAAGACCAACAACATTAACTGAGATCCGATGTTATCTTGGTTTGGCTGGATATTATCGACGTTTTGTAAAAGATTTTTCACGATTATCTAATCCACTCACCAAGTTGACTCGGAAAGGAGTTAAGTTTGTCTGGACAGAGGAATGTGAAGAGAATTTCAAGGAGTTAAAAAGAAGGTTATCCAGTGCACTTGTTCTCACACTGCCTTGTAGTGGAGAAAGGTTTGTGATCTATAGTGATGCATCCAAGAAGGGATTGGGGTGTGTTCTTATGCAAAATGATATGGTGATAGCTTATGCCTCACGACAGTTGAAAATCCATGAGCAAAATTACCCAACACATGATTTGGAGTTGGCTGCGGTAATCTTTGCATTAAAGATTTGGAGGCATTACCTTTATGGTGAAAGGTGTGATATTTATACTGATCATAAAAGTTTAAAGTATATTTTCACACAAAAGGAGTTGAATATGCGTCAAAGAAGATGGTTTGAGCTGATTAAGGATTACGACTGCTCAATCCATTACCACCCTGGGAATGCAAACAAGGTGACAGATGCATTAAGTCGACAAGACCATGCTAGTTTATCCCTGATGAGGATCACAAAAGATCCAATATTTATGGATTTACAAAGGATGGATCTTGGAATTATAATGGAAGGGGAAAATCTTATCTTTCTCAAATGAATGTTCAACCATCTATACATGTGAAGATTAAAGAGGCACATAATGAAGATGTCAAGTTACAAAAGAAAGTGAGAAATGTACCTAAATTCAACCTTGATTGTGATGGGATAATAAAGTTCAGGAATCGGGTTTGTGTTCCTCCCATCCCTGAATTAAAGAAGGAGCTGCTGGATGAGGCTCATAGTTCATCATTCTCTATTCATCCTGGAAGCACAAAGATGTATAGGGACCTGAAGGAGTACTTCTGGTGGGATGGCATGAAAAGAGATGTTGCTGAATATGTCTCTCGATGCTTGGTTTGTCAACAAGTTAAAGCTGAGAGACAGAAGTCTAAGGGGATGTTACAACCATTACCTATACCCGAATGGAAATGGGAAAACATCACTATGGACTTTGTCACAGGACTTCCTAAAACATCCAAAGGCAATAATGCTATTTGGGTCATAGTTGATTGTCTTACAAATTCTGCACACTTCATTGCCATTAGAGAGGATTTCTCTCTAGATCAGATTTCCAGGATATATGTAAAGGAAGTGGTAAGATTGCATGGAATACCACTTTCTATTCTATTTGATCGGGATCCGAGATTTATCTTGAAGTTCTGGCGAAGTCTTCAGCATACTCTGGATACAGAGTTGAGTTTCAGCACTGCTTATCATCCCCAGATAGACGGTCAGTCTGAGAGAACAATTTAAACCCTAGAAGATATGTTGAGAGCTTGCTCTATGGATTTCAAAGGAGGTTGGGATCAACACCTACCTTTGGTGGAATTTTCTTATAATAATAGCTTTCACTCTAGTATTCAGATGGCTCCTTATGAAGCTCTCTATGGAAAGAAATGCAGGACTCCAACTTGCTGGGATGAGGTTGGGGAAATAAAGCTATTAGGACCTGATCTCGTTGATGAAATGGCTGAAAAGGTCAGATCTATTCAAAAACACATAAGAGCAGCTCAGAGTCGATAGAAAAGTTATGCCGACAACCGAAGAAAAGATCTAGAGTATGAAGTGGGTGATAAAGTGTTCTTACGAATATCTCCCTGGAAGAGGGTTTTGAGATTTGGAAAGAAGGGGAAGTTGAGCCCTAGATATATCGGTCCTTTCGAAATACTGGATCGTGTTGGGAAGGTAGCTTACCGATTGGCGCTTCCACCGAATCTCTCTCAAGTTCACGATGTGTTCCATGTATCTCTCCTGAGAAAGTACATACCAGATCCTTCACATGTACTCAGCTCAGAAGTTGTATCGCTGGAGCAAGATCTTTCTTATGAAGAACAGCCGATAGAGATTCTGGATCGTAGCGAAAAATTCCTACGAAACAAGACCACTCGCTTGGTGAAAGTTTTATGGAGGAACCACCAACTTGAAGAAGCTACATGGGAGCTTGAGGATATGATGAGGGAGAAGTATCCTCATCTGTTTGTTACAAAGTGACGAATTTCGAGGGTGAAATTCTTATTAAGGGGGGTAGAATGTAACACCCGAGATTTTTATGAGTAATATTTTGTTTTTATATATCATCATAGGAATCTTTCACTACACACTTGCTTGGCTTACTTTACACGCAATCGCGACCTTCCTCGATAGCTTGTGTTGTACGCAATACCGAGTTTTACTAAACAACAATATATTATTATAATATTTTTATGAACGAGCCGTTATGAATAGTGTTAACTAAATTTTGAATTTTATAACATTATTATTCATCTTACACATTTCTAGAACATGGTATAAGAAGAAAATAATTTTTTCAGGTAAAATAAGTATTTTTTAAAAAATGTAGTTTTGCCGCCTTTTGATGGCGCACCCACTTTAAATCTAGTTTTTGACATGTTTATATGTTCAATTTGACAAAATAAAATTCTTCATTTTAATCAGGATATAAAAATTTACATTAGATAAAGTTTTGATATTTTTCCAATAACTTTCATATTTTAATGAATAGTAAAAACACGCTATATTTTAATTAAAAACAACTTTTTTCATCGTAATATCTTATGTGGTTAAATTATAATATTGAATGGTTTTAAAGTATAAATAGAATATATTTTTACCATTTAATATAATTTATGTCATTAGCATTGATTTTACCTTGAATTCGTAGGTTAAATCAATTCAATCTTTTGCAATGTTTTAAAGAAAAACCCGTTTTCTTTCGACAACGGGATTAATTTTAATTTAATTTCTGCATCTTTTGTGTACTGAATTCGGAAAAATGGATTCCATATTTGGAATTAGTGGGACCAAATTATGTTAATAAGATACTTTTTATTTTTGGGAATTATGAATAGTAACTATGGTAAATTTTATTTACCATAGTTAAAGGTAAATCGGGTAATTAAGGGTAAATATAATATTTTAAAATTACCCTAACAAATGTCAAAATCCTATTGGATGACTAAAAGTCGACCCATATCACCTAAGGGTCGGATTAGATTATTTAATTAAATTTTGTCAATGAAAATAATTTAATTATTATTAAAACCAAAGAATGTGACAACATGTCACTTTCTTAAATGATATAAGTATAATAATTCTAATCTAGTGATAAACTTCATGAAACTTCAAACATGAATAGTCTCCAGAAATCTAATACAATTATCTACATCATAGGAATTTATTTAGAATTTTTAGGGATTAAATATTTATCATTTATTATGACACAAAGATGATGCAGTAATTATCTTATTAATGAAATATTGACATAATTGATGTTATAAACACCAAAATAAATGTAATTTGAGACTTTTTATGAATTCCACTAATTTTCTAGGTTACTATGATATATTATTGTTGATTTAATCAACTTTGTTAGATCATATAATTCTTTTATAACTTTCACAAAAATCATATATCAAATACTGTCAAAATTGACACAAAATAGTTTTTAAATCAAATATTATATTACTAATTGTTATTTTATTCCTAAAAATCTAAGGTTCGGCCAAATTACTTAGATAAGGATATATATATTAATAATAAACAATTTGGGGTTCGTTTGGCATGTTATAGTAAGTGTATTAACTATATAGTGAAAGAAAACAAAAAGACACGGTAAAAGTTAAATTATTTAACATAGAGTTAAATCTAATTGATAAGGTTAAAATAATACCCTAAACTTGTCTAAATCCTATTGGTTGATAGTATTTCGACACATAACCACTTTAGCTTCGAAATAAGACCCTTTGGAACCATTATAAACCGATTTTGACTTTAATATAAAATAATATTTTGAGATATTCCTAAGGTGCCCCTCTCCTCCCTTATAAAAGGGCACCTCCTCCCCCTCCTCCTCACACAAATTTGAGAACTCAAGCTCGGCCAACCCCTGCCCTTTTCTCCTCTCCACTTCCCTAGAATAATCCTAGAGGTCCTGGTCTTCTTCAAAGACCAATCTTAGTTCTCTAAGTGGAGGATTCAAAGAGGCGTTCCAAAGAAGAGGTAATATCCATTACCGATCTTTTCAATTTCTTTCTTCTTCAACTTCTTCTTCTTTAGTTGTTTCATGATAAAGTAATAACATCAGTATTACATACATACTGATATGTTATTATAAATATGAAACAACCCTAATTCACCTTCTATCCATCCTACGGAAAAATGAAATCACCGCGCGTGCGTACGTACGGAATACCGTCTCCATGCCGTGGTGTAATCTATTTTCCACCATCACCTTACAAGGATGGGTATAATGGTGTAATGAGTAACTATTTATGATTATTATAAATTAATATTGATACTGAAATAATATATATATACTCCAATATAGTTCCACTATCATAGGAAGGATATCATCACTCGTGCGTACGTACGGAATACCGTCTCCACGATGTGATGCGACTCGTTCTACATGATCATCATTACATAGTAATTATATAAATGAATTGAATGAATAAATATGATATATGTTACACTAATAACATTCGGGATATAAGGTATCTATAACCTTAAAAGAAGAATAAGAATTTATTCGGCAAAACACGCATAAGAACAAAAGGCAATAAGGACCCGAGTAACAAGTGACAATGAAATATTACTAACAAGAAGCTAAGAATATGACCATATATGGTATCATATCAATATGTATGATTCTGGAATAAGTCAATAACATTATTTAAACCATTATACAGGAGCTTCGGACACGTAAAAAGCAAATCGGACCTATGGTAAGGGAAAATATCACAATCTCATTTTTATCCGAGATTGTTTTTACTTTGGCATTTACTGGGGTGTATTTTATCATCCACGTCCATGTTCCCTCAATATGTAATATTGTTTCCATCCAATTACAATAGTTTAAATCCAATTTTACTTTTTGGTGAGTTTTTGGTAAAGAATATGAAAGGAATCTTTTGTCGTTTTTCGTACGAGGTACTTTTTGACTTTTCCGACAAAAGTATGAAGAATGTTTTTTTTAACATATACGGCATGAATGAATTTTTAAAACATTATTTCCAAGAAGATTCATTTAAAAGTTTTCAAGTTTATTTTTAATCAACTTCTTTTAGTTTATAATTTTATGACATGTTAAGAAAGGAAAAGTGATTTTAAAGTAGAAAGGATATTTTCCTCAAGAATGGAGTTCAAGTGTTTTATAAAAATTATTTTCCATCTAAGATAATAAAGGGTTCTGTTTTTATCCCTATTATTACATGGATTTGATTATGTTGTGATGGAAATATTTTTATGAATTCCTTTGTCTTATATGAATTGTTTTATGATGTCATGTTATTTAATAATTCCATTTTTATTACATGGGTTACGCTATGATGTATGGTTTATGATTATGTGGCACACATAAGAAAGGATTCATTATAAGATGGGTGGGACCTATATCTCCCTCCAATGAATTGGGTAAAGATTTATATCTCATGAGATATACATGTCAGGAGCGGAAGGTTATTTCGGTTCAGTGATATAGGACTGAAACGAGGAGTGAACTTGGTTCAGAAATGGACTTTGTCCGCTAAGATAGTCTTGGCAATGAGTCATGACTAACAATAAATGATTTTCCATGATTATGTGTGCATGACACAAAGTTTCAAGTTTCATGTTATGATTATGGGGATCTCATTTTCACTTCTATGATTTATTCCATGTTAAGATATTATGATCTCTTTTGCAGGTTATGATTTTCAAAAAGATATGACATGATTTTTATTTCCTTTATTTGCCCTTGCTGAGCATTTGAGTTCACCCTTTTATGTTTTCTTTTCCCCAGGTCAGGAAGATGGATATTAAGTAGAATATGCTAAAAGGGACCCTAGATATGATGAAATAAATGGGAGACACTGTAGAAGATTAATGAACCAGTTGATTATGTTTCCCAGTTTCTAAAGACACTATACCTATACGGTCCTTTGTGGTTTTGTCATATGTTGTAATAAGTGTGCTTCAATTTTGAAGTATTAACAATGTATGTAAAGTATGGGTCGTTATATTAACACCCCACAAGTCAACTACTAACAATGTAAACCCATATCTATAGAACAATTGTTCTAGGAAGACAAGGAAAAGCCCACGATTGAACACCAAAAAATGTAAAACATTTTTTATAGAACAAAAACCCAAGGGAGTACAGGAACACTCAGAAATAAAATGGATGATTTTTTAAAGATACACCTTCCACCAAAGTACCCAAGGATTCCCATGTACTATAATTAAAAAATCATTTCAAGGGATATTTTTAGAATAAATTTTCAAAAAACTCTAACTGTTTTGTTTAGACTACTTTAAGAATCCATTTTTTAATATATTAGAAACAATATTATCCTTAACTCAAAAAATTGGAAAAAAGATATTTTATCAAAAATCAAATTATGAAGACATAAAATAATGATAAATTATTTATAAATAAACTTATAAAATATGATAAACTATGGTTCATTCAAAATATTATTGATATGAAACCCCAATGTCAAAAACTAGTTTCAAATTCACATAGTGTGTTTTGGTATGTATTATAAAAAAATGGTATCATGATGTGTAGATTAGAGATAATTGAATATTTAAATTTATTAGTGGGGAGGGGAAATTCTATAAAATTATATGAAAATTTACAAAAACAATAAAAAATGATATTGCAATTACAAATATAAATTTTTCCATCTGACAATATATTAAAATATCAGATAGGATCTATTTGATATAAGGCTATAAAATATTATTTAGAATTATTTAATTGTATAAATTACCCTTATCTTTTACTTTAATTCCATGTAAACTAGTTTTAACCTTAATCATGATAATTAATTTTTTTAGTTTTCACTATTCATAATGAACAATCATTATGTGAACTATATTACCTATTACAAATTATTTTATTTCAAAATATGGAATCATGTTTTATAGAATTAAATTCACAGATGTAGTAGAATTTATTTTTTCATTAAATACAAAGAGTTTACCAAGAAACGACTTTTAAATGAAATTTTTTCACAAGTATAATAAGTTATTATATCAAAATTGGATATATAATTTATTCCAATAAACCAAATTATTGTATTTACAATATAATTGATATAAATTTAAATTTAGAATAGTTTTAAAAAATGGAACCATATAAATTTTTAAATAAAAAAATTCAACAAACCCAGCACTTTATTAGTATTTATCAAAAAAATAATATTTTCAGAAATATTTATCATGGTTATTTCTGAAATTATGTTCATTAAATAAAATAATTTTTTTTAATTTTTAAATATTAATTTTAATATTAATTTTGAAAATGCAACGCAGCCGTTTTTTAGAGAAAAATATTATTGTTAAGAAATTTATTTCTTTATCTATCATATGATTATTATTTTTATATATAATCAATTTATAACCAATAAATTTATTTATAATTATATAAAATATTTATTTTTCGTAACAAAGTTATTCATATTCATAACCTCCCAATTTAACAGCTAGGTTATAAGAGTACAAAATTGTATGGTTCTTTAAGAATCAAGATTGTGTGTGTTAAAAGATATGAAAGAGATTGAAATTATTTAAAAGTGATCATATATCGAAAATTGTCACGATCTTAAAAATTTTCACTTATATGAATCATTTCATATTAAAAATTTCCATAATTTCACCTTGTGACCTGATTTGGGCTGTTTTTCATTATAATTTCCCTATGTTTCCACATTACCTCTTCTTTAACACACCGAAACCAGAATCCCAGAGCATGTGTGTTATTTTATTTCATTAACATGATAATAAGGTATCAAATCTAGTAGGATCGATCAATTTAAAAATTTTGGAATTCATTGTTACACAAATGAAAACCATAAAATAAAGGGGAATTTAGAAATAATAACACGAAACATAATGAAATAAAATAAATATCATCCTTTAAAAAATATTCAAGGATTTTTTCCTCATAAACTAGGGAAAGGTAACGTAATAAGGGTTATCTAAAATTCTCAATAACTATTTGTAAAACAAAATTAATAATGAATTTAGATAATAATAAACATGGAAAGGTAAATAAATGATAACACCTTCCATTCAAATAAATAGATAAGGAAATACCATTATTGAAAGGTAAGAAAAATAAAAACACATGTCATTTAATCAATTAAATATAATATAAAATAAATAAACAGATATTTTGATGTAAATTCTATTGTATTAAAAATAACTAAAGCTAAATGGGAGAAATTATTTTCTATTCGATGCTATGTTTGTAACAAACCATGTATTTATAGAAAATTAATTTTTCATTTATATTAATATTTATTAATAAGGTATTGATTTAACATTAAAGGGGACTCTTTTTCAAATAGTATACTCGAAATAGAACAACAGGCTTCTCTGAAATTGTATGTTTCACTCAACATTGAGTTATAACGAAATATAATACAATAATATAATTATTATTTTAAATGGTAGTTATCACCTAGTCATTGAAATGGTGGTAATGAATAGTTTCAAATTAATTATGAAATGTGGTTCAAACATTTTAATATAACAATTTTTTGGTACAATATTTTTTTGAAATGAAAAATAAAAACAAATTGAATATCAAGGAATTTTTTTTATGAAAACCAATTTAAAAGAGAATAATTGTGCTTATAAAATCATATCAACCTTTATGAATTTTTATTTAATGAAAAATTTATGTTATTTTATTCAATGTAAGGTGTTAAATTCGTCTTATATGTTTTCTTGATATGAATAAAGAATAAATAGATTTTTTTGGGATAAAAGAAACATTTTTTAAAAATGTAGTTTTATAAGCTTTTGATGGAGATAGCTTTTTAAATTTAGTTTTCATCTCTTTTATATGTTATATTTGACAAAATAAGATTATTCCTTAAAATTGGGACTTAAAAATTTACTTTAGATGAAATTTTTTTATTTTTTTGACAATGGTAATTTTTTAATGAATAGTGAAAAATACTGCATTTTAATTTAAAACTGCATTTTTAATCTAATTTATTTATATAGTTAGATTTAAATTATAATTTATTATAATGTGAAATTTAATAATATTTTTAAAATTTAATCCATTGATTTTTATTTGATTTAATTTCACTTTTAAATTGGACATAAATACATGGAAATATTTTGATAGTTATTACCTCTTAAAAACCCACTTTTTGGTTTTGACAAAGGAAATAAATTTAAAATCAATTTCTGAAACATATATGTTTTGAACTGGGAAAATGGATTATATATTTGGAACATTAATGTATAAATTATGTAAATATTTACCTTTTTTTGGAGAATATGAATAGTAACTTCATAAATTATTTTATTAACCATTGTTAAAGGGTAAATATGGTAAATAAGGGTAAAAAATAATATTATAGTTATATTAAACTACAATAACACTTTTCATAATCCTATTGGATGGGGTATTTCCCACAATGGGCATACATGGGGTGATGTTGGGACACCATGGAACCACTTGGGGTCTGAAAATGACATTTTATAAGAATTAATTTAAACTAATGAGAAATATAACATAAACATGTATCTTTTATTGAAATAAATTTTACATAGGGTTATATAATGATTATCTTAGACTATAAAAAATCATTATAAATATAAAAATATTTCCTACAACATGATATTTTATTTATAATTTTTAGACATTATATAAATAAATTTAATTGTGACACAACGATGATGTAGTGATTGCTTCATTATTAAATGATTCAAATAAATGATCATATAAATAATAAAATAAATTTTATTTTATTATTATTTTTCATAAAATAATTTTATGATCTAATTTTACATATTATATATGATGAAATGACTTTTTGAAGGAATCAAGTTGTTATGTCATTAAAAAAATCAATTACGTTATTTTGTCAAAATTGAAATAAATGAGTTTTAAAACGAATAATATTTTATTTAATGATATAATAATACTAAAAATATAATGTTCAGTCAAATAGCTTACATAATGTTAAAAATGGTATTAATGATCCACTTGTGGTTCTCTTGTAATTTTATAGAAACTATTGTGGTGCTGAAAAAATTTGGAATGAAGAGAAAGCCCCAAGACGGCCCCACGGACTGCCTCGCGAAGCCCCTTCATGGAGTCCCCCTAGCACCACGTCCACCACGAAGCAATGATGGCGGGATGCTCTATGAAATAATTTGGCATTAAAGATGCTGCCATGAAGCAATGTAGGATGGATGCTTCATGACCCCAGTTGACGTTCGCGAGCCCGCCGCGAAGCCACCCGACCCCTCTTTGCGCCACTTGAGCCCTGCTCCGCGGCACCTCTTGCTTATAAATACCAGGATCCCCCTAAGCACAAGGAACAGACAATCCGACCTTTCAGCTTCTCATCTCCTGTATCGCAAAGCACTCTTCCGCTTGATGAACCATGAGTTGTGCGAGGTACTTATGCTGCGCGAAGTGCCTCCCCATAGTCTTGTTTTGATCCTCTCTTCTGAAAGGGATGCCTTTCATGAATCCTAAGGACTTGCATGAAGGAAGGGTATCCCCAAGGGGACTTGGGTCATCGCAAAGTGTTTATTCTTCTCGAAACACCCTTCATGTACACAAGATCCACATGCTATGGAAGGATCACTATACCTTGCGAAGCACATCGCTTCCCGACACCTTGCTTCACAAGTATGTGCTCCTTGAATACCCTTCCACTTCGCGAAGCACCTCCCATTTGAAGCTTCGTCCAATGATAAGGATAAGGCAGCCCCTTCCGCGATGCACACCCCTTTGAAATGCCCTACGCCATGCTGAGAGAAAGTGTTCCACAAGGCCCCTACCTATGGACCCCTCCGCAGGGAAAATCCTTTTCCTATGAGACCCTCCAGTTTGCACGATGTGACTTCAACATCCCCTGGACGATACTACCCGTAGCATTGTTGCGCCTAATGATTCTTCGCATAGGCATGCTAACGGCTATTGCTTCTTCGCGTAGGCATGCTAACTTGGATCCCTTGATGGTTCGCTCTTAGACACCCCTTCAGTATGGCGGTGTCGGTGCCTTCCCCCCCCCCCACAAGGAGCGTATGGTAGAGGTTATGTAAGTCCTAGGGGTGCAAAGAAAACCAACATCGTCCGAGCTGGAGGAAATTAAAGTGCCAAGCACCATCGTCCTCACCACATGATGTTAAACTGTGACCTAGCCTCATTCCTTGCATGCAGGGTCCCCCCACCTCAGACATTCTCCAAGCCCCTAGTCTCCACAGGGGATGATATCCTCCTTCATGGAGTGGAGTTTGTCTACGGGGAAGGGTTTCCACCTTGGTGTAAGCCCATAGCCTTTCTTGCAGGAGGCAGCACCCATGCCCCTCCTCACATCCTCTATGCCAAGGCCAGTGGCAGGCATGATAGGGAATGGGGATCCTCCTTTCTTCGGTCCAAAACCCCTATCCTGATGCGCTTTGTTGCCATTAGGCCTCCATCCTGGATTAAGTATCACTCTCTATCTCCCTGGGCCACTCCACGCGTAAGTCCCACTGCACTTCCCATGGACGCACTTTTCTCGACGTGATCGTCAAGTCTCTGCTGCCTCTTGTTTCTCACACAGAACACGACTTACAACGGCTTAGAGTATGCATTTACCATGACACCACCCCCATCCCGCATGACATTAAAATGTATGCCCGAACTTTGTGGACTTTGTTCCATGTCAAGGCATGGTACGTTGGAAGACTCCACGAGGTTCAATCCCCCCACTAGTGGATCGTCGGATCCACATTCACATCGGTCCACTGACACAACCATCTTAACTACGGGGACTTTGATTCATGTTAAGTAATGGTACGTAGGAAGTCTCCATGTGGTTCAAGCCCAACATCCATCAGACCAAGGTCCTCATTCATGTTGATTCGCCGACACATCCCATCCCGAACTACGTTGACTTTGATCCATGTCAAGTCATTGTAGGTAGGAAGCCTCCATGAGGATCAAGCCCACCACCAGTGGATCCCCTGGTCCACATTCATGTCGGTCCACTGACACCTCCATATGAACTATGGGGACATTGATCAATGTCAAAGCATGGTACATAGGAAGCATCCCTAAGGTTAAAGCACAACATCTATCAGACCAAGGTCCGCATTCACATCAGTTCGCCGACACTTCCAATCCCGAACAACGGGGACTTTGATCCATGTTAAGGAATGGTACGTAGGAAGCCTCATGAGGTTCAAGCCCATCACCCATCAGACCCCTATTCCATTGTCACGTCGGTTCGTTGACACACCCATCTCTCGAACTACAGGGATGTTGATCCATATCAAGGAATTGTACATCGGAAGCCTCCTCAAGGTTCAAGCCCACCACCTGGTCATTCCGACCATGTCGGTCCACCAACACCTTGGGCCACCTAGAGCAAAATCCTCAAATTATCTCATCCCAAATGATGTTAAACTGTATTATCCACTACCCAAACTATGCGGAATTTGATCCATGTCATGGCACGGTACATAGGAAGTCTCTTCAAGGATCAAGACCAAAACCATCATCCATACTGATTCTTACACGGGCTGCCACATCCCAGTGAGATCATGCCACCTTATTCCCCTACAAAGCATTCGGGGAGCCTGCCACGTGTTGGCCCCAATATCGGTGATCCCTCTAGGGGGTTCCTCAATCTGATCCACTCTAATCAGTGTTCTGATCTGTCCAATCCATCTCCACTAGATGTTAAACACATGGCATATCCTATGATAAACATGGGAAGCTGAGGAAAACCTCAGATACATGTATATGGCATATGATTCCCCGCATTCGATATGGGATGCCTCAAACTTCTGCTCCCTTGAGATTCCCTATAATAAGGGATAGAAGAAAGACACACCAATCCCCAGTTTACATACACGCTAGGGATGCCCAGCTTGACTAATCCACTAACCGAAGGTTGCTTCCCTGACCAGACACCTTGGAATGTTGTAAATGAAGCAGCGCAATTAACTGGAATCCATGAAGTTATCGCACCGAGAAGAGTTTCACGAACAACGTATTAAATCTATGAGGGAGATCTGGACTTGGTGATGAGTTCTGAGGAGGAATCCATGGAAGGAAGAACGAACATCCCATCATCCGGTTTTGATCAAGGAGCCAACATTCGTGAACAAGGAATAGATGATTCCTGCCTTTGGAAAGTGGGAATGTGGGTAACAAAAGTCGCACCTGTCGCACTCAATCTAAAAGATGTGCATGCCCTGGAGAAAGCGTAGGAAATAGAAATAACGAACCCGACATGAAGTTATTCTCCTCAATACAGAGATTAGTAATGCTCATGGAATCCATGGATTGACGTGTCACTGGATCCAGCCATCTAGTGTAGGGTCCCGCCAAACAAATAGCAGGCCTCGCGTGAAACTCACAAGAAGTTGGGGTAGTAGAACGTTGGGTATCCCATTCTATGATGTTGTCAACCTAGATCCCTCTTACCAGCCACAGAAGATGGGATGGCATTGGGGAACTGGATGTTGATTTCTTTTCCAAGATGTGTTAATGAGTTAATCTCCCTGCTTCTAGGAATCAGTTTGCTTCCATGGGAACGTGAACACCACCCGCCCGCCTACGCAGGGGAAGGGGCAATGCCAGCATAGCCACTTCGCATGGATCTACTACTACCGCAACGACATCTGCGTCCACAACTATGGGGTGACCATGCCCCATCTCCCCACTGGAATTCATCCAATGAAGGTTGATTAACGACCTTGTACATCATTATGAGGAGGTTTGCATAATCACGACCCGGGATATGGCCCGCCTGGACACGGAGGCATCCAGGCCCCATTGCCAACGCCTCCACTGAGGGCCGCGCAGGGAGGAACTGCTCGCCACCCCGACATTCAATCGTTTCGAGAGCATGCCTATATAGAGCTTTGATGACTCTCTGCCTTACGCAGATGAGGTGGGTGATGTCCGGCCCATCCTCGTCAGAGTCTTAATCCAGGGGCTCCCACCGAGGGCCTCCACCCGGATGTTTCAATTTCACAACCCGGCTTTTCCATAGGAGCAGGAAAGCTATGCACCTATGCCACTAGCATCGGCTCGCCGGACCCGACGCCAGCGTCAGGCATGAGCTGAGGATGCCTTCCAAGGGGCATCAACATCGACGACTACTGTGGCCCGAGCCACCACTGACGCATATCATCAAGTCTCTGCACACACTGAGCAGGGGCACTCCTACTCCCAATCGGGATCGAGGCCCCACCGCCCCACGAGCAGGCTGGGTCGACTCTCTTGGTCACAGGAACGAGCAGGGGTCCTCGTAAACCAACCCACAATGATGCCACCTCATACAGAGGTCCTCCACGTACCACCACCACTAAGAGAGTTTTCCTTCCCCAATTCGAGGCTCGACATGAAGGTCTGCCTCGTGACACCCCCAGTCTGAATGAAGGTCTGCCCCGCAGCAGTGACGTTCGGTACGGAAGCCTCTCTCGTGCCCATCACACTGGGTGTGGAGCCCTACCTCCTGCCCCCGACCGTCAACATGGATATGTTACCCATCCGGTCTCTCTCCAAAGTGGGCATCCTCCTTATGTCCCCTCCGAAGCTAGAGATGGTCCTCCTCTACCTGGAAACCATAGTGGTGAAGGCCAGCCTCACTCCACCTGCACCAAGCATGGAGGTCCTCCCCATGCTCCCGCCGGTTCCAACAGAGGTCTCGCCCACTCAGGTTCTATTCATGGAGGTCCTCCCCATTTCCCCTTAGACATTTGTCTCGGTGCTCCTCACACCCTAGATAACTCAAGTGGAAACCCTCACTTCCCTAACAACAGCACGGCCAAAGGACCACATGTCAGGAATCATCCCTGTCTCGAAGTGCCACCCAGGGGCTAGAAGGCGGGTCTTCGCCGTGACAAGAAGAATCCAAGGAATGCCTGAATGGAGGTCAAACTGGTTCTATTCTAAGACTCTGAAGCGGAGTACGACTCAGCTCAAGAGCCCTCTCCTCACTATCCGAGTCAAGGTTTGGGGCAGGGATGAGGAACATCAGCCTGGTACTTCCAGAATGCGAGGTCTACAGGATTCCTGCCTCCCTCCAAAGGTTTATTCAGGAGGATGAAAATCTGGTGACCCCGCAGGTTACGGTCATGCAGTCAACACCATCATCACCAGAAGTGCTTTCTACCTCCACAAGAGATCAGAGAGAGCTATTCTGGGGATCAATGGTGGGAGAGCATTAGCGTGACGCACCACTAGTATCCCAATCCCCTGAGCCACGAATGGTGGTCTTCAACCCATCATATCGTGACGTAGTGGCCAGATCACTGCACTCCTCGGAGCAAAGCCCGAGAATTGGCAGACATTTAGCTTGTTCACCATATTCTCTACCAGCCAACCTGTCATCCCAATGGTCTCCCTCAGTACCACTGCCAGTTCCCCAACCACCCCCAGTTGGTGAGTGGAGAAATCAAGGGTGAGACCCTAAATTTGATCTGAGGAGCTTCTGCATAATCCTTACAATGGAACACTTCCCTAAGAAGTTCTGGCTCGTGGCAGCGCAAGATTTCTACATACACGAGTCCCTCACCCTAGAAGAAGTTCAGTGTTTCTACTACACCCTTTGGGTGACGCATTTCAGTCTTCATCATTGTAAAGACCTGTAAAATTCAAGGGAAATTTTTTCTTAATTTTCTTTGGAATTTTACTAGAGCGCGGTTTCAGACGGCACCTGATTCCGAGACCCGGAGTGCCCGGAATCAATTTCCGAAGTTTGGCTCGGGTACGTTCAGTGAACGAACGAGCGAGAATTTCTAACTTTTGATCCGATGCTCGGAATTGAAATCTGAGGACACCGATGAACTCGAAGCGCCGATATTCGCTTAAGGAGACCTTTTTGGAAGTTGCGTTTCTTGCGGAACGAAAGTTAGTTTTTGGGAGAATTATAAAAAGTTGAATAAAAAAATGTGGAACACATTTTTTTTAAAAACTTGTTGATTAACTTCTCTCAAAGGGAGTTAGGGGTGGGACCCAACCCACTTAACCTCCCTTGAGAGGATTAAGTGTGGTGGGGCCCACACGAACCCTAAAATTTTCATCTTCTCTCAAACTCCCTTAACCCCTCTTTAAATGACATGACAATTGTTATTTAATTTTGGAGTTATCCTTTTTGAATTTCAAACCTTTGAAATTCATTTGTTAAATTTGTGAATAAAATAAGCTCTTATCTTATTTTGTTGGGTTAGAACTCTTTAGCCAACTTGAGAGCTTTTGAGAGCTTTTCATTCTTCTTCAAACTTTGACGAAGAACACTCAAGCCTTGACGAAGAACGCTCAAGCTCCGACGAAGAACGTCGCTCCTCTCTTCTTCGTCTTCCGTGTCAATGAGAGGGAACGCCGCTTCCTCCTCGGACTTCCTTCGTCGGCATACGAAGATTCGCCAACGACGTACCTCTTCGGACGTACCTCTTCGTCATCGGATTTGACGAACGTTTACCTCGACGCCCGACCTCCGCGACGTTGTCTTCCGCGGGACGTTGACAAATCTTCGAACCTTTACCCAAGGTAGGGGTTTTTGTTGTTATTTGTTTATTTATTTATCCTTGTTCGTGGTTCTTGCATGGCTAACGTGAGGTTTATAAATATGTGTTATTGTTTAACGTGAGGGGGCCGGACCGCATGAACACGGCCGAACCCCCTCCTTTGTTTTTGATAATTTATCCCGCGGTTGAAACAAGATGGAGTGGTGCCGTCGCACCACGCGGATATTTGCACTTATATTGCGTGGCGCCGTCACGCCGCGCCGTGGAAGGATCATCAAGAACGCGACGCCGTCGTGCCGCGTCCAAAGGAATCGAAGGCGCGACGGAGGGGCGCGGTGCCGTCGCACCGCGCCGGACGACGAACACCGCGGCCGATTCCGGGCCGCGGCGGGACGAGAAGACTAGCGGCTGGGCCGCCGGCGTCGAAAGCCGGAAAGGGGACCAGTTTTCCGGTCCCGTTGGAGAAAAACCGTCCGGCCAGGTGGCCGGCCGGATGGTCAAAATCCGGGGGAATTTAATTCCCCCGGCAGCTCAAAAGCCCCCCCCCCCATTTAATTGGGGGGGCGGTTTCCTTGAGGGGGGGGCAGGCGGCCCCCCGGTTTCTGAACAAGCAGGCCCCCCCACGAGGGGGGGGCGTTTGACAAAGGGGGCGCGGCTGATTGTCGCGCCGCCATTTCAAGAAGCGGGGGGCTTTGCCCCCCCGCGCGCTTCCTCTGTGCGGTGCCAGGCCACCGCGGCCGCCGCGCCGCCGGCCGGCTGGGCCGGGTCGGACCCGGGTCGGGTCGACCTAGTTCGGGTCGACCCGGTTCGGGCCGACCCAGGGGGGGGGGGTCGGGCCGGGTCGGCCTGGACCCGGACACCCCGTTTTCGAGACGGTTTCGGTCTTTTGGCCATAACATGAGCCACGGACCTCCGTTTGACGAACCGTCTGCGGAAACGCAATCCTTGGATCGAGACGGTCGTTTCGGTATATTACACTCAGGGTTTCGGAACACTTTGAGTTCGGCCGGGTTGGTTCGTACACGAAACCAACCGGGCCTTCGGAGCGGAAACGCTCATATCTTGAGCTACGAACGTCCGATTGACGTGCCGTCAGCTTTGTTGTGTTCCTCTTAGTGAGACGGATCTTTTGGCATACTCCGCCCAAGGTTTGGATGCAGGTGGAGTACGGTCGGGTTGGTTTTGCCTTAAAAACCAACCGGGCCCCGGGGACGAAAATGCCAATAACTCTCAGACCGGGCGTTCGATCGACGCGCCGTCTGTTGCGTTGAGTTCCTGTTGACGATACGGAACTTTTGGATACATCAACTCTGGACTTTGTGACAGTTGATGTATCAGCCTCTCGGCTCGTGGAGCGGACCCTCCGAATGAGCTTGCTGTGTGCGGGAACCCTAGTGCTGGCTGCGACTGTGACTACTGCTACTGCTACTGCTACTGTGACTACGACGACGACAGTACAGAGATCATGTGTGGATTCGACGACGACGACGACTACAGCACTCAGCGATCCTACGTGGATCAATGCTACAGGTCCTGTGTGGGCCCGATCCTGTGTGGGTCCGATCCTGTGTGGGTCCTTGCGCTCAGCGGTCCTGTGTGAACCACCGCCTACAGGTCCTGTGTGGGCCCGATCCTGTGTGGGTCTTTGCGGGGGTTAGATACCTATCGATCCTTCGTGGGTCCGACGACTTAGATGGATCAGTGGTCATCTTTATCGTCCTTTAAAGAAGTATACCTGTGTGAGCTGAATTTTGTTGCTTTCCTCTGTGGAATGTGTTGTGCTATCCTGTGTGGATTATGTTTTGCTTTCATGTGTGGAATACGTTTACTTTCCTGTGTGGATTGAGTTGTACTTGGGCTCGGAGGTTGGAGCGTATTTGAAATTGATGACTTAGGTATATGTATGGGCATATACCTAATCAGTGTCGGTTGTTACTTCGTGATTGTACCTTTCTTTGTGGATTATCCTTTGTGGATTTTGGGAGACCTTCAGGGGTCTCGGGGTCCCTACTGAGTAGCTTATACTCACCCCTGCAAGGGCTTTGCCCACACTACGTTGTGTTGGTTGCAGACGACGGACAGCGTTGATCTTAGCTGAGGTTTGCAGAGCAGGACGGTACCTGGAGTTGGACCACTGGGCGGGACGTGCTCGGAGCGGACGGCGGGACCCATGGAGCAGTGGAGCTATCTGTACCCACCCTTCAGGTGGGATTTCCAGTGGACAGCTCGGTGTAGCGGCTTTTACTTTTCAGTTGCTGTTTTCCCTTTCTAGTTGTACTTTACTATCAGTTTGGGTTTGTATACTGGCCCATTTACTTTTCCGCACTTTCAGTTGTACTCTGCTTTTGCTTAGTGTTTACTTTCTTCTTGCTTACTCTGTGGTGTTTGTTTACTTTACAAAGGCAATGCCTTCCCTTTTTACTGGGATTTACGCCTTGGTGCTAGTCGCCAGCCCCTGGCCTATGGAAGGCGGGCTTGGGGTAGTCACGGCACGGACCCCGAGGGCGGGTCGTGACAAATTGGTATCAGAGGAGTAGGGTTCTACCTCGAACTCTGATCTTTTCTATGTGAAGCAATAATGTTTAGCGTATTGAGTGTGGTTATCAGTCCAGGGAGTCCAGTGTTGGTGCGGCGGCCGACGTATCCGTACACCAGGACCCTGACTTCTGATTTCCGACTTAATGCACGAAAACATTGATTGCGTGTGTGTTTCAAAGTTTTCTTTGTGATTACTTATATCAGCTCACCAGGTATACTGTTCTGACCGTGGCGCACCTGTTTCCTTTTCAGGATGGCCCCACGACGGCAGCCAGCTAGGGTTCCGAGAGTCGAGCATGACGACAGCCCACCGAGCGACGAGGCCTCAGTGCAGGGCCCTTTGTTAGCAGTGGCACCGGCGGTAGCACTACCCGCCGAGCCCCCGATGCTTCCAGCACCAGCCGCTGACGATGCACATCGCCTCAGTGCACTGCATGAGTTTCAGTGCCAGCGACCACCCAGGTTTCGCGGGGACACGGATCCCCAGGTAGCAGAGGACTGGCTGGAGGCAGTGGTACGTGTGTTTAGGCTAGTGAGGACACCAGCAGACCTCATGGTGATCCTCGCTGCGAGCCTACTACACGCAGCAGCAGGACGATGGTGGAGCTTGATGCTCCAGGTGCACGATGAGGCATCTCTACTTTGGACGGACTTTGAGAGCCTCTTCCGCTCGGAGTTCGTCCCAGCCACCCTTCGTGCGGTGCGTATCCAGGAGCTTCTACAGCTGCGGCAGGGCATCATGATGGTCGCTCAGTACTCGGTGAGATTTACTGATCTCTTGCGCTACTCGACTGACATGGTACGGGACCCATTCTTCCGGGCCCGGAATTTCGAGCAGGGTTTGAGACACGAGATCAGGGAATCGCTGATCTCCCTCAGCATACCGACTCAGACAGGAGTACTGGAGTGGGCCCTTCTGATCGAGAGCTTCCTTGCTGAGTCTACACTAGCGCAGCGACCCACCGCAGGGCGGCACGTGGCAGAGTCATCTGCAGCAGGCAGTCGACGGATGACTCAGGGGTCCAGACAGACCAGACCTTCGGGCAGATGACCTCAGGACACTGGCTCAGCAGTGCGGGGCACACAGCGCGGAGCCAGTCTTTCGAGAGGCAGACAGTGCTACTCGTGCGGCGGGCAGGGCCACATGGCTCGTGACTGCCCGACCCGCCGTGCCGAGGAGCAGCAGACGGTTGAGGGACCACCGAGGCAGAGGCAGAGGGTCGACCGTGGCGGTCCGCAGGGAGGAGGCGGACGAGGCAGAGGAGCTGGACGAGCAGCCGGTGGTGGGCGACTCTTTGAGGCTCTGCCACCACCACCACCAGGAGGTCCACCCCGACCACAGGGAGCTGGCGGGCAGAGACAGGCACAGCTCCAGGCAGCAGAGGCCTACGACCACGGCGCATCCAAGATGATTCGAGGTACTATCTGTGTCTATTCCACCCTTGCTACAGTTCTTATAGACACAGGAGAGAGTCACTCTTTCATAGCCGCTTCCCTTGTTCGGAGCTCGGAGATTCCGACAGAGCCGTTGGCTCGATCCTTACGGCTAGAGACTCCTACGGGAGCAGACTCGACGATTACGCACTGGTGCCGGCAGTGTGAGCTCACTCTAGGAGGTGAGAGCTTCGGCTGGGATCTTCTTGTAGCATCGTCGAGGCCTTACGACGTCATCTTGGGCATGGATTGGCTATCTACGGTCCATGCGCAGATTGACTGTTTTAAGCGCAAGGTGCGATGTGTACGCACCGACGGGAGTAGGTTCACCTTCACCGGCGAGAAGGGAGCCTTTGCAGCACAGGTTGGACTTCCGCGGAGGAGAAGACAGCCCATCACTCATAAGTTGGCTAGCCTCATCCTTGGAGCAGTTGACGTGCGGAGTCCTGGTTTTCCTGCAGTGGTGGATCAGTTTGCGGACGTTTTTCCCGACGACGTACCAGGGCTACCTCCTCGTAGAGAGGTAGAATTTTATATTAACTTGTACCCCGGGACATCCCCGATATCCACCCCAGCATATCGGATGGCCCCCGCCGAGCTTCGAGAGCTACGAGTACAGTAGGAGGACTTGCAGGGCAAGGGGTTCATCCGACCCAGTGTTTCACCCTGGGCTTCCCCGATATTGTTCGCCAAGAAGGCGGACGGGAGCCTGTGGCTTTGTGTTGACTATCGTCACCTGAACCAGGTGACAGTGAGGAACAAGTATCCGCTACCGAGGATTGATGACCTCTTTGATCAGCTCAAAGGAGCATGGTGGTTCTCGAAGATAGACCTCAGGTCAGGCTATCATCAGCTCAGAGTCAGAGATGAGGATGTGCAGAAGACGGCCTTCAGATGTCGGTATGGCCACTATGAGTTCTTGGTTATGCCTTTCGGTGTAACCAATGCTCCAGCAGTGTTCATGGCTCTCATGAACAGGATCTTTCAGCCATACCTCGATCGGTTTGTCATGGTCTTCATCGACGACATTCTGATTTACTCTACGACTGAGGAGGAGCACGCCTATCACTTGCAAGTTGTACTAGACACACTCCGAGAGCACTAGCTTTATGGTAATCTCTCGAAGTTCCAGTTCTGGATACGTGAGGTTCACTTCTTGGGACACGTTATCTCTGAGGCGGGAGTTGCAGTGGATCCTGCGAAGATCGAGGCTGTGTTAGCATGGGAGCCACCCAGGAGCGTGACTGAGGTTCGGAGTTTCTTGGGACTAGCTGGATACTATCGGAGATTCGTGCCAGAATTCTCTAGAGTTGCGGCACCACTCACAGCTTTGACGAAGAAGGGAAAACCCTTCGTGTGGTCAGACAGATGTCAGCAGAGCTTCCAAGAGCTGAGACAGAGATTGACTAGCGCACCTATCTTGAGGTTTCCTGAGGAGGGAGTAGGGTACGTAGTCTACTGTGATGCATCAGGGACCGGACTCAGATGTGTTCTGATGCAGGAGTGGGCAGTGATCGCCTATGGATCACATCAGTTGAGGCCGCATGAGCAGAACTATGCTACCCATGACCTGAAGTTAGCAGCAGTGGTCTTCGCTCTGAAGACATGGCGACACTATCTGATGGGCGAGCGCTTTACAGTCTTTTCCGATCATCAGAGTCTCAGGTATATCTTCTCGCAGAAGGACCTGAACCTGAGACAGCGGCGATGGCTCGATTTCCTCCAGGACTATGACTTTGAGATAGTCTATACTCCTGGGAAGGGGAACGTAGTAGCCGATGCCCTCAGCAGGAGGACGGGCATTCAGCTACTTGAGGAGGCGACGGAGCAGCTATCCTCTTTACAGATATCCTTCGTGGATAGAGATTGAGCAGCCTTCCTCCAGTCTCTCACAGTCACCCCTCCACTACTGCAGCGGGTCAGAGAGGCACAGCGTGAGGATGCTGACTATGAGACACAGCGTGCACAGATATCCTCGGGACAGGCACCTGATGGTTTCTCCCTTGGAGCAGAGCACGACATCCTTTTCAGAGGACGTACCATGGTACCAGTCTCTTTGCGAGAGGAAGTGTTAAGAGAGTTTCACACTTCTCCTTTGGCAGTACATCCTGGAGTGGCGAAGATGTACCAGGACCTCAGACGACAGCACTGGTGGCCGAGCATGAAGAAGGCAGTAGCAGAGTTCGTTTCTCGATGCCTCACCTGCCAGCAGGTGAAGGCAGAGCATCAGGTACCAGCAGGCTTGGTACAGCCCTTGGAGGTTCTGGAGTGGAAGTGGGATGGCATATCTATGGACTTCGTGACTGGACTTCCACGCACTTCAAGAGTCCATGACTCCATCTGGGTGATTGTTGACCGACTCACCAAGTCGGCACACTTCTTGCCCATCAGAGAGCAGGGCTCAGTGGAGAGCTTGGGACGTCTCTACGTTCAGGAGATTGTGCAGCTCCACGGTGTTCCATCATCTATCATCTCCGATCGAGATGCTCACTTTACTTCCCGGCTTTGGAAGGGGCTACAGGAGTCGTTCGGGACACAGCTACGTCTGAGCATAGCCTTTCACCCTCAGACGGATGGTCAGACGGAGAGGACCATTCAGACTCTCGAGGACATGCTCCGCGCATTTGTCCTCGACTTTGGTCGCAGCTGGGAGGACCACCTACCCTTGGTGGAGTTTGCGTACAAAAACAGTTACCACTCCACCATCAGAATGGCACCGTACGAGGCGTTGTACGGCCGACCTTGTAGATCTCCTTTGTGCTGGACAGACCCTGGGGAGTCAGCACTTGTGGGACCGGAGATGGTCCAGGCCACGACAGAGAAGGTCCAGGTCATCCAGGAGCGGATGAGGACAGCTCAGAACCGATAGAAGTCATATGCTGACAGGAGGCGGAGGCCACTGGAGTTCGAGGATGGCGACCACGTCTTCTTGCGGGTCTCACCACGACGTGGTATTCGGAGATTTGGTCGAGGCGGAAAGTTATCTCCGCGCTTCATCGGACCCTTCCAGGTCCTCAGCAGGGTTTTCAAGGTGGCTTATCGCCTGGCTCTGCCACCTCAGTTGCACCGGGTGCACGACGTCTTCCACGTATCTCAGCTGAGGAGATACGTGCACGACCCGACGCACATCATTGACCATGGGGAGCTTGACGTTGACGATGGGGCGACTTTTACGGAGGTCCCGGTGGAGATAGAGGATCGACAGGAGCGGGTCCTGCGTGGGTGATCGATTCCTCTTGTGCGCATCAGATTGCAGCACGGGAATCTCCAGGAGAGCACATGGGAGCGGGAGGCTCAGATGCGTGCTCAGTACCCTCATTTGTTTCCCTAGTTTTTGATGTATCTTTACGGGGACGTAAAGCCCTGAGGTGGGAGTAATGTAAAGACATGTACAATTCAAGGGAAATTTTTTCTTAATTTTCTTTGGAATTTTACTAGAGCGCGGTTTCAGACGGCACCTGATTCCGAGGCCCGGAGTGCCCGGAATCAATTTCCGAAGTTTGGCTCGGGTACGTTCAGTGAACAAACGAGCGAGAATTTCTAACTTTTGATCCGGTGCTCGGAATTGAAATCCGAGGACACCGATGAACTCGCAGCGCCGATATTCGCTTAAGGAGACATTTTCGGAAGTTGCGTTTCTTGCGGAACGAAAGTTAGTTTTTGGGAGAATTATAAAAAGTTGAATAAAAAAATGTGAAACACATTTTTTTTTAAAACATGTTGATTAACTTCTCTCAAAGAATGTTAGGGGTGGGACCCACACCCACTTAACCTCCCTTGAGAGGATTAAGTGTGGTGGGGCCCACACGAACCCTAAACTTTTCATCTTCTCTCAAACTCCCTTAACCCCTCTTTAAATGACATGACAATTGTTATTTAATTTTGGAGTTATCCTTTTTGAATTTCAAACATTTGAAATTCATTTGTTAAGTTTGTGAATAAAATAAGCTCTTATATTATTTTGTTGGGTTAGAACTCTTTATCGAACTTGAGATCTTTTGAGAGATTTTCCTTCTTCTTCAAACTTTGACGAAGAACACTCAAGCCTTGACGAAGAACGCTCAAGCTCCGACGAAGAACGCCGCTCCTCTCTTCTTCGTCTTCCGTGTCAACGAGAGGGAACGCCACTTCCTCCTCGGACTTCCTTCATCGGCATACGAAGATTCGCCAATGACGTACCTCTTCGGACGTACCTCTTCGGACGTACCTCTTCTTCATCGGATTTGAAGAACGTTTACCGCGACGCCCGACCTCCGCGACGTTGTCTTCCGCGGGACGTTGACAAATCTTCGAACCTTTACCCAAGGTAGGGGTTGTTGTTGTTATTTGTTTATTTATTTATCCTTGTTCGTGGTTCTTGCATTGCTAACATGAGGTTTATAAATATGTGTTATTGTTTAACGTGAGGGGGCCGGACCGCATGAACACGGCCGAACCCCCTCCTTTGTTCTTGATAATTTATCCCGCGGTTGAAACAAGATGGCATGGTGTCGTCGCACCACGCGGATATTTTCACTTATATTGCGCGGCGCCGTCACGCCACGCCGTGGAAGGATCATCAAGAACGCGACGCCGTCGCGCCGCGTCGAAGGGAATCGAAGGAGCGACGGAGGGGCGCGGTTCCGTCGCACCGCGCCGGACGACGAACACCGCGGCCGGTTCCGGGCCGCGGTGGGACGAGAAGACCGGCGGCCGGGCCGCCGGCGTCGAAAGCCGGAAAGGGGACCGGTTTGCCGGTCCCGTTGGAGAAAAAACCGGCCGGCCAGGTGGCCGGCCGGATGGTCAAAATCCGGGGGAATTTAATTCCCCCGGCAGCTCAAAAGCCCTCCCCATTTAATTGGGGGGGCAGGCGGCCCCCCGGTTTCCAAACAAGCAGGCCCCCCACGAGGGGGGGGGGGGCGTTTGACAAAGGGGGCGCGGCTGATTGTCGCGCCGCCATTTCAAGAAGCGGGGGCTTTGCCCCCCCGCACGTTGCCTCCGTGCGGCGCCAGGCCGCCGCGGCGGCCGCGCCGCCGGCCGGCCGGGCCGGGTCGGACCCGGGTCGGCCCGGACCCGGACCCCCCGTTTTCGAGACGGTTTCGGTCTTTTGGCCATAACTTGAGCCACGGACCTCCGTTTGACGAACCGTCTATGGCAACGCGATCCTTGGATCGAGAAGGTCGTTTCGGTATATTACACTCAGGGTTTCGGAACACTTTGAGTTCGGCCGGGTTGGTTCGTACACGAAACCAACCGGGCCTTCGGAGCGGAAACGCTCATATCTTGAGCTACGAACGTCCGATTGACGTTCCGTCAGCTTTGTTGTGTTCCTCTTAGTGAGACGGATCTTTTGGCATACTCCGCCCGAGGTTTGGACGCAGGTGGAGTACGGTCGGGTTGGTTTTTCCTTAGAAACCAACCGGGCCCCGGGGACGAAAATGCCAATAACTCTCAGACCGGGCGTCCGATCGACACGCCGTCTGTTGCGTTGAGTTCCTGTTGACGATATGGAACTTTTGGATACATCAACTCTAGACTTTGTGACAGTTGATGTATCAGCCTCTCGGCTCGTGGAGCGGACCCTCCGAATGAGCTTGTTGTGTGCGGGAACCCTAGTGCTGGCTGCGACTGTGACTACTGCTACTGCTACTGCTACTGTGACTACGACGACGACAGTACAGAGATCCTGTGTGGATTCGATGACGATGACTACAGCACTCAGCGATCCTACGTGGATCAGTGCAACAGGTCCTGTGTGGGCCCGATCCTGTGTGGGTCCGATCCTGTGTGGGTCCTTGCGCTCAGCGGTCCTGCGTGAACCAGCGCCTACAGGTCCTGTGTGGGCCCGATCCTTTGTGGGTCTTTGCGGGGGTTAGTTAACTATCGATCCTTCGTGGGTCCGACGACTTAGATGGATCAGTGATCATCTTTATCGTCCTTTGAAGAAGTATACCTGTGTGAGCTGAATTTTGTTGCTTTCCTGTGTGGAATGTGTTGTGCTATCCTGTGTGGATTACGTTTTGCTTTCCTGTGTGGAATACGTTTACTTTCCTGTGTGGACTGAGTTGTACTTGGGCTCGGAGGTTGGAGCGTATTTGAAATTGATGACTTAGGTATATGTATGGGCATATACCTAAGCAGTGTCGGTTGTTACTTCGTGATTGTACCTTTCTTTGTGGATTATCCTTTGTGGATTTTGGGAGACCATCAGGGGTCTCGGGGTCCCTACTGAGTAGCTTATACTCACCCCTGCACGGGCTTTGCCCGCACTAAGTTGTGTTGGTTGCAGACGACGGACATCGTTGATCTTAGCTGAGGTTTGCAGAGCAGGATGGTACCTGGAGTTGGACCACTGGGCGGGACGTGCTCGGAGCGGACGGCGGGACCCGTGGAGCAGTGGAGCTATCTGTACCCACCCTTCAGGTGGGATTTCCAGTGGACAACTCGGTGTAGAGGGTTTTACTTTTCAGTTGATGTTTTCCCTTTCGAGTTGTACTTTACTATCAGTTTGGGTTTGTATACTGGCCCATTTACTTTTCCGCACTTTCAGTTGTACTCTGCTTTTTCTTAGTGTTTACTTTCTGCTTGCTTACTCTGTGGTGTTTGTTTACTTTACAAAGGCAATGCCTTCCCTTTTTACCGGGATTTACGCCTTGGTGCTAGTCGCCAGCCCCTGGCCTATGGAAGGCGGGCTTGGGGTAGTCACGGTACGGACCCCGAGGGTGGGTCGTGACAATCATCAGTTCATGGTTTATCCCGTGATCCAAACGCATTTTGAAGGTGTCAGTGACCAATGCCGTCTAGTCGATCTGGCCACACTCTCGGTGGCCCAGCACCCCGAGTCACCTGGCCATCGTGAGGCCCTACAGCAGCAATGTGTTCAGAGTATCAAGGTACTCCACAAAAATAATTAGGGAAGCAACCCCCCATGTGCATGTTCATGGTAGGGGAAATTATGCTGCCCTCCTCTTCACCCCTATCCAAGAGCAGCCCGACTCACTATGCGATATTGTGGGCATGCCCCCGGGAAGGGTCACAGTCCACATGGCTGATATAGTTGACAAGGAGGATGAGCTGGAGTTTCTCGGTGTAGACTTACCACCTGAGGGTGTGAAACCATTATTGGATGCATCAATGAGGATTACACATTAGCAGAGAAACTTCATAGGTCTCCCAGCTCCCACCGAGTCATTAGTACTCAGCCGGAATGTCAGTAAGGGAAAAGATCATGTCGGAGCTGTCAAGCACTCCAACCTGTACGCCTCAGTGCAGAAGATAGAAGATGGCCCCAAGAATTCAATTTTGTGCCAACAAATTGCTGATAAAAATAGGTTGGTCGATGAACTCTTGGATGAACATGTGGTAGTGAAACAACTCGACTATGGTGATCCTAGGCCGGGGTAGCAGGGGCAGGAACAACTCCCCTCCAGCGAGATGCCTCTGGGAAACCCTGATCAATCTGCTCCCACTAACAGGGCTGAATCCAGAAATCATGGAAAGAGGGAGCATTATGTCTCACCAGACCCTCCCGAATGGCGAGGAAATCTGAGGAATCTAGCCCGGGTTCCCCCAGCTGCCCCACATACCATTCCACCAGTTGCTTCATGAGATACTGAACCCGTCTACTGTGTCGAAGATCCTGGAAACACACTCATGGTTAGGGATCACATTCGAGATAGGGACCCCTGCCCAAATGATCCTATGGCGGTACTCATATCCCACATGAAGGCATTGGAAACGCAGCAGGTGGCAATCCCACCAGATGGAAAGCCATACCCGGACTAGGTGGATGATATGTCGGCACCTCTGGGTTTTGGAAATCCCACCTTATCCCCCTTTAATGGGACGGGGGACCCACCGCAGCATCTAGCACACTTCAATTCAAGGTGTGGACCCATGTTGGGGACTCCAGTGCAACAATAGGCCGAAAAGAATAGATGTTTCGTTCAGAAACTGGATGGGTCGGCATTCGTCTGGTTCAACCAGCTCCCCGTCGGATCCGTGACAAGTTGGAAGGACCTTCGTAGGCAGTTCCTCTACTAGTTCAGCTCTACCACCATGAAATCAAGCATCACAGACCACTTTAGGTTCCAAAAAAGGCTGGATGATCGAGTCATGGACTTTATCGCCTGGTGGAAGGGGCTCACATACTCCCTTGACATGCCACTAACTCAGGAGAAATTACTGACGATGTTCATGGGAAATGTCAAGACGGAACTATTTCTCTCCATGATTACTCAGAACTATCCGGGAGGGTTCTGAGACTTATCGAATAAGGCCAGACACCTCGAAGAAGCCCTGCAACAGGCTAGACAAGCACGTCAGTTGTCCCCTGCAATCCCAACAAGGAAGGATGCCAGAGCCGATCCCGTCGTGGTAGCCGAAATAGAAGCCCCCAAGCAGCTAGAGTTGCTACCAGTAGAGCCAGCCTCACCGCCTCATCAAGGCCCTCCACCTCAACCACAGCCTCCGGCCCCACAGCATCCTCAGAAATAGAAGGCCCCTCCACATAATGCGCTGCCACTGCCTAGGCGGGACAATCAGGGTCCACCTCATTGATAGGCCCCTCCGTCTCCCCATCAAGGTCAGGCTAAAAGGGGTATATATCTGGAAAGAAGACACCAGACTTACTCATTAAACAAAAATCACATCCCTGGTTACTTCTGTGGTGCCCTAGAGTAGGGGATTGTAGGCTTTCCTGAGTGCAGAAGGCCGGAAGAGGTTATTATCACTGATCACCCCAACTACTGCCCCTATCATCGAATTCTGGGGAATACCCTCAATAAGTTATATTTGTTTAAGGATTTTATCCAAGACCAAGTCGATAACAACATATTCAGGCTGGGTCTCGCCCTAGCACAAGTGGCGGGTGTCTTCGTGAGGTCAGATAGCAGTAATGACGAAGGTGAATGGAAGCAGGTTCCCAACCACGGATCCCAAGTGTACGACGACTGGATGGCCCGTAAAATGGTTGTTGACACCCATGGCATCATTAAGGCATGCCTGAATCAGCCAGATCCTTCAGAAGCTGCGACCACCACCTCTGCATCATCATCTCAACAGACCTCTTCCTAGAAGAGCAAGCATCAGAAGCGCTAGAAGAAGCAACGTGACCCGCTGATGCCATCTTCATCCCACACTCTCGATGACATCATGCCACCTGAGATGGGGATCCCTCCCAGAATCCACCCAGTGGTGGATGATTCTTCCAGTGATAGTAAAGGGTACGCTTTGGTTAACACTATCGAGTTGGTAAACCTCTATGTGATCCCAATGAGGGGGAACATCAGGCAAACTTCCACAATGTCCATAGGAGACACCAATGTTGGAAGAGCCACAGCTACATGGGTTATAGAGGTGCACCATTTGGCACCACTAGCTAGGACATGCATGCCACTGAGGCTAAATAGAAGGCCCAGCGTAGAGATCAACACTCTCAGCCTCTTCATCCAGAGTTATTAGGTCCGCCTCCAACACCGTTTGTGTTATTGGATCATGCAGAGCCACTTCTGTTGTACCGTAAACAGTTTCACCCTGCTACAGGTCGACCTCAACCGTATGGACCTCATCTGACAACTACTATTCTATATTCGACCAGTGATTCGTAGGATATCCCCAGCACCAGCCAGTCGTCAGTCTAGCTAACAGGGCCCGTTGTGCATCCAATCGTAGAGCGGCCTCCTGTAAGTAGAATTTCATTCATGGAAATGAAGTACGATGTTCTTAAGCACCTTTCCAGCATCCCAGTGTGGCTTTCCATCCTTGAATCTTTCTTCCTATCATCAGATATGTGTGAGGCCCTCGCTAAGGCTTTAAGCAGCCCCATCCATTTTGAGACAGAGGTAGCAGCTGCCGAAGCCCTTCATGTTGAAGTATTTGAGACTGCCAAATTCTAGGCCATCATCTCATTCTCCGTAGAGGATGAAGGATCTCCTATATAGGGGAACATCTTCCCACTGTACATCACTGGCCAATTTAACAGTATTGTGGTTCACCGCTGTCTCATTGACACCAGATCCGAGATCAACCTTATCCCGACACGGATGCTGCAAAGGCTGGGATTATCTAAAGATGACATGACTCCCTCTGATCTAAGGATCCTAGGATATGATAGGATAGAGAAGACCCTGGCCAGCATGATCTGTTTGAATACCCAGTTCAGTGGCCTAGTTTTCAGTACTGAATTTATGGTCATCTTCCATGACATCGCGTATAATGCATTGATGGGAAGTCCATGGATCCACCTGCATAGGGCAGTCCCCTCATCGTAGCACCAGTGCCTCAAGTACTCCCTTAATGGTTGTGTAGAATTACACCAAGGTGATGCATCTCCTTTCACCTCTTGTGATGCCCATTATATGGACGCTGACTATTAAAAGTGCAAGGATAAGAAGATTCTGACAAGTGAGGTTGAACCTGCTACGGTCACCAATGACCTCTGGGCAGGTCAGGATGATGCCTATGTCGTCCCAATCCATCGATTGGAGGTAACGACCCCCAACATGGGGAAATGTTTTGTTGTTTTGGGTACAAGATGAAGGAATATTCCCAAGTCCAAACGATGGTGGGAAGTCAACACATACTCTTACAAAAACCAGGCTCTGGTGATCGTGGAACCTCCATCCATTGTACGGTATTGGGACGTCCTCCCCATGGAAATGTTAGTATGTCACACATGTATTTTTTACTGGGCTGGGATTAACCAGCTCAAGCTGACGCAACACTACTGCATTGATATCCTCAAGCGTGGCCCCTAGGCCGAAGGCCAGATGGGATTGGATCAACCTCCTTCATCACCATGGTCTCAGCGGCGCGTGAATCTTCTGATATGCTATCCACTGCTATCCAGGCTAGTAAAAGTCTCCCTTCAGGTTCCTCCAACCAAGGGTAAGCCTCACCCACTGGGAATCCCTCCCCTCAAGAAATGAAGAGTATTTGGAGGATTCTCCCCCAACCTTTGAAGAAGGCGTGTCTTCCACGGTCGATGAACTGGTATAGGTGAACCTTGGTAGTGAGGAAGATTCGAGACCCACATTGATCAGTGCAACCATGTCCCTTGAGGAGCAGCAACGGTACGTGGACTTCCTAAAATAGCAACGTGACGTGTTTTCCTAGAGTTAAGATGAGATTCTAGGACTAGATCATTCAGTAGTCGTCCACCGCCTCGGTCTCCCGAAAAACCATCACGGGTTCAAGAAGCCTCCCAGAAAGATGCGCCATTCTCATGGTGCCATGGCTGAGGCCGAAGTTGACAAGCTCATCAGGTCCAACATCTTCAAGGAGTTCCAGTACCCCAAGTGTCTAGCCAACATTGTGCTAGTCAGAAAGAAGAGTAGACAGACCAGAGTCTGTATCGACTTCTAAGATCTCAACTGTCATTGTCCAAAGGATGATTTTCCACTTCTGGTGACAGAATTGTTGATCAATGCTACAACCAGCTTCCAAGACCGCTCCATCATGGATGGTTACTCTGGATATAATCAGATCCGAATAGCCCCTGAGGATGAAGAGTCCACAGATTTCAGGGCGCCCAAGGTACTTTCTGTTACCAAGTTATGCCCTTCGGCCTGAAGAATGCAGGTGCCACCTATCATCAGGACATGCATCACATATTCAAGCCAATCCTCGGAACATTGGTGGAATTATATGGGGACGATATGGTGATCAAATCTTTCCAGCACCAGGACCATCTCAAGAACCTTGAGAAAGTGTTAGGTTTCCTCCGTTCTCACCACTTGAAGATGAACTTGTTGAAGTGTGCCTTCGGGGTCACTTTCGGAAAGTTTCATGGCATTGTTGTCAGGTACTGAGGCATCAATAATGACCCAGAGAAGATCCAAGAAATCAGCCAGATGCCTCCCCCGAGCAATATTTAGTAGCATCGAGGTCACCAAGGTCACTTAGCCTATATACGCCGATTTATTGAGAATCTGGTTGGAAAGTGTAAGCCCTTTTCTCAGCTCATGAAGAAGGGCACCACCAATGAATGGGTCGAAGAGTTCTATGTTTCCTTTGAAGAAATCAAGCAATATTTTCTCCAGACTCCAGTCTTGATGCCACCTATCTCCGGTAAGCTGCTAATCCCATACATCACTGCCCTGGACCGATCTCTTAGTGCCCTTATCGCCCAGAAGAACAACGAGCGGGATAGAGAACAGTCTCTACTACTTCAGCCGCATGATTTTCAATACGGATACCAGATACTCCCCCGTCGAGAAGAGCTGCCTTGCACTCGTATTCGCCGTGTAGAAGTTGTGACATTACCTACAACACCATGAGGTACAGCTGGTCTCCTGGGTAGACCCACTGAAGTATATTCTGAATCACCCCATGTTGACTGGACATCTAGAATGGTGGTCTGTAATCCTCCAGCTTTTCGACATCAGGTTCATGCCTCAAAAGGCTATCAAGGAGCGAGCATTGGTAGACATTCTAGCTTCCCATCCAAACTCTGCAGATCAATCACTGGGGTAGGATATTCTTGATCAGGCAATCCTCTCAATCGATCAAGCCGTACCATGCTAGAATATGCACTTTTATGGTGCCTCCCAGAGTCCCACCGGTAGGAGGCTCAATGATCCTATGCTCAAAAGAGTGGGCATGGGTATAGTATTCATTACCCCGACACAAGCTATCCTGCCATACTCATTCTTATTGTCATAAGGCTGCACCAAAAATGAGGAAGAGTATTAGGCCCTCATTACTGGTCTTAAGATTTCCCTTGAGATTGACGTGCCCCATTTTCATCTGGAAGGGGATTCTGAGATAGCCATGAAGCAAGTCAAGAGTGGATATGTTGTCAAAAATCCAGTGCTCACACCATTGTTGGAGCGCACCCTCCATTTAATGGCCTAGTTCCTTTCTTGACCGGAGGTGACCCATGTCCCTCGGTCACAGCATGGTCAAGCGGATGCTTTGGAAAGCTTAGCCGCATCACCTACAGAGCCCAAGCTGGATGATCTGATTATACATGTGTCCCACCGATGATTCATTGCTCCGGTTACCCCAGAGGATGATGACGGCCTGTGAGTAATCCATATTACCGACGGATCTTCCACATTAGGAGCACCAAGTTCTTTATATGCAGTTGGCGAAATGACTCCCAACTAGAAAGCCCCTTTTGTCGAGTATCTCCAAAATGGTTGCCTCTCGGCAGATCGGGCCGAGCATGAGCGAATCTGACACTGTGTGCTACAATTTACCCTCCAGAGTGGTCCCAGACTCGAGAAGATCCTCTATAAGTGCGGTTTTGATGGTGTTCTCCTCCATTTCATTAATGGAGTCAAGATTACACAGTTCATGCAAGAGGTTCATGTCGGTTCCTATTGTTCCCACCAGGCTGGGCCGAAACTATCCCATCAGATCTGAAGACTGGGGTACTTTTGGCCCTCTATGATCCATTATTGTATTGAGTTTTCCAAGAGATTTCATGCGTGCCAAGTTCATGCTAACTTCCTGCATCGGCTGCCAGAACCTCTCTTCTCCACCAAGTACTCTTGACCATTTGCGGTGTGGGGATTCGATGTCGTGGGTCTATATCCACTGGAAACAACTCGCCAATGCAGGTTCGTCCTGACCACAACAAATTTCTTTTATATCTGGGAAGAGGCAATTCCGCTCAAGGAATTCAATGACCATTAAATCATAGACTTTGTGATCTCCAATATCATCCACCATTTTGGAGTTCCTCACACCGTCCTCATTGATAACGCCACCAACTTCCTAGGAGCCGAGATGAAGAAATTGCACGCCAAGTAAAATATTCTTTTGAACCATACCCCCTACTATCACACATAGGAAAATAGATAAATCGACGAGTTCAACAAAAACATCTCCAACATTTTGCAGAAAATGGTTGGCCTGAACAAGAAGAGATGGACGGATATGCTCCCCAATTCTCTCTGGGCTTATCAGACAATGACTCGTAACTCCACCCAAGTGACCCCTTATTCAATTGTGTACAGGGCTGAGGCCATCCTGGCCATCAAGATCTTGCTGCCTTCGTTAAGCACTGCAGTCTATGACTAGAAGGTGCCAAATAGAGTGGCCAAAATCTGTCTTGCTGAATTAGAAGCATTTTACGAGAAGAGGCTCCCTATCCCGCACAATCTGGGAAGGAATCAGAATAAGATGGCTCGAGACTTCAATAATAAGGTTCTCCTCCACTCCTTTCTACAAGGCAACATGGTATTTTCCCTCCGAGCACCAATGATCCTTGGCAGGAAACCACCCAAGTTGGAGCCCAAATGAGAATGACCTTATATAGTCCATAGAGTTTACCCCAACAGAGAATACACCCGGGTAACCATGGAAGGTGAGCATATTACTCCTCCAACCAATGCCAAGTTCTTAAAGAAATACTTTTACTTAGCCGAATGGTCCGGCACAACATTAAACTAGCTGGTCCAGCACGACCATAAACTGGCTACCCCCGCATGACCCGAAACTACATGATGGTCCAGCATGACCTTGAACTGTCTAGTCCTGCTTGACTTTATACTGTGCATCGTCTAACATGACGATAAAATGAATTTCTAGGACTACGTAGGTCTTGATTTACATCCACATGGGATACGTAAGAATTCTCAGATGCCTCATTTTGAGCCCAGCCCCAAACTCTTCTCATCAACTTACCCCTCTGTGTATAGATTTCTCGGGGTATCCTCAAATGATATGGTTTACACTTCCCTAGCCCCACTCATACAAGGATTATAATGGTCACAACACGTTCCAACTCCCGTTATTCTATCCTCCCACATCATCACCACACGACGTTAATGTTCATGGCCTTGAAGAACTACATATGGCTTGATTCTAATCCTCATGGGATACGTAGGAATTCCTGGACATTTTGTCTCTCATCCCAGCCCAAACACCAGAATCTTTCCCCCGGGTCAAGATGTATTGTGAGGGTGCACTTTTTCCCCAATTCATGTTGAGATAACCTCGATCCAGCAATACCTCCCGCTTCCTGGAGATGTTCGCCTCTTTGAGAGATGGGCACAATTATGCTTCACCCACTCCTTAACTAGGATTCCATCACCTTCCCCATCCATAAGGGCCCCTGAATTGTATGGATACTGGGCCTAAGGGCTATCTATTACCATTTCAGGCCAACTCCCTCATGGTTGTCAAGAAACAAGCCGATAAAATTCCCACGTTTCGAATATGGTCAGCGGTCGATGCTCATTTGTTGCTCCTGAATGGTCACCATAAGGACACTGTGTTTCGAACATGGTCAACAGCCATCTTGGATCGTTAGGACAACCCCAAGATGTCCCAAACATCGAGTGTAGTGGTTCATTAAACCTCATCGTATCTCCAAGAAACAAAATCCCTCTGAGAAGTGCCAACTATCAGGCCCCTTGCCCTTCTCGAGCCCCCAGATCAAGTTCTCTCTTATGGGATTGTGCGGTGTGATATGGTATTCTATCCTCATTCAAGTCAGGTTTCACACCGTGTTGTACACATCCTCGGATGAGACACCTTATCTTCTCCTCTTCCTCACTATAAGACTTTAAATTGAAAGTTGGTCAGACCTTCATGACCGAGGCCCAACCTTAGTCCCCTTGGCCTTTTCGGGCCCTCGACCCAGGTTTTCTCTTATGGGAATGTACAGTGTGATGAGGAATCATTCCCTCATTCACATTGGGTTATTCTCCATGTCGTACACCCACCTCGTTGGGGTATTTACCCCCATGTGCCTTTAAGAACTACATGTGGCTTGATTCCCATCCTTATGGGATACGTAGGACCACCCGAATGTCTAGACTTTGGGTCCAGCCCCATCTCCAGGAAATCTCCATTTCACCTTGGCCCCTTGACCTACCCTTCCCCAGAGAGGAGAGTATATGGAATGGCATGGGATTATGTCCTCATTCACGTCGGGCTTGTAACGACCATTCTGTGTACTTCTCCCTCCTGAACGCCCTCGTCTCCCCTTTTCGGTGGTTCACCAATGTTCCTAAGGGTACTCTGGTTTAGTACCCAGAATGTTCGATCCAGCTCGGACATGCTTCCACCCGCATTTCAGGATTTGTGTTCCCCTTCATCAGGGCTTTCATCACCTTTCACACCTAACAGGATCCCCAAACAAATAGCATGGATACCACACCTTTGGCCTCTTCTACAATTACGGACTAATTCCCCTGAGGGTTTCAGACTACAAATTGATACAAATCCCACATTGCGAATATGGTCAGCAATTGATGCTCATTTGTTTTTTCCACCAGCATAATGTGATATGGATACTGTGTTTCAAATACGGTCAACAGTTATCCTCCATCTCCATGCCAACCCCATTAAGAAAAAAATTTCGGTTACATGATTCACATCTTTCCCCACATTCTCATGTCCAAGTAGAATGTCAAAACTCTTGGTAATCTTCCTTAGTGCGCATTCGCATGTTAGGAGAACCAAAGATTTGATAGGGGTTTCATTCGGGGCTCCGTCCCAATTGACCTTTGGCGGTCATCCCATGTATTGAAAAATACATCCACCTCCCTTATTTCCCACAATGAGTTTAACTAACGTGGGATTAGGGATCGGGTTGAGGTATGCACTTACTTGGAGGTTTTTCGCTCCTCCGCAATCTGAGATCTATGACCATAAACAAAGATCTCGTCCAGAACTATGTACGACTAGATTCTCATTCTTATGGGATACGTAGGACTTCCTGAGCATCTCATCTTCAAGTCCAACCCTAGGAATCTGAAATCCTGCACTCAATTTCGGGCCCGATGCCCGAACTCTCTGAGAAACATGTGGCGTAGTGTGGGCTTCATGGGTCCATACTCATGTTAGGTTTTGAAATGAAACACCCTGCGCCTCCCATGGTTTCTCTCATCCACGATCCAATCTCTAATACCATAAACTAAGATCTCGTTCAGAACTATGTATAGCATGATTCCCATCTTTATGGGATACGTAGGACCACCTTGACGCCTCGTCTTCGGGTCCAGCTCAGTTGGGAGCTAGTTTATCCTGCCCCTTTCCCTCTTACCCCTATTCGGGCACCTTGTCCCGAGGTTCCCCTCTCGGAATTGCATACGGTGTGATAATGGGTAATTTCTCCATTCACGTCATAGATGTTCTATTGCATCGTACACATTCCCCGCCTAACATCGTTTGTGCTACATCTGTGCTGTACGACGATAAAATGCATTCCTGGTCCCATCACATGACCCTAAACTGTGATATTATCATCCTTGCCGCATGACAAGAAACCACACTAAATTGTGATGACCTCATCATAGAGGACATCATGTTGGGTATTGGACATTCGCCATACCATTTGTCAACGGCTACTACAGATTGATTCTTGTGGCTATGCCAGGGCCTGCTACGCTAGGCATGTTGCTTCAAAAAAACCACTAACCTTAAAGTACTAACAAGATTTATTAAATTCTGCTTCTATTGGTGTGAGGGCCAGGCCCGCACACCCCCTTTTCCCTGGCATTAGTACCTTACCATGCCATCCTCTAAAACTATGTGTTGCTTGATCCCCATCCTCATGTGGTATGTAGGAACACATGTGCACTTCTCCTCAGCCCTAGATCAACTCTCATTTTCAGTCCCTCAACCTAAAACCTCTCTGAGGAACACATGGTGGTTGGAACCCCCAGTTCCCATTCACATCGGTTATTTGTAGTTACCCCACCACATGCCTCACGTGTTTCCTATAATCTTGGTCTGAGTTCTATGACCCTAAACTATGATATCTGTATGGGAAGGGACTCGATTCCCTCTATGTAATAGGTCTTGTTTCCATGTTCAAATGTGTCTTGACAAAGAGCCTGTAGTATGGAAATTTCATTGGGACGTTCCCCTCATTCCATGTCCAAACTTCATGAGCTCACTCTTTGGATCCTCATCCTCTTCCAGATCTCAAGGGACCCCCTAACGGCCTGGTCTCATGCCCCATCAGCTCACCTACCGTCCTGGGCCAATGCCCCTAAGGTTATTTGACAACATTTGCGACTTGTCCCATGTTTAGAACATGGTCCATGGTCGACCCTCATATGTATGTCCCCGTTCTAGGATAATGTGATGTGGATGATGCATTTCTTCCACGGTCAATAGTCATCCTCTATCGTCACACCACCACCGTTGTGGTCTAGATTTCGAGCATCATGATTCACACATTTCCACTTCCTCATGTTCAAGTGGAATTCCTATGTACTCGACTTTATCTCTTCACGTGTCTAGGTGCGCTTCATGGACGAGCTAGCATCATTGGGCCGGTATTCACCGAGCATCCCTTCGTCCTAGTGTGTCCTTTCCTATTTCGGGAAAGTCCCACCACTACTTGTTTCCCACATCGAGCATGACTCAAGTGGGCTTACTAGTTTTGGTTGGATGTGTACCAGCACGACCATGCTTCTCATCCTACCACAGGACATTAAACTGTTCTTTTAGAACTACGTACGGCTTGATTCCCATCCTCATGAGATACGTAGGGACACCCCGGTATTTTTCCTAGGGTCCAGCTCCAGGAATCGTAAGATCCTATTCCTCCACATTTTCAGCCACCTAGCCTGACCCCTCATGGGGAACCATGTAACTAAAATTATACGCTAGAAAAGATCATGATGCCCCACGATGGCATTGGGAAGTGAAGGCCCTCTCTCCAAAGAGGCCCTGTCTGAATGAATGAATGATCCATGATCAGACCGATGCATCCATCTGGTCTGCTTCCGCCACGGTTGCCTAATTTCAAGAGTGTTGGATTCTATTCCTATAGACCCTCACTCCGCATTCCATTCTTTGTGTGCCCCTTATTTAGACCCTCGTCCTCTTTCATGTCTGGAGGAACCCCCTAACAATATGGATGCTCGACCTATGGCATGCCTACTCTCTTGGGCCAACGTTTCAGAAGACTAATAGATGACATTTGTGATAGGTCCAATGTTTCAAACATGGTCAATGTTCTACCCTCATTTTCTATCCCCACCCCAGGCTAATACAATAAGAATACTATGATTCGAATGCGGTAAATAGTTATTATTTTTTTTTCACGACAACCCCAAAATTTTCTGAATCATGGGTATCATGATTCACACATCCCATTCCCATCTGTTCGGATCGATATCAGCACCCCTGGTGTTACATCGTTCGTTCACAAGAGATCATGAGGAAAATGGTAATTCGGGTGTTCTGAGAACTTCATTCTCCAGCCAGGTCTCTCCCATTTCTTGGAAATCCAGACCGGTTGTTCAAACCCCGGATGCACAATGCTTGTTTTGCACTCTTATGTTTGGATGGGGTGATAATGTATCCATCCCTTGTTTCTCACATCGGGCTTCAACCATGTGATCTTAGGAAATGGTCGTTGGATGCTCTGCAAACATCATATGGGGGAAAGAAACCAATGTAATCAACAGAACGCGTGCATTCTACGACATTCAAAAAATCATAGAAACAAAAGTACGTTTAAAGGGTTTGTAATCAATACAGTACCTGAGGGTTAGCTCCCCCCATGGATGGATTGACCTTGTCGAAAGAATGTAGAAGACCCACCACCCTATGGAAGGTGGCGTCTAGGAGTTACTATCGCTTGTTCAGCTCCCAGTCCTCCTCAGTGGCGAGAGGGCGCAATTCATTGGCCGTAATCTGGGCCCGATCCACTTCATCCCAGATGACTATCATCTTCTCATAAGATTTTTTAGGCCCTATTCAGCTTCCTCCAACTGGGCCTTCAATCGTGATACTAGCTCAGATTGCCCATTGAGGGAGGTCAAGTGCTCGTCTTCCCAATTCTGCAGCCTCTAGACCTCATCTTCAGCATTCTGAAGCCTCTTGATGTTTATCGCCTTCCTCAACTGACAGTACATGCCAAGGTCATGATCATACTAATGAATCTTTTCCACCATAAGATCTTGGACGAGCATGTGAGAACGTTAGGCATCCACTACCCCAGCACACAGTTCGTGCAATCGCAAGTGAATTCTGTCCATCACATACAACCATAGAGCATGGGGGTGTCATTGATGAAGCGTGTGATCTGGTTACATGATCGATGATGGACTATTTTGTTGGCATCCTCATCCAAGTCGGTGCAATTGGCCAGCTCATATGAAGGGAATGCCCCTAGGAACTCCTTAGTTGTGTCCATGCCTGGCATCGGATCGGGCGTGGCGGGGCCTAAATCATCTGGTTGATCGTCATCATCAGAACCCACCTCGATAACCTCGAGCGAAATCCCCCTAGCGCCCTCTCCCGTGATCGGTAGCACTATAGTTCGGTCGGGTTGGATTTCCACATCCATGACCATTGGCATGCCCCTGGGAAGGGCACTACCAGAAGCCCCGACCAACTTCACCGCAGTAGCCGAGGCCAATTGAAGAACTTTACACGCCAAGAAAGGAACGTAAATGTCATTTCACGTGGTCAGTGGATGGAAGTTTTGAATTTGGTATAGAATTCATACAGAGGAAAAATACATGGTCTCTCTCTTGGGAAGATGTCATCAGAAGCTTGAGACGCAACCCCCCGCATATGGTTGGTAGGTCTGGTGACTCCAGGGGAACTGCCTCGATGGTCCCAGCCCTGCCAGACACGGAGGTTGATGTAACCATGAGCGAAGATCCAGAAGGTCCTACGTTGGTGCCCACTGAGGGGTAAGAATGATGTCTATGCACAAGGTCCTCCGGCACATTACAGATGCTGATAAGAAATCTAGAGTAACCTAACGGCTATCTCTGAAGAAGGAACTTGGGATTTTACCTCGAGAGCCTCTGCGAAATCTTCGAGATCTGAGGACTGCCTACCGACTTCAACCTCCTCCGGAGGACTCTCCATACTAGCCTCGTCTCCCAAAGAGGACTCGTCTGATTCATCCTGCAGGGGGAAGCACTCCCTCATATCAGTGGCTGATAGCTGCGGAGGGACCGTGCGATCCAACAACACCATGAATCGGTCTATCATCGGGTGCAGGGAACCCTGTGAGTGGATGAATTCTTCCATATCGGCTATGTATTGCTCCGCCTCTTCCTGAGATACTAAAAAGCCAGCTCAAATAGGGCCAATACCCAGAAAGTTCATCCAGAGGTGGTTGAGGTGTGCCATAACTCGGATGGGCCGAGGAATTGTCGATTGACCTCCAAGATGTCCCCGGCCTCCGGGAAAACAGCATTCTCAGGCATGTCAATGTGGCGCAGCCGTTTCCCTGAGGCCTAAGAGAAAATCCAGTGGAACCCTCTCGGTGGCCGACCCTCTGGATGACTTTGTTCCCTTGGGACCACCGGCTCCGATGTCGCTGCCGGACCCGCTACCACTGCTCCCTCCTCAACTGGTGTGAGAATCACCCCTACAAAAGCCCCACCACTACAAGATACCTATGTCGCCTTCCGGCCTCAGCCCCGAGGTAGGGGAAGCTCACCCTCACCTACCAAGATGGTTGGATGCTTCAGCATCTCCCCTGGGTCGGCCGACTCCTAGCTTGGGCGTATTCTTTTATTAGCCCAAGGATGGTGGTCGGCAGAGGCAATAAATTCCGCATCTTCTAATCATCCTGTGTGAAAAAGGGCCAGATCTGCCTCATTACACACTGGTGCTCCTCGTAGCACACCCGCAGGTAGACCTGCGAGGTCAGCCGTTGCAGGCACCAGAATTTCCTACCGATCCAGTGTGGGGTGTACGCTCGCAGAAGCGCTCGCGGTCCACACTGGCCACCAGGACTCCACCTCGAAAGGCCATGTGGTAGGCTCAGTGCTCTTCTGTTCCCTGGCCATCATCAGTGAAGGCCCTCATTGGCAGAGGGAATAGATGGAAATTAAATTCCTCCACCCTCCACACTCGGGATAGAACCGATGGTGCGGTCAGCTTGGTCGGAAAGCTCCCCACGACATTCAAGATCGAGGGACGAATGTTTGACACCTGAGGTGACATGGGGTTCTGATACTCATAGATCCCCCTAATGTGCATTGCCATCCACCCGTATAGGAGGTGGAATGTCCCGCATACCCTCTGTATCCTTTTCCCCTTGCAGATGTTCCACATCATCTTGTACAACATTGCGAGCATCGCACTACAAAAAAAATTGACTTATACCAACTGATATTTATTGATAGATAACATATCTATTGGTAAAAATGAGTCATTCCAACAGATATTAAGTTCTATTGGTATTGATTTTATATACCATCAGTTATTTTTACCAATAGATATATTTGTTGATATTGATCATTTAACACCAAAAAATCATTTACCAATAGTTAAATCTATTTCTTTATCATATCAATACTAACATTTCGATATATGTATATTATATTTAGTAAATGCTATAAATTATAATTATTTAAATAAAATCATATATTGATATGTTTTCATTAAGAATTTTTATGTTTGTGATATATAATATATATATCATATATAAAACTGATGATAAATGATCATAATTTTTGAAAACTCGAATAAGATCGATTGTACACTAGTAAAACCTAAAAAAAGAAATTCACTTATATATAATTTAATTATATGTGTATAATATAATTACTTATTCATAATATATATAAATTTAAAACATTTTTCTTTATATAATATATATATATATATAAATTTCATATATATCAAGATTTTTTTTTAATTATATCAATAATATGACTTTTCCTTAAATTAAAAGTATTGAACCACAATGATCACATCATTGTCTGAATTTTTATTGTCACGCCCGAATTTGTTTAATTTACTTTTGTACAGCTAAACGGTGTATGAGTCCCGTAAAAAAATGTTTTTTTATTGTTATTATTATTATTATTATTATTATTATTGTTATTATTTTATCTCATTTTAAATTTTCCTCCCCTAAATCGCCCCACCCCATCCCGTTCCTTTTCAAGTCGCACTCCCTAGCTAGGAGGATCTATGACCACGTGCCTCCCAACTCCTCCGGTAATGTAATCTGGCCATCTCCCCTTTCGATTTAGCTCGTGGTCTCCCCAGCTTAGTATTAATTCCCCTATTCTCTGTTCTTCTTCTCTTTTCATTGTACTTTTCCTTCTATTCCTTGTGGTGCACATGACCCATCCAAACCAAATCCCGATTTTGTGTGTGTTATTTGATGATTCTCGATGATCAGGGTTTGTGAGCCTCAATTGAGGTTCATTTTTGTCACCTTTCTTGAATGTGTTTTAGGGAAGTGCATAATCTGTTCATGGGTAGTGCCTAATTGGTTCAGTTTATGGTAGTTCTTAATCTATTCAGCATAGGATAGTTAATTATCTATTAATTTTAGACGCATTTTTTATAGGTATTTTAGGTATTGGTAGTGCATAATTTGTTTTAGGGTAGTACACAATCTATTCGTTTTAGCATCTTTTTATCTGCATTTGTTGTTTCTTGTTTGGAACTTAACGTCTCCAGCTGGAAAGAGTTAGTATCCATGTCTCGTACCATTGTGTAGCTAACACTCATGTCATCCATGATAGCATCATCCTTCTTCTCACTGAACAATCTCCCCCTATTCACTTCTACATCATTCTTATCCTTTAACTTCACCAGTACAAAACCATGTGCATGATTCTCACAAACCATGATGGAGTCAACTAGACCAAGCTTCGCTCATTCCTCTTTAGCATCTACTTAAAATTATGAACACAGATTCACATCAGATCTCTTTTCAGTAGTAGTAAGCATATAGAAAAGGATAATAGTAGCTGGAGCGATAGATGGGAATCATCACAGCCAACCCACCCAAGCATCTTTTGTTCAACCAGGTTTCTTTTTATCTCTTGTCCACTTGTTTGCTATGAATTTATCACATTTTTCTACAAAATTTCTTGGGTTAATAACATGGGGGTATTGCAACCTAGTCGTAGATTTATTCCATCCATGATATCTATAGCCCATATAATTGACGGTTCATTCAAATATCTATCAACTGCATCACCCTTTTTTCTTCTTGTTTTTTTGTCAACAAAGATCGACTCGGGGTGTTTTTGTTTCAAGGCCCTCCATTATTATCCTACACATGGAATACACCTCCACAACCTTGTAAAAAGTAACATTATCTATAAATACATTAATATAAACATGTGTGTTTAGTTTTAAATCAAACCAACTGTTAGGAGACAATAAGATTCTAGTTATATTCCTACAATTTGAAATTTTCCTTCAAGGCTTACTTTGTAAATCTATCCTTAAAACCTATGTTTTTTCATTGCACTAAATGGGTTTTAAGATATTGAATTCGGTTTCATTCTCAATTGAATGTAGTGTCATTATAAATTGAAATCATATTTACTTATGGTGGTACAATTTCATGGAAATGTAACATGGAATCAGTAGTTTATATTTCCACCATAGATGTTGAGTACATAACCTTGATTAAATGCATTAGGGAAGATATTTGGTTGAACGGTATTACTCATGAGTTTGCCTTATCTGAATGTACTATTGTTGTACATTGTGATAGTCAGTCTACTTTACAAGTGTTTAAAAACATTGTTTTCCATGGTAGATCAAATCATATAGACATTAGAATCCATTTTTTAGGGATATTTTTGAATCTGGGACTGTGCGTGTCACTAAGATACACATAGGGGAGAACCCAACTGATTATTTGAATATGTATGTCCCTCTTTATATATTTAACAATTTTTTAAATATTATGAACCCTATCCCATTTCAATATAAGTAACTAGAAGAACACAATCCTTAAACAAGAGCGATTTCAACAAAAATCATGGAAGTATTCCTCTTTCTATCCATGATATATGCATGTTTTTAAAATTAATATAAATAAATACATCCATACAATAGTTTTGATCTTGGAATCTCCATTTGTGTCATGAAATGATCCCATGAATACTTATTCTATTCCATCTTTATTATTTTTCATGAATCATGATAGAGCATTTCATTATATTTTTTCATTTAATATCCATTCACATGGTTGAAACCGAGTTAACCACTTCTTTTAGAGTATTCTTCTAATTGATTAATTCTTAAAACAATAGTAGATTATCCATTTCAAAGTTGTACATGACATGTAAGTCATATGTGTAAGTTATAAGATATGATAGTTATATTCCACAAAGACTTACGCGGCCATAGTATTACAAGTGGAAGTCTTTCATTTATCCCTTCAAATTATTATTGTATTTTTCTTAAATTCATATTTTGGTCAAATTCATATGCACAGTAAAATATTGTAGCTACCAATTCATATACTATAAATTCTGACGTGATCAATGTTTTACGTGTATCCAAGATCATCCCTTAAAATTATTTGTTCTTCTTATTCTAGTGTTATTATAGAGTATATGAGCTTCCAATTATCATGTATTACATCCTCGATATCTTATATACATAAATGGAGTATCACATATTTCTAATGATGTCAAGATCATGGTTTGAAGAACACTGGAACTACTCGAGCTTGAATATGAAGATATAAATGCAGTGCCACTTTATTTAAACATCACACGTGTTTATATTTTTAAATGAATGAACAATGTACAGAGTGTGTGAGTACGACATCAAAAAATATTTAGGCCTCCCATTATTTAAAAAGATAGAGTACTATCTAAGACACTCGATAAATTATCATACGTGACTCCCCATACTAGTACGTCACCCATGTCACCCCACAAGAGATCCTTTCTTTCTTGCTCAATCAAAGACCCATATGGGTGAATTTCTTCCTCTATGCCTCTCTTGGTTTGTTGGATCAGTAATGAGGTTGGTCAGGTAGTCTCTTTGGGATAGCCAAGCTGCTCATGTAATCAGGTGGTATTGAGATGGCTATATTTTTTCACAAAACTCTTTTATTTACTTTCTCAAAATAAGCACAACAATTCCAAAAATTCAAGAACAATAATCTAGCTTTCCCATTTCTTCTTATGATTCAATGGATGAAGAAGTGCTAGATGTTAAACAAATAGATTACAAGTATAATTTTGATGAAGTAGAAGACACAAATGAAAAGCCTAATGTGGCTACTATGGAGGAAAGTATTGTGGATTCTTATTCATCTTTTGGTGAGAAAGTTGTTACTATGAAAAATACAACTTTTCCAACTGTTAAATGGAACCCTTAGGAAGCAGAAGAAAACAATGACATTTCTATGAGGCAGTTCTAGTGGAACCAATAAAATATCACAGTTCCTAAGCTGAAAAAAACTGATATTACACAATCTACCACTCCCAAGGACCCTATTATTCTAAACATTCCTGGCCACAACCTGTAAATATCTGATTCTATGGTTTGAAATGAAAAACCGAAGGAATGCATTGTTACGCCCTCACAGAAATACCTGAATCATTCTTTGTGGATTGATTAGTGTATCTATTCCTCTAACTTAAAATCAATTCATGATTTTCTTGGAAATAACATAACTGTAACCAGTTTCTGGATGGACAAAATTAAAACCCACTTTTATGTAAAATTTTTATCTATGGAATAAGGTGTGGAAACTCGAAATGTCGTGTTCAATCTACTATTTCCTCCCAAGGCAGTTACCACCTCATAATCATTTCCTCTTCTCCCACAAAAATAGGAGCCATATATCCTGACACTAGATGACTTGTTCAAAACAACCAAATCACCACCACAGATCTAATACTTGGAATATTCTGAAGAGCAAGTTGCTGTGAAAACAGCCATGCTGGCCCGGAACTCCAAGCAATAAAGGCCATAACTTTCAACACCTAGATTTATTTTCTAAAAATTTTAGTGGTACTACTTTGTATGCATTAAGTGAATGGCTTGAGAAAATATCATATAATGTATATTTTTAGATTTGTAGGTGTTGTCATGAGGATAAAGGTTTGTTTGTTCAGAGTTTTAGAGATGCAGTGGCTATTCAACAGACCTACTATTTGAGGTGTAGGGAGTAGTGGTTTGAGGTATATGGTTGGGTTCTGACTTTTTATGTAAACCATTCCATTCTCCATGTTGAATTTGTGATGTGGGTGAATTCTATTGTATACTCATTTTTCTAGTACCGTTTCCTATTGGAAATATTTTTAGGGAGACTCTATGGGGAGATGATTTTTCTAGTTCCTCTTTGGTTTTGTGGAATTTTAATAATTTTAGTTTATTGTTAATATATTCTTCAATGAATTGAATAATCTACCATTTAACTTAATGATTCAGTCATCGCCACTTCAGATTGGATTGTCCGAGATTCCTTATATTCACTAGTTTTTGCAGATAGCGCCCCAGCTGACCCAGGTTTCTAGGTTTGGAATGGTGACAAGCTGCTACATAAATCCTATTTTTCCATATGATGCTGAAAAATTCATAGTTGGAAATTCATTCATGGGAAAAACAGTAACTTATATTAAATAGTCAGTCATAAGATGTGATGAAGCTTGTGCATCTAAGTTATTTAGCCCAATATCACCCATGCTTTCAATTTTATTGTATTTATTTATAATTTTAAATCTTTTTGGTTTTGTTAGATTCCAAAACATTTTTAACACAAATATTCAATTTTTTTTAATGTTATATATTGTTATTAAACATGTAAAATCAATGTGATAATTTTCATATTGCTAGTGTGATATTGGGTTTGTACCGGTTCGATCCAAAGGTGAGAGAAATGGACTTTCTTATGTTTGTGGGGATGATCTGCTGGTTCCAACCACCAATAACTGCAACTAGGGTTGATCTACTATATATTGCCATTGTGGACTATTATAAGTGACCACGGCCATTGTGGTCATTCCATGACTATGTGGGTGAATTGCATATGTGGTCCCAGTCACTGGTATTAAATATAGATTGATTTGTTTCTCATTGATACTGAAGCAGAGCCATGTGTGGTGGAGATCTTGGAGCTGAAGGCTGCTACATGAGGTTTCTATTATGCTAAAGGCTACTACTTAAGGATTCTGGTGTGCTGAAGTCTGCTACGAACTACTTGAGGGTTCTGGCTGGAGATGGCTCGCTAGTGGGGCAGTGATGGGTGGTACTGAGGGGGGGATCCTCTTGGGGTGTGGGTGGTGTTAGGGATTCTGTTCATAGGCTAGTCCTAAATTTTTGTATTAATTATTTCTTATTGTATTTCATTATTAATATAATTAATTTTTTCCAAGTTTAAACTTTCTTGTAAATATTAATTGCCTTAATAAATAAAATAGTTGAATTATATATAATAAATTAATAAATATAATTTGAAATTTATGTAGTAATAAATTTATAATTTTTATTTAAATGTAATTTATAAATAGATATTATATGATTGTAATATTATTACCAATAGATATTTGTCATATTAATATGTTGCTAAACACTTTAACCAACATATATATTATCTCGGGGTATTATTATAATTGTAACAAAACTATTTTATCTGTTCCAAAAACATTTAGCCACAGAGTTTTTACAAATAGTTTTGTGACATGGATATATGTGTTGGAAAAATTATTTACCAATAGAAAATATACTTTTACCAAAAAATATGTTCCTATTGGAAAAATTCATTTATTTGTAGTGTCAGGAGCCCTAGTTTGACCCGCCCTCCTGTCACCAAAGTGGATGCCATGATGAATGAGTTTGTCTGCACTCCCATGTTTGTATCCCTCACCGGAATGATCCATTCACAGATAAGGGCTCTGATGAATGCTAACAGCCTGACTATTTGATGTTGTTCAGTGCTGACACTGAACCCTCAGGTCTTCCACTGGCTATCATCCAGCAGCCGCCATTATGAGTTTTCCTTACTCCGGGCACCCTTCGGGCTTGTTCGAGGCCTCACTATTAACTTCCTATTTTCTGGGAAGTTTAAGAACATCTTGAACCAGTGATTGAAGTGGACATCCCTCACCGCCTCCTTATCCTCCCCGAGCATGAGCTCCATCAATGCCATCGCTAGACGCGACATTTGCTCTGGATCCTCCCACACACCCATGGCTGGGAGGAATTCATCGTACATCCCCCCGGTATCGTGACCCCTGAGATCTGATGCACGTCCCATAGGCTAATGCCAACCTCCCCAAGTTGCAGGTGAAAGGTATTGGTCCCCGGTGGCCACCAGCTCAATAGCTCTGACATCAACTACTTTGGCTGGAAGATATGTAACTAGGAATCCCAAGTTACCTCATAGAGCCCCACCATTCTCAGATCCTCTCCAAACTCCTCACACAAAGGGCCTACCCATTAGGCCCAAGCCCAATCGTCGTTGAAGTTGCCGCCCTGGTACAGGTCCCATTCCTCGGACCACCCCATCTTCACGTTCCCCAGTGCCTCTTTGAGGATGGTTCGATACAAGGGAGGGGACTTCTCTAGCTGCAAGTCCCTCCCATTGACATTGTTCAGATGATTGTATAGGCAGTTGTCAATAACAGACGTGAAATCTTCTCAGGCATGACCATCAGGCGCCCTGAACTATCGGTGCTGACACTGCGTGCTCTAAAACCAGTAAGCTGGCTCATCCCTACCTGCTCTAGGGATGTAGACATCATCCCTCAACCTGAAACCACACAGAAGAAACCTCTTTCACACCGGATAGTTCTTCCAGATCTCCGACAGTAGCTCCAGCAAAGAACTATGGTCTGAGTGGCTCCGAACTCGCTCTCCAAGCCCCAGGCTGCTCCCCAATTCGTCCCTCTGAGCGAAATCTGCAAGGACCCCCTGGGAATCTTCTAAATGGGCCATTCAATTCCGGAACTTGGATGTTTGGTTGGCTAATTCTTGAAGATCATTTTCAAAGTGAGTTCTCTAAGGCCGCTCGTGAAGACTGTTCGTATGGAAATGCCTTGGCATTCCCAGATGGATCGCGGAGCGCAAACGCCGAGTCGAGGACTCACAGTGTGCTGCGAAGACCTAATTCATAGAGATCACTCGTGGAGTATGTAGAACATCACTAATCAACTATGCAAGAAGATAATATCACAGATAAAGAAAAGTAAAAAAGACATGGGAGGCCCCCTATTTATAGGCATCGACCGTTAGAGCTTTGCGGCACGTCCAGTCTGCGTGGAGATTCGCACAGCACCAGGCCCTCACGTCCCATGTCTACCTCGCGAGCCCACTTCACAAATCCATACTACTAATGAGCGAAGATTTTGTCGATTTCTCTAACACATTGACCATTGATCTCTCTACGACTCCACGTCTGAGGGGGGAATTTGTTTGTGCCAAAACTTGGAATGATGAGAAGGCCCCATGGACTGCCTCGCGAAGCCCCTTCGTGGAGTCCCCTGGCACCACGGCCGCTGTGAAGAAATGAAGGAGGGATTCTCCACGAACGAATTTTACGTTTGCGACGCTGTCATGAAGCAACAGAGGCAGGATGCTCCGTGAATTCATTTGAAGTTCACGTTCCCGCCTTGAAGCAATGAATGCAGAAAGCTTCACGACCCTAGTTTATGTTCACGAGCCTACCACAAAGCCACCCAACCCCTCTTCGCACTGCTTGATCCCTACTCCACGCAGCCTCTTTCCTATAAATACTGGGCTCCCCCTGATCCCAGGAAACTGAAAATCCGACCTTTCGGCTTCTCATCTCTTGAATTGCGAAGCACTCTTCTGCTCGGTGAACCATGAGCTATGCGAGGTACTTATGCTTCACAAAGTGCCTCCCCATTGTCTCCTTTTGTTCCCCTCTTCTGAGAGGGATGCCTTTCGTGAATCCTAAGGGCTTTCGCGAAGGAAGGGGATCCCCAAGGGGACCTGGGTCATTGCGGAGCATTTATGATTCGTGAAGCACCCTTCATGTACACATGTTCCACATACTAAAGAAGGATCATTGTACCTCGTGAAGCACATTGCTTCCCGACACCTTGCTTCATGAGGCTGTGCTTTGTGAATGCCCTTCCACTTCGCGAACCACTTCCCATTTGCACCTTCGTCCCATCCTAAGGCTAAATCACCCCACACTGTGAAGCACACCCCATAGCAAGTGACCTCTCCCACGCTAAGAGATAGAATTCTACAAGGCCCCTTCCTATGGACCCCTCTACTTGGAAAATTATTTTCCCATTTAACCCTCCAGGTTTGCACGATGTGACTTCAAAGTCCCCTAGATGATACTGTCTGCAGCGTTGTTGTGCATAATGCATCTTTGCATAAGCCTGATTACGGCTATTTCTTCTTCATATTTCCACACTAATGTGGACCCCTCGATGGTTCGCTCCATGACACCCCCTCCATACAGCATTGTCGGTGCCTTCTCTCCCACAAGAATTAGAGGGTACCGGTTATGTAAGTCCTAGGGGTGTAGAGTAAACCCACCTCGTCCGAGCTATCAGACGTTAAACTACCCAGCACTATTTTCCTCAACACATGACATTAAACTGTGACCTAGCCCCATGCCTCGCACACAGGGTCCCCCCAACTCGGACATTCTCTACGCCCTCTAGTGTCCACAATGGATGATATCCTCCTTCTTGGAGTGGAGTTTTTCCGCCGGGAAGGGCATATACCATGGTGTAAGCCCCTAGCCTTCTTGAAAGAGGAATCACCCCCACTCCTCTTCACTTCCTATGTGCCAAGGCCAGAGGAGGGCATGATAGGGAATGAGGCTCCTCCTTTCTTCGGTCCCAAACCCCTCTCCCGCTGCGGTTTTTCGCCATCAGGCCTCCATCCTAGATTAATTCCCAATACCTCTCTCCATGGGCCGCTCCACGTGTAAGCCTCACTCCACATCCCACGGACGCACCTATCGCGACGTGATCGTCAGGTCTCTACTACCTTTTGTTTCTCACACTAAGCATGACTCAGGTGGACTTAGAGTAAGCATTTAACATGAAACCACCTCTATCCCACATGACGTTAAACTGTATGCCTAAACTACGTGGAAATTGATCCATGTCAAAGCATGGTACCTAAGAAGCCTCCATGTGGTTCAATCCCACCACCAGTGGATCTCGGGGTCCACATTCATGTCAGTCCACCGACACCACCATCTGAACTATGGGGAGTTTGATCCATGTCAAGGCATGATACGTAGGAAGCCTCCATGTGGTTCAAGACCAACATCCATCAGACCAACGTCCTCATTCATGTTAGTTTTCCAACACATCCCATCCCGAACAACGTGGACTTTGATCCATGTCAAGGCATGGTACGTAGAAGTCTCCATGAGGATCCAGCCCAACACAAGTGGACCTAGGGTCCATATTCACCTTGTTCCACCGACACCGCCATCTGAACTACGGGGACATTGATCCATTTCAAGGAATTGTACGTAGTAAGCCTCCCTGAGGCTCAAGGCCAACATCCATCGGACTAAGGTTCTCATTCACGTTGGTTCGCTGACACATCCCATCCCGAACTACAGGGACTTTCATCCATGTCAAGGCATGGTATGTAGGCAGCCTCATGATGTTAAAGCCCATCACCCATTGGACCCCTGGTCTATCTTCATGTCAGTTCGCCGACACACCCATCTCCCAACTACGGGGACATTGATCCATGTCAAGGCATGGTACGTAGGAAGCCTCCCTGGGGTTCAAGTCCACCACCCTGTCGTTCCGACCATGTCAGTCCACCAACACCTTGGGTCGTCTAGAGCATATGACCCAAATTCCATCCTCTTGCATGACGTTAAATTGTATTCCCCACTACCTGAACTACGTGGACTTTGATCCCAACCAATGCATGGTACATAGGAAGTCTCTTCGAGGTTCATGCCCAAAACCATCGTTCATCATGATTCTTACACGGGCTGCCACATCCCGATGAGATCATGCCACCTCATTCCCCTCTATATCATTCGGGGAAACCTCCCATGTGTTGGCCCCAATATCAGTATTCCCCCCTAGGGGGGTTCCTCAATCTGATCTACTCTAATCAGTGTTCTGATCAGTCTGATCCATCTCCGATGGACGTTGAAATCACGAAATACCCAAAAGTTTAACATGGGAAGATGAGGAAAAGATCAGATACATTCATATGGCATATGGTTCCCTACATTTGATGAGGTATACCTCGGCCTTCCACACCCTCGAGAAGCCCTATAATAAGGGAAAGAAGAAAGACACACCAATACCCAGCATCTAGACATGCTAGTGATGCCCACCGTGACTACTCCCCTAACTGAAGTTTTCTGCCCTTACCAGACCCTTTGGAATGTCCTAAAAGAAGCAGCATAATTAACTGGAATCCATAAAGATATGGAACTGGGAAGAGTTTTAAAAACAATGTTTAAAATCTATGAGGGAGACCCGGACTAGGTGATGAGTTCCGAGGAGGAATCCATGGAAGGAAGAACCGACATCCCATTATCCTGTTTCGATCAAGGAGAAAATGTCCCTGAACAAGGAACTGATGCCGCCCACCTTTGTAAAGAGGGAATGTGGGGTAACAAAAGTTGTGCCTATCTTACTCAATCAGACATATGCATGTGCCCTGGTGAAACCGTCAGAAATATATAGTAACCATAAATTATGAAAATACCGGAGGACGTGGTAAGAGTTGATGTTTTTAACTAAGGGTTAAAAAAAATATAAGGTAAAATTTGTGCCCTAAATTTGTCTAAAACATATTTTTTGAGATTTTTTGGACCCAAAATAACTTAAATATTAAATTAAAGTGTTTTGGACCATTTGAAATTGATTATCAATTTATAATAAAATAATATTTCAAGACTTTTCTAAAGTGCCCCTCTTCCCTGTTGTAAAACAGAATCAGCTCTACCCATTTACTCACACCTATAAAGCCCATTGGCTCATCCAAATGCTGCTAAAATAATATCCCAACATTCCACCATTCCTCATAGAATCCATACATTTTATTGAAGGAAATTAAATAAAGCCTTTTGGCTCAAATCAAAATAACTTACTTGATTTATAGGTAACGTCTTCTCTCAAGTTCATTTCATTTATTTTCCTTATACACTCCCTATGCTCTTATTATTATTTTATTAAATAAAAATAGTTTCATTAATATAGTATAATTTCTTTATGAAAATTATTAAAAATACACTTACAGAAACCTCAATATAATGGATACATACATACTATTTTTGTGTATGATGAACTACTATCTTATGAAACAATGATTGTTCAATTTTCCCCAACCACCTCTCATTATGGCCATTATGATAGAACATTATTTATATATGGAATATATTTTATTGATATTTTTTCTATCCATTTATATTTTTTATTTACAACTTACCTTTATTCTTCTCATAATATGTAAATACGATCATTTCATTTGAGGAAGTGTGGACTACCGCTCCTCAAAGTGATATGACTCATTCATTCCATACATCGAACATATAAAGGATAGTGTTAATGAACTTATATAACATATATAAAATATGATATTATGTTGTAATTATAATATAACTATGTTCCATTTATTCTTTTCATTTCTTTAATCTGACAAATAAATCAATGTAGCGTTCAAGTGTACGTCTGGTCTACCATCTCCATGAATGGTGAATTTTAGTTCTTATCTCTAAATGTTATATACTATTATAAATACATATATAATGGATATATATGATATATATGATATTTAAATCATGAATCATATTCTGGATATAATAGAAATTTTACAACGTGGACAATTTGTAATTAATACAAGTTCATCTTATACTCAAGTATCGAGCATCGAAAAAATGACCGATATAAAATTGAATAATTATATGACTATTATAAAAAGGTAATAATTGATATAAAAGTAATAATAAACTTGAAAAATGTTCTAAATCAAGTATAATTTAACATACATTTTTTATTCTTTGGGATAAATAATGAACAAGAGAAGTAGGACTCAAGGTAAGGGAACCTTTCACCCTCCTCTTTTAAAGACTTCATTTATTATATTTATTATATTTTCCATTTAAATATGTTGGGATATGTTCTGCTATATCTTTATTTCTGTAAATTTTATGTCCAAGTGATGATAGAACCCTTTTCTCACTCATTTTCTGATTTTTTATGTGATGTCGTTAGGATACTAAATTTTCGTAAGAGAACTTCTTAACCCAATTTTTATTCTTTGGGTTAATATTGTACTTCTTGATTATTTAATTCAATGATTATGTGAAAAATTAATTTTGGTATCTTATATAGAATTTATACTTTTTAATATGGTGTATATAACTCCATTTGACATATTATATCTTGAATATTCTTATTATCTTGATATTATATATTCTTTTTAATGTTATTCATTTTTTATTTTTATTCGTGTGGTAAGGGACATTGTGTAAATATCTTTTTACTTAGGAATGTTTTGGTTTATAAAAGTACTAATTTTATAATTTGTATAATTATAACCTTTTTCTATTAATTTCATTCATAAGTTTTAAAAAAAATTAATCTTTTGTTTACAAAGAGTTTTACTAAATGACAAACGAGATGTTTCTTTTTAATGTATGATGTGACATTGACCTTTCTTCCATTGCAAGAATTATTTGATATTTGTATTCCCTGAAAAACAATAATGTTTTTAAAATAATAATAAATACCACATATCCATTTTATATATTTTCAAATTGAAAATGGTTTTTGGAATGAATTGATTATGTCAATATCTTGAAATAATATATTGTGATAGCAATGTGGAAATATTATCTTTAATTTATTCTCATTTTATATGTTATGAATATGTTATAGTTTTGGGAATTGTTTAAAAATATGTGTGGTTCTATGATAAACCTAGGGCTAGTGAGCCCGAGATTTCTCTCTAATGTATTGGTTAACATGATAGAGGTAAACATTAATTTTTTTCCTAAGTTATTTTTTTAATATACTATGATTTCTATTTCGAACGTAAATCCCTATATAGATTCGAAAACAAAATGTAAGTATGTTATAGATTCCACACGTTACCTTAATGATATATGGTATCTATGTGTTATTCATAAATCATATTATTTCATTAGGTATATTAAATAGATTATGTTTTATGATGGAAAAGTATGATTTTGTTGGTTTTTATGTATTCATGGACTAATGATTTATTTACTTATTGTATATCGTGTAATGATCTTTTTATGCTCATCACAATTTTTGGAAATGTTTTCCACGGGTTATATGGAAGGTTAAAATAAAGTAATAATTAAAGAAGATTTGTTTCAACAAAATAATTCTTGATTTATTTAAAGACTGTTATTGTTGTGAAAAATTTGATAGTGTAGAATTGTATACATTATAATATTTGATATGTAATGTAATAGTTATGGCCTAATTCTCTAAAAATATAAACCTGAAAAAATACTCAAGGTGAATTATTAACTTATCTCCATATTATGTAATGTTAAAAGTTAGGTCCTAATAGTTAGTATCAATGGTAGGTTTAGATAACTTCCGGTATTATGAGTTTTTGTTAGACATGTGGTTAGTCTCCATGTCTATTATTTTAGTTAAATCCTAGTTTTATAACTTTTTTTGATCAAGGAATGTCATATACAAATGGAAAGAGGAGGATCTCCAATGAAATTTCTATCTATTCCTAATGACATTCTTGCAATAATTATTTCAAAGTCATGTTCGGGTGATTGTGAAACTTTTTATAGAATACAACTCACTTGAAAGTAGTAGTTGGAGATATCAAACACCTCCATTGTACCTTAGTACCATCATAGATCGTGGGTTATATTTAATCAAAACCTACTTTCTCAACATTCTCATACTTTCAATATAGGTAAATATTATCATGTAATTTTAAAATATTTTACCTTATCACAATATTTTAAATCATATTATGATTTTGAAAAAGGTTCGGAAGAAGGAGATCCATTAACAACCTATTTATATTTTGTTTTAAAATATAGTATTTCATCACATACTTATGGAATTTTAAAAGGAAAATTGATTGAAAGATTCAAATAAAACATGGTCTAAATGTTTTATAAAAATAATTCTTTATTAGATGTTTTTAAATTATATGTTATACATTATTGTTTTTGGAAACTTCTTTTCTATGAACAAACTTTTTACCCAAGTTGTAGAAGGGTTATTTGGATAAGGGAAGAAAATGATTTTGAATGATCTATACATTATTTTGTCAATGCATGGAGTTTATATCTACATGAACAAGATGAAGATAAAATTAGGTGGACACCGTGATCAAGGTACGATGTTCCTTCTTGGGAAATGGTTTCATTTTACCATATGGGTAGGGGTAAAAATGTCAGTATATATAAGACTTCATGAATTAAGATTTCAAGGTCATTATCAGTTGGGATAAAAATGAGGGGTATAATATAACCATTGTGGTTAATACATGTTAGGGTTAATTTTGAGTTTTATAAAAAGAGACAATAAACATGATTGGAGACTACCCGTTGCCTCTGGAAAGGCCATGAGAATAAAACTAACAACCAAAAAGAGAATAGGGTACATCACCCACCTTTTGTCAAGGTGATGTTCTGGCTTAGTATAATGGATTCTTTCTAGTTAAATGATTTTATGGAAAAATAATAAGTTTATTTTTGAACTTATGTTTTAATAAATGGATATATTTAGTATAAGAAAATTATTTTTTGATTTAGTGATAAATGTTATGTTGGGAGACATTTAATTTTTTGCAACTCATATACCTAAGGAAAATAGAATACAATGGAAGTTTATTTGAGGAGTAAAGGTAGAAGTTTATTTTGGAAGAATAAGTGTTTTTTATTGTAGAATTAGATTGATTTGGGTTATTTCTAGAAATTATTAAACCATCTTGGAGAATATATGATTAGGTGAATTAATTTCCAAAATGAGACTTTAAGAGTATTCGATTTTATTTGGATATAAATTTTATGATTTATCATGGAAGATAATGTGACCAAATTTTTATGAGTTTTGGGTTTCAATATTAATTCAGATTATATTGAATAATTTTATGGAAAATTGTGTATTTAATGATCTTTATTTAACTATGGTTATTGTTTGTTGAATTTGGAGATTAATAGTAGTACTTGTTTTTATAAAGGAATGATTTTTTGGGATTATCTAATATTGTACTAACCATTTTAGATTTTGTTAATTTCTAATGGTAGGGGAAATATATAGTTCCTCTTTTATGGATTATGTGATTCTATAGAAGTTTATTCTAGCACTTCACATGTGACCATGTCATCTTTATTACTCATTGTTTTGAGAAATGATGATTTCGTGGTAGAAATTTATTAATGGATAAAACTCTACTTGAAAAGTATGTATATTTGTTTTATCTTTAAAGTAAATATCTTAAATAAATTCTACTATATTATAAAATGTAACATAAAACAAAAATGATGTCTATTTACTTTTCTTACTAGGGAATCAAAAATAATTTAACCCAAAATGAGTTTATGGTTTTCTGGTAGTTAACATTATCATGATCATGTTTTCTGTCACACTCCACAAGAACATGATAGTTATATCTTATTTAATATCATTGTTTTCTTACATGGAACCCTAATATGTGTTTTCTCGGATGACCTTTTTTACATATCATTCTTTAACACATGTTTCTTCCTTTTAAAGTGATAGTTTTATTGTCTCATTTTATAATGTGGGATTTTTAATGATGTTTCCGAGCCCAATTTTAAAATTGTGAGGATGGAATTTGAAAATGGGGGGAATTATGTAACAACACAGGTATTTATAGAATAATATATATTAATTTTCATTTTTATTTATGAATAATATATTAATTTTACGTTAAAGGGGATATTGTTTCCCATAGCGTTCTTGACACACAACAGTGGATTTTTTGAAAATCTTACATTTCATAGAACATTGAGTTACTCCAAAATGTAAAACAGTAATAATATTATAATTTTAAATGGTAGTTAACTCATAGATGTTGGAATGGTAAGAATGAATAGTTTAAACAAAATTTTGAAATAAGGTTTACAAATGTGAAAATAATGATTCTCCGGTTACCATATTTAATAGATATGAAAACTAAAAACCAATTGATTATAAAGGATGTGTTTTTTTGAAAATGAATTTAAAAATGAATAATTGAGTTTATTATATAAATATTTATGGACTATTATTTTATGATAAATATATGATTTATATTCAATTTAATGTTTTAATTAATCTTATATGTTTTTTAGATATGATATTAGATCAATTTAAATTTTTTGGATAAAATATGTATTTTTCTAAAAATGTAGTTTTACCACCTTTAGATAGAGAACCATTTTTAAAGATTAATTTTTTTTCAATTTAATATATTTTATTTTTTTTAAAAAAATATTCTTATTTAGAATAGGTACACAAAAATTTACTTTGGATGAAATATTTTTATTTTTCTCATAATGTTCATTTTTAATGAATAATGAAAAATATTGAATTTTAATTCAAAATGCCATTTTAATATAATTTATTTATATAGTTATATCATAATTTAAATTGTTTTTAAAGTTTAATAAGATTATATTTTTATCATTTAATCCAATAATGATCATTAGCTCTAATATAACTTTTAAATTGCACAAAACACATGTCAGTCTTTTGATAGATATTACTTATTAAAATCCCAATTTTTCATTTTCAAAACGGGAATAAACTTTACATTAATTACTGAAACTTCTGTTTTTTTCATTAAAAAATTTATTTAATATTTGGAATGAGAATTTCCTTATTATTTAAATGGGTACCTTTTATTTTTGGACATTCTGAATAGTAACTTCAATAATTATTTTATATACCATGGTTAAAGGGTACATCTAGTAAATAAGAGTAAAAAATAATTTTATATTAATATTAAACTACCATAACACATGTAATAATCCTATTTAATTAGATATGTCTATCCAATGGAATCTTTGGGATGATATGGGTCCCTGTGGAGCCACATGGGTGTGAAAATAACAATTTATTAGAATTAAAAGTAATGAAAAATATAACATAAACATGTATCTATTACTAATTCAATTTTTATATGAGGTTATATATCAGCTATCTTAGACTATAAATATTCATTAGAAATATAAAAAAATTCCTATATCATGATATTTAATTTATAATTTTTAAACATTAATGAAAAAATGTTATTATGAAACATTGATGATGTAGTGATCTCTTAATTAATAAATAATTCAAAAAAAAGATATTATAAAAATTAAAATAAATGAAATATGATAATTCAGTTGCCATAAAATAATTTTATGGATGATATTGACATATTATATTATATTTAATTACTCTATTTCAATTAAATCTATTTGTTATGACTTTAACAATAATCAATTACAATATAGTGTCAAAATTGACATAAATGAGTTCTTAAAACAAATACTAATTTATTAAATGATATAATAGTCCTATGAATCTAAAATAATGTAAAATGACATATCTGATGTTAAAAATTTCATTAATTATCCACTTATGGTTCTTGTGGCATTTTATAGTAAATATAGTAGCCATAAATTATTAAAAATATAAGATGACATGGTAAGAGTTAATTCTTTTAACTAAAGGTTAAAACAAAATATAAGAATAAATATTTGAGATAAACATGTCTAAAACGTATTGTTTGAGAGTTTTTACACCCAGGTTAATATTTGATTTTAAATAAATGAGTTTGGGGCCATTTGAAACTGGAAATAAATTTATAATAAAATAACATTCTAATACTTTCCTAAAGTTCCACTCCCCCTTCTCATAAAAGGGTATCACCTCTACAAATTTACTCAAACCAATAAATCCCCTTATATAGTCCAAATTTTTATCAAATAATCCCTCAACATACTTTATTTAATCCTTGAATAATTACCTTATGATGAAGGCAAATGAAGAAATCCTTTTGGCGCAAATCAAAAGAAGCTACTCGATTTAGAGGTAACCTCTTCTCTGAAGTTCAATTTTTTTTAATTCTGCACTCTCTATGCCATTATTATTCATTGATTACATAAAAACACCAGTATACTCAATACAAAAGGATGTGTTTGGAGAAGGATTCAAATTTAACTTACACACACCTCCATCTAATGGATACAAAGATATTGTTTCTGTGTACGGTGAACTACTGCCCCATGAAACGACGATTGCTCAATTTTCCCTACCACCTCTCATGGTGGCCATTATGATGGAACAATATATATATATGGTATATATTATATTTATATTTTCTCTATGATTCTTAATTTTTCATTTACATACTACCTTTATAGTTTCCATAATGTGTAAATATGATAATTTCATTTGAGGAAATACAGACTACCGCCCCCTCAAAGTGATATGATTCATTCATTCCATATATTGAATTTATAAAGGATGGTGAAAATGAACTTATATAATGTATATAAACTATTATATTATAATTTAATCAAAATATACATTTGTGTCATTTATTTTTCATTTCTTTAATATGACAACAAAATGAAAGTATTGTTAATGCGTACAAACAGTTTACTGTCTCCCGGAATGGTGTGTCTCTTTTCATATCTCAAAATGTTATGTACTATTATAAATAAAAATAATATATATATATATATATATATGATATATATAATATTTAAATCATGAATAATATTCTATAGATAATGTAATTTGGATGACATGGACAATTTTTAATTATAACAAGTTATCATTGACTGATATACTGAAAATCGACAAAACGACCGATATAAACATGAATAATTATATGATTGTTATGTCAAGGTAATAAGTTATATAAAAAGAATAACAAAATTTAAAAGGTTATAAAGAAAGTATAAATTAAAATAATTTTATTATTCAGGGAGATAAAGAACGAACAAGAAAAGATAGACTCAAGGTAAAATAACCTTTCACCCTCCTTTTTTTGAGAAAGATGGAGGTTAGGCCTCTTATTGAATGCATTAAAAGATAGTAGCTGAGAAGATTATAGGGAAACAACGAACAACCCAAATCAGTAACTAATTACCGATCTTTTTCAACAGTCATGCACTTAGCCTCCATTCTTCTTCCTGAATGGTGTTCCAGTCAACCCTTCAATGGACGCGCCTCGTCCTCTTGATCTTACCTGTATGAATTAAGATATTATTTCCTTTTTTAAATTCATCTCTTCATTAGTGCTTTCAGAATTATATTTTCCCTCTTTTTTCCCTCACATTTGTAAAGGGAAGTGTCTTTTGTAACAAACATCACCATTCCTTCAAATAGTCAATGCTTTAGCAGGGATAACAATTTCCTATTGTGTTTTCTCATTAGGATAGATCAGAGATGAATCCTATATCTCAATATCACCTATATAATACATAGATAAAGATACAGTGTTACCTAGAATCGAATGATCAACCAACACTGGAGTGGAAACTGATGATTTCTTCTTCTTCTAGGACACCAACTGAAGTCATTCACTATCCAAAAGATGCTTTAATGATTTAGAAAAGGCTATAGAGATAGATTCAATGATATTTTTAAATTTCCGGTTACCTAAAGCAGCCATCCTTTTCTTGCGAGAGCTGGTGGTCCACCTCTAACTAGACTCCTTCATCATTCACTTAATCATCCCTTAAGTCATCATCTTAAGAAGGAAATCATGATTTTTTATACTGAAATATTTCACCTTTGCTTATATTATATGTATCAGCGATGTGCACATTCATCGCTTTAGAAAAGATAACAGCCCAAGATTTTGTCGTGTTTTCACAGGTGGATGAATTTGGATGGTCTACCATTTTAGGAAAAACACTATGTGCCTCTGTCTTCTGTTCAACACCTATTCATTTATCACTTTTACAAGGTAAATGATGTTTCAGTTGAGGAAGAACACCATCTTTCTGAGTAGGAGTTTTTCTCTTTTTATTTTTTCATTAACGTTGTTAATTAATTATTTTTATTCAAGTGGTAAGGGACTTTATCTCAATTTCCTTTTGCTAACATAAATTTGAGTTTATAAATGAAATTATTCTATAAGGTGTATAATTATAAACATTTTCTTTTAATATCATTCACTGATTTTCAAAAGTAATATTATGTTTTATGAAGTTTTTTTTCTAAAGGCAAAGGGAATGTTTCTTTTTAATGTACATGGTGACAACAACCATTCTACCGCCATGATAATTATTTGATTTCTGGATTCTATAGCAGGAAGTAATTTTTTTAAAAGGAAAATAAATACCATAAACCATTTTTGTGTATTTTGTTATTGATAATTGTTTTTAGAAGTCATTGAATATTTCAGTATCTTAAAATGATATATTATGAATGCAATGTGGAAATGTTATCTTTCTTTTATACTTGTTTTATGTGTTGTTAATATGTTTTGGTTCATGGTAATTATATACCAATACAGGTGGTTCTCTGATAATCCTTGGTTAGTTGAGCCTAAGATATCTCTCCAATTAATTGGGTAACATGATGGAGGTAAACGTTAATGTTCATCTTAAGATATTTAAGGAATATAATGTTATTTTTATTCCAAATGTAACTCCTAATGTAGTTATGAAAGTAATAATATAAGCATGTTATGGATGTTACAAGTTACCTTTATAATTTTTTATTTATATGTGTTATTCATAAATATTATGATTTCATGAGGTTTGTTAAAGAGCTTATTTTCATGATTGAAAATTATGATTTCATTGATTTGTATGTATTCATAGACTAATGTTTTCTTTCATTAATTTATATCCATTACTTGGATTTTAATGCACATTACATGTTTTTGAAATGTTTTTTAGAGGGTATAAGGATGGGTAAGAGAATGGAATAATTCTATAAGATTTATATCAAGAAAATAATTACTTTTTAAATTAAGGAGTTTTATTGTTGTGAAAAAGATAGATAGAGTAAAAGTATATACTTTAAAATATTTGATTTGTAATGTAATCGATATGGCCAAATTCTCTAAAACTATTTACCTGAGAAGATCCTCAATATGAATTCGTGACTTAACTCAAAATTATGTAATGTTTAAGGTTGGGGACTTTTAATGTTCTATATGTACATGGTGCATTTACCATACAGACCTTTCACAATATGGTTTATAACATTGATGGTAAAAATCAATTTGGTTTGGCCAACACTATATATACAATCTAGTCATATCACAATATAGTTTATAAAATACTTGCTACCAACACAAAGTGTTTTTACAATCTAATTTTGTCCAATGTGACTACCAATATATAGAGGGTCTTACATTAAATGGTCCTCAACCCTTTTTTACACTGGTCCAATACATTCTTTATATATCGAATAGTCAATTTAAAAAATAAGTAATGCACCAAATCATATAATTTATCTATTGAATAAAATATATTGATTTATTAGTAAATACTCAATGAAAGATATGTAACTATAATGTTTATTGACATTTATGAATTGGAATACAACTAAATGATCATTATAACATTCTTGAGGGGAAAGGGTATTAATCATTTTGAAATGTCATCTACCACTTTGAAAAATATGAATCAAAATTCCCATAAAGGAATCACATTAAAATAAGAATATAATATCATGATAATTAATAGATTCATGATATAACAACGTTGAATGCAATATATAGACTATTTAAAATATTTATGTGGTGAACTTGACATTTATCTCACATATGTAAAATGTAAGAAGAAAATCATTTACTGTGCATTTCCTATTGTGTGAATGTTGTTAAAACTCTAATATAATGGTTTTAATAGTGTTAAAAAATTACTAAAAAATAATATTAATTTATTTAATATCTAATAATATCTTCTTAGAATATCTTATTGCCCGATTGAAAACAATCAATCATTATTTTGGCATTTTTGGGTGTTAATAGCCTATTTAATTGAGTCTGTTTTAAATTGTCACTTATTATTATTATTAATTAGATCATGGTTTCATTATAAAATAAATTAGAAAATTATATAAATATCATATATATTAATTATATATGTATTTATAATAATTCATAATATTGGAGATTAGGAATGAAATGCATCGTTCATGTAGATGGTAAGTTGTACGTATGGATGAAAACTGCTTTTATTAAATTTTCATATTAAAAGAATGATAAGAAAATTTTACAAATTTATATTATATTTCCATTATAATATTAATTACATGTATTATTTATAAGTTTAATAAAACCATCCTTTATTCGTTCTATGTATTGTGGGAATAAATCCCATCTCTTTGATGGGGCAGTAGTCCACACTTTCTCATACGATGTAATCGTATTTAGACAAAATGGAATGTGTTATGATTTGTGTTATATAAAAATTTAAGAAGACTAAATAAAATTAAAATACAATATATAACATATAAAAATATTTTTTCCATCATAATCCCTACCAGGTGATGTGGTGAATAAAAAACGAACAATTATCATTTCGGGAGGCCATAGTTGGTCGTAAAATAATGGTTGATTATTTACCCATTAGATTGATGTGTTTCTATGTGTAATTATTAAAATTTTAATCTAAAATCTTAGTATTGTGGGGATATTATTTTATACAAACCTGGAATAAAAAAATTTTGGGGAGGGATTACGGAAATGAAACTAAAGAGCTTTAGGACATACATTACTTCTTATTTGGGAAAATCCTTTTTTTTCACCAAATCAAATCCTTGGATATATTTATTCCCTAAGATAAGGTTCAATGATAAGAGTATTTATTTTGGGAGACTTTTTTAGTAGTGTTTGACGATCCAATCTTTCTTGAGAGGTGTAAAGAAGATGAATATTGAAGGCCTTTTTACAGTGGAGGAGTGATGATTTATTAAATACGAAAAGGAAATCATTAATAGGAAGTATCCATTACCAAATTCACCTCCAAAATGGAAAAATAATAGTTTAAATGAAAAATAATGCTATATAAAAACCACTAACACACAAAAATTGGTTCATTTTTATATATTTGTTCCTTCAATTCTTTGTTTCTATAATTTTACCAATTTGGGTTTTATTAAAAAAACAAGTTTTCTAACCTATGTAAATTAAAAATTGATACTAAATTAATGTGAATTTTTAAGAAAATATATAGATACCGAATTAAAAATTTGATATATAATTTAAAAAATAAAAATCTTCTATGTCTTTGAAATAAATATTAAAACAAGCACATGTAATGCTATAAAACAATGCTTTAACATGAATTGTTCAAAAAATGTTTTTAAAAACTATTGGTCAATAGGTTTATTATAAAACGTCAATAGGTTCATTAATAGACAATAGATCATTTTTATTAACACTTAAAAATCACTTGGGGGTATATTTTATTTTTTAAAAATTTTAATTGTTTATTAAAAATTTATTTTTTAAAAAATTAATATTAATGCCAAATTTTACGTTATTTAGTTATTTTTTATTTAAAAATATTAAAAAATTTATTTTAATTAAAATATAACAAATTCAATTTAGTGTAATGTTATATTTTCATCTATGGAAATAATTAATTAGAATAATTCAGTAAATTTTCTTCATTTTTAAAATTTAATATATAATTTATTTTAGTTGATTATTAAGAAAAAAATTGATCCATTGGCATTTGTTAAGAATATTAATTATCTAATTCAGATCTAAGAATTAATTTTTAACTATTATTATAATCATTACCCATTTATCTTTCAAAATGATCTATATATATGAAAAAATGATGTTTCGTACATATCTCAATGATTTATCAATGTAAAATGTACAGAAAGATCCCTTTCAGAGTTTTTCCATATTTAGCATATCAATATATGATACATTCATGAAATATTATCCAAATAAAACATAAATTTGAACCATGAGGGTATATTTTTGATCTATTGGAATCCAAGGGCTTTTGTTCAAATTTCTAGTTCATTTTTCAACATTATGAATTAAGTTTAGTTTCTTGTTATGTTTAATTATACCTTAATCACCGTAATTAATTTTAATCATAATAACTGTCATTTTTGGTAAAAAAAAGTTAATATTTTTAAACCAAAAATATTAAACTATTTTAAACAATGAATTCCCATTTTTTAAATTTAAAATTGCATAATTGAGAATATTATATTTAATGGTACACCTATAGACGTGGCGAGAAAGTGAGTTGTTAACCTAAAAACATTTAAATAATAAATAAATAGTTATACCCGAAAATTGATTCCAAAGAAATAAAATCGATTAATATATATACAAATGATCTATTTTTATAATTTAATAACCAATTTAAAATATATATTAACATTAATAATTATTTAAATGAAATTACAGTTTTATAATTAAAATACTTTATTTTTCCATATTCATCGAAAAATGAAATTTTTCATAATAAACAATGAAATTTACATAATCATTGATTACATTAATAATTTTAAAATGATGTTCATTTTAAATTTTTCTATAAAATAACCTAAATTTTGTTTTAAAATTGGTGTTCCATTAAAATGAATCAAATCTCTGTCTTTTGTGAAACACGAGATAATTCAGTGTTATTTGTAGTTTATGATTAAGATTTTGTTTCTTATAATGAATTATAGGAAAAAATATATTTTATTTTAAAATAAAAACATATTAGTGTTTTTGGGTGTTAAGTTTTCTATACCATAATTAAATTTCATCCTTGCAATTTAATCATTATTCTAACAATCAATAGTTTTATATTTGAAAACACCATTATTGAAAAACTAAATTGTAAATAGGATCAATAACACATAATAATAATAATATGTATAATTAAATGTAATTTTTGGAAAAAAATTATGCTTTAGAATAATTCAAAATTTGTGAGAAACTATACATAGAATAGAAATATAACCTTCATGTTATGATAGAGAGTGATAATATCATGTTTAAGTGAAAATTTTTGGCCAAAAAATCATAATCCATAGGTGTGAAGAAGGGTCATTTATATTATAAAAACGATGAAAATTAAAAAATATTTTTGTTTCAATACACTTTTCTAAGAGTTTTTAAATTCTTTCTCAATCATTTCATTTAATTACACCTTAAACATATTTTTCTTCATATCATTGCACAAGATGATCCATAGAGTGAAGTAATATATTAATCTCTAAAAGTCATACATAGATCAACTTATTCCATTTCTAAAATGGTTATACTTATAAACCTTATATGTATTATGATATGAAACATTAGAATTAGATCCATGTTATTTAGTTGTATAAAATTTACTCTATTCATATCAATCATCTATTTTTCAAATCATAATTGTATCAACATCAAAAAAAATAATTACTGTAACCTTTCTTCCTTACCTGTATTTTTTAAAATATTAAAATTTCTTGGGAATTAATTTCCTTAGTACCATTTCACATGAAATCTACAATCATTTTTTAATTTTACAATAGTACAATCCTTACAAATTTCATAATATGTATAATAAGTACATCACTGATAAAATTCGTAGGACGTTAATCGTTTCACTTCAACAGCATCAATAACATTAACATAACCTTGAACATTTATCTCATTCTGAGGTATACACTCAAAACGTTTGGGAAATTCAATTTCAGAGTTCTCAATATCCCTACATTAGAAGAATTGAATAATTGATTTTTTTTTCACATGGAATCACAAACCTGATGGCCATTTTCTCCACACATATTATATACTCAGAATACCTTCAAGAAAGTGCTTGGGTGTTTCTTTCGACAATTATAAAATGCATGAATATCCTTCATTTTGTTCTTTACCTTATCCATTTTATGATCTAACTTCCTCTTATTTTCTAGCATACCTTCAACCACAATACATAGATAATTTTTCCCTGTCTTGTTGGCACATAAATCTATTTCACTATTTTATTAAAGAATACAGGTGACTATGTCCCTTTAGTGAATTAGATTATGAACATTAAAAAATTGGTAAATGGTGCACTTTATTTTTCATATGTAATATGTATCATACCTAGGAAAATATTTAACGGTAGTTTTATATTCCAAAGAACTTTCTCCCTCCTTTTTCATTATGATAAGGAACTTCATCTTCATCTTAGATTGTTTCCCATGGGAAAAATATTTATCGAATAATATCTCCTTAAAATAATAACACATTATTAGCTCTATTTTGTCATCTTACCTAGTATTTTGGATCATATATCATAATTTATCGACATAACCTTTGAGAAAATACACCACAAATGTAATCATTTACTTTTAGTTACATCAAAAATCCACGAATATCTTCTTTCAAAGACAGAATTAATTTCTCTGATACTATTAGATTAGTAGAACCCTAAAATTACAGATTCTAATATCACATAAAGCAATATAAAATTAGAGAGTCTCAAGGTTGAATATTTTATCCATTAAGAATGGTAATTTGTCAAAAACATGATTAATCTACAATAATATAAAAATTACTTGGTTAGTTCCAATGACAGCTCTATCGGCATTCTCTGTAGGGAAACCACTAAATTTTCCATTAGTATTGGTACAATTATTCCTTCAAAGATCCATTTCTAATCAATGATATATAATGGATTAGATTATAAAATAATGATCATTGTATAACTCTAAATATTGTTTAACACTTATCAAAAATTGATAATTTTATTCACATCTAATCTCATAACCATAAAATTTATTTCTTTGGGGATATATTATTTATCAAATAAATCATAATGGTTTTTAATGAATATGGGAATTATCCTAGGAATATCCCTTATGAGTGTCAAACTAGGGGTGAATTGTGGTCCATTTTTGTGTAACAGGTTACGCAGAGTCAGGCCTGACAAACCATGTCACATTTGTTACCCTGATATATATATGTACTAGAACGATATCCACTACAAGTATCTTAATATAGATTCATTTCTATAAGTAACCACATAATCTATACCCTACCATAATTATAGGATGTTTTCTATTCATATTCTCAATGTATATAATACAGTCATGTTCCATAATCAATGTTTTCAAATTCTAGATTCTAAGGTTGCTAATAATATTCATCCAATACTAACGGTAACACCCCGACCCTTGATAAAGGAGTCCGTGTATTATTTTATTACATTATCATGAATATGTGTAATTACCTAAACCTAGTTACCTAGAGTTAGTGCATTATTTTAATAGATTGGAATGTTTACAAGGAATAATGTCCCGAAATACCGATCAGTTTAACACTTTTGGAAAATAGATTACATACATAAAGTTTACATTACATCATAAAATAGAAAACTGCAACAAAATTGTCTCCATAGACAACACTGAGATCCCATAGAATATCCCTGCATGTCAGTCATAATATACATCTTCGCATCATGATAAAAATAAAACATATAAAGGGGTGATCGTAGATGCTCAGTAAGGATAACAATATAGTGTAAACTTTCATAAATAAGCATAAACATATAAGGAAATATATAAGACTATAACAAAATCCTTATAAACTTGATCTTCAGCATAATATGGAAAAGATAAAATAAAATAATTCCATTTACTTTATCACAAGGGTATTCTACTAGTCAAATAATCACATGCAATATCATTAGACACTTTCATAATGATGGAATTCATAATGACAGACTTTCATAACCACACAGTCAAGGTCTTCTGCGAAGAATAAAAATAAGATTTTGTCAAGGCTTTGTGCCAAGTCACATGGTTGTCTCATGAGACCTACTGATGCATCGGGTAGCTATAGCGGGCTCCACCAGTCACTTAATAAGTCCAATGCATTCCTCATATGAAAAGGTTTAAACAAAACATAAACATTCTTGTTAAAACCAGCATGCGAAATGTCAATAATTTATCCATAAACCATGAATGTTATTAAAATAACACATCCACATTCAAACATATCACAAAACCTTCAACACAATATGGATGTTATTTATCATAATAAATCAACTGCAAATAAGTTTAAAATCCATCAAAGGAAGTTGATATAGATGAAAATGATTTGTAAAACTCATTGAGAGAAATATCCCTTTTTCATAAAAACATTTAAAAGTCACACAATTTATAAAGGAAGACATTTAAAGACATTTTTTAATCAATGTATCCCATTCCACTTTGAAACTTTTGAAATTAATTAACATTTCAAAAACAATCATGTCAATATAAATAAATCCTCAAATACCATTTTGAAAACATGGAAATTAATGATAATGATTTTAAATAATGAATATTTAAGACATTTAAAATTATTTTTTAGAATAATGTTAATTAAAAATAATCCCTTGAAAAATATTTTATGAAACATGGACATGGGTAATAAATATGTCCCAGGAGATACATAAGTAAAAACAACCTCAGATAATAAAGAGATTGTGAAATTATCCCATACCTCGTTGTAATCAATCACATCATATAAACAATAGTCAATAACCCCCTAATGAATCAAAGCATATAATGAATATAAAATAATCATGATAATATATATCAAATGTTACTACACAATACACCACGGGCAATAAATAAGTGGGGAACAATAGAAATCTCGCGGAATTAAAAGTTAGATAAGAAACCCCTTACTTTGCACTTTCCTTTAGTCGAAGGTACGTTTAACCTCCTGTATAAAGACCATAGTATGTTATTAAGCTATTCCATGACCATATAAATATTTATGATATCATACATGATTCATTTATGACTTTATACTACCCAATTAATAATGATTTCCTTGTTAAATTAACATTTCATGTAATAATCACTTTTTTTATTGTACGTGTTTTAACTTATTTTTCTTGATTGTATCACATAGATCATGATATAAATACTTCAAAAATATATAACATAATATATATTTAGAATATAAATATGTATAATAGACATATATATTAAATGGAAAACATCGTTTATGGAGACAGTAGACTGTACATATGCATAAACGCAGATTCTGTTTTCATATCGTATTGAACGGAACTAAGTGAGTAAATTTATAAATATGTATTTATATATCCAGTAGAATTATTATGTCATATATTACATACTTATTAATGATATATATATTTTCTAGTCATCGTTGAATGGTGAACGTGGAAATGATTCTCATCGCGTCGTGGAGACGGTAATCTGTATGTACGCACGAGTGACAATATCATTATATTGATAGAGAAATAAAATTTAATTTGATGGTATATAATATATAAATAATCATTAACATGTTATATTTATTATTTAAACCTGTTATATTTATTATTATACTCATCAAAATAATGATGTGTTTGAATAACAAACTACACCACGACATGGTGACGGAAATCTGTACATACGAACGTATGGTGACGTTTTCATTTATAGGATAGATAGATTAATAAATATGGTTGTACAATTATTATAATAACATCACAGTATATATAAGATACTGGAGTTATTATTTTAGAATGGAATGATCATAGAAAGAGTAAGTGAAGGAAGAAAAGAGCTTGAAAGAGGTGATGAAATATTGACCTCTTCTTCGAGTTCTTCTTTTTGATTGGATTAAAAGGGATCCATAGGTGGGATTTCAGATAAATGGATGAACTCTAGGATGAAGGGAGGAATATTGGAAGGATATTTGGGAAATGTTTGGTGGAGCAAAAAGGCTTTGGAGGTGTGAAATTAAGATAAGGAGAAGTTCCCTTTTATAAGAGAGGTGAGGGTCACTTTATGAAATGCTTGAAATATTATTTTATAATAAAATAATTTTTGATTTATAATTTATCTAAAATGATTAATTTAGAGTATAAGGTGATGATGGTTCGAAAAAATCTCAACCAATAGGTTCTAGATAGGTTTAGGTCACCATATTAACCTTAACTTTTTTATTTAAATCTTAGTTAAATAGTTTCACATTTACCATGTCTCTTTGTATTTTTATATTATATGGTTAATAAACATACTATAAAATGTAAATAGAACCCCAATTGGTTCATTAATGTCATATATATTCTTATATAAGTCCTTTTTCCAATCCTTAGATTTTTAAGACTATTATATCAATTAATAATATAGTATTTTTTTTGAAAACTATTTTATGTCAATTTTGACACTATTTGGTATTTTTTTCTAAATTTATAACAGCATTATTACATCGAAAAAAAATATCTAAATAACCATAACATGTGATATTAACCTATAAAATTAGTGGAATTCATAAAAACTCTCAAATTACATTTATTTGGATATTTATAATATCAATTATTTTAATCTTTCATTAATTTCGTAAATACCCCATCATTATTGTGTGATAAATAAAATTAATTATTTAAGGTCTAAAAATTATAAATAAAATACCATTATGTAGGAAATATTTTTAGCTTCCTATTATATATTTATAGTCGAATTTATCTTATGTAAAACCCTATATTAATAAAGTTATATTTATTAAACATTGATTTTAACTCTTTTAACTCTTCTTTAAATAAAATAATAATAAATGTCCTAATATAATACCAGTGGACCTAAAGAATCATATTTTATTCCTAAGGATGTTTTTCGTCAAATTATACTTAGTCAATATAATTAAAACATGTGTTAGGGTAATAATAATATCATTTTTACCCTTAATTACACTATTTACTTTTAATCATGGTAAATAAAAGTAAAAAGTTACGATTCACCAAATAATATTTTAATCTTATTGAACCACTTTTTACTTTCTAATATCAACTGTGTCTCTCTTATTTTTGAAATTTAACTCACAAAAGTGGTAAAATTATGTTTTATGTGAATTTGCAAATGCTCCTATGAGGTGGGTAAAAGACTGTAAAAAGTTCAAAAAAATTTTGTATATCTAAAATTATTATAAACTGAATCCAATTAATTATATTAAACTTATATAGGTATTATGTATCTATTTTTACCTAAAATAAATTTAAATAAAATAAATAATTATTTTATTAAAAATTCGGTTTAAACCAATATCTCAATGTTTTTCACTATTCATCAAAAATTGAATGTTTTCAGAAAAATACCAATATTTCACCCTAAGATAATTTTGACATTATGAATTAAAAAATTAATTATATCTTAAAAAATTCGAAACATAGTAGTTTCGTTTATTAATTGAAAATTAATTTCCATTATAAAAACCAAAAAGCGTGTTTTCAAGAAATAATAACTAATAAAAGTTTGATACATTTTTATGTTCAATTTCAAAGTGAAATTATTTCCAATGAATAGTAGTGCATTAAATGGTAAAAATATAATCTATTTATAATTCCAAAACCTTAAAATATATAATTTAACACAACAAATTATTTTGATTAAAAAAGTTGTTTTCAGTTAAAATATAGTATTTTTCACTATTCACCCAAATATAAATGTTATCAGAAAAATACAAAATTTTTATTAGAACTAAATACATATATCCGGATTCTAAAGTAGAAGTTTATTTTTTCAAATTGAATATATATAAAATTTTCAAATATTGTATTTAAAAAGGGTTCGCCATTAAAAGGCAGTTAAATTTCATTTTTTTAAATGCTTATTTTATCTGAAAAAATGAATTTGTTTTTGATTATTTCTAAGAAACTTATAATATGGATTCTAAAATTATAAGGATTATATAAAGTTAAAAATTTAGTTAATATTATTCATAACCTTTTTTGAACGACTAGTTTGGTAAGTTGTGGTGCGTTTGAATTTAGTGTTGCGTGTAATGCAAGTTATTGTATTACATTGAAAAAAATAAAATACTATGAAATCCTGGGGTGTTACATTCTATCCTCCTTCAATAAATTCTGTCCTCGCAATTTTAAATTTTTCTTCAAAAATAAATGGTTGAAAATAATAAATACCTTTGTGGGAAAACCCACATCGGAAATTGGGTTAATAAATTTTAGTATTAATAAGTGAAAAGGGGAATGAAAAAGTCACAACCAAATTATGATCTCAATTTGAAGAACATTGGTATAAATTAGAGACGCATAATGGGAGGAAAAACGTAAATATTTATAGGGAGTGATTGAGGTCATCATTTATAAATAATTATAGAATTTAGGGCCTCAAATCCATCAATCTATGATGATTTAAAATATCATCATTTCAACCAAAACATAAGGTATTAGGATAATACATTTTTTATTTTTAAGATCCCTTACCTAATGATTAACAATAATTTTCTTTATATAGTAAGAGAACAAAAAGAAAATATGCATCACAAGTATAGTTTTATCCATTAACTAATTTCTACCACAACTCATCTTTCACTCTAAAAGGTGATAGGACTTAAAAAAAATTAAATTTATCCTATTCATATAGGGTTCCAAATAAACGAATTTATAATTTACCTATCAAACCATTTAAAAAATAGAAACTATCTTATACAATCCATGGACTTCATGTAGTCCAATGGTATCCAATAAATCCCAATCTCAATATGGTTGTGGGTTTGATTCCTGCAGCATAGTTTAAGGTGATAGGTTGTCACAATGTCTACGTGTTGTCCTTTTTGTAAATATCCAAAAATATACTTATCAATAGTATCCAAATACAAACATAATCCATTCGATCCATTAGATTTATCCAAAATACTTCTATCCAAACTCACAGTCCAAAATTTTTAAGGAATTTAAACACAATAAGGATCTTTTTCCCATATAATAACATGTGAACACCTTCATCATGTATTATTTTAAAACATTGTAACACCCTAGATTACCATAAAACCTTATTGACTACATAAATAATCCCTTGTCTTTTATATAATACTAGATATATTCCTTATATCCAAAAGTATTGAATATTTCCACAATGATGAAATAAAAATACTATTAATCAGTTCCAAGGAAGTAATGAATATCTAATATAATTTATCCAAATAAATCATCTCATATATGAAAATAACTACCTCATTATCAGGACCATATTAAGGATTACATTTTCTCTGACCATGTATTTTTTCCAAAAGTGCAGCTTAATATAAAATCATTTTTCTTAGAACAATATAATCTCAAATCTTCAATTAAATAGTACTGAAGTACAATTCATATTTTTCTCCATAATTCATAGAACCAGTATATTATCGATGCAATAATCAAAGGAAATAATTCTACAATAACAACATATGAACACGAGTCATTCCTCTTCATCCGAGGTTGAATCATTACTTGATTATTATCCAATAACATCATTTAAGGTATACTCAGAAGACTGGGACATTGATTTTTATAGTGTCCCAATGCCTTGCATATGAGGCATTTTACATTTGAAACTTTTTTCTTACCCTTGTAATCAAGTACTTTGTGTCCTTTTTCTCCACACTTACAACAAAATCCCATTACCTTCAAGCATTTACCAAGTTGATTTTTCCACAGTTATCAATTATGGAAAAATCCTTCTTTTCCCTCTTCCCTTTATCCAACTTTCTCTCTTCCATCCTTTTCTTCTCTTGCTTCCCTTCAAATCCATAGGACTCAAGGAATTCTATACATCTCTTATTAACACATGATACCATTTCTTCAAATTTTGAGAATACATGTGAGACTATTTACCTTCTAAATATTGGCTTAATACCATGAAAGACATAATCCTTCTTACTCTTTGGATCATACGTATTATTGGAGTTCACATTCCTTATATTGGGCTCTATTTCTATACAATGGCATACACTAGTTCAGTTTATGAATTACAATGAATAATTCAAAACATGTAAAATATCTAAAGTAAATTAAATAGTTTATGTATATAATCCATAATCATAAAAATATTTTCTTTGAGAAGGTATATACTCGTAAATACTTAATAATGATTTTTAAAGAAAATGATAATTATCCTAAGAATATCCCCCGAGAGTGTCATTACCAAGAGTGAAACAAGGCTCGTTTCCATGCAACAGTCCTCATTGGAGTCTAGCACAAAGTGGTGTTTTCAGGTTTTACCCCTAGGTACATCTATTCCAGATCCGCCTCTCCCTATTCATATCCAGATAATGATGTATTTTTTTGGAAGACTCACAAAATCTCTACATTACGAAAATTCTAGGAAGTTATTCTATATTAATCCTCAAATTATATCTTAGGGTAATGTGCTTTGATCAGTGTTTACCTAAATCTAGATTCCATGGTTATTGATAAACTTCCTCGGATACCAACTGTAATTCCCTGACCCCAGTTACCCAGAGTCGGTTCATTATTTTAATAAATTGGCATGATTACTAGGAATCAAGTCCCGAAAGACCGATCATTTTAGCTATCTTGGAAAATAGATCACATACATGAAGTTTACATAATATCGTAAAATGGAAAAGTAAAACAACATTGTTTCTATAGACAACACTGAAACTCCATAGACTATCCCTGTAGGTTAGTCATAATATACTTCTTCAAATCCTGATAAAAATAAAACATAGAAATTGGTGAGCTCGATTGCTCATTAAGGATTACAATATAGCGGAAACTTTCAAAAATAATCATAAAAATTTATTGAAATGTATAAAACTAAAACAAAAGCCTTTTAATATTTAACATCTGCATAATAAGGAAAAGATAAAATCAAATAATTCCATTTACTTATTCTCATGTATATTCTACTAGTTGAATAATCACATGAAATATCAATAACCACTTTCCTAATGATGGAATGAATAATTCAAGAATTTCATAACAACATAGTCAAGGAATTGTACCAAGACTACATATTTTATTTTTTCATGACCATGTGACAAGGCACTAGATTGTCTCATGATACCTACCGATGCATATAAGAGATATTTTGGGCTCCACTTGTCACTTACTAAGTCCAATGAATTCCTCATATGAAAAAGGATTAAACATAAGATAAAAAATTCATATTAAAAGTACCATATGAAATCTCAATACTTTATCCATAAACCCTGGATTGAGTAAAAATAATACATCCACATTCAAACATATCACGAAACCCTGAATACAATATAGAAGTTATGAATCATAATAAATCAACTTCAAATAAGGTTAAAATCTATCAAAGGATGTTGATATAGATGAAAATGATTTGTAAAACTCTTTGAGAGAAATATCATTTTTTCATAAAAACATTTAAAAGTTGCAAAATTTATAATGGAAGACATTTAAAGACATTTTTTAATCAATGTTTCCCATACCACTTTGAATTTTATAGGTATTAACATTTTAAAAACATTCATGTCCATATAAATAAATCCTTAAAAACCATTTTGAAATCATGAAAATTAATGACAGTGATTTAGATGAATAAATATTTAAAACATTTAAAATTATGTTTTAGTAAAAATACCATTAAAAAATACCTTTGAAAACTCTTTTATGAAACATGGACATGGATAATAAATATGTCCCAGTAGATACTTACGTAAAAAAAACCTCAGATAATAAAGAAATTGTGAAATTAACCCTTACCTCGTTGTAATCAATTGAGTCATATAAACAATAGTCAATAAAAACCAAATGAATCACATAATATCATGAATATAAAGGGAATCATGATAATATATATCAAATGGTAGTACACAAGACACCACAATTAATAAATAAGTGGTGAACATGGAAATTTCATGGAATTAAAAGTGAGATAAGAAACCCCTTAATTTGTACTTTCCTTTACTCGAGGGTATGTTTAACCTCATGTATAAATACCATAGTATGTTATTAAAATATTCTAGTACTATATAAATATTTATGATATCATACAAGATTCATTTATGACATTATACTACCCAATTGATAAACATTTATATGTTAAAATAACATTTCGGGTAATAATCACTTTCTTTATCATATGTGTTTTAACTTGTTTTTACTAATTTTATCACATATATTGTGATTTAAATACTTACATTATATAAAAAATCATATAAATTTTGAATATAAATATGTATAATAGACATATATATGAAATGAAAAACATCGTTTATGTAGATGGTAGACCGTACGTACGCAAAAACTCTGTTTTCGTTTTCATATCGTATTCAACGGAACTAAGTGAATAAGATATATGTAAGTACATATATATATATATATTCATATCTACAGTAGAATTATTATTTCACATATTACATTCTTATTAATGATATATATATTTTATAATCATCGTTGAATAGTGAACGTGGAAGTGAATCTCATCGCGTCGTGGAGACGGAAATCTGTATGTACTCACGAGCGATTATATTATTATATTGACAACAATATCTTATGTAATTGGATAGTATATCATATATTCATAATCATTATCATGTTATATTTGTTATTTACATCAGTTATACTCATTATTATACCCATACAAATAATTATGTGTTTGAATAACAAACTACATCACGACATGGAGATGGTAATCTGTATGTACACAAATATGGTGACATTATCATTTATAGGATGTATAGAATAATGAATATGGTTGTACCATTTTTATAATAACATCACATTATATATAAGATACGGGAGTTATTATTTTAGAATGTAAACAACAAAAAAAGAGGAAGTGGAGAAGAAAAGAACTTGAAAGAGGTGATAAAATATTTACCTCTTCTTCGGGTTCTTCCTATTGATTTGATCAAAAGGGATCATTAGGACGCATTTATGATCAATGGAAGGCCTCTAGGATAAAGGGAGTAATTTTGGGAGGATAATTGGTCAGGGTCTGTCTGATGAAAAACTCTTTGGAGTTGTGAAATTAATATAAGGGGAATTTCCCTTTTAAAAGTGTGGTAAGGGTCACTTTAGGAAAAGCTTGAGATATTATTTTATAATAAAATAATTTTCAGTTTCTAATTTTTCAAAATTTATTTATTTAGAGTATATGGTAGGGATGGGTCTAAAACCTCTCAAATAATAGGTTTTAGATAGTTTTAGGTCACCATATTAACCTTAACTTTTAGATTTAACTCTTAGTTAAATAGTTTGACATTTACCATGTCTCATTGTATTTTTATATTATATGGTTAATAAACTCACTAAAAAATGCCAATAGAACCCCAACTGGTTCATTAATTTCATATATTTTATCATATAAGTATTTTGGGATAACCTTAGATTTATAGGACTATTATATAAATTAATAATATAATATTTGTTTTAAATACTATTTGATTTTCAATTTTGACACTATTTGGTTTTTTTCTAAATTCATAAAAGCATTATTAATTAGAAAAAAAATAATCTAACCAACCCTAACATGTCATATTAACCTATAAAATTAGTTTAATTCATAAAAATCTTCAAATTACATTTATTTGGATATTTATAATATAAATTATGTTAATCATTCATTAATACGGTAATTACGCCATCATCATTGTGTTATAAATAAATTTAAATATATAATGTCTAAAAATTATAAATAAAATAGAATTATTTACAAAATCATTTTAGCTTTCGAATAAATATTTATAGTCAAAACTATCTTATGTATAACCCTATATAAAAAAATTTAGTTATTAAACATTGATTTTAACTCTTTTATCTATTATTTAAATAAAATAATAATAAATGTCCTAATCTAATCCATGTGGACCTAAAGGACCATATTTTATTCCTAAGGTTGTTTTTGGTCAAATTATAATTATCCAATATAATTATGACATGTGTTATGGTAATAATAATATCATTTTTTACACTTAATTAACTTATTTACAATTAATCGTGGTAAATAAAAGTAAAAAGTTACTATTCACCAAAAAATTATTTTCATCTTATTAGACAAAATTTTACTTAATTATATCAGCTGTGACTATTGGATTTTTGATATTCAACTCACAAAAATTCAACAATTAGGTTTTATTTGAATTTGCAAATGCTCATATGAGGTGGGTAAAAGACAGTAAAAAGTTTAATAAACTTTTTATATATCTAAAATTATTATAAACTGACTCAAATTAATTAAATTGAACTTATATAGGTATTATGTATCTATTTTTAACTAAAATAAATATTAATTAAATAAAAAAACTTTTAATTAAAAAGTCAGTTTTAACCAATAACTCAGTGTTTTTCACCATTCATCACAAATTGAAATTTTTCAGAAAAATACCAAAATTTTACTCAATGATAATTTTGATATTCTGAATTCAACAATTATTTCTATTTTACCAAATTAAAAACATTGAAGTTAAATTTATTAATTTAAAATTAATTCATGTTGTCAAAACCAAAAAACGTGTTTTTAAGAAATAATAACTAACAAAAGATTGATATTTGTTTATGTTCAATTTCAATGTGAAATTATTTCCAATTAATAAAATTAGATTAAATGTTAAAAATATAATATATTTATACTTCCAAATCATTAAAATTTATAATTTAACACTACAAATTATTTGGATTAAAAAAGTTTTTTTAGTTAAAATATAATATTTTTCATTATTCACCCAAATATGAGAGTTATCAGAAATACACCAAAAATATATTGAAACTATATTCATATATCCCAATTATAATGTAGAAGTTTATTTTATAAAATTGAATATATACAAGTTTCAAATATTGAATTTAAAAAGTGTTCTTTATTAAAAGCTGGTAAAATTGTATTTTTTTTTTAAATACTTCTTCTATCTAAAAAAAATTAAATTGTTTTTTCGTTATGTCTTAGAAACTCATATTATCGATTCTAAAATTATAAGGATTATATAAACATCAAACTTTAGTTAATAATATTCATAACCTCTTTTGAACGACTAGTTTGGTAAGTCGTGGTGCGCTTGAACTCGGTGTTACGTGTAGTGAATGTTATTGAATTACATTGAAAAAATAACATACTATGAAATCCTCGGGTGTTACAGTATGAGAACTTAAATCCTGGTGGACTGAACAGTCGATAATTTTTGGAAATCCAGATTAAAACATGAATCCCATAATACATTGGGAAATAGAAAATACAAACAACACCTAAATAATATTAAATAAAGAGCGTCATTGAATGATTATTTAAAGACTTATTCTCCCTTACCTGAGGAAATGAAACATAATACAGGTGATCTAAAATTCTTAGTAAGTGTATGAAAAGTATATAAAAAACTAATTGATGATAATAATAATAATGATAATATAAATAACAGATAACACATGCCATTCAAATAACAATATAATGAAATATCAATATGGAAAGGTAATAAATTGGAAAAACATTCCATTTAATCACTGAAACTGAATTTGAAATGAATCTATATATAATTTTTTTTAAATAATAATGGATAAATAATATCAAAATCTAAATTTGGTAAAATATTAATTATTGGATTCCATGTATACTAGGTACATGGTACCATTACCGTCCTGACCTTTCACAAGCTCGCTTATAAAATACTTTGTACAAACCGATTTGGTTTGGCAAACCCTATCTCTACTATTAGGTTATTTCCAAAGGAAGTTCATAGCATACTGGTTGTAGATGAGAAGGGTTTTATCTAACTTTATTTCATCACACAAGACTACCGATGCATTTAAGGGCTTACTTTTAATAGTCCCAAACCCATTTCATACCACTTCAATTCATTAACTGTATATTCAAAAATAAATTTAATAAAAAAAATGTTCATTGTCATCAAATGTCCATAATGAATAATAGATATATATTTTCAAATTATTTTTATGTGTATGAAAAGTAACAATAAAAGTTATTGACCTTGATGAATGGGAATACCATTGTAAGATCATTAAAATATTCTTGTGGAAACCAATATTTAAAAATTCAAAAGTGTCCAATACCACATTGAATCATAAGAATAATAATCCCAATAATGTTATACCATTATTTTTAACTTATAACATCATTAGAAAAAAATATTAATGATATAACTTGTTAGAGGTCCAAATATATACCATATACAATAAATCAGTAGTGAACATGACATTCATATCATATGTGTAAAAATTAGGAAGAAAATCCCCAACACTGCATTTCCATTTTTGTGAATGGGATTTAAACTGCCATATAATAGTTCAAAGAGCGTTACTAGGTTGTTATAGAATAACATTAATTTTTATAATAACATATATTATCATCTTTTATGATATCTTATTAGCTGTTGGATAACAATATTAAATATTTTGACTATTTCAAGTGTTAATTTCCTAGTTTCTCGAGTATACTTTATCTTTTTACTTTTTATTCATATTAATTAGATCAAAACCACATCATCTCTAGAATTTAATCCTATATTTAAATATCATATATATTCAAAATATATTTATTATCATAATTCATAATTTTGGTATATATGAAATGAAATTCACCATAAATATAGATAATAGGTCATACGTATGCATGAACGGTACATTAATTTAGTTACAACATTAAAAGAGTTCTATTTACATTATAAAAATGTATATTATAATCACTATATAATGTTTATGTCTTTTCACATTGCTTTGAGGGGGCTATAGTCCATACTTCCACATATGATATTATTATACATAAAAAATAGAAATCATTATTTAATGTGTCATATAAATGTTAAATAATTAGAATTTATAATTACCACATATATCATATATAAATATTATATGAATCATAATTCCCATCATGAGAGGCAGAAATTGAAAAATGAACAATCATCATTTCATGAGGTGGTAGTCCGTTGTACAAATAAATGGTATATTCAATACCCATTAGGTTTATCTTTTATTATGTTAAGGTATATTACATTACATAAAAAAATTAAATATATTGAGTATAATTGTGATAATATTTAAATTTGTAATAGGGAGATTTTATGGGTTGTATAATGTGAATGAAACGAAAGATTTTAACGAAATATGTTACATTTTCTTTGGGTAACTCTTTTTTGTTTGCACGAAATAGATTACTTGGATGGATTTAAACCTAATGGGAGAATTCAAGGAAGAGTTTATAGAGTTTATAAGAATATTTCATAAGATTATGGATGAGTCAATAAGGTTTGAGAGGTGTGGGGGAAGGGGAAGAGTGAATTTCTTTTTATAGTAGAGGAGAAGAGAAACTCTTGTAAGTACAAAAATTTATAAATTAATGGGAGGTATCCTTTAACAAATATCTATCAAAAATGGAAAAGTAATGGTTAAATAGGGAATAATGTTCGTGAATAACCTCTAACACCCAATAATATGTTCATTTTCATAATTTGGTTCCTTTAATTCTATGTTTCCCAAATTTTATCAAATTGTTTTTTATTATATAATATAGTTTTCTGACCTCTGTAAATTAAAAATTTAGACTAAATTAAAGTGATATTTATTATTATAATATAGATATAGAATTTTAAATATGATATTTTATTAATGAAAATAAAAATACCTTATGTGATGGAAATTAAATTTAAAACAAGTGAATGCAACACACAAAATCATTACTTTATCCATGATTGTGTCAATTTTTTTACACAATACGCATCAATAGATTAGTTATAGAAGATAAATTTGTTAATTAGTACACCATATTTAATATTTATTAAAACATAAAATAGGATTTCATTATATAGTGTTTTTATTAATTTTAAATAATTTAATAATATATAATTAATTATTAAATAATATTAATGTCATTTTGACATTAATTATTTAATTTAAAGCAAAAAATTAAAAACAATATGTAACTAAAATATATTATCAGTACATATGTGTAACATTGTATTTATATCTAAATAAATAATTAAATAAAAATTTTAAATTTATTTTATTTACTTATAATATGTGTAGTATAATTTATTTTAGTTGATTATTAATTAAATAATCACCTTCTTCATGTATCACAAGAAATTTATGTAACTAATTAATATAAAAAAATAATGAAAATTTATTATGATGATATAATCAATTTATCATTTAATTTGATATGTTTAATAAAAAATATGATGTTTTGACCATATATCAATGTTTTATAAATACTAAAGTTAATAAGGGTTCCTTTTTCATCATTCCTCATACTTAACATATCATATACGGATGATTCATGAAACACTTTCCTAATAATACATAATATTTGAACCAAGAGGGAATATGGTCGAACAATTTGCATTCAATTGATTTTGGAAAACATTCTAGGTCATTTTGTCGAATAAGATTAATGTTTAGTCAACTGTTATGTTTAATTTTACATATATCGTAGTAGTTAATTTTAATCACTTTCAATAATTTTTATGCCCAAATTCAATTTTTCACTAGTAGAAAAAAAATTTATTGTGATTAAAACCATGTCTTTCCATTTTTAAAAATTAAATCATAGAAGATGGAAAATTATGTTTAACACTAATCTAACAAACGTTATGGGAAAGATGTTTTTAAGGTAAAACATTCAAAACATAAATAAGTATTTATATCCAAAAAATGAATCTAATGACCAAAATTCGTTTAATATATATAACTTATCTTTTTTAACTTTTATAACCAATTAACAAAATTATTTAGATTTTATAATTTTTAAAACTAAAAATAATTTCAAACTAAAATCCAATAGTTTTCACTATTCAGAAATAATAATCTTCTTAAATAAATACCAAAGAGTTACCCAAATATAAGTTTTATATTCTGAAATAGAAAATAAATATTATTTTAAAATATTAATTTGTTCAAATTTTAAAATTATAGTTTTAATATAGGTTCCCCATTAAAATGCATTAAAACACAGCCTTGTGTGTAACACGAGATAACTATGTATTCATTGTAGCATAAGTTTAACATGGTTTTACGTATAAAGAATTATTGAAAAAAAAATATTTTTAATCTAAAATAATTATATAGTAATTTTTTGGGTGTTACATCTTCTATCATTTGATTTTTTTAAATTACCGTTACCAGTTGATTAATTTGACTCAAAAAACATTCTCTATACTATACAGAACTTGATAAACTCTACATTATATGATATTTTAGGATCTAATTATATTTCCATAGTGGTGATCACATTCATTTGTTCTAGTAATTACTTCTTTTATAATGATACATGAAACTTTTCATGTAGTAAGATTCTCTATAAAGACAAGGTTATTATAAATAACCTTATCCAACTTTCCCAATATAGATATAAATGGATCTTATCTAGCTTAATCTACATTTTATTTCTCAATAAGGAAATTCCTACATGTATTACTCTCATTTATATGATTTTTGTTCACCAAAATGTGAAAAAATTCTATAAAATGGAATATAAAAGTTTATCTCATAACATTATGTGTCATTAAGTATAATTTCAAAACAAGTGGCCCACTTAACATAAATTGTAAAATTTAGGAATTATAATTCTCCAAATAATAAACTTGTAATCTTTGGGAGTATTGAAAACTCATAAAAATATTTTCAAATCCTTTAAAATGGGTTTTAATGGAAGTGTAAATTATCCCATATATATCACTAGTAACTATCAAAAAACCTTGCAGATGGGGACCATTGACTGTGCACTATAATGATGGAACATATATACTAAAACCAACTATTTTGGGGTTATCACCCCAACATGAATCTATTGAGAATCCAAACCCACATGGAGTATCCAGAGAAGTATTTATTTATAGGTAAAACCATATAACCTCTTACTTAAAAATCATTACAAAGTTATTCTATATGTATACATGTCATAAATCTAGTAAAAGTGTTATATTGAATAATATATGAGATCTAAAAATGAGTTCCCAAGTAATCTACTAGACTACTTTGATACCATCTATAAATAACTTGAACCTAGTGGATCTCAGTTTGTGGCTATTATCTTACATTATAAATAGATAATAAGAATCAGGTCAATAAAAAATTAATGGTGTAAAAGTATTGGGAGACTAGATATATATTTAAATCATGTATTATAATTTAGAAAATAATATAAAAAAATAGTATATTTTTTATAACACCATAATTCCATTTAGAATAGCCTTTTATTTTGATCATAAATGTTTGACTGGAATCCCAGGGAAAGAATACATAAGAAATGGGTGATGTCTAATACTCAGTAAACATATCCATATATAGTAAGTTATCTTGAAATAATATGACATAATCAAGATGGAATGTTATAAAATTGGTGTATATAAAATTTAATCTATAATTTCAACATGATGAATAATATGGCATACATAAATGATGGTTCAAATAAGTACATATAAATAATCACATGACAATAAAACCTATCCACGAATATTCAAACTAATCATACAATCATGTGTACTTTTATAATTAATCTCATAATAGGTAATACAGAATATTGAACATCATAACAATACCATCAATGCCTAAAACAATGAAATCTTACATAAATTTGTGAGGGCTCAAAAAAAACTGAAATAGGTTTTCTTATGAGACCTAGAAATTCATCAAGTGGCTATTGTGGACCCCACACATTACATACTATATCTAATTGATTCTTCATATGAATTTGGATAAAACTAATCAACATAAAAAATTCTTATGAGAAAAATAGAATATAATTTGTTTATAATTTTCCCAATGAATAAACATAATACACATAAATATTTATATGTGAAAAATAACATGTGTATGATCACAATTTACCCAATAAATAAATATAATCATTGCATTATTGAGAATAATAGTATCAAAATAGTTCAACCCAGTAAAATTGATCATAACCCATCCTTATAATTTATATTTATTATATTATCACAAGATATTCTCAATAATTCATAATGTATATTGAAAATTGTTATCATTTAGGAATAAAAATAACATAAAAATTAAATTCAATATCTTATTTAAGAAAATATACTATTCACATTGAACGTAACACATTTCAACTTTATCATATTTATTTTTTAAAAACATTCAATCTCTTCCATTTCATGTGATTAACATAACACCAGGTTAATCGGAAATATAATACTCAATTAAAATATAAAAATTTAAAACATGATTGTTGGAAACATGAAATTATCTTTGGAGTATGAACATGGATAAATAATTTATTTAAATTTACCATTTACAAATTTTCATTTGATATATAATGATTATATGTAATGATAAAAATCATTTCAATGAAAAATAATTATCCTTTCGAAAAAAAATGATGTTTTTGGAAAAGCGGGTTTAGTCATGATATTCATAGAAAGTTAAATATTAGACCTATTTAGACCTGAAAACTTATAAATGACTCATTATTTAGTCATATTTAGACTTTATAACCTTTAATATTAACGAATAACCAATTTCTAGTCTTTTTAGATGATAAAATATTAGCTGTAATTGATTCTTATAAAAATTCTATGACTTCTGTCTCTCCCACTAATAAATTCCACCCGCTCGAATCACTTATTCAGACATCCAAATCTAAATTTTTCAGACAAGACCTACCCAAGAAACTTCATTAAAACCCTTTAAATGACCATTATACATTATATTGATCATAAATTTATAATATTTCTTTTACTAAAAATATAATGATATATTATGAAGAAGATGTAAAAAACTAAAATAATTATTTTATTTTTGATTCTTCATACAAAACCATCAAATATTAACAAAAAAATAGTATATAATAGCCATAGTGTATTAAATATAATCATATCTTATTATGTTAATGTAATTACCTTTATCCATCCCCAGTGCCATCAATTGGTAAATGAATCTTTCGATTAGGTGTATGGATGCCACGACCTCACGAATCAACACAATTCAGTTTACATCACCAGATTTTTGGGAATTGATATAATGATATATTTAAAAAAAGAATACAAAATTTATGATATTATTATAATTACATATAATTAAATTTATATTTACCTTATTAATTTCTATTTTGTTTAAAATATCCTAACATTGATTATGATTACAATAGACTACCACCACACGAAGACATGTGATTAGTTTTTTTTACATACTCTTTTAATGGATGATAACAAGGATAATTATATTTAATATATGTGATAGATATGAATTTATATTGATAATTTGAAATTATTATATCACCCACATTCTTACCCTTTCACCAATCAGTGAAATGATAAAGTTTCTCGTTCGTACGTACGACCTCTGTCTCTACGAAGTGATGTTATCAAATCTTTATGTTAAATTTTCAATAACGATTCTGAAAATGTATTTAATGAATAGAAATTAAATTAATAAAATTAATATCATTAAGTATATTATGGAAATGTACAATATTAACAACAAACCTATTATTCATGAAAAAACACTTATGAGAACGAAAGGAAATTTACCGTCAAAACATTGAAAATAATAAAATATTATAAACGAAGAGGTTGTAAAATGTAATAATTTCAAAATATATCATATTATAAATATGAATATTGGTCTATTATAAATTAATTTCATATTTAAAACAAATATAATGGATTTTAAATCATGTTTATCAAAAAGGATGCATGAGGTATGAGACTTAATCCCAATATCCATTTATTAATGATTATTGTAATGTTATACACATAAATTTATTTATATGATGTTTATACATACAATTTTAAATTTATTATCATGAAAAATTAATATTTCATGTATTTTTAATTTTTAGTTGGAATTATTTTTACCTATTGGAATTTACATTGAAGTAACAATGTGGTGAAAAATATTATAACTCAATTTATATTGATTATGTTATATTAGTTATTCCTTTTTTGAAATTATATGATTATCACTGTAAATAAATTTTAATATATGATATTATATATCCACTTGTTTACCTAGATTTATATTTTACTCGCATAAATAATTCTGTTATTAATTCTAACTTCAATGACAAGATCATCATATGGGTTTATTTAATAATCTCATTTTAAGCAGGATTGTTTATGCTTGAATTTCCATTGAAGAAAATTTTATGATCATTACTTAACAAAACCATTTAATTTCATCTTCTCTATTTATACATGATTTTTTAATGTAATAGTACTATATTCATATCCTTAGTACTTAAAATGGTTGTATTTTGTTAATAACATATGACACCAGTTTTCTCATCAGTGGAAAAAAACTTTTTCTTCAAAAACCATGTGTTATAAAAAGGTTTTCAAAATTTATATTAATACTCACTGAATGATTTATTTTTGAAATTCTTACCCCTGTATTACTTTTTCCCAATTTTATAAAAATGGATCATTAGGTCTTTTTCCCAAAATGGCCCATTTATATTTTTCAAATTTTTTTAATGTAATGTATTTTAATATCTTCAACATGTATAAAATTTCCCACCATCTTGACCACTCAATTTTTTAAAGATTATTTTACATATTCTCAATATTATTTTTAGTGAAAAATATTTATGAAAATGACTTGTGAAGATTCAGTTGTAAATTCTATTTTTCTAAATGAAAAGATTTTATTTATCTAGAATTTTTAAACAATATTTTTATGGTATTTCTACTCATCATTGACAAAACCACAAAAATCATTTATTATAAAATATGAATATATATCATTTATAGATACCTTATTCATTATATGGATGGTTTATTATCATTTTTCCATGAAATATACTTTAATCCACTTTCCTGATTCATTTATATAGTCGCTAACATTCACATTAAATATCACCTTTTTTTGAATAGTGAACATTAAATTTCACCTAAATATACATCTTATTTATCATGGAAATTATTATTTATAAAAATGAATAACATTTCAACATATGGTATTTTATATTTATATTTATTTGATTCACTGATGACATATTGTTAAATTTATTTCCTTTACACTCTGAGGATAATTGATGATTATAAATATTGTTCATGAATCATATTGATTATTTGATATATGAGAAATGATTTGAACATGCCGATATGTGTGGGAACTAATAATAAATATTCCCTTGATGCTTCAATAGTAGTATGAGATGAATCTGTTTGTAATCTTTAAACAAATAGGGTTTTTGTATATTTCTACCCAACTATTTTAGACATTCTTGTGAAAATTCACGACAGTATAGATATAATAACTCTTGAGATCATGATGTCCAATAATTATACATTTTCTTCAAAATGAATTCATTTATTTTTATCCATGATATTTTCACAATGATACCATCTATTAGGGCAGTTCATTATGTGTTTAATGATTAAATAGAATTATTGTAGTACTTATGTTGTCATATTGATTATTATTTATCTACTCATGAATGTCATTTTGATGATTAAATGTAATTCTTATTCAGTTATATAAATTTATATATTGATGATTACATATTTAATCTATTTAGAAAAAATATTTAAATTTATTTTTTTTAGTTATTTTACATTAAATGTTGACTCTGATTATTAATTTGTGGTCACTTCTAATATACATAACCTTTACTAAGCTATTAAGATCATCATTATTTTTTTCCATTCCTATTAATCATTGAAGTATAAAATGATTGATTTGAAATGATATGCTAGTGGGAATAATAATATTGTCATAAAACAGTGTTGTAATTTTTTATTCAAATGTAATATTTTTATCATGTTTGTGTCTAGTAAACTAAAACTACTAATCTACTCGATACTTTGGGATGTGATTTTTATATCACAGTCAAATATAATAATGTATACACTATATCTAGGATAATGGGGTTAGGGTCATTTTTTGTTTAGAATCATATTATGCTTAGAAGAAACATTAGGAACTATATTTATGAAAACCTGGATAATGGATCGTAACCCTATGATAGAATTTGAGGATAAGTATAAGAGAACATCCTAATATTTTGGGAATATAATTATTTTCTAGTTTTTCCATACAATACTTCCATGTCTGGATAATAAATTTAGATGTGGTTCTTGTATACATATAACTAGGGGTAATAACTATGGAAAAGAAACATTGGGTTTGACCTATGAATTTCCTTCCATAGGATAATGAGTATTATTGTACACTATTTTTTGAAACAAAAATGGGATATAGTCGGGATATTTTACATTTTTATTACTGACCATTGTTAAAGATTTTCTAAGATGATGAAAAAAATACCAATGATAAAACCTTGTTTTCTTCTAAAGTAAATATTGTTTCATGATTTGTAAATTATATAAATTATTATGTGGATTTCTAATACTTATTATTATTTCTCACACTATGTTTTTTGGTTTTAAAAACTGGATAGATCCTGAATGAATAATGTTGACATTGAACATGATATATAATGTTGTTATTATGAGGAAAAATGGGATGATTCCATGCATGAAATATATAAGGATTATTCCAAAATATTTATCCTAAAATATGATTAACAACTCATTCTTAAAAAATAAGTGAGGGATGGAGTTCCTTAAGATCTCGAGTGAAATATTATTTGGAGGAACGAATGTTCAATTTCATTCATGTATAAAATGTGGAATGGGGATTATAAAAAAAGTGATTCAAATGAATGGTAAAATTTTAAATGGCTGAAAAAATTGAATAAATAAATTAATTCCTAATGAAAAATTAAGAGTACGATGGAAGTAAATAAATCTCATTCCAACGATCCATTTAATTTTTTTTTTATTTTCGCTACAGAACCAAGGAATTATTTGAGTCAATTTCCTTCTACAATGGTTAAACACCAGAACATTGAAGTACCTATATTGAAATTAAATGGAGTAAATATTTATGTATTTGTATTCATGAATTAAATTGTAGAGTTATTTATTTTTACCAATGGTATTTTGGTTATAAGAATCAGTAAAAATCTATTTTTTCGTAAAAATAAAATAAAATAGCAATTCATTAATTGAAGATTTTTGGGTACCAACATGGGTTTAATAGTTTAATATTTATCACATGATACAATTCATAAAAAAACCCTTTTTTGGTTGGATGTGATTCAAGCCTATCAAAAAATAATGATATTTTGGGAGACATATATTGAAATGAAACCCTTGGTTTAGTATATGTATTAGTAAAAATATTTACATAAGGAAGAATTACCTTAATTTTTTAAGGAATTTTTCTATTTGTAAAATTAATCTTTGGGGTTTATCTTATAGTTATTGTTGATGGGATTTCATATTATCACAAATTGATAATTTTATATGTTTTTTACTAATATGGTTTTTGAATATAGACAAACCGCATACTCTTTGAAAAATAATTGCATATGGTAAGGTGATGGGGTTTGTATAAGGACCCAGCCTAAAACATTACATAATCTTGAATTAAATGAATAATTCACATTGAGTATATTTTCATGTTTAGAGTTATAGATAATTTGGCCATAACTATTACATTACATCTCAAAAAATTACAAAGTTGAAACTTCTACTCAATTCCCATATTTTTCACAAAATAAAAACTCTTGAAGAAAAATTCATGTCTAATTCCATGATTTAGACAATATAAATTTTCCTTGATACCATCCTTGACCCTATAATACATTATGTCATGAGAAAAACAATTCAAAAACTTCGGATAAGCATAAAATGTTTGGTAAGGGATACACAAAAATAAAAACTGTTAGTTTTTCAAAAGAACAAGTAAACCATAAATACATTATCATAAGTAATACATTTCACCATTATAAAGTAGTAAATACTCTTCACTAAATAAAAGATCATTTATTACCCTTTTGTAAACAAAGGATTACCAAAAAAACCATATAAATAACACATAACATATAAAGGTAACTTGGGAAATAAACATACTTAAATATAATAACCATACAGTCGACTTACACACATATCACTAAATAGAATAGCCATATGGATGACTTCCATACCCAATGAATTAGTGGTTATAAAGTAACCAACTATCCTAGTTTATCACAGCACCACCAGTCATTTGGTTTATTATGTAACCACCCATCAAATTTCCATGTACCGTTATAATATCATAACACATAATCCAAATATATAGTAAAGATTTCATTTCCACATTAAAATCACAGTATATCATTTAAATATTTTGACATAAAAAATCCATAATAAAAACTTTTTTCAAAACCAAAAATATGTAAACGAGTATATGGTATTCATATTCCTTTTATAAATAATACAGCTTGTTAAGGAATCCAAGGATCAAATAATACTCGCGACGGTGGAAAAGACATTGTGACCGTTTACATTAAAAGAAATATTCCTTTTTTTATTTAGTAAAAAGATTCATTGAAATATATTCCCATTGAATGAAATGAAATTTCAAAGGTTTATATACAATTCATAAAATAAAGTAGTGTATTCAACCAAAATATGCCTCAATGAAAGGATATTGAGACGAAGTCCATCACCTCATGTCTGACTTGACCCGTTTGTTCTTTCATATCCTGAATAATAAACTAAAAGTTAATTTATAAATTCTTGAGAACCCTTTTTTCATGTTTATAATTCCTTTTAAATCACTTATTTCCATTTTATAAGCATTATTTAATCATTTTAGTTAATAGGGGACATTTTGTCGATATTTGGTACTAGAGTCAAAAATGGACTTCTTATATTTATAAATTGCTCATGTGGTAAAAAGTTCATTATATCCATAATGATATTCATGATTTAGATATCATATATATAATATATATCTAGTATACACATGTATTTATAATAGTACATACCATTTTTATATAATAAATGAAATCCTCCGTTCATGGAGACTGTAAGCCGAACGTACGCATGAATGCTACTTTTATTTGTATTTCATTTTATATTGGAATGAAACCTTAATGATACATAATTATATTATAATTTTAGTATAATATCATATATATTCTCATTAACTATACCCTTTATACATTCCATATAAGGCATGAACGAGTCATATCACTTTGAGGGGGCGGTAGTCCGCACTTCCTCAAATGAGATTATCATATTTACCCACTATGGAAAACATAATGTTATTATATAAATAAAAAATACATAATCCTAGAAACAATATAAATATAATATATATCACATATAAATATAGTTCCATAATAATGTCCACCATGAGAGGCAGTTGGAGATATTTGAACAATCATCGTTTTATGAGGTAGTAGTTCCCCGTCCCCAGAAACAGTATGTTCTTTACCATTTAGATGGAGGTGTGTGTAAGTGCAGTTTGAATCCTTATCATAATAAAAAACTTAAATATTTATGATACCGGTGTTGTTATAAAATAATGTAATAAAATTGTTTAGGGTATTGGATAAGTAAAATAAAATAAAACAAAACAAAAGAATTTAAGAGAAACTGTTACCTTTAATTCGGGTAAATCCCTTTAGTTTTAACCAAAAGGACTTTTTTATGTGCCTTATGATTAAGGTAGGGCTTCTGGGAGGAGGATAGGTATTTAGGGATCTCAATTTGGCAGAGGTTGGACGAGCCAAGGGTCTTGAGAGGTGTGAGGAATGGGTTAGAGTTGAGGGATTTTTATAAGAGGGGGTGGGGCTATTTAAGAATGTTTAAAAATATTATTTTATTATATAATTATTTTTGGTTTATAAATGTCCAAAACTAATTATAGTATAAGATAATATTACTCATGGTAGAAATAAAACCATCCAATAAAAATTCTATAGGTTTTGGATACTATTTTAATCTTTATAATCTCATTTATTTAATTCATTTATTAATGAGGCAAACACTGCATCATTATTGTGTCCTAAATAATTTTATTTACATGATGTCTAAAAATTATAATAAATTACCATGATGTATGAAGTATTTTTATCTTTCCAATGAATTTTTATAGTTGAAACGATAACTTATATAACCTTATGTAAACATTAATTTACTTAAAGATATTTGATTTTGTCATTTTTGTCTTTACATTAAATTAAATAATCTAAAGTGTCATTATCACTCCCAAGTTGCTAAATGGTGCCCCAGAATAGACCCAAGGATGCCCATGGTTGGCCATGACTCGTTCAATAAAATTAGGACAAGTGTTATGGTAATTTTATATTATTATAAATAAATTTTTACCTTAAATAACCCAATTTATCTTTAACTGCAGGAAATAAGTCAAAATTTACTATTCACCATAAAATCATCTTATTGAACCACATTATACTTAATAATAACAACCATATATGTTATATTTTAGAAATTCAATTCATATAAGTGGTATAATGTCATTTAAGTGAAAATGTCAGTTTTTTGACTACTACTTATTGGTTTCATTATTAATCAAAAAGTAATGTTTTCAGAAAAATACCCAAAATTCATCCTAATCTATATTTGATATTCGGAATTCAAAAATAATTTTTATTTTCCAAAAATTAAAAACATATAAATTGGATTAATTAATTGAAAATTACTTCCCATTTTCAAAACAAATAACAAGTTTTAAAATTCAATATCTATCAAAAGATTGACACTTGTTTATGTCCAATTTCAAAGTGAAATTTATTCCAATGACAATAACTGGATTAAATGTTAAAAATATAATCTAATTACACTTTTAGACCAATTAAAAAGATAATATAACCAAATAAATAGATTAGATTAAAAATCAATTTTGAATTAAAATACTGTATGTTTTACTATTCATTAAAAAATAAATTTTATTAGAAAAATAAGAAGAATTTACCCAAAGTAAATTTTAATATCTCGATTCTAAAGAAAAAATTTATTTTTTCAAATAAAACATATAAAAGTTAACAAAAATATATTTAAATAGGGTTCTCCATCAAAATGTGTTAAACCGACTTTTTAAAGTAAATTATGCTTTAAATTAGATTCATTCACATTTTAGGCCTCTAACTCTTATCGATTAAATGTAAAAACATTTATAAAAAATGAATAATCATATTATAGTTATTTCTGTTCATTCCCACCAATACAATGGCTTGGTGTTAACTACCATATAAAATAATAATAATATATTGTTAGTGTGAAACGTAAGATTTCAAAGAAACATGTTGTTGTGTATTGGGTACACCATTGAACATTGAAACCCCTTTAATATAAAATTAATATTTAATTCAAAAATATTAATAAATATGAATATGTCATATTTCTTTATTTACCTGGGATGTTACACCTTTCATCCTATTTCTAAATTTCCTCCTTGAAATTTTTTCACATATCAAATGAATGGGGGTATTTACCTCTCATAGAATTTTCATATTCCCACATTGCCTCTTAAAAAATATTGTTTTTCCAAAAAAAAACCTTTTCCTGGTGAATTGACTTATTCCACAACTCTTTCTCTCTTCAGTCATGAATCTGGATTGGATGCTCCTCATAAAATTGATTCTCTTCTAACTAAACTATCTCTAGACATAAAACATGAGATGGATCTGGCATATACTTTGTCAACATTGAAACATGGAAAAAATTGTGTACCTGGGACACATATAGAGGTAAAGACACTTCGTATGCAATTGATCCAACATTATCTAATATTTCATAAGGTCCAATGAACCTCGAACTCAACATTCCCTTATTACCAAAATGAATTACACTATTTCATTAAGGAATATTGATAATGACATGGTCACCTACCTCAATAGGGAAAATCTTCCTCCTGTTATTTGTATAACTTTTCTTCCTACTCTGAGCTGTTCTGATGTGCTTATGAATTAGTTGAACTTTCTCCTCCATCTCTTCTAAAATTTCTGGTCCCATCAGCTTCCTATCACCGACTTCATCCCAACAAGCAGGAGTTCGACATTGCTTCCCTTATAATACCTCAAAATGAGCCATTCGTATACTGTAATGAAAGCTTTAATTATACGAAAATTCAACCAAATAAATATTTTTGGCACCAACTTCCCTGGTAATCTATAGATCTAGCACGTAACATATCCTACAAGGTCTGGATTTTTTGTTCTAACAACCCATCTGATTGCGGACGAAAATTTGTAATAAAATTTAATTTATTATCGAATGACTTTTTAAAGCCTTTCCAAAACATAGAAGTAAACCTCGGATGACGATCAGATACAATAGAGAGGAGAACACCATGTAACATGACTATATATTTAACATACAACAGAGAAAGTTGATCTTGGGACAATTTATCTCGAATGGGAAGGAAATGAGCATATTTAGTCAGTCGATCAACAATAACCTAGATAGTATTGTTACCTCATGATGTATTTGGTAATCCCACAATGAAGTCCATGGATATATTTTCCCATTTCCACTCTGGCACTGGTAAAGTCTGAAGCATCCCTTTCAGTAACTTCCACTCTGCTTTAACCAACTGATAGGTCAAACACTTCCCCGTAAAATCAACAATATCCCTTTTCATTCAATCCCACCAGTAATACTCTTGAACAACTCTGTACATCTTATCATTTACATGATGAACTAAAAATGGGTAATTATGAGCTTCACATAACAACTCATTTTTCAACTGTGAATCACAAGGTACACATAATCTCTTTCCAAATCTCAAAACACAATCATTATCAATATTAAATTCCGCCAACTTACCCATCTGAACCAACTCTACCTTTTTCTGCAACTCACTGTCTTCCTTCCATGCTTGCTTGATTCTATATAATAGATATGATCTCACTAACACCTAAAACAAAACTAAATAATTTCTTACACCAACAACTTTTATGCCAAAGTTCAAAAAATAAAAAACCAACGGAACTTGTTCCAAACGTAGCATGGTTAATGAAGTGTTAATTTTTCGACTCAATGCCTCAGCCACTTTATTTTCTTCTCTTGGATGGTAAAGGATCGTGCTACAATAATACTTTATTAATTCTAACCATATCATATGTCTCATATTCAATTATTTCTGAGTGAATATATACTTTAAACATATTTGATCTGTATATATTTCACACTTTACTCCATACAAATGATGCATCCATATTTTTAAAGCATAAAAAATAGCAGCTAATTCCAAATCAGGTGTAGGGTAATTTAACACATGTGGTTTCAACTCACGTGAAGAAATAATCAATTACATGATCATTATTTATAAGGACACAAACAATTCCTTTCAACAAAGCATCCATGTAGATAACAAACTAACTATTTCTGGATAGTAGTTAAAAAATTAGAGCATTCACTAATCTTCTTTTCAATTCCTGAAAACAATCATCAATTTTTTTTCCAAATGAACTTAATATCTTTTCATGTTATCTTAGTCATTGGACTAGATAACCATAAAAAATTCTCAACACACTTCCAGTAATAACATACCAAACCAAGAAGACTACAGATCTAAGTTAATTTTTTTGGTCTTGGTCATTCATCAACAAATTTTGTTTTAGTAGGATCAATAGTTATGCAATTTTTTGAAATGATGTGACCAAAGAAAGAAATTTTTTGCAACCAAAACTCACACTTGTTGAATTTCCCAAATATTTTCTTTTCATTAATGGTTTGAAATAAAATCCTTAAATTAATTTCATGTTGCTCTTTTATTTTAGAATAATCCAAAATATCATCAATGAACACAACCAAAAACATATTCAAGAACTCACAGAAAATTCTATTTATATGATCCATGAATAGAGTAGGTTCATTGGTTATCCCAAAAGGCATAACTTCAAATTCATAATGGTCATATATAGTAAAAATCACGGTATTCGGAATGTTTAATTCTTTTACTTTCAACTGATAGTACCCCGAACTCAAGACAATCTTCAAAAAATAATGTGTTCCGTAGAGATGATCAGACAAATCATCGATATGATGCAAATAATACTTGTTCTTAACAACGATTTTATTCAATGCTATATAATCAATGAAAATTCTCATTGATGAATCTTTCTTTTTGAAAAATAAGATAGGACAACCCCATGGTGATGTGTTAGGTCGAATGAAACATTTATCTAATAACTCCTAAAATTTCTTCTTTAACTCTAAAAGTTAAATGTGAGCCATTCGATAAGGGGGTTTTGAAATTGTCTTACCATCAGGAACTAAGTAAACAGTAAATTCAACATCCCTATTAGGTATAATACTGGGCAACTCATCACAAAAAAAATCAAGATTCTCACTTACCACTAGCACATCATTAATATGAATAGTTCCTTTGTTTTCAATAATATGTGCTATGTAACATTCATTTACATCTTTTAGAAGTTTCTCATCTTCTTGATATGTTATCAAAAGTAAGGGTTCATTATTTTACAAAAATTGAAAATATTTTTGAAAAGAAACCTCTTTAGATCTGTAGTCAATCTTATCCAGATAAATAGACATCCAATCCATTCCTAGAATAACATCAAACTCTACTAGAGGCAAAAAAAATAAAGTTTGCAGGTAGATTCTTTCCAAACACAACGAAAATAAGGTTCTTATAATTTATTTTTGTTTCAAAATTTCTTCTAGGTGTTTCTACCTTATGTTTAGGATTCATATCTTGAGATGGAATTCACAATTTACTAGAAAACATATCAAAAATGATTGGATGTGTATACCTTGAATCAATCAACACTTTGGCATAATCTAAACAAACAAAAAGTGAACATGATACCACTTTATTTTATGGCCCAACATCTACTGGAGTAGTTGAAAATGATTTCACCACACCTTTTTGCTTATAGTCTTGTTTCATTATCTCAGTTGAATTTTTCATTAGAGAAAAATTTGTATAATGACCCATTTAATTTCACATAAAACATATTACTGATCACTTTTCATTTCCTGCTTGATAATCTTCGTTATGGTTATGAGCAATGCCTTTACAGTAGAGTTAAATTTTCTTCATAATTAGCCATTGAGTGATCCTCCTACCTCAATTCTATGAATTGTTTTTCTATACTAAGATGAACCACCTTAGGAAAATATTTCTCAAGAAACATACCATTGAATACATGCCAAACAAGTGCATCAATCTCTACAACGTCCCTAATATTTTTCACCATCAATCACTATTGATCAGCTTCAGCATCAAAATAATAAATAACAAGGCTAACCATTTGATGTTCTGAACAACCCATGTCATAACAAAAATTTCTCGAGTGCTTCAATCCACCCTTCATCTATAATAGGGCAAGAAGATCCTCTGAATGATGGGGGATATTACCTCATGAAATTATCCAATGCAAACATGTTCTTATGTGGTATATCTGGATGATCTCATGCATGGATACCACCACCATTTATATCCTAAGTCAACTGTGACATCACTACAACAAACAATTCGGTTTCATTTCCAACCATCTCAGGTTGCCGAATTTAATGGTTGTCTTCCTCCTAATGTCTTCCCAACATAGCTGCCATGTTTCCTCTGCGGAAAACCATTCTGAACACAAAAATATCTTAGGTGAGGCAATATGGTAATCTGTAAATTCTATATCATATAAATATTGACATAAATTAATTTATGGATATTAATTTAACAATACCCTAACACCTAAAGTTGTCTAAACCGACCTTTGATACCATCTATAAGGACCTGATCTTAAACTATACATAATCTTGACTTAAATGAATAATTCACATTGAGAATATTTTTAGGTTTATAGTTATATAGAATTAGGTGATAACTATTACATTACATCTCAAAAAATTACCAAGTAGACACTTCTACTCAGTTCCTATATTTTTTAAAAAATAAAAATTCATGCAAAAATGATTCATGTCTACTTCCATGATTTTGCCTGAATTTTCCATGATACAACCATTGACCCTATTCCACTACATGTCCTCTAAAAAATATTTCAAAAACATGGGATGAGAATAAAAAACTCATTAAGCGATAAACAAAAAGTAAAACTTTTATTTTTTCAAAACAATAAGTAAAGCATGAATACTTTATCATAAGTAATACTTTTCACTTTTATGAAGTAGTAAATGCACATCACTGAATAAAAGATAATTGCTTACTCTTTTTTAACCAAATTATTTCCAAAAAAACCCATATAAAGAACACATTAAATATAAAGTTAACTTGGGACATAAACATACATAAATGGAACTGCCATACGGTCGAATTCCCCACATATTAATAAATGGAATAGCCATACAGCTGATATACATACCAATTTAATTGGAGGTTATAACATAACCACCATTCCTGTTTTATCACGACACCACCCATCATTTGGTTTATCACGTATCCACCCGTCAAATTTCCAAGTACCGTTATAAAATCATAACACATAAAACAAATATAAACAAAATATAAGATTTACACATTTCAATCACAATATATCATTTAAATATATTGACATAAAAAATTCATTAACAAAAATATTTTCAATACCAAAATCCATAAAATAGTATATGGTATTTATTTTTCTTTTAAAAATGTTATGTCTTGTTAAGGAATCCAAATATCAAATAATACTCACAACTACGGAATGGTTGTTGTCAGTGCTTACGTTAAAAGAAACATTCCTTTTTGTCATTTACTAAAACGCTTCTTTTAAAAAGATTCCATTAAAATGAAATGAAAATTAAAATCTGTTTATATGGAATATAAAATAAATTTGTGTATTAAACCAAAATATTTCACAATGAAAGGTGATTGATATGAAGTCCCTTACCTCGTGTCTGACATGACCCTTTTATTCTTTAATATCCGGAATAATAAACTAATGTTAATTTCTACATTATTAAGTACAATTTTTTAAATTTTATCAATTTTTTTAAATAACTTATAACAATTTTATAAACATTATGTAATCATTTATGTTAATAATGGTTGTCTTGTCAATATTTGGTACTTGCGTCAAAAATGGACTTCCTAAAATTAAAAGTTGTTCATGTGGTCAAAATTTCATTATATCCCTAATGATATTAACAATTTAGATATCATATATATCATATATATCCATTATATAAATATGTTTATAAGTATATAACATTTGGATATAAGAAATAAAATGCACCGTTCATGGAGACAGTAAGTCGTACGTATACAGGAACGCTACTTTCATTTATATTTCTCATTGTAATGGAATGAAAACATAATGATACATAAGTTTATTATAATTATAGTATAATATCATATATAATTTCATTATATATACCCTTTCTATGTTTCACATATGTCATGAACGGTTCATGTCATTTGAGGGGGCGGTAGTCCGCACTTTCTCAAATCAGATTATCGTATTTACGAACTATGGAAACCATAAATTTATTCTATAAATAAAAATACAGAATCATAGAAACAAAATAAATATAATATATATCATATATAAATATAGTTCCATTATAATGGCCACTATGAGAGGCGGTTGGAGATATTTTAACAATCATCGTTTCAGGAGGTAGTAGTTCGCCTTCCACAGAAACAAAATGTTTTTTACCCATTAGATGGTGGTGTGTGTAAGTGTAGTTATAATAATTCACATAAAAACAACCTAGTATATTTTTGATACTAGTTTTGTTATAAAGTAATGAAATAAAAGTGTTTATGGGGTTTGAGAAGTAAAATAAAAAAAATTAAAATCAAAGAATTTAAGAGAAACTGTTACCTTTAACTCGGGTAACTCCCTTTGGTTTTAAAAAAATGACCTCTTGAATTTCCGTATTCTTATGTTAGGGATTCTAAGAGGAGTCTAGTGATTTAGGGAGCTAAATTTCAAAGAGGTTTGATGAGCCAATGGGCTTGACAGGTGTGAGGAATGGGTTAGAGGTGAGGGATTTTTATACGGGGGAGGAGGTTCTCTTTAGGAATGTGTGAAAATAATTTGTTATTATATAATTATTTTGGGTTTCAAAAGGTCCAAAACTAATTATAGTCGAATATAAGATGACTCATTGTCTAAATAAAAAAATCCAATAATAATTGGACTATTTTTGGATATTATTTTAATCTTTAAAACTTATGTATTTAAATCATTAATTAATGAGGCAAACATTGCATCATTATTGATTCATATATAATATTATTTAATTGATGTCTGAAAATTAAGCAAATACCATGATGTAGGAAATATTTTTATCTTTAAAATTACTATTTATAGTCAAAGTTATAATTTATATAACCCTACGTAAAAATTAATTTACTAAAATATATTTGTTTTTGTCACTTTTGTTTTTACATTAAATTAATTAATCTAAGGTGTCATTATCACTCCAATATGGTTTCATGGGGTCCCAAAATCAACCCAAATCTGCCCATGGTCGGCCAAAAATCATCCAATAAGGTTAAGACATGTGTTAAGATAAGTTTGTATTATTATAATATTTATTTTATCTTGAATTTCCATATTTACCTTTAACCGCTCTAAATAAAAGTCAAAAGTTACTATTCAAAAAAAATCTTTTCATCTTATTGAACCACATTTTACTAAAAAATAACAACCTTGTATATGGAATTTCTATAATTCAATTAACCAAATTTGTAAAATCTTATTTAAGTGAAAATTTAGCTTTTAACTACTACTTAGTGTTTTCAATATTCATCAAAAATTGATGTTTTTCAGAAAAATACCAAATTTCATCCTAAGATAAATTTGATATTATGAATTAAAAATTTATGTCTATTTTACCAAATTAAAGACATATAATTTGGATTAATTATTTTAAAATTAATTCTCGTGGTCAAAACATATAGCGTATTTTTAAAAAACAATATCTATCAAAAGATTGACACTAATTTATGTCCAATTTCAAAGTGAAATTAATTATAATTACCACCATTGGATTAAATGGTAAAAATATAATATAATTAAAATTTAAATCCAATTAAAAAGATAATCTCACGATATAAATAAATTATATTAAAATGCATTTTTGAAATTAAAATACAGTATTTTTCACTATTCATTAAAAATGAATTTAATCAGAAAAATAGCAAAAATTTACCCAAAGTAAATTTGATTGTCCTGATTATAAAGAAGAATTTTATTTTTTCAAATAGAACATATAAAAGTGAGAAAAAATATATTTAATGAGGGTTCTCCATCAAAAGGTGGTAAATCATCCTTTTAATGTAATATATACGTAAAATTAAATTCATTCACATTTTAAGCCTCTAACTTTTATGGGATAAATGAAAAAACATTTAAAAAACATGTATAATCAAAGTGTATTAAGTTTTGTTCATTTATACCAATAAAATGTCTAGGAATTAACTACCATATAAAATAATAATATTATATTATTAGTGTGCGACATAAGATTTCAAAGAAACCCATTGTTGCGTATAGGGTACGACAACGAACATAGAGACCACTTTAAAGTAAAATTAATATTTAATTTACAAATATTAAAAAATATTAAAATTCCATATTTATTTATTTACATGGGATGTTACAGTATGATACAATAACAAATGGAAGAAAAGGTTTTATAACCTACCACTAGCCAATGTGTTGCTCTGTTTAATATGTGATTATTTTTACATAAATTACAGGAGGAATAGATATTAATGATAAACTAGTGATGATACTATTATGGTTTAGAGATATATAACATATGCTAATAGTATGGGTTTTTAAAAATATTAATAAATAGGATGAATGACTTATTAGTCATATATGGATCTTGTGATCCATTAAAATATAATTTTAGTTCTTTTGGAATCGAAAGATAATTTTTAATTACTCATTTAATGGGGTAATAGATGAATTGGAAATTTATCAAATCCTAACCAAAGAATAATATTGTGATATTGAAATATAAATATATACACTTAGAATATTGTTTTATACTATTAAGCTTTAAAATTGTACCACAAAATTAGGAATATTATCTTGAAATAAAAATTCCCTACTATTTTTTAAATATCATATTAATTTATGGCCTTTTAAATCAATACATATTTATGGGTTTGTGGTTTATTACCTTCTATTGATCATTCAAATTCTTATGATTAATTTACACTATCAATATCCTTCATCATTTGAGAATTATTATTTTATTCCATGTCTATATGTTCACATAAAAAATATTTTATCCCACTTGAAATTCTAGATATGTTTTATTCAACATTGCCTTCATATTTCCTGTTCAGTCTTATCAACAAGACGTTTTATTAACCCATTTATGATTTGTTTTTCATCAATGGTTTTTACAAATCTCAAAATCTGGAATAAATAGATCACAAATAAATTGAGCGGATAAAATTTATTAAAGGTAGAGAGAATTTGACAACCTGAGATATTATGATATATTTATTTTTAATTTCATTATTTCTCCTTGATAGCTTGTGATACATAGAATAAAATATTTAATTGAAACAAAATAATTTATTAATTTTTTTATAAAAAAAGTGACAACTACTACATAGAAATTATGTAAATAATGTAATAATATAACAAAATAATTTACAAAAATATATTGTTTAAACATTTTTATTGGTTATATATTTATTATAAATTAAAATAAAAACTAATTCGAATGTTAATGAAATTATTTAAGAAAAATATTATCTTTCTAATAGGTGGTTTAACCATGCTTTGCAAACATAATGGAAAATTAATTTTTTCTACTTATAATAACAATTTTTTATAAGGATATTTAGTTCCTAAATCAACATACCATAAACATATTAGGGTTATGTTGTACTTTTCTACAATGTTTCATTTCTCAAGGAAATTTTATATATTAAAATTTTTATTTAATATTGAGTTTTCATTTAAATAATTTAAATAGTTAAAAAAATATATTATATTTTATAAAAGAATAATATTATTTCAATTATATTACATTTAATTAAATTTTTGTCCATAAAAATTTTTCTTATTGTATTTTGACATTATAACCTTCAATAGTAATGAGAAATTTATCTTTTAACACCATATTTCTCATCACATATATGAGAAAAATTTTGAATTTTAATAATCTAGTTATGTGAGTTAAATTAGAAAAAATTGGATACGTCTTTATAATTATATTAATTTATAACATATAATATGTTCAACATAATTTTTTACTGTTATTATTGGAAAAATTATTAAATATTAATAACATAAGTTAAAGTAAAAACAAATTTACTAGGAGGATAAAGTAAAAGGATAAAGGATAAAATGACATAAAAACATGTTGAACACTCATTTTTCATGAATGTTGTTTCCTTATTTCCACTAAGGTTTTATAATAACCACTTTTTGAGGATTTTAGAAATGTATAATGTGGGTCTAATTAAATCTTTTAAAATTTTAATGCGTTTTTTCCCCCAGTTACAAAAGGCCAAAATCTCTCCTCTTATTTTGAAAATTCCAAACCACATTCATTCCAAAAGGCCTAAATAAATTACTTCATTAATAAAAAAATCCAAAGTCCATTTTTTTTATCATAAATCCTATATTGGAACAATTTTTTCCATCCTAATGGTGTTTTCCAAATAAGAGGCCATGTTCTAAAAGATAATTTTTTTCATCCATTTCATTAAAATATAATTACAAAATGATAAAATGAAAAACGCATTATCATAAGTATGATGAGATTTTTTTTAATTTATGGTAATTTCAAATAACTATATTCTCTTTCATCAAATGGGAAATTTAAATCTTGTATTGTGTGTATGACACATTATAGCCTTATGAACCGATGTAAATAGTGTTCCATTACTACCATTCAAGGATTTATATAAATAATTAGTTAACACATGTATATTAATTTTTTGATATTATTATACTTTTATATTTTATTATCATGTATAACCTCTTACATTCCATTCCTTTTAATATATGATATTGTAACTCTTGTGTAAGACAGACTACTTCCTCACAAAGTGATGTAATTCATTTTTCATATAATATTTATATGAATTTAAATGAGGATACACTTAGGGAATATATATTACCTATATGTAATTATATTAATTCTATATAATTAATATATCTCCCACTTCCTTACCATACCACCAATTATGGAAATGATAACTTCACTCGTGTGTATTATGACCTAAAGTCCCCATGAAGCGATGTGATCCATTATCTAGGTTTAATTTTAAATAATAATTATAATAATGTATATAATAGAAAATTTGTTATTAGAAAACTAACATAATTATGTATATGATGTAACTATATAATATTATCGCGAATAATAACTTTAATAAAAAATAAATATGTTAAAACTGGGAAATGGACACTCGAAAAATGATAATAATTAAATATTATTAATAAAGAAGTGGTGAAAAGTTATAAAGGGATCATATATGATATTTTAAATTTAAATATGGTTATGTAATAAATTAATAACTCAGTTAAGTTACATATATAGGTTTCATAATCACTTTCAACAAAAAAGAAGTGTGTGGTAAGGGACTTCATCTCAATTTCTATTTTTTGAAGTATATTGTAATATTATACATCTAATTTAATTTATATGATGAAAATACATCCCACTATTCATTTAATTTCATAAATAAATCATACATGATGGTATTATATGTTATATTTTATTATTTCATCTATGTTTTTTTGAATTGAAGATTAAAAATTGCAAAATAATTTCATAAGCTGATTATTTTCATTGGGATATGTTAATTATTAATTGTATTAAAAATTATAATATTATGTGTGTATTGAATTTTTAATATATTATGATGTATTTAAAATTTATATATATTTATTTATGTTTGATACACATAATATATTTATTGATTAATTCTCACTTCAACGTCGTGATCATTGTAAGGGTATATTTCACAATCTCATTTTAAAAAGTATTATTTATACTTGAATTCATATTGAATGAAAATATATTATTATTTTATAAATAATCCTTTTAATATTATTGTATTATATTTATTAATGGTGTTTTAATGTAAATGTACCATATTATTAACTTTTTACTTAAAATTATTTTGGTAATGTTATTAATAAAATATGACATCATTTATCACTTTAGTCAAAAATCAATGTTCCTTCAGAAAAAAGTTTTCCAAAAAAATAACAAAAATATTTTAAATATTATAAAATCTATTAAATATTAAATATTTTAAAAAAATTACCTTTTAAAAATAATTTTTTATGGATTCATCATGTTTTTTAAAAAAATATTTAACTTTTACAAAAAATTGTAAAGGATTTTTATAACTTATAAGGCATATGCAGAATTTCAAATCATCGTGACTAGTTAATATCAACAATATTATCTTAAAATATTCCAATGTTATATTAATATAAATTTATTATCAAAATGATATGGTATCATTTAGTGTCAAATTTCCATTTTCAAAATGAAAATGATATTTTTATAAAAATGTTTTTATGGTATTTCAATGGTATTTCTATTCATCATTGAAAAAATTGGTTTTTACTTACACATCAATAGGAAAATTTTGTACTAATTACATACTTATCAATAATACAGATGATTTATATTAATTTTAATATGTAATGTATATAAATTAACTCTCTTGATTCATTATTAATTCACTATATTTCCAATGAAATAATTACTTTCAAAAGAACATTGGACAATATATTTCCACTAAATATCCATATTATTTATCAGGGATATTTTTATTTCCTAAAAATTATATCATAAAATAATATGGTGTTGGACATTGAATTTAATTTTATTAAGTGGGGTAATATTGATAAATCTACATTTATTACTAAATATAGATATTTGATGATAAGGAATTTTTTCAGGGATTGAAATGATTATATAATATAATGGGAGTTATTTGTACATGTAGATGTTAGTGGGGAATGTTTATATATAGCCTCTTGATGCATCATTAGCCTAATTAAATGAATCTGTTTTATAACTATAGTTAAATGTGATTATGTCGTATAATTACCAGTCTATTTTAAACTATATTGTGAAAGGTAATAATAGTATATTTATCAAGATTTATATAACACCCCAGAGTGATAAAGGGTTAAATGAATAAATGATATCACTCATTTCAATATGGTGTCCCTTACTTTTCAGGAGCCTAGCTAGTTAGAACTTCCTAGTTAAGCATGATTGTCTTGGAGTAGTGATTAGTACGTGTGATCTTCTGGGAAGTTTCCAAGTGTGTGTGAGAGTGGGGACAAATAATATAGGAAAGGACATCTGTTGGTCAATGGGGATACCCAAGATGGGGAACACATGTCTTCATGGAAACTGATTGTACATAGGGGCTAGGACCTGACGACCATGTTAATGCAGGGTGTATGTGCTGTCACCGAGGCCTAGTTGTCACATTTTGTATTAGAGGAGGAACACAGCCTTATGTGTGGTGCACTGCCTTGGTTGAGATGTAGGGCACACAATGAGGATGTTGTTCTATGTGGGGGTGAATATAACACCCCATAATGGAAAAATATTAAATGAATAAATGATATGACTCATGTCAACAAGGTTCACCTTCTTTTTTGGGAGCCTACCTGGTTGGAACTCCATAGTTAATCATGCTTGGTAGAGAGTAGGGATGAGGATGAGTGATCTTCTGGGAAGTTTCCCAAGTTGTGTGTGAGTGAGGACAATGTACACTGGAAAGGTAATGTGTTGTATTATTGGGAAATTCATTAGTTAGACGACCCATTTGGGAAAGTTGGTGGGGCCTAGGGTGGGGAGAATATTTCTATAGGTCAACTGGTGGAAATTCGAGGGCCATAACCTGATGACCTTGTTTAGGGGGAGGGTGTGTATGTGCTGTCACCAGGGCCCAGTTGTCCATATTCATGAGATAAGTACATCCAATAATTGTTAAATTCATTTGGTAATAATTTAGATATTATTCTTTAGTAGATTTTCATAATGATATTATCCCTTGATTTTTTTCTTTATCAGTTTCATGATTAAAGGGAATGTGGGTTAATTTATTTTACTTTACATATTGATTTTTTTATCTAGTCATGATAGTAATTTTGTTGATTAAATTACATGTGTTTTTAGTTATTTATTATTCTATATAGATCATTCCATAAATAATCAGGAAAGAAAAATAATGTTAGTGGAATGTGTGTTCAGTAATATAACATTCCATATATATTAGCTTATGAATTGATGTTAGTTTCAACTATATGGAACCCATTTTGAGAATTTGAGCTCACCCATATTTTTTTCATTTCCAAGTATTTTCAAAAGTGTACTAGGTAAGATATGAGATTATATACTAAAGAGAATAATGATATTGCCAATAAAAATCATAATTTATATTTTAAAATGAAAAATTCATATCACATATTTATTTAGTTTACATAGAATAATAATCTATTCCATGCTTCAGGATGTGATTCCTTGTATATTAATCCAATTTAATATTTTATACACTGACTCTGGGCTCCTAGGTTCAAGGTCATTACATTGAAAATCTATTTTAAAAAAAATCCAAACTTTTTGTAGATATTTTTCCTAAAAAATATACATTTAATCTTGTAGTTGATGCTTCAATAAAATAACTATTTATGATAGTGGTTAGATATATACTTGATTTTTTTGTTAAAAAAATATTCTTTTCATCATATTATAAAATTTTTAATAAGGCCATTATTTAAAAAATGATACGAATATTCTTTTCAATTATTTTTTTAATTAAAAAAATGATACAAAAGTTTATGATAAATAATTTTAAGAATTATAAAATTATTTTTGAAATTATTTTTTAGAAAAAAAGGTTATGGAAGGAAAATATTTTTTCACAAAAGTAATAAATAAAGGAGGCATTTCATTAGAAATATTTCTATAAAATTTTTTGAAAAAAATAGAGAAAAATTGTACTATTACATGAAAATAACAAGAATAATATTATTATTAAAAAATATATCAGGATTATGATATAAATATTAAACTATTCCACCTAAGGATACTTCTGTAAAGAATCCTAAATAATGATGAAATTATAAAATAAAACATAAAAATTTTGCTAACTTTGGAAACATATTCCACATGAAAGAGGTAATTATAAATGAAACATTATAAAAAAAATTAATATAAATTGATTTAGGATATAATGTATCAAGGGGTAGTATATACACCTCATAAATGAAGATTGACGTGAATATAACATATATCCCACAAAAGTAAATGTGAGGTAAGATACCCTTACCTTAGGTTCGATTTCAATTGTATGTGTGTTAACCTCTTATATAGTATATATAGATTTTTATATTGATATTATAGAACCATGAACACTTATATAATATAACATATTGTTCTCAATTAAATTTTTATCTATTTTTTATTAACAATTATTTATTAATAACACTATAATAGATGATAACTACTTCATTTTTTATTTTGGGTTTGTTTCTGTAGTTTCATTACTTATATATTAAAGTTGTTTTGATCATAATAATATTGGTTCCCAAGATATAAATAACATATAGGTTCTTATTATATGTATTCATAACAATCCATATAATCTATAGGAATAAGAATAAATTACACCGTTCAAGGTGATTGTAGGCATATGTATATCGGAACATTGTTTTCATATTTTCAATGGATAACATAAATAAAATTTAAATAATAATTCACCTTCATAGAATCATTATTATATCATAAAAATTAGATATATTTATTCAATTTAACTATATTCTATGTAATTTCATAAAAAAATGAAAAACATTTTACATTCACCTTGGAGGTTTGTAGTCTACATATATGAAAAAAAGATGGTATTGTTATCCAGTAGACTAAAAGGTAAGTAGGTAATGTGGTATTAAAATTATATATGTATAATTATTTCATAAATAATATATATATTTATATACACACTACATACATAATTATATAATTATATTAATGGTGGTGACAAAAAGCAAATGACATTGGTTTGGGAGGTTGTGGTCCTCTTTAGACAACATCAATACTATATTTTTTTCATTAGATGGGTGTGGATATGGATATTGGTAATTCCATTAATATAATAAAAAATAATAAAATTTTAAATAATATTCTAATAATTTTATTATATTTAGTAGTTATTTTACGGTGTTAGAGGAATAAATAAATTTAGAATACATTGTTAATAAATATATATATATATATATTGGATAACCTATTTAGGTTTATACCAAATTCTTTAGAAGATTGGTTTAATGATACATAATAAGAATATAGTAATGGGATAGGTATGTAAGATATGTATTTTGAAAATCATTATATAGAACAAATGGATCATGGAGCGTTGCTAGGAGAGGAGAGGTGGTTTCCTTTTAAAAAAGGGGAAGGTGACCATATCTGAATTTACATAGAAATTTTCAAAAATATTAAAAATTGTTAAAGTCATTCCCATGTAAATAAATATTTTAACGAATCTGTATTTAATTTAATTGTAGGATATTTTTTAAAAAATGCAATCAAATAGGTTCATAATATGTTTAATTGTAATAATTACCCTTATTGTTTGGTTTAATCAACCTATGATAATGTTTATCCATAACCGCAGTAATTAATTTTCACTATTTTCATTATTCATTATGAAAAAAATTAATTAATTTTATTAAATAATATTAATTATATAGATTGAAAATTTGGAAATAATTTTTTCAAAATTTATATAATGTATTTGAAAGATGTTAATTTTAAAATAAATTTTCAAACATAGTGAAATGAAATGGGTTTCCAATGAAAATTTTTGAAATGTAAAAAATCGTTTTATATATGTATAGAACATTTAATTGATTAAAAATACAAAATTTGATTAATTTGAATATAATTTAATGAATTTTATTTTTTAAAAATATTATTAATATTTTTTTTCTTTCATATTCCTTAAACAAAATGGTTTATTTCAAAAAAGTAGTGATATTTATTTTTCAAAAACAAAATAATTTTTTTCAAAAAATTATAAAAAATAACACAAAAAAAATCATTCTAATAGGATTATTTCAAAAATAAATAATTTTTCACGATAAGTTATATTGAATTTTAAAATAAAATAATTTAAACCATGGTATACAAAACCCGATGAAACTGTTTTTTGAGAAAATATAATTTCTCACAATGTCATTTCAATTTATTTTAAGTGATTATTTTTTATTTACAATTAATTAATAACAAAAAGCATTATTTAAAATTTTTTAAACTTTATAATTCTCATAATTTAATTATTCATATTAATACCCAGCTATTTAGCAGATAGGTTATAATGATTTATGAATTTGTTGTTCTATAAGACTCGGGGTTGCATTTATTGAAAACTATCAAGGAGATTAAATTAAATTAAAAATAATCATATATTAGAATGTCATGGGGTTGAAGTTAATTAAATATAAACATTGAAATTTCATTACCTTGATAGATATTCTATTCTTTTCATAGAGTTGATATTACATCCATGTTTTTTATTGGACATACTAGAGGTGGTGGAATGTCTTGGTTGCCTCATAAATTATTCCTACTTTGTTTTAACCCATATTATGGAATGTTTGGATCAGTCATTTACCATATATTGGGTTTTCTAATTTGGATTGATTATATATCTTCTTTTATTATTTCATTTAGTGGATTATGGATAATTTATTTTTATTTTTATTCTTTTTTAGAACAAAATTATTTAGTTTTTATGTAGTCATATTTTTTGACATCTCTCTTACAAATAATTCCAACTATATATCTAGTAGAGACTGAATTTGAATTATATTTTTAAAAAATATGATAAATAATTCTCGATGAATTAATGATTCATGATCTGTACATGTGTACTAGAATAGGTTATAATAGTATCATACACATTACCTTGGTCATTTACATTATAATTCGACATTTTAGGACCCTTCATCTCTTTACTAACACATTCAATCCATTTCTCATACACATAACACACTAATTCACAGAATTATTTTTTTATTTATTAATATATTTATATGTCTAATAAAAAAACCAATAAGTGATAAATTATAACAAATTTATGTTAAATGACACAAAAAAACCCCTTTAACAAAATACCATCATTTAAAAAGTAAACATTTATTTAAATAATATCAAATGATTTAATGAATCCAAAAAACCTTATTTTAACCAAATCTATAAACCTTTTTCTTATATTAAATAATTTATATTTTAATTAAAATAAAAATACTAAAACAATTGTCTAGTAAAATTAATTTTAATTACTAGTAGATAAAAATTATACAAGTCACATCATAAAGAATCATAGGAAATAAATGGCATAAAATTACCCACCTATTATTGATGAATAAACCAAGAAGCCCATGTGAATTTTGATATATGAAGATTGATCTTGACATGATATATCAAAATAAATAAACTATATATCATTATAATCCTTCTATCATGATCCGAGATTTATGGTTCAATACCTCAATATGTAATCTAAAATGATAAATTTACTATAAGTGATCAATAAGAGGTGTGTTTAGAGAATCAAAGTGCTCATGTATATTTATCCGTTAATATATCATTTATACTATTGATATTATCAACGATTTATGTAGGGTAATCCATATTAGCCTATCCATGATGACCAATGATTTTTTAAACATGGATTATGGTGTTAATGATGGTAAATTGAAGATTATTTATTTATTTAAATTTAAATTTAAAACATTTAATCCAACTACATTGTTTGGAAGAGCTGTGTCCCAATTTTTGCACATAAACATGGATTTTTATTGGATATTATTTTATAGTATACATGGTTAGTGTTATGTTTTTGGAAAATAGTTATCTTAACAATAAGATATCATCTTCTTCTTAAACTTAATTTAATGGTTGAATATTATGGTTTGAAAACCCATTTACCAAACAATGTGTTAGTGAAAAATATTATAAAAATATTAAAATTTAGTCCAATATCAACAAAAATAATAAGAGAAATATAAATAAAAAATTAGAGGTAATAGAAACCTCTAAACAAAATAAATTTTAGTCTCTAAACAATTACTATGATTTATCATCCGTGAATAAATTTTTCATTTCTATTGGTCAAAGTTGACACTCAAGAGGGGGGTGAATTGAGTTCCAATTGAAATTTGTGTTAAAAAGATTTATATTAAAAATCCCCTAAGTTAAATAATAAGATAAACTATAGTGAATTTATAAAGATTGTAACTTTTCAATTATTTTCTCAAGAGATAGATTATTTCTCAGTTAACTAAATCTGAGGACTAGTTAACTTTTGAAACTATATTACTTTCTAACAAAAGTTATAAACACTTGCTAGTTTAACTATCAGAGTTACTTTAAAAAAAATTATACTTAAAGTACTTATAGATTAAAACAAAATAAACAAGCACATCATTTTTAACCAAGAGGTTCAGTCTCAAGACGAGACTTAGTGCTCTCAAATAGTTTATATAAACTTTTATCCACACCCTAGATTGGGGTAAACAACTGTACACATACTGTTCAGGTACTAAGACCTCTACCATATTTTTTCATGTGAAAAACAAAACAATAGAACACAAGATATCCAGGCCACAGTTAACCTCTTCCACTATCCTCAGTGGGAAACTAGAGAGTATGGGAAAGATTGAGTGAGGATTTATGAATCCTCCATTTCAGTATAGGTAACAGTGTCTATATAAAAAATAAAAAGCACTCACACTGATCAAAATGTAAATATATGAAACACAATAGAGCTAAACAGATATAGATGAGTTTGGAATGCTCTATGTGTTTTGAGTGAAGCTCTGGACTCCTTAGATTGATGCAGATGAAGCCTTGAGTCCTTCTCTGGTTTTTTCCATGAAAACAGAGTGTCGTTTTGTTGTAGTTGGCTTCCAAGTCTAGGTTGATCAGGTTGAGTGTAGGGGAACTGATTGAAGCTCTCTTCTCCTTGAATGTTTGGGTTCTACAAATTCATTGTGTGTTCTTCCTTCTTCTTCTATGCATGTGAGTCCTTGTGTATCCTTAGAAGATTGTCTCTTATGTGCATGTGAATACTGACCACCCAACCAACATATCTTTAATAGTTCTAGGTCCCTTATAGAGTTTTAGCTCCAGTAATGTAATGATTACCTTTTTACAGGTATGAGGTACGGTTCCTGAAATTCCAACCACTATCATTAATTAACAGTAGGTGCATTAAAAACATCAAATATGATTGTTGCTAAATAAACAAATAGAAATAGAGTTTAGAGAAATGCTCAATGGTTTCCATCAGTATCTCTTAGTATCAGTGGGCTTGTATCGATAGATATTTATATCGTTAGCTCTTTTATATCGGTGGACTATGTATTGGCAGACTTGTATCGGTAGATTTTGTCTTTCTGTATCGGTGGACTTCGTATCGGTATCTGTCTGTCTGTCTATTTGTATCGGTAGCTTGTATTGGTAACTATGTTCTAGTGACCTTGTGTCACAGGATGCTTGGTCAATCAGTGACCTTTACTTATAGGTATTCTATGTAATGGTAGGTCTGTATCAGTAAACATGTGCATACCGGTAGACTTAATCTATCTGTATCTCTTCTTGTATCAGTAGCGTTTATGAATATCGGTGACCTTATCTATATCAGTAGACTTATGTACCGGTGTACTTAGCTTTATCAGTAGTTGTGTATATATTTTTCTATATCAGTAGGTATGTGCATACCGGTAGACTTATGTATACCAGTGGACTTAACACTTATCTGTTCTATGCAAAACATATCCAGATTGAGTTGAAATTATTTCAATGTATGTATAAACATAGATAAACATTTATTAACATATTCCAATGATTATTTTGATATTTTTATCAACATAATAATAGGATTTCATAGATTGAAAGAATTAATATATAGATAAACATTATTTTGGATTATCAAATAATATTGAAACATAATTGAGATTATCAAAACAGGTGAGGTAAAAAATATCCCCCTTTTTGATAATCACAAATTGTGATATTATAATCCAAAAATAATCAGTAAAGTATCAATATAAAATACAATGGGCCTTATTTCTCGGTGTGAGTAATGACACTTTCAAATGTGAGATTTTAATAGTACCAGAGGATATAGTATTAAATGAAATTTTATCAGAGGTATGAAACAATTGTATCAGAGATATTCAACAAATGTATCAGAGGTAAAAATATAAAACAAATGTACCAGATGGAGATGTATTATGCTCATAAAGTATAATTATTCTTCATATCAATTCTCCCCATTTGTTTTATTTCTCCCCTGTCATATTATTTCTCCCTTATTTCTTCTCCGTAGATATTATTTATCCCCATTTGTGATTAGAAAAAAGTAAGACAGAATGAAAATACAGGAAAAGAAAAGTAACAGAGGGTAAAAGAGGTAATGAAATCATTTATATACTATTTGAGGAAAAAATACATAGAAATACATAAGTGAACCCAAATAATACTAGTGAGTCTTACAAAAGGTCCCAGACACTATTGAATCCAATGCCTGAATGTCTACATTGGATTTGGCTTTGGGTTCATAGGTAGATTCAGGCTGGTTAGCTTTTGTAGAAGTCTTGTGAATTCCAGAAAGCACGATGGATGGTTGAGCAATAGAGACTGTCCCTATCCTGTAGTGGGTTGCTCTCTTTGTGATCATATGAGTGAGGCTCCGGATTTCTTGGACTGGAGTCATCTGAGGAATAGAGGCAGGCATGGCTGGAGGTGCAATGATAGGAGTACTGTCTACATGAAAAAATGGCTGCAACAAATTCCTAAAGACCATAATGATTCCTCCTCCTATCTCCATAGCAGAGAAAATGTCATCCATGTTCTCCATAAACATGTCTAGAGTAGGAGTCAATTCCCTGAGCTTGCTCACATGTTCTTTGAAATCATGAGTGAATGGAGGTAGTTTCATGTGTTCTAACATAATCTTGAAATGGTTGTTGAGCAGATGCTTGGTATTAACCCTTTTTAAGTAGTAATCCACTTTTTCCTTTACTTAATATTGAGAGGTAGTGGCCTCTCTCATAAAATCCTAAACAATTTTCATTATATCCCTAGTGGTAGTCACCACTTGGGTCAAGGAAGCAGAGTCTACAGAGCCACTGGTAGAAGACTGTCCAGATCTTCTCTCATCACTGCTCGAATCTGATAAACATCTACAAAAGCAATGGATGAAGCAAGAGGTTTGATAGTGAATGCAACAGTCTCCTTGAATGATTGTCTTAAGTCTGTTTTCAGCTTCTAGACAACCAAATATGGAGTGCTCACATGCTCTTTGACCAACTTCATGAAATCTTCAAATACATCCACAAATTGCCTTAATACACCTCTAATTTAATTGATATCAGCATTCATTTGAGCTTGAGAACTACTCAAGGGAGTTAAGGAACCAACTGAATGCTTTAAGGAAATTACAGCTCCTGTCCAGCTCTCAATCTGAGTATTACATACTCTTATCTCATTTATCATCTCTATCATAGTGGTTGTAAAAGTATATCCAAGAGAGTGTTAAAAATATATTTCCACATTGGTTAGATATTCAAGAAAATATCTCTTTATGTATGCAATAGATGCAGTCCAAGTTTCCTTCAACTCGCCCTTTAAAAACTAAGGATCAGACATAGTAACCATATTTTCAGGCATAACTACAGGTGCTCGTTCTGTCATAATACTATCCAGAGAGTCATTCATAACATATGGAATGGATGAAATCAAAGATGTTTCCATTCTTCTTATCTCTTCCACAAACCAAGTCTTAAGAGCAGACTTCAACTGGTCTAGATAATCTTTTCTTACCACATCCTCAGGTAAATACTCAAAGAAGATATCGTAGTTAACCTGTGGTCTATTCATGGGTGTCTCATCTTCTGAATCTGGATAGTCCAACCCACAGACAAAAAAACCTGGGTCTTCTGCCCAGTCTTCAATTCCAACAGATACTAAAACATTTCCAATTCTGGTAGGATTCTCCCCCTCAATCTATGCATTCTTCTATATATAAATAGCACCCTCAGCAGGTCGGCCTTCCTCAGAAGAATCTTCCACAACCATCTTCAATTCATCAGTAGGAGGCTCCTAGGGAAGAGGTTCATGTCTATCTACATCATCAAGAATAGCCTCAAGCATAGCAGTACTTCCAATCAATGGACTCAAACTCAAGGTGGCAGAAGCATATGCTTCAGTTTCAGATTCTTCTTCTTCCTCATTATCTAGAGCAACCTGGTCGTCCTCATGAATAGGTGCTTCTTCATTTCTCTCTTCCAAGAATGTTTCCTTTTCATATGATACAATTTCAGCAGTAGGACATGGAGGAAAGTATGGATCCCTTCCATCAGCTATAGAAGTATCCTCCTCATCAATATCATCACTATACTAAGGTTCCTCTTCATCAGGTCTTATACATGGATCCCTCACATCCTTAGGCCTAGAAGGATGATCCACAAGATTAAACTTATCATATATATTCTCATCATCACTAATCAATTCTCTTCTCCATGGAGTCCAATTGATATTCATGTACTTACAAATAGTGCTTGTGATGCAAAAAATGTTCCTCACCACTACTGTCTCATCCTGAGAATCGGCTAATCCCTTCACTTTGATCATAATCAAAATTAAATTTTCAAAGAATAAAGCATTGGATTTTGAATTATGCATGGTCGTATCCTCAATATGAGTCAATAACAATCTACATAGATTCACCTTAACACCATGTCTTAACAGATGCAGAAAATAAATATCTTGGTATTTCAGATTTGCAAAGTCCCCTATCCTTAGACTTAGAACATGTTTAATGAACTTGAACAACAATCTATTTTCTCCATCCATATCTATAGCAACCAATTTTCATGGTGTGCCATCTCCTGTTAATTATTCTAGAGCCTCTTCATATTCAAAGATGTCACTTGTAGGAGGTACTGATTTCGAGAAATATCCAAACTCATTTTCATGTGGAACATTCAAGAACTCAGCCCACTCAATAGAAGAGAAAGCTATTTCATTATCATTCACAACTGATATCATCCTGTCCTCAGCTTCTAATTTCTCAAATAGAAAAAACTCATAAAATTATTTTTCCAGCTTCAGATAATAAGGACCATTGTTGTTTGAGAAGCATTCAACACATTTTTTATCTTCAAGTACTTCCAGAACTAAAGACTTACTGGACATCAACCATTCTACGCACAACTCTTTCTCAAATACTATTTCCCTTTGAACGTGATGCATATTTTTTGGTTTCCTTACTTCAATTCCACCAAATAGACTCTCCTTTGAGTCTCTTGGCATTCGGATCATCATCCTTTTCACTAAAAGATGGTCTCTTTACTCTTTCAATTTTGCAAATCGCGAGGCTTAGGGTTCAAAGATTTTGGAAGCTAAGGTTTGAAGGTAAAGGGTTCGAGGTGGATTGAGAGAGGTCAGGTCATATTTTTTTATCATTTAGGAATAAAAAAATAAATAAATAAAACATAATAAGTAAAATATAAATTATACAGATTCCAGCAGCTATAGATATAGAAGTTTAAAAACAGTGCAATCCTAACGGTAGGGTATACCAGTGAGGATTCCTAACTGTGAGGTATTCTAATGGTGAGGTCCACCAATAGTGAGGTATAACAGTGAGGTATAAGGTATAACTGTGAGGGTTCTAATGGTGAGGTTTCTAATGGTGAGGTTTCTAACGGTGAGGTTTCTAACAGTGAGGTTACTAACGGTGAGGTCTCTAATAGTGAGGTTTCTAACTGTGAGGTTTCTAACTGTGAGGTTTCTAACGGTGAGGTTTCTAACGGTGAGGTTTCTAACTTACAAAGTCTATCATTCCTAAATCAGGTCTAATGTAGCTTAACCTATCCGAAAATAAATTCTTGGTGAAAATGTCGACTAATTGATGTTCATTACCTATAAATTCAAGAGTAATATCATCCTTTTGGTAATGATCTCTCTGAAAGTGGTGCCTTACATAAATGTGTTTGGTCCTAGAGTGATATACAAGATTCTTAGAGATATTAATCGCACTAGTGTTATCACAGTTTATAGATACATGTCTAAACTGATATCTGTACTCCAATAATGTATGTTTCATACCCAAAATTTGGGCATAGCAACTACCAGCATCAATGTATTCTACTTTAGCAGTATACAATGCAATAGAATTCTGCTTTTTACTACACCAAGATATAAGGTATTTACCAAGAATATGACATGTTCCAGAAGTGACCTTTCTATCTAACTTGCAACCAGAAAATTTGACATCTGAATAACATTTTAAGTTGAATGATTGTCCTTTTGGATAAAATAATCCTATGTTAGTAGTCAGTTTAAGATATTTTAAAATTCTTTTAACATAAGCATGTGTGGCTCTTTCGGATTAGCTTGAAATCTCAAACTCATACACACACTAACCATAATATCCAGTGTACTAGTAGTAAGATATAGTAGACTCCTTATCATACCTTTGTAGATTGTTTGATCCACTGGTTTTCCAGTTTCATCACCATCCAACTTACAACTATTACTCATAGGTGTATCACTTTCCTTAATAATATCTAAACCAAAATGTTTGAAATGATCGTTTTTATATTTAATTTGATTTAAAATAATACCATTTTTATTTTGAAAAACGTAAACTCCAAATAAGTATTTGAGTTCTCCCATTAAACTCATTTCAAATTCATTTTTCATACTCTTTGAAAAATCAATACACAAGGTATTTTTAGAAGATCCAAAAATAATATCATCATCATAGATTTTCACTATCAAAATATCATTGGAAATTATTTAAATAAATAGAGTTGGATAAGAAATCCCTTTAGAAAAACCTTTTGAAATAAAAAAATTACTAAGTCTATCATACCGAGATCGTGGAGCTTTTTTCAAACCATATAAAGCTTTATAATGTTTAAAAACTCTGTTTGGAAAATGAGGATTAATAAATCCAGGTGGTTGTTCAACAAAGACATCTTCAACTATAAAAACATTTAGAAAAGCACTTTTAACATCCATTTGATATAACTTTAAATTTAGATGAGCAGCATAGGCAAGTAGAATCCTAATAACTTCTAATCTAGAAACATGTGAAAAGGTTTACTTATAGTCTATTCCTTCATATTGACTATACCCTTGTGCAACTATCCTTGCTTTGTTTCTAACTATGTTTCCAGACTCATCCAATTTATTTCTAAAAACCCATTTAGTGCCTATGGTAAAAGTGTCCTTAGGTCTGTCAACTAATTCCTAGGCTTTGTTTCATTAAAATTGATTTAATTGTTCTTGCATAGCCATTACCCAAAATTCATCATTGATTGCATCATTGATATTTTTAGGTTCTAAATGTGAAAGAAAGGTATGATGTTCAACCTGACTTCTAAGAGAATCTCTACTCTATGACCCTCTATCAAGATTACCAACAACAGCATCTAAATGATGATTCTTTAGAATCCTAGTTGATCTAGTAAAGGCAGGACTTGAAATTTCTAGTTCTTCTCTATGTTCGGGTTCACTAGAAGCAGATTCTAGAACATTTCTAGAATTTCATGGATTTATAGCAGGTTCAATGGTTTTATCATTAAGGTCCAGAATAGACAGATCATCTTCAAGAATTTCAAGAGAAGGCTTAGGTTCATGTGGATCAGTTTCAACAAATTTGATGTGAACAGATCCTTCCACACATTTGGTTCTTTTGTTAAAGAATCTATAAGACTTACTGGTTTTATAGTAATCTAGAAAGATTACCTCATCACTTTTAGAAGAAAATTTGTCAAGATTATCAATATTATTAAGAATAAAGACTTTACAACAAAAAACTATGAAGTAACTAACTTTAGGTTTCCTATTATTCCATAGTTCAAAGGGGTCTTTTTATGAACAGGTTTAATCCAGACTCTATTTATAATAATACAAGATGTATTGATAGCTTCATCTCATAAGTAAACAGGTAGGTCATACTAATTAAGCATAGTTCTTTCAATTTCCTGAAGGGTTATATTCCTTCTTTCTACGACACCATTCTATTGAGGTGTCCTAGGGGTAGAGAAATTATGATTGTTGCCATTGTGTGAGCAGTAAGATTCAAACTCAAGATTTTCAAAGTCACGACCATGATCACTTCTCAGGGTCTTAATCTTAAGTCCACTAATGTTTTCTACAGACTTGAAGTATTTAATAAAGTAAGAGTAAGCATCAATATTGTGTGCTAAAAAATAGACCAATGTATATCCAGAAAAGTCCTCTACTAGGACATGAACATAGTGCTTCCCATTTAAAATAGAAACTCTAGAGGGTCTAAACAAGTCCATGTTAAACAACTTGAGAGGTTGAGAAGTTTAAAATTATTTCTTTAATTTGAATGAAACATTATGTTAATTTCCCTTTTGATAGGGAGTGCAAACTTCGTCTGATTGGAATTTTAATTGAGGTTTGTCACTAATTAAATTTTTCCTAGTTAGTTTTCCAAGTGAATGAATGTTGGAATGTCCTAAACTTATGTGCCACAACCAAGACTCTTTATGAAAATCATTTAAACAAGGAACCTTTTTTTGGCTAAATAATTTATATCTACAGTATAAACATTTTCATTTATTAGGGCATAAAATAATAAAACATTTTTAGAATTTAAAACATTACAAGAATCATTTTTGAATTTAACATTGAAAACATCATCACACAACTGAGAAATGATTAATAAGTTGTATTTTAATCTATCAACAAATAATACTTTAGAAATTAAAACTGAATCAGTGTTACCTATCTCGCCTAAGCTGAGGATTTTTCCTTTTGAATTATCACCAAAGGTGAAATACCCTCCATAATCCTTGATTAAACTCTTGAATCATGAGTAATCTCTAGTCATATGCCTTGAACATACATTATACAAGTACAATATCTTCTTATGGAAACTCTTCAAGAAGGTCTCCTACAAAACCAGTTTAAACAGAAAATGATTTTGGTACCTAGATCTTCTTGGGTCCAGACAGGTTAGCAAGCAGAACTTTTGGTACCGAGATTTTTCTCATGAGTTTCATATAATTTATAGAATCAATATATTTTGAATGATAAACATTGTCTGATCTATAACTAGGTGAATTTTTAGTTCAAGCATATGAACTTCCAGAACTAGAAATAGTAGCATTCTATCTAGATTTAGGAATAAATCTAGTTTTAGTAATCTGTCTCTGTTCAGGCTGATAGCCTATTCCTATGGTATATTTTGGTGAAACTTGTTTACCTAACATTTGTGTAAGTGTATCCTTTCCATTTGTGCATTTATCTATGTCATTTCTTAATTTCTCATTAGACAATTTCAGATCAGTATTTTCCATTAACAATTGAGTATTCTTCTCCTTTTCTAATTCTAATGCATATTTGACACTACTAGTTAAAGAGTATTATTTCCTTAATGACCATTACATATCCTTCAATTCAATATAGGTTTCTTCTAGAATATTACAATATTCAAATAATTCATCACTAGAAATATTTTCAGATTTAGAATCAGAATCAACTCCGGAATAATATGAATTAAAAGCAGGAGTATCCAATGTTTCCTCAGATGTGTTTGTCATGAAACACATATTAGATTTTTTAGATTTTTTATCTTGAGTGGAATCAGAATGACTTGAACTGCCTTATGAATCACTCCATGTTTCTTTCATTGCTTTCTTATATTATATATCCTTGTAGTCATATTTTTTATTGTAGTTTAATTTTTTATAGTCTGGTTTTACATGTCCTTTCCTTTTGCATTCATAGCAGACTATGTCATCACTTTTATCAGTCCTTTTCCAATACTTATTCCAATGACCTTTATTGTCATAATTTCCCTTGTAATTGGATTTTCTAAAAAACTTATTCTTTCTATAAAACTTCTTAAATCGTCTGGCTATCTGAACCATTTCAGCATCACTATCAGAATCTGAACGTTCACTTGTTGATATTTTAGTAGGTATGTGATCGTTCTGCTTTTCCTTGCTCTTTGAGGCAGTAAACTTAAATTCCACTGACTTCCTCTTTGGTTCATCATCTTCATCCTTTTTTACTTTTTTCTCTTCTTCATACATCATTAACATACCAATAAGCTCCTTAACAGGTAGTGAACTTATATCACAATATTCTCTTATTGATACTGAAGTGCCTCTCCATCTCACTGGCAAACATCTTAATATCTTCATGATTTGTTCTTTTGCTGGAACAACCTTTCCTTGTGAGTCCATTGTGTTGACTATCTCATTGAACCAGAGATACATGTCATAAATAGGTTCATCAGGATTCATTTTAATTTTGTCCTATTTAATAGTGTAGTTAATCAGTCTCATTTCATTTACATCAGTTTTTCCCTCATGGGAAATAGCCAATGTATCCCAGATTTCAATAGCAGTTTTACAATCAGATATTCTATTAGATTCTTCATCTCCTAAAGCACAATACATATCATTCATTGCATTACAATTATTATTGTAAGAAGTTTTCATAGGTTCATCCCAAGTAGTTATTTAGGTTTTTGGAATTTTATACTGAGTCTCAATAGCAGTCCAAATACCAAATCCCATACTTTCTAAATGAATTTTCATTTTCAGTTTCCATTGGGAATAGTTAAGACCATTAAAGAAAGGTGGCCTTTTGGTAGCAGCTCCTTCCAATCTACTATTTATAATTAGATTTTAGAAAATATATTTAAAGAGATAAAATTTAGAACTAACAGAAATTTATGATCTTTAAGATACAACAAAAATCATAGTTGAAATAACAAGGTGTTTTTAAATAATTTATTAATAAACCTTAATCTGATACCAAATGTTGGTCGAAGTGGAAACTCAAGAGGGGGGGAGGTGAATTGAGTTCCAATTAAAATTTCTGTTAAAAATATTTATATTAAAAATCCCCCGAGTTAAATAATAATATAAACTGTATTGAATTTATAAAGATTGTATATTTTCAATTATTTTCTCAAGAGATTGATTATTTCTCAATTAACTCAATCTGAGGATTAGTTAAATTTTGAAACTAAATTACTGGATAACAAAAGTTATAAACACTTGCTAGTTTGACTATCAGAGTTACATTAAAATAGATTTATTTAAAGTACTTCGCAGCAGAATATCCAATATATCTTACATCAAAATTAACAAGCCCAACAGTTTTAACCAAGAGGTTTAGTGTCAAGCCAATGCTTAGTCTTCTCAAATAGTTTATATAAACTTTGATATGCACCCTAGATCGGGTTATACAATAGTACAAAGACTATTTAGGTACTAATACATCTACCACATTTCTTTGTGGAAAAAACAAAACAATATCACATAGGCTATCCAGGTCACAGTAAACCTCTACCACTATCCTCAGTGGGAAACTAGAGAGTATGAGAAAGATTCTGTAAGGATTTATGAAAACTCCATTTCAATACAGGAGACAGTGTGTGTATAAAAATATAGAGCACACACACTTCTCAAAATCTAAATATATTAAACACAATAGAGGTAAACAGATATAGAAGATTTTAGAATAATCTATGTGTTTTGAGTGAAGCTCGGGACTCTTTGGATTGATGCAGATGAAGCATTGAGTCCTCTATTTTTTCAATAAAACAGAGTGTTGTTTTTTTGTAGTTGGCTTCCAGGTCCATGTTGATCAGTTTGAGTGCAGGTGGACTTGTTGAAGCTCTTTTCTCCTTTAATGATTAGTTTCTACAAATTCTGTATGTGTTCTTCCTTTTTCTATGCATGTGAGTCCTTGTGTATCTTTAGAATATCATCTCATATGTGCATGTGAAGACTGACCACCCAACCAACATATCTTTATTTGTTTGAGGTTCTTTTATATATATTTATCTCCAGCAATGGGAATGATTACCTTTTTATAGGTATGAGGTACGGTTCCTGAAATTCCAACCACTATCATTAATTAATAGTCGATGTGTAATGGCCCGGACCTCTTCGGCCCATTCCTTTGTCAAAAAGAGGTCCATGAAGTGTTCTGGAGGGTAAAATGGACTTCTCCCACACTTTTCATAATTTTGAAACTACACGTTGTGTACCACATCATCAGGTATACCCCATGATGAAGGTCGTGTCCTTACCGTGTGAAATAAATGGGTACACGTCGTGTACCCCAATACTACATGCCATGTAGTCTCTCCCCCGCGTATGTGTTGCCCTCAAATCGTGTGTTGACCAGTCAATGGATGTGTGACATTTTGGAGTTGTGTCCTTACCGTGTGAAATAAATGAGTACATGCCATGTAGCCAATACTACACGTCGTGTAGTCCCTCCCCGCATACGCATTACCTTCAAACCGTGTGTTGACAAGTCAATGGCTGCGTGCCGCGTTGAAGGCCGTGTTGGAAGCCGCGTGGTGACCGTGTGAAATGGCCGAGTACACACCGTGTACCATAAAGTACATGACATTTACTTTTGTTTTTCATGCCTATAAAAGGATGGGTCCCCTCCTCCTTTTCAACTCACCCCTCTCCTCCCATTCCTCTGAGCAGAGCTCTCCCAAGAGACTCGAAGGCTCTTTTTCTTCCATAACTTCTTCGTTAGAGCTTCGATTTACGATCCGTAAGTGGCCACAGGATCGTAACGACGAGGAGGAACTTTTGAGATTGTATCAATTGTCTTTCATTCGGACTTTCCTTTCTATCTTCCACATGAGGAGGTTTTCCGGGATTTGACAGAAGTGACAGATGCCGACAGACGTCTTCTAAAGTTGATCCAGGGGAGCGTTGTAATCAGAACCTGTTGAGGTAGGGATCTTACCTTCATCTCTAAAAATTTTTAATCATGCGGGGTGGGTATCCTCTTGTTTTCATGAGAACCGGTTGAACCTTTAAATGAATATAATAACTGGTTAAAGAACAGGGATGGGGAAGTTGTTACGTTTATCTTTATATCCTGTGATATTATGTTGTTAATTGAATAGGATCATGCCTACTGAAAATCACGGTCGTTGGGGGCCTTTGCTTGTGCAATTAAATGTTGCCCTATCTTTCTAGACCATTTTTTGTGGATGGAAACTTTGTTGAATGTGGAATTTGGTTAATCACATAAAGTTGGATGATTTAAAATATGGAACCCTTGTGTGATCACTCCAGTTGAACAAAGTGGAATAATGAACATGTGGGTGTTGGCTTGGATATGTGGCTTTGTGATGGGGGTGTTTTTGTGGGTTGTTGTGGATCGGGTGAGCAGCGGGGCTGCGGTTGGCTTGGTTGTGGGTTGGTGTGAATGCTATGTTGGAGATGGGCAGTGGGGCTGTGATAAATGGTATTAAAGGGATAACAATATATGGTTTTGGTGTGATTGTGGTTATGGTGGTTGGCAGTGGGGCTTCAAGGATGGGCTTGAATGTGAACGAACTGTGGGTTGTGGATAATAAATAAAAAGTGGAGGAGTTAACAAATGGTGGGGAATGTAAATTAAACTGAAATAATAATCAATGGGGTTAGTTGGTTAATAAGAGGGACTTGGTTTTGTTGCTTGTGTTTTCCTAACTCGATTTGTGGATGGCAGGGATATACTTTACAAACGATTGATATGGTTGCTTGCGGTTGTTTGCCTAGTAGTTAAGGAACTAAATAAACAAATTCTTCTGAAACGTGAAAACCTAAATGGGGTTGGGGTTTTTTGTTGTATGCATGCTTCGTAGTAGTAGTGCCGAGGCACGTGCTCAGTTTCTCTATTTAGAAGCCATAGGTTGGGTTGTTTGTTTGGTATACATATATGTATCTGTATCTTTTGTGTTTTATTGCACCCCACCCATGTTGAGAACTTAGTGCCGAACACTCCCTTTTCATGGGAGAGTGTGTTTTCCCCTTAGTTACTAGCTCCTTCCTGCTCCTTCTTCCCTAGGCTGTGATGGAATGAGACGACCTTACACCCAAAACTCTTCGGGTAGGTTTCAATTTGGGTGGTTTTTGCCCAAGACTCTTCGGGCAGGTTTGTTTTACCAAGAATCTTCTGGATGAGGCCCAGGTGTCTTCGGGCGAGAGTTCTATTACTATTACTATTCCCAATATTCTTCGGGATGGGGCCTAGGTGTGTGCGGGTGGGATACGTGGTTTTGAGGCCCAGGTGAGTGCGGGCGGGATACATGGTTGTGAGGCCCAGGTGTTTGCGGGCGGGATGTGTGGTTCTTGAGGCCTAGGTGTGTGCGGGTGGGAAGAGTGTGGTAGTGTCAGGACGTTCGCCGTTAGGAAAGCAGCTAACTAATGGGAAATGGTGCGGGGTACCCAATAATCTTGTTTTTATATACTACTACCTATTGTGATTTTGTTTTTGGTGAGTGTGGCTGGTGAGGTTGGGTGGATAGAATTCCTCGCTAGGTTTCTTCTGTTTTTTTCATGGGACATTAGGATGTCTCCCCACTTATGCATGAGAGATTTAGGTTTCCCTACTGAGTATACTTGTATGCTCACCCTACAATTACATTCAGGTTTCCAGGAGGAATACCAGGGCTGTGCAAGACCCTACTAGTCGGGACAGTTGGAGTTGTTGCTGTTGTTGTACTCTTGTTTCTTTTGGTATTGTACTTTTGAGCTTTCTTGTACTTGTACCTTGTTTCAAAACTACTTAAACATGCATGTGGGATTTGTTTGGGTTTATTTCAATACACTTGTTCTTTTCCTTTTTGGTGGTTGACTTGTCCTATTTCCCGATCATAAATAATAAAAAGGGTAATGCCTCCCATATTTGTGAAAAATCATACCCTTGGTGATAGTCGCAGCCTCGGGGCCTACTAGAGGCAGGACTCAGGGGTCATTATCTCCCTTTCACCATTGCCAGCTCAGGAGGGGCATCTTTGGTGGGAGGGGGTCGTGACAGAATGGTATCAGAGGTGATGGTTGAGAGATAGGATGGAGTCTGGAGTTAGGCACAGTGAGGATTGCATGGGATGGTAGGGCAACGGTGTTGGTTAATCTAGGTGCGTGACATTGGCTAGGGAAGACTAGCTAGGACATGGGATTTTAGGGCCCCGCTGATCTCATGCAATGACTCTGAGCCTACCGAACAACCAAGTGAGACTACATTGATTGCAGGTTAGAGACCATAGGGAATGTACATTCATCATCATGATTGTGTTTTACTTGATTTGGGTGTTCTAGGAAATAAATTGAATAAAATGATAAAATGAAACCTTGATAAATTTTCCATGCTACTTGGGCTTAGGCGATCCTTGTTTACCGTACAGTTATGGCACCTGGAGGTCGTCCCCGGGTGACTCAAACGACCGAGGCCCGACAGATTCTGGCAGTTGATTAGGTGAGGATTGATCGAGAGGGGTAAGATAGACGGTGGCAGAAGATTCTACATTCTTTCCAGTGGAAGACCCTCAAGAAGTACGAGGGTAGTACTTCAGATACGGAGACGGAGGGGTGGCTTGAGGAGCTAGGGATCGCTTTTGCCTTGATCCATGCTTCGAGGGAGTATTGGGTTCCCCTAGTAGTCAGTCAACTGAGATGTGTGGCGCGATAGTGTTGGATGCTCTACCTCAGAGAAGGGATAGAGGCAGAGGTTCCGTGGGCTGACATTGAGAAGGAATTCCGAGTGGAATTCCTTTCTTCCATGATCAAGGAGGATAAGCAGCAGGAGTTACTCTCCCTTTAGCAGGGCAGTATGTTAGTACGAGAGTTGGGGATAAAGTTCAAAGATCTCTTACGCTTTGCTCCGGATCTCTTTCCATATGAGGAGTCTCAGGCGAGACGTTTGGAGGAGGCGCTTCGTCCTTTGCTCCAGTATGTTTTCACCCCCTTCACCGTTCCGACGTACTTGTCAGTATATAAGAAGGTAGAGGTTGTAGAGAGGATGCACTCACTTGGAGGTGCACCGCGTGAGGGGATCCTGCCAGGTTCATCGAATGGGAAGGCAGTAAGCAGTAGGTCTCCTGTGATGGGACCATCCAGGTTCAGGCCAGTGGGTAGCAAGCCCCAGTAGTTCTAGTTCAGATCGTCAGGTCCTCGTCCCTTTTTCATATGCCCAAAACCGAAGTGTTTTTCTTGTTGAGGTTTCGGGAAAATTCAGAGTTGGTGCCCGAACCGAGTTCAGTATGGTGGAGGTGGGCAGGTTCAGCGCCCACCTCAGCAGCACCAGTTACCGGTGAGGCCCTTCCAGCAGCAGCAGGACTATGCTTCTCTGAGGGCAGACATTGTAGGAGGAGGCCGACATCAGGGTGCTCCTCAAGGACCTCGACTAGGGAGTTGTCGAGGAGGTGGAAGACATCATAGAGGCAGAGGATTTGGGCGTAGATAGTTGCACGCAATAGATTTGGCAGCTCGAGCGGGACCAGAGGTGGTGCGAGGTACGGTTTTTTTTTTCAGCACTCTCATTTCTTCTTTGTTCGATTCGGGAGCTTCACACTCCTTTATTGCACCTGTTCTAGCTCATGCTTTGGGAATATACATAGAGAGACTTTCCGTACCACTGGTGCTGACTACACCAGTTGGAGGCCAGACTAGCGTATCTTGTGTTTGCCAGGGATGTGGGTTGATGTTGGGACCACATTGATCTAGTGGGGATCTTCTTCTATTACAGATGTAGTCATATGATGTCATACTAAGCATCTACTGGTTGTTTTATGTTAGTGCCATTATCGACTGCTTCCAGTGAAGAGTCGTGTTCTCCGATGTGGATGGGCAGTGTGTAGATTTTGTTGGTGAGATGAGCTATCAGGTGGGAAGCCGGCGTGTGGGGCCTCTCCTTTCTTTTTTAGGTGGGTTATCAGTGGTTCCAGCTGCTGTAGAGATTATGGATGTCCTAGAGGTTGTTGGGGAGTTCCTTGATGTTTTTTTCCGAGGAGGTTGTGACTCTACCCCCCCCCCCCCCCAGATGATCTCTTCGACCAGCTGAGGGGAGCAGGTTGGTTTTCTAAGATCGACCTATGATCTGGATATCATCAGTTGAGGGTAAAGGACAGTGACATCTCGAAGACGGATTTCAGGTGCAGGTATGGGAACTTCGAGTTTGTAGTGATTCCATTCGGAGTTACGAATGCACCAGATGTGTTCATAGGACTTATGAACATTGTCTTCCGAGAATTTATGGACCAGTTCATCGTTGTGTTTATCGATGACATCCTGATCTACTCAAGATCAGAGGAGGATCATGTTGAATATCTCAAGGAAGTCTTAGAAGTCCTTTGACACCACCAGATTTATGGGAAATTATCGAAGTGTAAGTTCTTGACCCAAGAAGTACACTTCCTTGGGCACGTAGTGTCTCATCATGGAGTATCAGTGGACCCGTCGAAGTTGGAGGCAGTTGTTTCTTGGGAAGCACCCAAGAGTGTGGAAGAAGTTCTTAGTTTCTTGGGGTTAGCAGGTTACTATCAGAGGTTCATTTCGGACTTCTCTCGAGTTTTTGCTCCATTGACAGCTTTGACTAGGAAGAACCAAGTCTTCTTATGGAGCGAGCACTACCACAAATCTTTCGACTACTTGAAGGATAAGTTTGTCAGTGCTCCAGTACTTAGGTTTCCAGAGGATGGGTTGTTGTATGAGGTGTCTTGTGATTCTTCTGACCATGGTTTGGGGTGCGTACTGATGTATAAGAAGGGTGTGATCTGTTATGGGTCTAGGCAGTTGCGCCCTCACGAGCATAACTACGCCACCCATGACCTGGAGCTTGCAGTAGTAGTGTTTTCACTAAATTTTTGGTGACATTACGTCATTGGGGAGCACTTTGTGGCCTTCTCAGATAACAAGAGCCTGCGTTATATATTCTATCAGCATGACCTGAACTTGCGGCAGTGGAGATGGGTCGAGTTTTTCCAAGACTATGATTTAAAGATCTCTTACAATGAAGGTAATGGAAATGTTTTGGTTGATGCCCTGAGCAGGAAGTCACATAAGTAAGGGGTTCGGAAATCCACTGATGCTTGGAAAGCGATGGAAGAGTTGGCCGCCTTGCACTTGGATGCAAGGCTAGAAGGTGTTAGTGGTTGTTGGTTTTAGATGACGGTGTAGTCCTCCTTGTTGCAGCAGGTGGAAGAGTCTCAGTGGGGGGACTCCGAGGCATAAGTAATGTGGGATCGTGTCAATCAGGGAAATGCTCCATAAGGATGGTCAGAGGATAGCCGACATTGGATGCTTTTTCATGGAAGGTTGTTTGTTCTGGAGGCGATGCGTGAGGGAGTTCTCCGTGAGTTCCATAGCTCAGCCTTGGTGGTACATCCTGGAGTTTCAAAAATGTACCGAGGCCTGAGAGAACAGTTTTTGTGGCCCGGGGTGAAACGGGCAGTGGAGGAGTTTGTGGCTAAATGCCTTGTGTGTCAGCAAGTGAAGGATGAACACCATGTTCCCAGTGGTTTGTTGCATCCTTTAGATGTCCCCAAGTGGAAGTGGGATGAAATCTTAATGGACTTCTTCACAGGACTACCCAGAGCTCAGGGTGGTTATGATGTTATCTGGGTAGTGGTGGATCATCTGACGAAATCGGCTCACTTCTTTGCAGTTAAGGAGTCGGGCCCGATGAGTACCTTAGCACAGAGGTACGTAGACGAGGTGGTGCATTTTCATTGAGTTATGAAGACTATCGTCTCAGACCGGGATACTCGGTTTACCTCATGAGTCTGGAGGGGGTTACAACATGCTTTTGGCACCCAGCTACGCCTTATCACTGCTTTCCACCCCCAGACCGACGGGCCGACATAGCAGACTATCCAGACGTTGGAGGACATGCTGCGAGCATGCGTTCTGGATTTCGGTGGGTCATGGGTACGACACTTGCCTTTATTAGAGTTTTCCAACAACAACATCTTCCACTATACTGTTGGAATGGCGTCGTTTAAGGATTTGGATGGAAGACCATGTCGTTCACCCATTTATTGGGCAAAGGTTGGTGAGATAGGTGCTCTTGGTCCAGAGGTAGTGTAGAGCACCACAGAGAAAGTCCAGCTTGTACGTGAGAGGATGAAAGCAGCTCAGGACCAACATAAGTCTTATGTTGATCATTGGAGGAGCCCTTTGGAGTTCGAGGTGGGAGACCATGTGTTCTTGAAGGTTTCCCCTCGACGTGGGCAGTGGAGGTTTGGGAAAGGGATCAAGCTCTCACCTAGGTTCATCGGACCTTTTGAGGTGCTGAGGCGAGTGGGCGAGGTGGAATATCAGCTAGCCCTACCACCTCAGTTGGAGAAGGTTCATGAAATCTTATACGTCTCCTAGCTACGTCGATACTTACATGACAACTCTCATGTTATCGACTGGGGAGAGTAAGATATGGGAGACGATGCGACCTTCGAGGAACGACTAGTCAGAATCAAGGATCGTAAAGATAAGGTGCTCCATGGACGAACAATTCCCTTGGTATGTGTGTTGTGGAGGCATGGCGGCCTCAAGGAGAGCACTTGGGAGCGAGTGGCCCAGATGCACGCTCATTACCCGGAGTTGTTTTGACTTGTGTTTTCTTTGTTCTTCTGACCTTTGTTTTGATGTTATACTTTATACCTTTGATATATGGAATGCTTCGCTTGTCAGTTGTGAGACGTTTTGTTTCTTTGTTCCCTGGAAGTGTGTAACATGTCCAGATGTGTGGGAAAAGGATAAAAACATGATCCTTAATCGAGACGCATTAATTCGGATGTGATTGAACCTATTCGGGTGAGTCAGTGCCACCTAAAGCAGATAATATCTCAACATAGGAGAAGTAATTTCCCCAAACCACATGTTTGGGCAGTGTGTTGGTTGTGTGGTGTTGGGGGGTAGTGAAAGTTGAAAAATCCTAATGTATGAAAGTGGGAAGACCCAATTAGTAATCAAGACATATTAATGAGGATGAAATTAAAACCGTGCAGGTGAGTCAGTGCCGCCTAAAGCGGATAATATCTCGACATAGGAGAATGAATTCTTAAAACATATGATTAGGGTTGTTGGATGGGTTCCTGTTATAATAAGGGACCTAAGAGGTATCTTGTTGGGTTCCTCTGGGTTGGCTTCTAAATTCTCGGGGACAAGAATGTTATAAGAGGTATCTGATGTAATGGCCCAGACCTCTCTGGCCCATTCCTTTGTCAAAAAGAGGGTCATGAAGTGTTCTAGAGGGTAAAATTGACTTTTTCCACACTTTTCAAAATTTTGAAACTACACGCCGTGTAGTGTGGGTACACGTCGTGTACCCCATCGTCGGGTATACCCCGTGTTGAAGGCTGTGTCCTTTCCGTGTGAAATAAATGGGTACACGCCGTGTACCTCAATACTATATGTCATGTATTCCCTCCCCGCATATGCATTACCCTCAAACCGCGTGTTGACCAGTCAACGGTCGTGTGCCATGTTAGATCTGTATCCTTACCATGTGAAATAAATGAGTACACATCATGTAGCCAATACTACACGTCGTGTAGTCCCTCCCCGCATACGCGTTACCTTCAAACCATGTGTTGACCAGTCAACGGCCACGTGCCGCATTGAAGGTCGTGTTGGAAGCCGCGTGGTGACCATGTTAAATGGCCGAGTACACACTGTGTACCATAAAGTACATGTCGTTTAATTTTGTTTTTCATGCCTATAAAAGGAGGGGTCCCCTCCTCCTTTTCAAATCACCCCTCTCCACCCCATTCCTCTGAGCAGAGCTCTCCCAAGAGACTCAAAGGCTCTTTTTCTTCCATAAATTCTCCGTCTGAGCTCTGATTTACAATCCGTCAGCGGCCATATGATCGTAACGACGAGGAGGAACTTGTGAGCTTGGATCCATTGTCTTTCCTCCGGCCATTCCTTTCCAACTTCCACCATAGGAGGTTTTTCCGGGATTTGACAGAAGTGACGGACACCGACGGACATCTTCTAAAGATGACCCTTGGGAGCGTTGTGATTAGAACCTGTTGAGGTAGGGTTCTTACCTTCGTCTCTCTAAATTGTGCATCATGTGGGGTGGGTATCATTTTGTTTTTATGAGATCCGGTTGAACCTTTAAACGAAGATAATAACTGGTTAAAGAACAGGGATGGGGAAGTTGTTATGTTTATCTTTATATCCTATGATATTATGTTGTGAATTGAATAGGCTCATGCCTACTAAAAATCACGGTCGTTGGGGGCCTTTTCTTGCGCAATTAAATGTTTCCCTATCTTTATAGACCATTTTTTGTGGATGGAAATTTTGTTGAATGTGGAATTTGGTTAATCACTTAAAGTTGGATGATTAAAATCTAGAACCCTTGTGTGATCACCCTGGTTGAAAAAAGTGTAATAATAAACATGTGGGTGTTAGCTTGGATATGTAGCTTTGTGATGGGGGTGTTTTTGTTGCTTTTTGTTGATCGGGTGAGCATTGGGGTTGTGGTTGGCTTCGTTGTGGGTTGGTGTGAATGCTATATTGGAGATGGGCAGTGGGGCTGTGATAAATGGTATTAAAGGGATAACGATGTACGAGTTTCGGTGTGATTGTGGTTATGGTGGTTGGTAGCGGGGCTGCAGGGATGGGCTTGAATGTGAACAAATTGTGGGTTGTGGATAATAAATACAAAGTGGAGGAGTTAATAAATGGCAGGGCATGGAAATGGAATGAAAATAATAATCAATGGGGTTGGTTGGTTTATAAGAGGGACTTGGTTGTGTTGCTTGTGTTTTCCAAACTCGATTAGTGGATGGCAGGGATATACTTTACAAACGATTGATATGGTTGGTTGCGGTTGTTTTCCCAGTAGTTGAAGAACTAAATAAACAAATTCTGCTAAAACATGAAAACCTAAATGGGGTTGGGGTTGTTTGTTGTATGCTTGCTTCGTAGTAGCAGTGCTGAGGCACGTGCTCAGTTTCTCTATTTAGAATCCATAGGTTGGGCTATGTTTTTGGTATACATATATGTATATGTATCTTTTGTGTTTTATCACACCCCACCCATGTTGAGCACTTAGTGCCGAACACTCCCATTTTATGGGAGAGGGTGTTTTCCCCTTAGTTACTAGCTCCTTCCTGCTCCTTCTTCAATAGGCTTTGATGGCTTGAGGCGACCTTACACCCAAGACTCTTCAGGTAGGTTTCGATTAGGGTGGTTTTGGCCCAAGTCTCTTCGGGCAAGATTTTTTTCCCAAGAATCTTCGGGATGAGGCCCAGGTGTCTTCAGGCGAGAGTTCTATTACTATTACTATTCCCATGAATCTTTGGGATGAGGCCCAGGTGTGTGCGGGCGGGATACGTGGTTGTGAGGCCCAGGTGAGTGCGGGTGGGATATGTGGTTGTGAGGCCCAGGTGTGTGTGAGGATGTGTGGTTCTTGAGGCCCAGGTGTGTGCGGGCGGGAAGAGTGTTGTAGCGTCAGGACGTTCGCCATTAGGAAGAGCAGCTAGCTAATGGGAAATTGTGTGGGGTACGCAATACTCTTGTTCTTATATACTACTACCTATTATGATTTTGATTTTGGTGAGTGTGGCTGGTGAGGTTGGGTGGATAAAATTCCTTCCTAGGTTTCTTCTGTTGTTCTCACGGGACATTATGATGTCTTCCCAATTGTGCACGAGAGCATTAGGTTTCCCTACTGAGTATACTTGTATGCTCACCCTACGTTTACTTTCAGATTTCCAGGAGGACTACCAGGGCTGTGCGGGACCCTACTAGTCGGGACAGTTGTAGTTTTTGCAGTTGTTGTACTCTTGTTTCTTTTGGTATTGTACTTTTGAGCTTTGTTGTACTTGTACCTTGTTTCAAAACTATTTAAACACGCATGTGGGATTGGTTTGGGATTATTTCTATACACTTGTTCTTTTAATTTTTTGTGGATGACTTGTCCTATTTCCCGATCTTAAATAATAAAAAGGGTAATGCCTCCCATATTTATGAAAACTCATACACTTGGTGCTAATCACAACCTCAGGGCCTACTGGAGGCAGGACTCAGGGGTCATTATCTCCCTTTCACCATTTCCAGCTCAGGAGGGTCATCTTTGGTGGGAGGGGTCATGACATGGTGTATTAAAAATATCAAATATGACCATTGCTAAATAAAAAAATAGAAATAGATTTTAGAGAAATAGTGACTGGTTTCAATCGGTAGCTCTTAGTATCAGTGAGCTTGTATCAGTAGCTCTTTATATGAGTAGCTCTTTTATATAGGTGGATTATGTATCAACAGACTTGTATCGATAGACTTTTTCTTTCTGTATCAGTGGACTTCGTATCGGTAGCTGTCTATCTGTCTATTTGTATTGGTAGCTTGTATCGGTAACTATGTACCAGTGACCTTGTGTCACAGGAAGCTTGTTCTATCAGTGACCTTTACTTATCAGTAGACTATGTACCGGTAGGTATGTATCAGTCGACTTTTGCATATCGGTAGACTTATTCTATTGGTAGCTCTTCTTCTATCGGTAGTAGTTATGAATATCGGTGACCATATCAATGTCAGTAGACTTATGTTCTAGTGTACATAGATTTATCAGTATCTTTTTATCTGTTTGTCCGCATTAGTAGGCATGTGGATACCGGTGGACTTATGCATACCAGTGTACTTAACACTTATCCGTTCTTTGCAAAACATATCCAGATTGAGGTAGAATTATTTCAAAGTATGTATAAACATAGATAAACATTGATTAACATATTCCAATGATTATTTTGATATTTTTATCAAAATAAGAGTAGGATTTCATAGATTGAAAGAATTAATATGTAGATAAACATTATTTGGTCTTATCAAAGAATATTGAAACATAATTGAGATTATCAAAATAGGTGAGGTCAAAAATTTCCATCAGACATGACCCCCTTCTCTTATGTCTCATATATAATTAATGAATATTTCTACAAATATTTCACTAACTAGGTTATCTAATATAATGATTGCACTCTTCTGTATACTAAAAATGTACAATAACGTTTTATAGAAGGCCAAATATAGTTCAACATCAACTATATAATAATTAATATCATGATTTTATCTTGTTGGATTATTATTAATGTAAAAATATGGTAGAATTGGTGATATACAATATATTTTTTGGATACTCATAAAAATTAACCAAATCAACAACTTTTTCAGAAGTATAAAAATGAACCACAAACTATAGTTAAAAATTTCTTTAGTTCCCGATTAGTCAGTGGAATAATGAAGCTAATAAATAAAAGAATATAATCAACATGCCAATAAAAAAACCTAGGGACATCATTATCAATCATCTTAAGTTATATGTTCTATTGATGAGGTTTGTTCAAATTGAATAGTTATAGTACCAGACCACCCTATCACCTCAAGAATGAAAGGATATGGACTAATTATAAGAGAATGATAATTCATTTTCATGTGATATATCCCTCTATGATAACTGGATCAGATGACCATATGACATCAATGATTCCTCTTCGTATGTTAGGGGAAATTGGTAAGCATTTAGGTTCTATGGTGACCCCATGGGGTGATTATATACATATATAGGAGTAGAATAAAATCAGTCCAAATATCATATAATTATTTGTATGAATGGTGAAAAATAAAAATATTCAAAATATAAAATCTATCCAAAAGAATAAAAAATTAAAATTTGTAAAACAAAATATGATATCAACAATATCACAAGCATAAGAGAGAATCCACAATATTTTCCATGTATAGATAATATAAAAAAATAAAATGTAAAAAACAATGAAATAAAAACATTTTCGTGAGTCCCAAACTAACCAAATCCCTTGATATTGTCGAAGCTGTTACACGTAATTTTCCAACACTATGAATCTTCCCTATCTTTACCTATGATTAATAAGACATATCAAGTATTAATATGTTAGGTAATATTGAGTTGGTTGTGAGTAATATGTATCTTATAACCCCCATTAGTTTCATTAGCATAACTAGTATATAAAATTCAAGTTCAATGTAATATTCACTTAAATGGGATATTATTTTCTTCCACAAATTCTGGAGATCTATTTACATGATATATTCATTTGGTGGGGTGTAATATCTATCTTAAATACCATATAAAATATTATAATCTTTATGGATATTACTTCCCACTTCATATTACCATTATTTACCAAAATCATTAGAGTGATATTTTCACCTACCTCAAATATAACCATATACAATACTCATAAATAGAATTAGTACAAACCCTAGAAATCATTATATATCATACTCATTAGGGTGATAAGAATCCCAACCAAATATCACCATAAATCGTACTCAATATGGGGATAAGGAATTCATCCAAATATCATGATATATCATAATAAAATGGGTTTGAAACATACCCAAAACTAATAAGCCTACCCATGTCTAGTAATTCATGAAGAAAATATATATCCAAAAACAAATTCATAAAATTCTAAACCCATGTTTCCACCTTGTTCTAATTCCTTTTAAATGAAGAAAATTTACTATTGGACCCATTCTGGTCGTGTGGAAATTTTTTTGATTAGTCACCCTTAGGTGTTCAGATATCTCATTACCAAAATATTAGTTCATGTATCATTACTTAATTGGACTAATATCCCTCAACATTTCCTAGATAATACCATACCATGTTCATCTAAAAATATAATGAAAAATAGGAAATATAACAAAATGGATTACATAAAAACCATCTCATATAATAGTCATTATTGGTTTTTCATCACAAACCTAACTGATAGATAATACTCTAATTTGTAGACACACCCTAATACACACATTCATATGTTAAAGAAATAATCACCCAAATCCCAATCAACTATTCAATGAACTGTAATGAAACACAATATTTCATGTAGCCTAACCCTAAGACAACCATTCTTAATTCATCAATCTCCCCTTATCATAGGGGACTAAGGGAACCTATCCAAATGTATAATATTTTATTGGTCAACAAAATTTTACCCCATATGATTCATATATCACATAAAAACTATTTATAGATAATCTCAAAACCATGGGAAAATATTTCATAAAAAAAAGTGTCCAAAGGTTCTTGGTAACCAAATAGACATTCATACTACTCATAGGAATTTCAAGAAAAAACTTGTTTAAACACAAAATATTATTGTTATTATTAGAATTATTTATCAATATATTTAGGTTTTACTATTATTTTTTTTGATATGTGTTAGAGGCATTAGTGACATGGGGATCAAAAATTTTAGATTAAATCCCACCAAAGAAATTTTTTTGAGATTCTGTGGTTCTACTAATAAGATGGGTGTAGTGTAAGAATTCCAAGAACCTCTTTATGTTCCATCATCTAGGTGATGGTAGAGTTAGTAATCATATGATATTAAATTTTATTCTATAATATCATCTCCCTCCATTGGAATATTGGTGGATCCCATGTTGATATTTAATCTTCGGAGACCTTGTATTTTCCCAGTGAAACCACTATATGTGTAAACCCCAATTATTTAAGAAGAATAATGTTTTATTCAATAAAATATTTTACATGAATCACATATTTTATATTTTCTCACAATCAGCATTGATTTTATATTATGTTATATACAAAAATGAGATCATTTGATAGCTCTCTTTACACTCAACACACAGTATTAACGAACTAAAGTATAATGTCAAAATTATTATTAAAAAATAAAATTATTTCATAGTCTTCAAACTGGTTGCTATAAATAATATTAGCTAACTTATGAATATACAATGTAAAATTGTTTAGTTACAATATTATTTTAAAAATTAAATTACATTTTTCAATTTTTAATTTCAAATTATTATACGGTAAATTTTGTATAATTTTCTCAGATGATTTATTAACTATTGATGGATAGTGAAAAATATAAATTATAATAGAAAATTTATTTTCCCATTAAATAATTTATAATCTTAAATTATATTTTAAAATAATTTTTAGGTTTTATTAGTTAACATGTACATCCATTAATCCAAATTCGGTCATTAAATGTATTTTTATAATGTATTTTTATATAAAAGCATTGTAAATATTTGAACATTTTAACATAAAAATCATTATTTGTAATCACATATATGAGGTTAATATTAAATTAAACATTTCCACTTATATGACATTAATTTTACAGATTAAATATTCAAAATCATAATAATTTATAATTTATACTAGGATAAAAAAATTTCACCCATGTTATTATTGAAATAACTTAAAATTAATTAAAACGGTTAAGGTGAAAATGAGTTTAGTTAGCGGTTAAACATTTATTTTAGGAGGCCAAATGACCTCAAAACGTGTCCTAAAATAATTTTATTGAAATATTGGGACCTAATAAAATATTGGATCAATTTGTATAAATTTTGGAACCTTTTTTTGGTAATCAAATGTGTTCACCTAACCTTTTTTTAATATCAATTATATGCTTTATCCCACTTATAACAATCCACCGACTATACTCATATCTTCACACATCTAAATCCCATTTGATAAGAAAATACATATCTGACTAACTTCTCCACTTTCCAAATATAATTCTTAAAGTCTTACTTTTCAGAATATTATATTCATATAAGACCTTTGGAGAAAACGAAAAGGAGTTACATGAAGAAGAGGTAACATTCATCAATGTGAATCGTTTTTCTTTCTCCACCCCTTTAAATTTATATTTTAAAAAATTATAAAATAAAATTAGTATAATAAATATAACTATTGATTTTTATTTTTGGGTTCATACCTAAATGAGACACAATTCAATCAAATGGGTTACAAAATCAGTACTCATGTGTATAGTGGATTGTTTCCCCATGAACCCATGTTGTTCATTTCCTATTACCACCTATCAAGGATGGTAATAATGACGGACAATAAATTTATATATAAAAAAGACTATATATTTTTTTTCATAATTATTCATTAATTATTAAATAGTATATACCTTCTTTCATTCCATTTTATGTGAATATGATAACGTCAAACGTGTGTATGGTGGACTACCGCCTCTCAATGTGATGTGATTAACTCACACTTTAAATGAAATGTATTAAGAATGGGTTTAAAAAATATATGTGAAATGTATATCATAATAATTAAAATATAATAATAATCTATTTTTCTATTTCATGTACTTTTCATTTTTTTCAATACTACATGAAAATAGAAGCAATGTTCACATGTAAAAAAGGACCTATGGTCACCGTGATTGGTGTATTTCATTTACAGTCACCAAATTTCATGGAATAATATAAATAAATAGGATATTTTAATCATATATTAAATTATAGATATTATGAATTACTATTTTATGTAAGTGGGAGAAAATATAATGTTAAAACATCTTTGGAAAAAACTAGTTATTACCTAGAACAAAATTTTAACAAGGAATAATTAATAAATTTGTAATATAAAGTCCTGATAAAGTATTATATGGATGATAAATAAATAAATATATATATATATTTAATATATTTATAATAAAATTATATTTATTATACGTGATGGTTAAATTAATATTTTGTAAGGGAAAGACTTATGGTAAGGGAATTTTGTCTCAAATTGTTTACTTTCAGAAGAAATATGCAACATTCAACCCATATTTATCATATATGTAGTGTATAAGTCCAAAGATTTTTGACAATTATTTTTCTATTAAAAAATATTTTTGTTTACATAATGAAATTATGATTTACTTTTCTTGGTGTTTACGGTTCAATGTTTGACAAATCCAGAAAGGCTTTTTATCATATCTCTTTTATTTCTATGTCATGTATTCCATATTAACTAGTTATTTTTTGTTGGGTATATATTTTACATTAATTTAATTTATTACTATTATACTTTAATTTAATTGGGATTTTAAAATCCATATGATTATCACTCTTTTATGGGGTTTATAGTTTCCATGTTACAAAATTTTTAAGGGATTCTTTTCTCAATCTTCCATCTTTGAGATATATGTTATGTTACACACCTAAAATATTTTATAAGGTGTATAAATTTACACTATATGTTATATCATGAACATCTATATTTTAATGATATTATATTTTTAATTTAATTATATTATTCCATGGGGGTTTTGATTTAATGTAACCAATGTGGTAAGAGTCTTCTGTTATAATCTAACCATTAATCATGATTGTATGACTAAGTATAAAATGATGAATTCAAATAATTTTGATGAATTACCTTATAATAAAATTATTCCTGATATATTCATTAACTTTTACCACATTTATAGTATTTGGTAATTAAAAATTATGAGAAAGTGATTTTTAAGAAAATATTACATCATCTCTCTCTTTGGTTAGAAATCAATGTTCTTGAAAAAAATCTATAAATGATTTAAATATTTTGTAATGATAAAAATATATCATTTTTAGATGAAATGAATTGTTTTTTTATTTTTTATATGGTTTTTAAATTATATTCAAATAATAATTTTTATGATTCTATTGTTATTTTCAAGGAAAATGGATTTTGGAATGTTTTTTTTCAAAATGGTATTTTTTTCAAAATTATTTTAATTATCTTTTTACATTATTTACTTTAATAAAAGTTTAAAAAATATATTGTTAGATATGCTTCATAGTGTAAATTTGGTAATGATAATAACCCCATTCATTCTCAAGATGGATAAATAAGTTTTCTATGAGATTGTTATGGAACTCATTTGTTCTCTACGATAAAATATTTTTGTGCAACCAATTTCATTTCCATGGTATAAGGATATTTTTATAGAAAACATTTATTTTTTATGGATTAATCTTATTCTGAAATGAATAATATTATTTTCAATGAGTTGTGTAGAAATTAATTATCAATTCCCATTATTCATTATTCGGTTATTGGTCATTATAAATTTCATGTTTTCCAAGATAGGATTGGGTAATATTATTACATATTAGCATTGGGTGTCATAGATAACTCTAGTTAATCCCATTATATGTTTCCAATTGGTTTCACAAATATAACTCAATAAGACTTTTATATCTTAACATGGGGTGAACCAGATAACACCGAGTATGCTCACAATCTCTTAAACAATGGATGCACCTGCATTGTGATCCAATTCATTGGGTAATGATTATATTGTTATTATGGTGTATATTTATTCAAATTAAATGTGGTTTTAATGGGTTTTAAGAATATTATTCTCTATGTTATCGAAAAGGGTTTTAGTTACCTATGATAAGATTATTATGTATTGTTAGATTACAATTTATATCATATGGATCTTGATTATTGATTTTAATGAATCATTACTTTTCTATGTTTTAAAATATGATGTTGTATATAATTAAGGTGATTTTTAATTTTAGGATTCACTCATACACTCTGATTATGTTATCATACCATTACTAAAACATCTTCTTATCGAAGACACTCATTTGTTAATTATTTTGATTACCCTTAATGAGAATCTCTACTCACAATTCTTATGTGGTTTTTTCCATGGTTATAAATAATTATGTTGTACTACTTATGTCTTTAAGGTATTTAATTTAGATGATACTGATGACTTAATGTGAATAATGAAAATATTGGTATAACCTGAGATGATGTTCATCTTTATGAATCAGGTGTTTATTGATAAAAGTTGATATGGTAGGGTCTGAATTATCTAAATCTATAATACTAAAATGTGAAAGGAAGTGTATGTGGATCAATTTTTATAATTTTTTTATTTTAATAAATTGTTTCCCCATATATGATATCATTGATGAAAATGTAAAGACTATTAATTTTTCACCTAGGAGTGCAGAAATTGGGATATTATAGTTGGTATTAGAGCAGGTTTTAGATATGTTTTTTAGATTTGTATGTGTTAATATGAGTTTATACTAAGAGTAATGGATACAATCATAGCTATATCATGAATTCAATGTCTTAGAATCCCCATTTTAGGGTTTTAAGGAGTCAAATATTTGATGTTATTAATGAAATTTTTAGAGTTGATGTTTTTTTGGTGGATGTATTTGTAACCCCTTTGATCATCATGAAGTGTTATTTTATAAGGTTTATTTTTAATATTTAAATAAAATATGGAAAATCATATGATTGGTGGAATCACACATTATCTACTAAGGAGGTGGTCCATGAACCCATTACTGAAGAACGATATGGGGTTTACACCTACCATTGTCTTACGTGATTCCCTAGTAAGTAGAACATTTTTATTAGTAAATATTTTGTTTATTTTTGTTAAATATGGTATTCTATTTGATTAATAATGGTTTATTTTTTTGGAAGAGTATGTGATCAAATTCTTCTTATCATTGGGTTTAATACTTTATTAGGAAAAGTATTAATAATTCTTAGCATTATTATATCTTTAATGGTTTGGTTTAAACTATGTGTATTAATTTTGATGATTAATGTATCATAATAAGCTTCATTCGTTTTCGAAATTCTCATATCATGTGTTATCGATTTTGGTTTAGGTTAATGTCTAATGCTAATTGGAATAGCTTGACTTCCCCTTTTATGGTTATGCAGACATTAATTTTTTTTAATGGTTGAGGGTAAATCCCTCTTTTTTGAACAAAAAAACAAATGAACCACTTTTATGACTAGTTAAGGGGGAACCAATTACAGAGATGGAAAAATGCCTAAGGAAAGAAAAAATACAAAGGTCAAAATGGTGTTGTAAGTTTAAAGGAATAAATCATCCAAGAAAGCACAAGTGAAAGCATCATTTCCCCCACTCGAGAAAGGGAAAAAGTGAGATCCATCCAATTGTTTCATCACCCCCTCTACCATGAAGTTGCACTATGATATGAGTGCAACATGTTAATACACCTCTCCAATAGACACATGAGTGTGGAGGAGAGCCAGATGAAGGGGTCCATCACACCCATCAATTAAAATATCCACCCTCATAGAAAGATCATAAAAATGATTCAATAAATGTCAACAGATGTGATGCAAGATCAAACAACAAACACTGATAAAAAGTCATGGAAATGCACCCATTAGACCATCAAGATGATGACCAATGGCTGGATGATGGATGTTAACACACCCATACCTCATTGTAGGCTTCCAACCAAGAGACACCAATAAAAAGATACACTGCACCCAATGCATCAATGAAAACAAGAACTCGCGATAAATTAGCGGTACAAGAGAAAATAGATCCATTGAGACCAATGAAAATTTGGATGAAATTCATTTGAATCAATCCAGAAACCACCAACATTGTGAAAAAAATACACATAAAAAATGTAGTAGAAACCAAGAACCATAAACATGATTCATCAAGAGTTTGCAATGAAAAGCATCACCCTTTCCCAAAACATTCATTGTGGCTTCCATGTCTCCAATCAATAAGAACCACCTTCACATTCTGCACAAGTAGCAACCATGGAATCTCAAGAATTATTAGGATACCAACACCCAATACAATCTAAATCCACTCACAACCTCTAATCATTTATAATACACCGCTTGAAGGTGACCATGACTACTCGGAAACCTTCACCGCCATTCAGAGGAGTGTCAAAGATGGAATTTGATGAATAGCCACCACCTGAAGCAGGAAACTCTGATGAAAAAATGTAGACTGATCCACATCGGTGGTTCCTAGATCTAAAACCATATCTGAATGTAAAGTAGAAACTCATGTCTACTACAATATGGATGACTCCACCACCCACAAGTCCCCAAAAAATGGTTAATCAATGGGTGCCTCAAACCACGTCGGAGATCCCATATACATCATGTTGAGGAACGAAAAAACACCCATCAAACAAGGGGTGAATAGATGAGAGAGAATTGTTTCATAAGTTTCATACTCGAGAATCAGGTGAGGTTCTTATTGACGATCAAAACCAAGAATGGAGGCTGGAAGGAAAAATGTGTGTGATTGGGAAGCTGATGAAGAGATGACCACTGGAGAGATATGTCAATGTCAAATCAAGGAGCTGACACCTGATTGGGGGAACCACAATGCATATAACACTAAGGTCACCACTTTCTTAATGTGTGGTCTTTAAATGTTTGTTTTAAAGAATTATAAATTATAAAATGATGTTGAGTACTCATAATTTAGAGAAAAAAGTTGATATTTTCAAGGAAATGACCAAATTATGAAATTCTACTCATCAAGTAAGTATATATCTTATATTTTGTTAGTCTAGATGGTAAGATAAATCCTCAAATATAAGAAAAGGATTTTTATAAGAATATATTATGTAGTGAATTCAGTTATGATGAACCAATGTTATGTTAAATAATCAAATATTTATGTTTTTGATTACCATAACATTTTACGGATCATTCACTTTCATGTGATCAATCACTTCAATCACTCTATAAATATTTATGATATTCATCAATTCCACATTTTATCTCTTATTTGTAAACCTAGTTATGTGTTACCATAGATTCCCATTAATATTCATTTAATATCTATTAATACTATTTTTAACCATTTTGGAAATTTTGGTTTAAAACAGAATAACTATTAATTTCTATCCTTTTATGGCCAAGATAAAGTTCAAATTTGGAGAAATCAATTTATTAAGCGGTGGGGGTGGTATAACGCCCGATGATTTTAAAGAAAGAAAATATAATTCGATAGAATATGTCACATGCAACTATATGTTTATCTATTATTACAGAAACCATTTATTCTAGATTATGTTACAGGCAATAATGGATTCATTTGATAACATGTATTACATGTAATAATGAGAAAAACTGAACAATAATATTCTATTAAAATTAATATTTAAAATGAAAATTATATCATAGCCATTAAATATTAGGTTATAGACAGGATTAAATATCTTATGAAAACATATGGTTGAGGTATTTAGTTACAAATTAATTATAAATGAAAATAAGAACCAAATAAATATAAAAGAAATGTTTTTTATAAAAAAACAAATTATTTTATACACCAATAGAATTTTATTTTAATAAATTAAATTAATTATTACTAGTTTGATAACATAATGATATTCTTATATTATAAATTAAAATAAATGTTTATATAATCATATATTATATTTGATAGGAAAAATCGGAAAAATCCATTTTTCACATTACAAGAAATATTTTTCTAAATGTTGGTTTTCTTTAAATTAATAAAGCACTAATTTTAAAACTGATTTTTAAAAATTTTATACATATTATATGATAAAATAATCTTTATTTTTAAACATATATGTAAAAAATTGTTTAGGGTGATTTTTTGATATTTTCTTATGATGTATCATTTTATAATAAATAGTTAAATATAATGTATTTTATTTTAATAACATATAATAATTAAAATAATTTCTAATTTATATTTATATTTTCAATTGTTTTTGGTGTTCAATTTTTTAAATTATACATCTATTTATGAAATACATATCATCATAATCATTTTAATATAGAATATAAATATATAAACAATTAGTGAACTTTTGAACATTTTCACATTAAGAACCTGCTACCACATCACATTTGTGAGATTAATATCAAATTATATTCTCCCAATTATGAGATTTTAATTTATAAAAATGGAAAAATTATTTTGATTCATAATAATTCTTAATTTATAATGTTACCAACGTAATTTTGGACCAAAGAGTCTAATGAGAGCCATAAAAATTAGTTACTAGGATTTTGGTAACAACCAGTTTAATTAGTGGATAAATTTTAATGTGAAGTGTAAAAATGACATAAGAAATTTTAAAAAACCCATTATATGGATATATTAATATATTATCCCATATCATATTGAGTTTTGTGCATTATTGGAGCCTTTGGATATGTAAAAATATTGGCTCAATTAATGTTATTTTTAAATCTACCAAGTATGTCATTTCCCACAGTTATAAAAGGCTACCATTGATCCTTCGTAGTTGACACTTCTCATTCAATTCATCCTAGCCATTCCCTAACCAAGTCAGTTCTCCATTATCCTCTTATCATCCTATATGAATTATTTATGGAAGAAATCTTACCAAGAAAGTGCTTAGGGGAAAATAAAAAGGATTTACCTAAAGAAGAGGTAACATTCATCAAAGCAAACTTTTATTTTATTAGTATCTCAACCCAGTTAAATTATTATTATAAAATAGCTATATATTAACCTCATTATATTACATGAATTTATATATTTTAAGTGAATTTTACTACATACATGTTAGGAAAGAGATGATGATGAAGGTTTTTGTTTTCACATTTTTTTTATTTGTTATTGATAAATGGTTTTGATTAAATGAAATCACCTCACTTTTTATTTTGTAAAAATAATATAATAATTTTATTTATATAATTAAAATCACTCTATCCCTCATTATGAAGATAATATTTTTTAATGAAAAGGTTCTGATCAGACATTTCATCAGTCTGGAATGGTAGAAAAACATAATGAAGAATTGATCATTATCTAAATCAAGAGAATCAATCACATGGAAATTGTATCTTGATGGAAGTAAATGGTCATCATATTCACTCCTGATCCAATATGAAAAAGTTGGCATATTAGATTTTTCATGAGTATGATAAAATTAAAATGTGATGATGCATTTCTGATTTTAGATTCATAAACAAGATGTAGTCTGAAAAACATAAGATGCGAGATTGATTGAAGAAAAAGGAAATATTTCTTCCAAATAAAACCCAGATTTATCATATCTTGGTGGAAGATAATAATGATATGACACAAATGGAAAATAAATCTTACTCATCCAAATCGTATTCAGTGCAATCGTACCCAGAATAATCTTATCAATAATGGTTTTACCTAGAAAATTGTACTCATGATTTGATGGAAAACATGAAGCTGGAATGAATGGAATGATATGATACATTACAAATTAAAACTAATAATGAAGAATCTTTTCATAAATTAATTTAATGTCATTAATAAATTCATATTACATGAATATGTTTCTAAATGAAAGAAGTAGATAAAGATGAGATGATGATGATGGAAATTATTTTAAAACACTAGATCAACAACGTAGTCAACAATTTAAAAAGGGTTTAATTAATTTGTATGTTTCAATTGTGTCAGGAGATATCATATCAGAGTTAAATTGTTATATATATCAATGTAGTCCATTATTATAATTGAGTAAGTAAAATTGGTTTGAATGCATATATTACAAAATGTATTGTCAAATGGGAGAAAGACATTCAAAATAATGATTATGTTATGGTAACAACCCCAAATGATAAAGGGTTAAATGTCTAAATGATATGAATCATTTCAACAAGGTAAACCTTTTTTTTCAGATTCCTACATGATTATAAATCCATAGATAAGCTTTCTTGTCCAAGAGTAGTGATCAGGATGGTCACCCATCTTAAATGTTTCCATAGTTTTGTATGTGTGAGGACAAAGCACACTGGAAAGGACATGTGTTAGCCTGTGTGTAATTTAATAAGTCAAATGACCCGTGTAGGCATGTGGGTGGGACCTAGGGTGGGGACCATGTTTTTATGGGGAAACTAGTGGTAGCTAGTGGTCCAGGACCCGATGGCCATTTTAAGGTGGGGTGTTTGTGTTGTCACTGGGGCCTAGTTGTAACATTTGTTATCAGACATGGTATCTAGCCTTAAGTGTAGTGCACTTGCCTAGGTTGAGATGTAGGGCCCACAATGAAGAAATTGTTCTCTAAATGGGGGGGGTGATTGGAACACCCCCAAATGATAAAGGGATAAATGACTAAATGATATGACTCATGTCCACAAGGTGAACATTCCTTTTTGAGAGCCTACTTGATTATAACTCCATAGTAAAGCGTGCATGGCCTGGAGTAGTGATCAGGATGGATAACCTTTTGGGAAGATTTCTATGGTGTGTATGAGTGAGGACAAGACACACTAGAAAGGACATGTGTAGGCCAACAATGAGGATGTTGTGCTCTAATGGGGGGTTATTATAACACCCCCGAATGATAAAGGGTTTAATTACTAAATGATTTGACTCATGTAAACAAAGTGAACCTTCCTTTTTGGGAGCCTACATGATTATAACTCCATAGTTAAGTGTTCTTAGCCTGGAGTAGTGATTAGTATGGCTGATCTTCTAGAAATTTTTCTAGGGTGTGTGTGAGTGAGGACAAAACACACTGGAAAAGAAAATGTGTTAGCCTGTGGGGACTGTAATTAGTCTGATGACCCATTTGGGCATGTGGGTGGGCCCCTGGGTGGGGACCACGTGTCAGTGTGGCAACTGGTGGTACATGGAAGGCCAGGACTAGATGACCATGTTAAAGACGGGTGTTTGTGTTGTCACTGGGATCCAGTTGTCACAGTTATGCTTTCAAAGTGGTACATATTTGATTATAAATATAAATAAAGGGGGGTGATTGTAACAACCCCAACAAATAAAGGGTTAAATGACTAAATGATATTACGAATTTCAACAACGTGCACCTTCCATTTTGGGAGCCTACCTTATTAGAACTACACAGGTACGTGTGCTTGGCCTAGAGCAGTGATCAGGATGGGTTGCCTTCTGAGATTTTTTCTAGGGTGTGTGTTAGTTAGGACAAAACACACTAGAAAAGACATGTGTTGGACCATAACTATGTTGTTGTTCTCTAAATGAGGGGTGATTGTTACACTCCTAAATGATAAAGGTTTAAATGACTAAATTCTATAAATCACGTCTACAAGGTGCATATTCCTTTTTTGGGATCCTACCTGATTAGAACTCCACAATTATGCATTCTTGGTATCGAGTAGTGATCAGGATGGGTGACTTTCTGGGAGGTTTCCTAGGGTGTGTGTGAGTGAGGACAAAACACACTAGAAAGGACATTTGTTGGTCTGTGGGGATTGTCATTAGTCAGATGACCCATTCAGATATGTGTGTGGGCATTTGGGAGGGGACCACGAGTCTGCATGGAAACTATTGGTACCTAGTGATGCCATGACCTGACGGCCATGTTAAAGAGGGGTGTCTGTGATGTCACCTGAACCCAGTTGTCACAGTTATGCTTTCAGAATGGTATCTATTTCATTATATATATTGAATTTATAGAGGTAGTTTTATTGAGGAAATATGATTCATAAAATTATAATCATGAATTCATATTGCATGGGAAATTGAAAATTACAGTCTTAGATGATGTTTGAAGAATAATCGAGAAGCTTCGAGAAGCATTGAGGAAGTCAAAAATGAACCCCAGTTTTAAGGGGAAACTGAGATTTGGGTGAATTTGATTAATGGGTAAAATAATTTGGATTCCCACTAAAGCCACTCAAGGTAAAACTATAAAAGGAAAAAAGAAGTACATTTCTCATTGATTTTAACTGATTTATTGTTCACCACATAAGAGAGAGAAGCTATGAGTTTTTAGAGAGAAGAAGAGGATTTTTGTATTGAGCATTTTTTTGAAAACATTTTGATGGGAGAAGTGAAAAGGAGAAGACAAAAGATAGAAACATTGTATTCATATAATTATCATACTCAGTTTATTACCAAATCTATCTTGTCAATCGTATTTGGAAGAGCATTATATCATGATGGATAGTGGGTTTTGGCATTTTCATATAAAGATTTTTAGACTGAGGAAGAATCATAAAGAGAGAATCTTAATGATTTTTCTATAATCAGAATTGATGTGGTGCTGATTTGTCTCTATTGTATTATATAAAAGTAATATTTTTCATACTATGTAGAATCTTACATGTCATAATCATACTCAGGGGAATCAGACTTGGGAAAACAAGCTATGAAAATTTAACATGGTTTTTCCTTGAAATGTCCAAGAATTTATTACCATCTTATGGGTAAGAAATGGAAGAAGTTTTTTCAATTTAATACATTGTTCAAAATGAAAATAATCCCAGGTAACATGAGTTGTCACATAATGATTTTTTTACACTATTTGGTCTGAGAGGGTTCACATTCACTATTAGATTTTTTACATAGTGCTACACTAGTGAATGTGTATATCCTACTCATTTTAATCCAAGGATTGTTTTATATTGGATTTTATATTATTGGATCATTTCCAAACCATACTAACTTAATATATTTTTTTAAATATTTATCTCTGTAAATTCTTCTGTTCCTGTGGATGTGTGTTTGAATTATTTTATTTAGGGAATATAATCTTCAATAGGAGGGGAAGGTTGTTTCAATTTCAAGGAAACATAAAAGAAAATGTACAACTGATTCACCCCTCCCCCTTTTAGTGATACAATTATATTATCTAGGAACTTACAGGTGATATTAGAGAGTAGGATCCCTATTTTGATTTTATTCTAATAAAGAATTTGAATTGTGAAAATAATAAAGGTATTATGTTTGTTTTATGGAACGAATAATCATTTATGGAATGATAGAATGTTAAGTTATCATATATAAATTGGATATGAATTTCTTGTGGATTCAACAAATGATTTTCCTTATATTTATTTTAAAAATCCTCTTAAAATTATTGATAAAAAAATTTAGAGGATTATGGAAGGGTTAATAATGCTATATTATCATCACTTGTTGGAAGTGAGTTCATAATAATAAAAGGTGTTTCCATATCCAATGGTATATGAGATAAATTCAAAAAAAATATGATGGAAAATGATGACATAAATATGGGTAATTGTGAATATGTTGTGCACTTTTTTACAAGGGAAAAATAAAATGTTAGTAATATTATATGTCAGGGGAAAATTTTAGATGATTCTAGACTTATTAAAATTATTTTTAAAATCCTTTCTGATGGGTTTGATGAAATGGTTTTTTCATTGGATAATAGATATTCTAACACATTTTCACTTAATTATGTGTATATAACTCTCATCACATATGAAATGATAAGGGAGAGAGCTATGAAGAGATGAAAAAAATTGATATGGAAATTTCTTACATGGAATCTGAGATAGAAAATTCAATTACGATTCTTGTTGGAGAAGAATATAGTTAACCCGACTTGCAAAATAAGGCTTGTAAATATCATGATGATATTTTGTCCTTATTTTCAAAAAATGTGAAAAGACAAACCATAAAACACAAAGGGAAAATTCCATTAAAAATAATTCAATGTGATGGAATTGGACACATTGGGTCTTATTGTACTCAAATAAATAAAGAATTTGATAATGAAGAAGAAAAATGATATAAAAGAAGATCATTGATGAAATAATGAGACAAAGAGAATTCATAAACCACTGAGAAAGAAAAAAAGTTTTTAAAATCCAAAATAATAAGTTTTATTTCTAAATATGAAGAGTAAATATTGATTTATGACGTGTCCAAAATTCATGTGAATATGGTATTGAAAATACTTTTATTCCAATAGTACATGATGAAGAATTTGGAATTATTAGTTCTGGAGAATAATAATATCAACATGAATATCATTTGAAAGAATAGTTGAAAGAATGTATGAGAAATATTATAAGTATTGAAAAGAATAAAAAAAATTGGAAGACGAATGTTTCTTTTAATAAATCAAGAATTTATTTATGATGAGAATGTGTTGATGGTAAAATAGATTGATTATTTGAATAAATTTCGTGATAATGAAAAAATCATATTTTGAATCTAGATCTAAAGCAGAATGAAACAGTAGAAGAGTTGGAACATGTCATTAAAAAATATTCTAAACAACAAAAAGAAAAATAAAAGATTCCAAAACTATATATATGGATTTCATGAAAGCACATAAAATTATAAACATAAGATGGATCAATAGAAGATAAATTCATTGTTTTATATGAATGATTAAATTCATTTTGAAAAGAAGTAATTATGAAAGTCATTCATGTGAACACTAATAACAAAGACAGGAATTCAAAAAATTCAAAAAACCTGGAGTTTGAAAATGGTTAGAAACAATATGATTTTAGAAAAGTTATAAACAATTTTGTATCTAATAATGGAAAAAATATAAGGAATACTATTATTGATAATAGAATGGTTGGTGTCTTAGAAAAGAACGAGAATAAGGTGGATGAGAAAAATGCACATAGTTCTATAAATATGAATGTTTCATAGAAAAATTCACTTATAGATATTACTGTTGTTGTGGTAGATTCATAAATACAAAAAATATGTTTTTGGTTCCCCCAGAAACATTATTATTATAATATAGTTAACGAAAGGAAATGTTTGAGGGGCATTTAGTTCACTCAAAAGAATATGTCCAAGAAGATTGAGAAAGTAGCAACAAAAATGGTAAATATGATATAATGATTGGAAAGTATTTTTGAAATATGAGATCATGATTTAATCCTTGTAAAAATAAGTCTTTTTCTATTATTAGAACATCAATTTATTCTAAACAATTATCAGAAATTGAAGATGAAGAATGAAAAGGAAGAAGAAAAAGATCTTGTTATTGAAACTGAACTGGACACCACAAAAGGAGAACATCCTTTATTTCTTAATAGTATATGTTCTTCTCATATGAAAGAAGATATTAAATTCACAAATAATATGAAATATTTTATAGAAGGAACTATGAAATTTGGAAATGTTGAATCCCTTTGAATTAGTGGTTTTCGATAAGCCATCATTGGAAATGAAATGTTGAAATCTATAAATATTTTTTTGTTAATAGGATTAAACACAATTTAAAAAGTGTTTTAATATTTTTTTATGAGAGTTATAATTTTATATTTATAAAATTTTTAATTTTTTGTGAAAAATGGAGAAGGTGGAAAATTAGATAAAAGAGGTTAATATACAAAATAAATTATTTTTAAGATTGGTGAAATACAAATCTCTAGTTACATGATTACAGTGGAACATAATAAATTTTGAAATAGAATTTGGGGACACTTATGTCATGAAAATTGATAAAGTTAAATAAAAGGGATAGTGTCTGAGACAATATTTCATTTCTAGGAAGAAGAGATTGGTTTTGAACAAAATTTCATAATGGAAATGTTAAAAATGTAGTGAATAAGAAAGTAGATATTTTTTCAAAACATCACTTGGAGCTAATTCATTCTTATATCTATGGACCAATGAGAAAATAGTCCAAAAATAGTGATAATTATTTCCCAAGATTCATTTATAGTTTTACTCTCATTAATTTTTTTTAGGTTTATGAAAAAAATTATGATGATTTGAAAAGTTTTAAATGTTTCAGAAGGAAATATAAGAAATAATTTTAGTATTTAGTGAATAATTTTTGAAAAAATAATGGGGGTGAATACAGTAGTGAAAAAATTGAAGTTATTTGGAGAATCTTGGAATTTAGCATTAGTATAGCTCCTCGTGAACTCCTCAACTAAATGGAGTTGATGAAAGAAAAAGTAGAAGTTTGGTTGAAATGGGAAGAACGATGTCACCTGAACATGGCCTCTCAATAATTTTTGAGGCATGCCCTGAGTACGGTTGTTTATATCTAGAACCATTTTTCTATATCTGTCTTTCTTAAATGAATCCATATGATTTGTTTTATGAGATAGTTCCATGATTTAAACACTTTCAGGTTTTCAAGATTCCAATAATTATAAATAAGAATGGTGGAAACTATGGAAAGTTTGAGAAGTAATGTAAATATAGAAATTTTATTGGCTGTGATCTGAAAGTAAGAGGACATAAATGATTCAAAAAGAGATAAAAATGAATGATGATTCTATTTATGTGAATATAATTTAATGATAAAATAATGAAAAACATATCTAGTCTGAAAATTATGTTGAGAAAGTTGGAGAAAATGATTCTGATAAGGATACAAACAATTTTATTATTACTCAAGAAGAATAATTTGACTCATTAATTTCTAGTGATGAGTATGATACTAAAAAATACAATCCTAGGATGAGGAAGTAGGTAGATGTTCAGAATATAATTAGTTATCAACATCAAATTATTCAAATAAGATGAAATACAATTCAAATAAACAAACTTATTTATAATTCAATATGGAGAATAATGATGTGAAATAATATTTTTTTGAGATTTCAGAATGGGTTCAGGGCATGAAATAGGATTTGTATAAACATAAAACGAGTGATACATGAGAAAAATTATTTTTATTGTTAAAAAAAGAGGCTACAAGATATTTTTTATGGATGTTAAATCTAAATTCTTGAATGGTGATATTGAAGTGGAAGTGTATATTGTAAAACCTTGGTGTTGTTTTGTTTGGAAAGAAGATCATTTTGTGGGTAGATTAAAAAATGATTTTTATGTCCTAAAATAATCTATGAGGCAATGGTATTCCATGTTATATGGATGCTTTAGTAAAATTAATTTCAATAATGGAAGAGTCGATACAAATATCTAAAACAAGTAATGTTAATAGGATTCCATCATTCGAATTCATTATTTGAATGACATTATCTTTTCCTGGAAGGATGAAAGAAGTTGTGAAAGGTATACTGGTGAAATAATTTTTTTTTCTGAAATGTCAGTACTGGGGGAATTGAAATACGTTCTTGGATTAATAATACATCAAATAATGGAAGAAATTTTTTCTCAAGAAAAGTATCCAAAAGAACTCTTTAATATGTTTGTTATAAATAAAATGAAAACCTATTTACCCACAAATATTTACCGGAACATCATTTTCTAATGATAGAGAAGGAAGAGAAGTTTACCAGAGAGAATCTTGAATGTTTATTGGATTTATTTTTTATTTTAATTCCTAAAGTCCTGATATTTTTTATGATATTACATTATGTGAAATATTTCATACTATTCCCTAAAAACACCTTTAGTTTTTGGAAAACAAATTCTCTAACACATAAAAGACACAACTGAATTCAGAATCAAGAATCACAACTCAGCTAATGCTGATTTTTTTGGGTATTTAGATACTAACTGGGGTGGAAATTTAGATGATAGATGATCCAAATTTGGTGGAGTATTATTTTAGGGAAATAATTGTGTTAGTTGGAATTTAATGAAATAGAATTCAGTAACTCTCAGTAAGATTGAACATGAGTGTTTTTCTACTACCCGAGCCACTACTCAACTTATGTGGATGAAATATCAATAATAATATTTACTTATTAAAGTTATGTTAAAATTTTTATTTGGTGATGACAATAAAATCACAATCAGTATCCCTGAGAATCATGTCCAACATTCTCATTCAAAAAATATTGATATCAAATAGAATCTCATCAAAGAGTATTTTGAAAATATTGAATTGAAGTTTGAATATCTTCCAATATCATAAAAATATGCCAACATTCTCACAAAATCCTTAACCAAATTAATATTTCTCTAAATTGAGGTTGCACATGGGTGTCCAAGCTTGTTCTCATCAAGGTTGTGGTATGTTTTTATATCCTCTATCTCATCATACCTTTGGATAGTGTTGTTAAGGGTAGAATGAATTGTTTCATTAATATATCAATTTGATGAATGTAAAAGTGGGGATTTTTTCTATGTAGTGAATTCAACATTTTTTGTGAGAATAAACTATTGTTACTATTTTTTTGAGTAGTTATCAAAAATGAAATTGTTTTGTATTCTATGGTAGATGAAGAAGCATCAAGGAAAGAAAAATGAAAAGTGTTTTCATAATAACTAATTTTGGAGAGCATTTTTTTTACAAATGATTCTTGTTTCATATAATGAGTTAGACAATGGAGGCTTATAATTGTGGAAAATTGATCCATTTCTTGATGATTCAAATTTTAGTGATTTAGGAAACATGGTTGACAAAATAATACAAAGGGGGATATTATTATAACCATGTTTATGATAAAGGTGGTAATTTTCTTGTGGTGCATTTTTTTGTCAATTAAATTTTTTGAAAAATAAGAATCACCTAAATTTTAATTTGGTAGAAATCTAACAAAACGTTATTTTAAGAATAATTAGACTTTATCTATCCATCGTAATGAGGAGATGTTGTTTGAATGAAAATATTATGATTGGGCTTGCCGTGGAACTGAAATGGGAGATGATCGTAATTAGGAATTTATTGTTATCTAGAATGAGAGTACCAGTCACATGGAGAATATATCTTACTAGATGGGAATGGTCCTCATATTCACTCTATATCCGGTATAAATGATATTATCATATTAGAGTCTATATTTATATGATAAAATTGAAATGTTTTGATGTATTTATGGTTAATATTTCATAAATAATTATTTTATTGATGAACTTATGATACAAGATTTATGGAAGAAAAGGATTTTTTTCCAAATAATACCCATATTTATCATATAAAAGTGGAATATAAGAATGATATGCTATCGATTAAAAATAAATCAAATGCATTGTGACATTATTCACAGAAATCATACCTAGAATAATCATACCTATAATTATAGTACATAGAAAATCATACTCAGGCTATAAAGTAAAGAAAGGAGAAAGAATGATTGTAATGCTATGATACATTTCAATTGTTGTATGAGGATGATTATTCTAGTATCTGATGAATCTAAAAACATTAATAATTCCATGTTACTTGAATAGTTTTGTGAATGAATTATTTTTTCTGAATATGTGATGAGGATGACGAAAATTGTTATGATAAAAACATATCAACAATGTGTTCAGCCATTCAAAAAGAGTTGAATTAATTTATATTTCTCATTTGGTTCAAGATCCATTGTATCTTAGAGAAATAGTTTTATATTTCCAACTGGGATAAGAGAAGAAGTGAAGTAGTAAAATTGGTATGAAAGCAGAGATCTCTTAATGAATTCTGAAAGGGGAGATTGACATTCAAAATAATGATTTTATTCAGAATTCAGATTGATATCCATTTGGTCATATATATTCAATTGATAAAATTCATTGTACTAAATAAATCATATTCTGAAAACTAGCCTGATGAATTTAAACCATAATGGCAATTAAAAATTATTGTACGAGATGTATTTTGAAATAAATTCAAGAAGCTTCGAGAAGCATTGATGAAGTCCAAAATGCACATGAGATTTATGTGGAAATTGATAATAGGGTGAATTTTCTTAAGTAATATTTTTTTCGAATCCCGCCAAATCCAATCGAGTGTCACCTATAAAAAAATTGTATATGGTACTTTTCAACTAGCCAATGTACAATTCATCAAAGAATAAAGGGAAGATTTCTATTTTTATAGAGAATAAGAGGATATTCATTCTCATCCATTTTTAAATATTTTTCATAGGAGAAGTGAAAAATAAATGATACCATATCATAATGTTGTCTTCACTAATTAGATTATTTATCTAATCAATTTTATTTGGATAATCATCGTATTGGGATAGATAATTTGTTTCGGGATTTTCATTCTAATATTTCCAGTCTGAGGAAGAATCAAACATGAATAATCATAATGGTTTTACCATAATTATAAATTTATGTGCTGCAAATTCATAATTTCCATATAATTTCAAAGTCATATTTTTTTTCTGAGGAGAATCATATATGGGATATTTTTACTTGAATGAAATTGTCTATGAAAAATAAACTTGTAAAATCATATATGTATTTTATTTAAAAATTACAGAACATTCTTACCATCTTCTGGGAATGAAATTGAAGAAGTGTTTTCAATTGAATAAAATGTAGAAATTGAGAAGAATAAAAAGTAACATGATTGGTAACAATACAATTTTGTTACCATATTTAGGCAAAGAGGGTGAATAATCACTATTGGATTGTTTACAGAGTGCTACATGAGTGAAAGGTTATATCCTACTCATTGAAATCCAATGAATTTTTTCTAGCGGATTTTGTGGTATTGGATCATTTTAAAACCATACCAAGGATGCATCTATTCTTATTAAATAGTTAACCTTATAGATTCTTATGTTCTTTTGGATGGGTGATTGAATTTTTTTAGGAGGGAATAGAATATTCAGTTGGAGGAAAATGTTGATTCAATTGCAAGAAAATATAAACAAAAGATTATAAATTTTTTACCCCCTCCACCAATAAGTGATATAATAATCATGACTAGAAACATAGACTAAAACCACACACACTTCCATCATATGGGTTACAAAAGCATCACTCTTTTGTGTAGCTGACTACAGCCTCATAAAATGATGACGTTCATTTTTCAATTACAATCATTCAAGGTTGGAAATAATGATTGTAATACTATTTATTTGTGATTTATATTATATTTTGGATGTTATTATTAAAAACTAACTATTATATAACACATACCTTCATTCATTCCATTAGGGGTGAATAAGATAATGTTGTTCATGTGTAGGGTGGACTACCACCTTGTAAAATGATGTGATTCATTCATGACATACATGGAATAAAGTTAAGATGGTTTTAACAAAAATATGTGATCTATATGACATAATAATTCAACTGGAATGGTAATATATATATATATATATATATATGTATATATATATATATTTTCTTTCTTTCAATATGAAATGAAAATGGAAACAACTTTCATGCATATGTATGTCCTACCCTCTCCTTATATGATATATTTAATTTACTATCACTAAATATTATAGATTATTCTAAATAAATATTAAATGAATATATATGATATTTATATGATTGTCAAATTTCAGGATATTTTTAATCAATTATTTTATATGTGGACTCAAATTGAAAGGAAAAACATATATGGAAAATAAAGCTATTATTACCCAAAACAAAATATTAACATTGAATCATTAATAAAATAGAAATAAAAGGTCTTCTGACAATAATATATGGTATGATAAATAAAAATATAATTATTAAATGTATTTATAACAGAAATATATTTTTTATATAGCATTTTTTAATGAGAATGATATAATCCATGGACATAAGGTAAGAGAAGCATGTCTCGCTTTATTGCTTCTATGAGACATATTCCACAATCACCACCTATTTAATGTGTGTGGTGTATATGATAATGATGAATGGATATTATGATTTATATCCAGTAATATATTTTTGATTAATTATCACGTTTTGGATTTCCCTTTCATGGTGTTTATGATTCAATGGTTAAAAACCAAGTAAGGGTTTTTCTCATCTCAAATTTACTTTTTTGAGATTTTTTCTATATTCACCACTTATTTTTGTTGTGTGGGGTATATACTTCCCATGAATATATTTTATGAACATTATGAATAATTTTAATGGGTATTTTGATAATATTTTTCAGTACCTCTCTTTAATGTTGTAAACAGTTTCAAATTTACAAATTCCTTTAGGGATTTTTGTCTCAGTTTTCTTTCCGTGAGATGTATGTTTTATTATACACATACTTTTTTTGATATGGTGTATATTTTATAACATTTAATAGTTATATATAAAATATCATTATTTAAATTATATTATATGCTTCATTTAATTATATGCTTTCTTGGAGAATGTGATTCATTATTTACAAAGTTGTAAAATTATTTTGTTACAATCTCATAGATTATCCAGATTGTATGACTAATTATATAGTGTATAAATCTTTTAGTTTTCCTGCAATATATTATTTTATATTTATTCATGATATTTTGAATTAATTTTCTAGATTTCAATTCTTTGTTAATAATTTTTTTGAGAATTTTATTTTGAAAATCTGACTTTGTTTCTCTCTTCGATTATAAATATATGTTATTTCAAAACGATGAGTGATAAAAATGTATTCATAATGTATTTAAATGATATTGTAAAATAATTTTAATTTTAATAGATTTTATAAATGGTTTAATTATTTAAAATTGTTTTAAATATATTTTCATAGAATCCTATATAGGTATTCATGGTCATTTTCAATGTAGAAGGTTTTCAAAACGTTTTATGTTTAAAAAGATATTTTCCTCAAATAAATTGCATTGATATATTAATTTTATTTATATTTATAATCATCAACAAAAATCATAGATACTTATGTTACAAGGGGTATATTTTTTAATAAGACCATCCTCATTATTCCTATGGATGGATTAATATTGATTCAATGAGATTGTTGTAGAACCCGTTTCTTTTCACAATATATCCATGTTTTAAAGAGAATTTTATCAATCACATTTTTATTATGGGTTGAAAATTTATCAATGATATAATTTTATAATGTATTATTTTTCAATGGGTTAATCATTCTTTGAAATTAAAAATGGTATATTCAAAGAGAAGTGATGAAATGAAATATTTATGTGATTTATTCATTATTTAGTTCTTGGAAATTATAAATTATGTGACCTACAATAGAGTTTCGGGTAAGCCCACTACAACTAATTTTGTGGCTCCTGAGATAGTATCCAGTAATCCACTTAGAAATTTACATGGGGTTTCTGAGATAGTTCTCAGTAATCCCATAAAATATTATATTAAAGTCATGCCAAGATATCACTCAAATTCATTAAGAAAATATATTACTATATTTCTCTCATATTGTAGTTACAACTTTTTTTTTTGAAAGGTTTCTCTAAATATGATGTTGTATGTGACCAAAAAATGATCTAATTAAATGATATTGGTTTATGTTCATTAATTTGATCAATATTTTTATCATGGGGATCATGAATATTGATTATGATTACTCTATCTTTTATCATGTCTTCATATATGATGGTCCATGTATTTATGGGTGGGATTTAATTTATGACTTGCTCATGAAATATTATTATGTTTTCATAAACCTATGAAATCTTATTATCATTGATGAAATTATATTGAAAATGAAAATGTTTACCCTTATTGATAATTTGAGATCACCATTATTAAGTATCCTTTTACCTAGGTTATAATAAATATATGTCATATGATTTATTTCTATAGGAGATTTCATATGGAAGATATTGATATCCTAATGTGAAATAATTATTTATCATAATTGGATATATTACACATCATTGTGGACACATTATTTATAGATAAAAGTTGATATTAGTAGTTAATAATTCTCTAATTCTTTAATCCTAATACATTTATTTTTATATATGTTAACCATTATGTTTCATTGATATTTTAATTTTCTAAGGGTCAAAATTGTTTCACCTTCTTCAACATCAAAGTTAAAAATGTAAAGATTATGAAATATTCAAAATATACGAGAGTTTGGGTACCATGATATTATAATATATTATCCCCATCACTTATCAAAAAAATTCATTTAACTAGAGTGACCTTAACATTATTGATAAGGTATATTGTTTCTCTACATCTCAAAAACTATAACTCATGATGATTGGATCAATCATATGACTCTTGTTTGTTAATATTAAGCCATTTTAGAATAAAACATCACATTGTATTTGGTATATTCATATATTTAGGCTATTATGGACCGATTAATGGATTTATACATTCTATTATCCTGAATTATTGGATAATTGAATGATCAGAACCGAAATTAATTAAGGATCACATTCATTCCCTTGATCCGATTTTAATTTAACATTAGTAGTTGTCCTCCCTTGTCATGTTCAATCCCTTAGAAATCAATATCAAGTTCTTATAATTTTATTGTGATTATATATTCCCTTAATAGAGGTTTTGGTATTGGTTATTGGAAATTCATAATGTGGTCTTGATCAAGGTGGAAATTTGTATATTTGGTCATCAAAAAAAGTGAGGTAGTAAGTCCTTGACATTTGGGTCCATATTATGAATTACTATTGTATTTTATATTGGTGGGTTCATGTGTATCCTATGAGACCCTTTCATTATATATTTCAATTTTTGAAGAAAATGTCATTTTTGGGAACATCGATTGATGGTATTCTCATGTGGGAGCTTTTATATCCTCTAAGGTCTTTTATTGATATACATTTTTTCTACTAAAATTGGTATGGATTGGGTATGGATGATTTTGGGGTTTATTTTTTTATTATTTCAATTTAATAGGTTTTCTATCTTTACTAGTAATCCCCATATAGGAGGAGTTCCACCATTATGATTACAGGGTTGTGATTTTACTTTAAAAGATACATTGTGGTGATGGGGCATACCCTAAATATTGTAACTGAGAAAAAATGTGTTAATGTGGCTTTCCCATGTTCTAGATATTTGTTAAAAAGTACTCATTGTAGATTTCCCCCAAGCTATGTATTGGGTCCATAGACACCTTTGCATTCCCATAAATATAGGCATGGAATTGATCTATAAATCAGAAATGTGAATAGAGGATGGTAATATTTGTCTTTTGAGTAATCACGTCGACTATATGACATGATCTTAGTCATCCAAAAACTAATTTTACATTAATTATCGTTTGGTACTGACTAATGTAGATTTGTGGGTTAAGACATATTTAATAGAACAAGGCGAAATTGAACATTATTGTTTGTTTATAAGTGTAATTTTTTTTAATTTCATATAATTTTATAATTTATTATATATTTTTTAATGAAAAAAATAATTGTTTTATACTAGGTTATATTCCCCCACCGCATGTGTTCCTCAGGTCATATGTAGTTTTTTCATTCAGGTATTCTATTAATGCAAAGGCCCTTTATTTAGTAGTTGAGATGCTGGATCATGGTTGATGATTCTCGTACCAAGATTGATTATAGACTATTTCCATACTGTTCTTTATTTTATATTACTTGTGTATTTTCATCTTGGTTGACCTAAAACATTTGGGGTCTTTTGTTTTAACTTGAATGACTTATACTATGTTATTTCTGTTTAGATTTTATTTTTAGATTCATTTTAGGGTTTTGTGGTTTTTAAATATATTTTTATATTGTTGTTTGTGTGGATATTGATATTGATGGATTAGTCTCTCTATAGATCCATTCCTTCACTCTCTATTACTCAGAAGCCACATCCATACATGGAGGTGTGCAGATGGCCCTGTAAAACGCCGACATGAGATTATTTTTTTTTCATCATGCTAAAAATTATTATCAAAGGTTTTTCTATATTATTTTATAATTTAATATTATTGGGATATGATAGAATGTTTAAATTAAATGTTGAACTTAGGGAGCCAATTCGTTTATGTTCCTAGAAAATCTTATGTAATTGACCTCTGAGTTATGGAGGTAGATGTTTTTATTACCAGTTGTGTATTTATAGTTTAATGTTTCTAATTAGTATTATTAAGGTGTAATGGTTTATTGGATTTGTGTGTGTCCATTCATCATGACTCGATAATAGGTTTATATTTCATGAATATAATTTCATGTCATTTATAGGTGGTTAATTAATCATATTCGAATAGAATCCCATGACCAGTTCTTCTATGATATATCTATGATGAAATTTAAATTATTTGATCATGAAAATAATACGGCTATTATAAATATGTACACATATATAAGACTATTAGTAAAGTGTAGGTACTAAAAACATGGATTAGGATGTGGGATTATGTTCAGGGTTATTTATTATAGACATCATCAGCCTATTAATATTAGTTTCCATAATTTTTTTATATATATACCTATAAATGCCTTGAGTGGTGTAGTAATTTCTGATTTTGGTGTTGCTTATAATCATGGGTTAGAATTTAAAATTAGAATGTCGCAACGTCATCATACATTATGACCCAGGGAAGTTGATCATAACACTATTTCATTGAAGGCTAGTACATTAGTAACTCCATACGTGAGGGGGGTGGGTGCATATATGAAAGTGACAACAGTTTATATAGTGGTTTAAATAGTGTATATTCTTTAAGTGGGGGCTTCTGAACTGGTTCCTATATTGTGTGAAGGATACCATGGGGGTAGGCCCATGATGATAATTTTTTTCTTAGTTTTTCTATCCTTAGTATCCATTATCCATGTAGGGAATTGGTGGATCCTATTTTTCTATGCATTATATAGAGATTATAATGTTAATAATTTACTATGAAAATATTCTAGAAGATTGGCGAGTGAAGTGGATATGTTTATACTTCCAGGACCTATGAGATTATAGTAGATAATGGTGGATCATGAAGGGAGGCACATGTATTTGAATTTAAATATATTAATGGTAAATTTAAATATTTAATTATTTTATTAATATTCTAAAATGAGACATCATTCCGAAGATCATAGAGAATTAATGAGGAATAATGGAAGTTGTGGATTTCTCTTCTCATTTCATAGAGGTGATTTTATTCTATTACATTTCTTATTAATGGTGTGAATAATGCCCAAATGTGTGAGATTTTTAATATAGAAGAGTGGTGGCCTCATTTTTGTAATTTAATCTTATCAAAATACATTTATATTCATATTAATTATTTCATGATCGATAAGGGATTAGAGGAGGAAAAAATAGTAATCCTTCTTCCATCTAACATTTGAAGGGAGAGTAGAATAAATAGTGACAGTTCTATTCCCTTTTCTACTATTAGTTATAATAAATTATTTGAGATATTATAGATTTGATTCAAGTATTTTATGTATAGTTGAGAATAACCATATCCCTCATTAGATGTGTGTTCTTTTAGCTTTTATAATTAAAAATGTAAATGAAATCATCTTATGTTTCATCCCAATACTCATATATATTTCTATTTATGAGGTAATATGTGTATCTATTGAGAATTATTTATAGTTAGTCAAGGTTTGGAATATGGATATTAGCCATTAGTATAATGTACCAAGCATGAAGTATATGGAAATTACATTTCTTTTTCATAATACATAATAGATGAAAATAAAAGCTGCCCAATAACCATATTAGTTTAGTGTCTTTGGACTCATAGAACATAATCATCTATCTTGGGGAACAATATTCAACCTCCCTCATTAAGATCTTACCATTTTTTTTCCAACCTAAAACCATTCTTTATAACATTGGGAAAAGAAAACATAAAATGTGTGAGCTCAAATTATCAGTAAGGGTTAACATTAAGAACATAAAACAAATCATAAACATAATATTGTAAAAACATGATCGTAAAGATTAATTACCCAAATTGTGAGTCATGAATTAAATAATGGCAGTTTGAATACCATAAATTATAAGTTGACAAGACCATGATAACATATAAATAAAAAACATGCAATTTTGGAAAATAAATAAACACATAAAACAGTTTCCATAGAAGCTAAGGCACTGTTTCCAATACTATCATAGTGAACAATTTCTTTTACAGAACCGAGTTTACATGTCATTCCATCCATGTATTACTGAATCGAATTTACATGTCGTTCCAGCCCTGTATTACAAAACAAAATTCACTTTTCATTCCAACCAGGTTTATCTCAGGTGATATAAATCTTTACCCAATGCATTGTAAAGAGATATTTGTCTCACCCATCTTATAGTTAAATCATTGTTACATGTTCCACAAAAACATAAATCATTTATCATAGCATAACCCAAGAAATAAAATGGGTTTCTTATAAATCATTGAATCATAAAATAATCCATATAAAATATCATTCCATCATTAACATAATAAAATAATATTAATAGTATGTACAAAAACATAACCCTATTTAAAGAGTTTCAACTTAAATGGGAAATAATTTTGATAAAACACATGAACATAATTTTTTAGGAAAATATCATTTTATGTTAAAAATTGTTTTCATTTCCCATAATTCCCTATAAATTTTAAAAATATAATTTAGTTAAAAATAAAAAATTATTCATGTAAAATACGTTTCATTGAAATAAGGCATAAAAATCCATCCAAGCCATATAATTTAAAAACATTGTCCTTATAATTTTTCCTGAAAAGTCAAAAAGAACCATGTATAGTAAAAAAAGAATGTTTCTTTCCAAACCATGTTTTAGAAGTAATTTTTTTTAATAAGGACATGAAAATATCTGTTATAATATTAATTATTTGATGGAAAAAATTTAGAAAACTTTGACATTGATGATTAATATTCCCCAGTAAATACATGCGAATAAATAATCTCGAATAAAAATGAGATTTCAAAATTATCCCTTATCTTGTAATTTTCGCCAGTTGAGTGTTTGTAAACCTTTTTAATACTAGTTAAATAATGATATTAAATTATAATAGGACAATATACATATTTATGATATCATATGTGATTTAAGTTTATCATTTTTTAGTAGTAATTCAATATTATCCTTATTTTGGGAGTTAACTGCTTTGTTTTCCCATTCTGTTTTTTCCATGTGAGTCAATTTTTTGCCTAGGTTGTATTTTATTCATTAATTTAAGTAAATAATGATTATTTTCCATTTAAATATTAATATTATAATCATTATCGAATTATTATCATGGAGAACGAATCTCTATGTGTTGTGGAGATGGTAGGCCACACATACACACATGTGACAGTATCATTATCTTAATGGTTAAATAATATATAATTGGATGGTATATTAATTATATAGAATCATTATATTGTTATATCCATTATTTTAATGCATTATAATCATCATTATATAGATCATTAGAAAGTATTATTGAATAAAAAATTACACCACTACATGAAGATGGTAATCCATACGTACGCACACATGGTGATATTGTTATTCATATGATGTAGGAATAAGGTTGTCTGATAATGAAAATAAAATATCATAATCAATAATATAATCAAGTTATTACTTTAGTATGGAATCAAGATACAAATAAGATGTATAATAAGAAAATAAATCGAATTTAATTGGTAAAGCAATTTCCTCTTGTTCGTTAACATTCCTTTAGATCTCTTCTTAGGGACACTAGGGATGGACTTGTTGGAAAACCAAGACCTCCAAAGGATAAATATAAATTTTCACAAGATAATTGGGAAGGGTTTGGTTGAGAATTAAGGCTAAAGGAGGTGTGAGGAAATGTAGGAGGATATGCCTTTTTATAGGAGAAGAGATGGGCAATTTAGGAAACTCTCAAAATAATGAAATATAATAAGGGTGTTTTAGATATAAAAAATTATAAATGGCCCATAAATGAAATTTAAAATACATTTTTGACCATATATAATCCACTTATGATTAAATAATATTTTTTTGGATTTTCATATAATTTAATAATAAACTAATTCAATAAGATACAATTATTACCAAATTTATTACTATTCATTTAATTAGACTTAAAATACAATACGGGGATGTGGGAATTCAAATATAATGATTTAAAAAATCTATAATATATCTTATAGATAATTTAAATATTTTATACACATTAAATAATTCAAAATATAACAAAATTAAAATTATTAAAATTATTTATTCAAATTTTATGATAATAGAATAAATATTGATTTAGAATTGAAGAAACAATTAAGGGAATATTATAACTTGTAAAAATTATAAATAAATTTTTATAATGATAAATGTTTCACTTATATCAAAATATACATTTTTATTCATCTGTAGCTTTATTTTTGACCTATTTAGAAACATAAAATATATTAAAATACAAGACAGTGATATTTTGTAACTAAAATTGATTTAAGTAATATATAATTTATTTTTATGTACATTTTTCATTAAAAACTGAAATTATATAATATTATGATATATATTAAATATTATTCATCTAATAATTTTTTTTAGATAATTAGTTTTATTTTAAACCCTATAATTTTAATTCAACCTTAATTAATTGCTTTAACTCTTACCATGTCAACATGTCCTTTTAGTTACTAAGGGTTAATATAGTCACTCTAAAATGTAAAAGAAGCCATAAATGGAAAACTAGTGACGTATTAAACATTATTACAATTATTTATTTTAATTTTATATATTTAAGAATTTTATGCAATTTCATACAATATTATTTATTTAAAATATAAATAGTGCCAATTTTGACACTATTCATTAGATGAATTTTTAGAAATATCATAACATAGAGATATGTTTGAAAAAACTCATTTAAATTTTAAATAAAATTATAAATTCATCCATAAATCATTAAATGACATTAATTCACTGTAATTTTATTTATTTAAATATTTATAATATTATTTATTTGATATTTATATAAATTAATAAATTTCTACATCACAATTGAGTCATCATTAATGATAATTATATAATCTCTAAAAAATTTAAACAAATTTCTATGATGTAAGTAATTATATTATCTTTCTAGAGAATACCTATAGTCAATTTTATTCCCAATTAATCCATAAATTAAAATTAATATACTTATATAAAATATTAGATTGACATTTTTCCACATTAATTACCTATTTTTATAATCATGTCTCATACATAGGTATGTGTCCATTAAGAAATTAAATTTTGAAAAATAAATGACACGGGTCAAATTTTGTCATCCTACTATATTTTTACAAGTGTTAAGGTAATTTTATAATATAATTCCAAATATTTAATCTATTTTTCAAAATTCAAAACACATATTCTGATGTAATTAATTTAAATTTAATCCCATTATCATAAAAAAACTGGGTTTTCATTAAATTTTAAAACATTATAAATGATTAAATGGTTTTTTTAAAAAGAATTAAATACAAAATTAATGAAAATGACTAATATTGTATTAAACTATAAAATTTTATTATTTTAATACTTTAACACAATTCAATAATATATTTATACCATATAAATTTTTTTGATGGAATAAATGTTGTTTTCAATTAAAATTTTCATTTTTTTCTATTCATCAAAATATGAATGTTATCAAATATTATCAAATATTCATCCAGAGTAAAATTTTATATCCTAGTTCAAATGAAAAATTTCATTTTTTTAAATTGATGTTCTAAAGGTATCCAAAACTAGATTTAAAATGGTTGTTCTATTAAAATGTGGAAAATTTGAATTTTTTTGGAAAATTAGTTCTTTTATATGAAAATTTTAATTTTTTATTATATAATGTTATTGAAAATACATAATATGAATGTTAATTTTATAAAAATAAAATTTTGATTAATAATTTTTATAACTACTAGTTTATATCCCATTAAATAATAATATTTTAATAATATATTGTTCTTTAGGGATACTCAGTATTACATAAAACAAAAGCTATCGAGGAAGGTCATTCTTGCGTGTTACACTAGGTAAGAATTGTGTTGTGTATACTATAGCTAATATAGTGTTTCATATTTGGGAAGCTAATATTGGTGTATCGTACAACTCAACACTTCAATGAAATTAAAAATATTCTATCTCATAAAATCGTAGAGAGTCTCATTCTACCTCGTATAAAATGAATTTCTCCCTTAAAATTTTTCACGGTTGTAAATGGTTTACTACATTAGTGATTCTTTCATGGAAACCCACATTGTTAAAATGAAAACTAAAACTTCATTTTAAAAAGGGAAATTAGAAAAATAACAGTTACTCAATGTAACTCATAATTGGGTTTTCACATTGTAGAACATAGATGATAAGTGATAACATGGATATGGAAGAGAAATCTAACCATAATATTCTAATGTAAAATGATAGAGAATACTTTTTAAAGAATGATAAATACTAGAAATCCATAAATCAATGATGATTTAATGGATAATCAGATTCATCAGATAAGAAGGTACTAGGATAAATTTTTTGGATTCAATATCCTATTTCTATATTTGATGATTTTTTCAAGAGAATAAATACATAATTGATTTTATTAAAATCTCACCGTCAATCGTTCTTTGAACAATTTCCACTCCATCTCTTATTTAATGAAATGAAGGTGAATTTTTCATTCTTGAAGTGTTATTAGAACATGTTATATAATGAATGGTCACTCTATGTCTCTCAACAAAATGGTTTGAACATGTTATCAGATATGCACAAGTCAACCTATGATGATCTAATACATTAATCTAACAAAATTTAGTGAGATTATAAATAATACTATCCATCAATGGAAAACATTAAATTCCTTCCAAAAACTGAAATTATAAAACTTTAGAAAGAGGTGAACTAAACTAACTTAACATTTTTCTGACATATCCCATTCGGCAGTTTTTGGTTGTCACATTCCAAACTTGTGAATTTCGTATTCTTGTATTCTCTTGAAACATGGTAATGACCTGAATTACCATAGAACATTAGTTAAAACATTCATTCTATCGAAATTAACTCTTTCCACATACCAAAAATAACAAAAATTATATATACTCAAACCATGATATCACATTCAAAAATCACATTATCTCTGCATCCCTTCATTATGCGCATATCGTGTGGTTTTCTAAAATATTTCAATCAAAATTCATGGTTACCGGTAACATATAATTATGGAAAAACACAATGGACCAATAAATATATATTCTTAATCTTATATAATACTATAAAAGATATCCTACAATGTTATTTTGGAATCCCATTACATATACACATAATCATTCCACCACTTTGTGTTTATACTCAACATCACCAATAGGGGTCACAAGTGATTTTCCTTTGTCTTTGGCCTTAATAGGTTGCTGAAATTGTTTGTAATTAACTCTTGGATTAGGTAATTGGTTATCATAATTCCCCATTTCCTTGCACTAGTAACATTGAAGTGTGGGTGGTGCTTTCTATATATTATTTTCTCTATTAACATCATTAGAAACCTTTTTTAAATTAATACAGTACTCAACTTCTTGATGACCATATTTTCTACACATAAATTTTTTTTGGGTCCCATTAAGACAATATCCTCCATTGTTCATTTCACACTTAGAGCATAATGTAACAATAATCTTTTTTTCACAATTGTTTTTTTATTTTCTTTTAAACTCCATCTTTTCTTTCTTGTCAAAACCTAGAGTTCGATATGTAATACCAACATCCATTTCTACCTTGATAGAAAAACATGCAATCTATTCTTATCTAATAAACTCTATTTTATTTAATTCCCTTCTAAGACTTGGTTTTAAGCCACTAAAAAATCAACCAACTTCACTTTCAATGTTTGATGATAATACTGAAATCATACCTTGAAGGTATTGTAAAATATTCCACACATGTACAAAAAAGATTCAACATCCTTTGGCATAAGCTCAAGGAACTCAATTTCCATATTTTTTCTAATAATTAAAGGGAAATAATTGTTGAAAAACAAGTTCTTGAACTCATCCAATTACATGGATTCAATTTTATCTTGCTTCCTTGTACTCTTAATTAGATTCCACCACTCGTCTGCTTCACATTCTAAATGATAATCAACCAAAATAATGTTTTCATGTTTCGAACAACAAAGGATGAAAAATATATTTTCAATGGTACTGATCCATTTTTTATCAACAATTGGATCATAAGACCCACTAAAAGAAGTTGGATGTGGCCACATAAAGGACTCAATAGAATGTTGTTCCCTTTTTTGTTTTTATGGAAGTCCATAAGGATCCATAGATTGTGTACGTATAGAAAGAAGATATTTCATTCCATTTCCCATAAAATTATGTTGTCCAGGAGTACAATCATTGTATTTCATAGTGCATTGATCATTTACATGGATCTTCTTGGTTCCATCCATTATCTAAAACCCAAAAATAATATTGTGAGAGTCAAAAAGCATACTAGGAAAACAAAATAATCCAGGGGAGTAATTTTAATCCCTAACATCTTAGATTTAATCCTAGAGTATTCATGATCATTACCATAATTATAGGACTATAAAATATTGTTAAACATGCCCATAGGGACATCACTAACATACCTTAGAAATTTCTATTGAGATCTCACTAAATTTTTCGCATCATAGTTTCCATTGGTTAACTAAAACTTCACTCTCATACCAACTATAACAAACCAAGATTGACGTACATGGTCATTACATTACTTTTTATGAATACATAATGCATGACCTAACCAAATTCCCAAAGACCATATTAGTTTCGTGTATTTGGAAACATGGAACATAATATTATATCTCAGTGAAAGATCTTCAACATCTCCCATAAATATATTTTCATTTTTTTCCTTTATAAAAACTTTTTTTACATCCTGGGGAAAAGAAATCATAAAATGCATCTGATAAAATTAAATTTAAGGGTAAACATTGATACCATAAAACAAAACAAAAATAATAATAATTTAAAAACATGAAAAAAAAAATTAAATATCAAAATCTTGAAAAATTAAATAAATCATGGTAGTTAAAAACGAATAAATCATAAGTGAACGTGACCATGATAACATTTCATTGAAATAAAACATGGAATTATGAAGGGAAAAAAATCTCATACTATGAAATCTAGTGCAGTCATGGAATTCCTGCCAAGACCATCATAGTGGACAATATCCTTTATAAAACTGAGTTAACTTGTTTTTCCAGACATGGATTACTAAACTATATTTACATGTCATTCCAGACATGTATTACAGAACCAGATTTACAAGTTGTTCAATCCATGTTTATCTCAGGAGATATTAATTTTTATGAAATTCGTTGTAATGACATATAAGTCCCACCCATCTCATAATGTAATCGTTATTACATGTTCCACAAAAATAGAAATCATTCATCATAGCATAACTGAAGAAATAAATTGGGTTTCTTAAACATTATTACATCATAACATAATCCTTATAAAATATCATTACATAATTATCATAATAAAATTATAGTAACAATATCGATAGAAACATAACCTTATTTAAAGAGTGTCATCTTAGAGGGAATATAAAATTGATAAAATAATTGAGCTTAATTCTTGAGAAAATATCATTTCTTCTTTAATTTTTTTTCTTATAATGCCACAAAATTTTAAAAGAAAATAATGTAATTGAAGATAAAATTTTAATCATGTAAAATAATATTCATGTAAATATGGTGTAAAAATCTATCCATACTGTTTAAGATAAATAAAATATTTTCCACGTACTTTTACCAGAAAATTAAAAAACTACCACGTATGGTACACAAAAAAGGATTCCTTCCAATCTATGTAGTAAAAGTAAAAAATGGGTATTATTAATTTAAACATACATATAAGAATAGTAAACATTTCAAGAAAACCTTTTTAGAATATATGGACATGGATGATAAATATACCCCAATAAATACTTATGAATAAACAATCTCAGATTAAAATGAGATTGCAAATTTATCCATTACCTTATAATTTTCATTACATGAGGGTGTGGTCACCTCCTATATAATGTTTGAATCATCATATAATATTATACTTGTAACATATCCATATTTAATATATCATATATGATCCTATCATATCATTTTGTTAGTAGTATTTGAATATTACCATTATTTGGGGTGTTAACTACTTCATTTTTCTATTCTAGTTTTTTCATGTAAGTCATGTTTATTATGCATAGGATGTATTTTATTCATGAAATTAAATTCAGAATTATTTTTTTCACTCATCATATAAATTTTATAATAATTTTTGAATTGTTAATGTGGTGAAAAAATCTCCCTATGTCGTGAAGATGTTAGGTCGTACGTACACACGAGCGACGATATCATTCTCTTGTTGGTTAAATAGTATTTAATTGGATGGTATATTAATTATAAAAAATCCTTAACATGACATATTCATTTCTGAAAATCCATTATACTGATCATTATACCCATCCTAATAAATTATTTTTGAATTACAAATTTCACCACGGTGTGGAGACAGCAAGAAGTACGTATGCATGGATGGTGATGTTGTTATTCATAAGATGAATAAAAGGGGGTATAAGGTTGTCCAAATATTATAATAACAACTAAAAATGTATAATATAATCTATTTATTAAATTATTATGTAATAAACATATAAATAGGATATAGAAGAATTAAATAAATTGAATTTAATTGGTAAATCAATCACTACTGCAAATATGGCCTTTATCAGCATTAGAAAATTATATTTACATCACTAAAAAAGCATGTTTAATCTCAACGAAAAAATGGTGGTCCCTTTTATTAGAACTAAAAAAAGTTATGATAAAAGGGGTCTTTTATCTGCACTAAAAAGCACTGATAAATGGGTCCTTTATCATCCATTTTTTAAAATCATTAATAAAAGTTTCAAAAAATATAACAAAATAAAAAAAATATTTTTGCAATTTGGGGAGGGGCTTCCACAGTACTTGAAGCCCCATTAAAAAGTCCCCCCCCCCCCAGCCAGTACACCCCGGCCACCCCCAACATTTAATAGTGCCCCAGCCCCTTTAACAACACTAGCCCTTATTCCCCTCCCGCTCACACGACCTACCTCCGCCTTGATTCAATCTCTCAACCTATTGCCTACACGCCTAAGACCTTTACCACTCCACCATATTTCATTGCTCTTCATTTATTAACATATCTCTTTATTTATATGTGTTTATATATATATATATATTTATTTATTTATATTAACTCATATATTAATATATATTTATATCCACACATATATATATTTATATTAATATATATATATATATTTAATTATATTAATATATATATATAGTTATATTAATATATATATCCGTATTTTAATATATATATATATATATATCTATGTGTGTGTGTGTGTGTGTATTTATATATCGTTATATATATATATATATTTAAATTTATATTAATATATATTAATATTATATGTTTTAAATACAATTATAAAATATGATTTCTTTGTGTATTTGTGAATAAATTAATACATATATACAACATATACACACAACCACACACACATATATATTATATGTGTATATGTAAGTATAATTATACATATTTATATATATTAAAAAAATTAAATGTTCATATATAAAAATATATGTTTAGAATATATAGATAGTATATATCATTTTGTCAATATAGACACACAAAAATATATATGTACACGTACATATAATATGGTTATACAAATATTCATATATTTGTATTTTAAATAAAATTGTTATATTTTTTATTTAGGTAAGGCTTTTATATTGATAAATATATTTTATATGTAAATATGTTTAATTATTTATTAATAAAATTATAATTTTTTTTAATATATAAAAAATATGTATATATTGTTATATATTTGATTATAAATAGAACTACATTATGAAAAAATATATAAATCCTTGAAAACCTGAAAAATAGGTAAAAAAATGGGGAAACCCTCAAAACCTATAAATTCAGTTAGAAGGTCAAATAAACCCTAAACTTAGGGTAACAATGAAAATGTCAGATCCGAGCGTCTGTTGCAGAACTATGACTATTCAAATAGAATATCATTAAATTAGATTTAATATGATAGGTGGTGGAGTTCGAACGGATCGGTAGATCATAAGTTACAGTTGTTTGAAAAAACATCAGACATGAAAAAAGTGCTAGAAATGGGGGTTTGAAAAACCTAAAAAACCACAAAGTCACTGAAATGGGAACAACATCTGATCTACGTGTTAGTTTCAACACCATTACTAGTCAAACTGAAGCTAATGGAACTAACAATGATATAATAAGAGGAAGAGACAAAACAGACACACAGATCGGGAGTTATTTCCATTTTAAGAAAAAATTGACAAGTCACCGGACACAAAAATAGTGTTCTGGAGGCCTTATAATTGTTTTATAGAGTTTTATGGTTCTAGACTTGTTTGGAAATTTGTATTAGTTATCCATATATATATATATATATATATATATCTTTTCTGCCTTCGATTTGATTAGTGTTAGATCCCAAATAGACATCCAGAGCGAAAGTTATTACTGTTTGAAGTTAGAGTTTTTTTGAGTGGTATAACTGATATATAATTAGTTTCTTTGATTTATCCCAGTTTCTATTTTACATGGTCCTAAATCATCTCACAAGATTTTATTGTACTAGTTTCAAAGATAAAATGGACATCTGGTGAAGAAGTAATGCCCATTTTAGTGAGTTGTTAGTTTCTTAGGTTTTTAGGTGCTATTAGGGTTGCTCAATTTCAAATGATAATAATGTATGCTCGGGTGTCCGTTTTGGCTCTACCACATATCAAAATGAAAAATGTGAAAATATACACACTCTCGTGACTACTATAATACCTTATCACATTCTTTAAATCCCAAAAGGCCCAAAATCCATTCGGATGGTCATAAGTTGGGTTATGGGTACCCATTTTCCATAACTTCTGCTTCGGGTGTCCATTTTGCATCTACCACATATCAAATAGAATCTTTTGTCTATACCTACAGTTTTCTGACCACTAGAACACCTTATCATATTCTTCAATACAAGAAAAGGCCCTTTATCCCTCTATACATCCATAATTTCATCTCTTGGTGTTGGTTTTGTGTTTACCACACATGAAATCAGTGTAAAACATATTACCAATATATATATATATATATTGTATTTATATAAATATAAATATACTTCATATAAATATATTATTTTTATGAAATATATTTTTTATTATATACTTTATCAGTTCTAGGGAAAAACTACTAATAAATCCCCCCATTATAAGGGCTACTAAAAAATCCTGAAAAAGGGGGCCCCTTTAACAGCACTAAAAAAGTGTTGATAAAGGGTTTCCTTTATCAGTGCTAAAAAATGATGATAAAGGGTCACTTTAAACTATTTTTATAGTGATGTTAACAGTTCCATCTATCAGTTATTTTTTTAATTCTAATAATGGAACCTCGTTATTAGAGGTTTTTAGTTCTTTTAAAAGTTCCCTTTATCAGTGTTTTTTAGCACTGATAAAGTCAACCCCTTATTAGTGCTTTTTTTAGCGCTGTAAAAATGTCATGTTGTAGAAACACAGTTTTAAGGTAGTGAATTGCCTCTTTTTAGTTGGAATTCCTTTAGATCTCTTCTTAGGGACACTAGGGATAGATGTTTTAGCAAACAAGGAACTCTAGAGGTTATCTAAAAATGTTGATAACTGAATTGGGAAGGGGTTTGTCGAGAAAGAAGGCTCAAGGAGGTGTTAGGAAATGTGGGATGAGATACCTTTTTATAAGAGAGAAGATGGGCTCCTTAGGAAACTCTCGGAATATTAAAATATAATTTGATTATTCTATATATAAATAATAACAAAAGGCCCATAAATGATATTTAAAATACTCTTTAAACCATATATTATCCCCTTGGGAAATTTTTATATTGTTGTTATTTTTAAATAATTTAATAATAAATTAATTCAAAAAGATAATATTATTTCCAAATGTAATACTATTCATTTAGTTTTACATAAAATACAATAAGACAAAGTGGGAATTCGAATATAATGCTTCAACACATATATAAAATATCTTATACATCTTTGAAATCTGTAAGACACCTTAATTAATCTAAAATATAAAAAATTAATATTATTAAAATCATTTATTCTATTTTTATGTGAATTGAATAAATATTGTTTTATAAATTAAGAGACTTTTAAGATATATATATATATATAACGTCTAAAAATTAAAAAATATATTTATATAGTAAATATGGATTCATTTATATCTAAATATATATTTATATTCATCAATACCTTGATTTTGGCCCTATGAGGACACATAAAAGACATTAAAACACAAGACAATGATATTTTCTAACTATCATTCATTTAAATAATATATAATTTATTTCCATGTACAAGTGTTCACTTAAAAACTGAAAATCGATATAAATGTGATAAATATTGAATCTTATTCATCCAATAAAATTTTTGGTCATGTTTTGGTATTATTTTAAACCTTATAGTGTTGATTTTCACTTAATTAATTTCATTAACTCTTACCATGACAACATGTCTTTTTATTTACTGAGTGTTAATATTATATCTCTAAAATTACAAATGTTACATAAATGGAACATTTGTGAAATATTTAACAATATCCCAATTAGTTGGCTGAAGAATACATTTTTCTGAAATTTATAAAATTTAATAAAATATTACTTATTGAAAATATCAATAGTGTAAATTTGGACCATATTCTTTAGTTGAATTTTTAGAAATATCATAACATAGAGATATGTGGGTGATAAAAAATTAGTGGATTCCATTAATTCACTCAAATTATATTTAATATTAAATTGATAATATTATTTATTTGATATTTCTATTAATAAAATAATTTTTACATCACTATTAACTCATCAATAATGTTAATTAATTAATCTCCAAAAATTATAATTAAATTTCTATGATGTAGTTAATGTCACGACCCCCTCCCCACAAAGTGTACCCCTCCTGGGCCGGCAATGTGATAAGGGAGATAATAACCCCCGAGTCCCGCCTCCAATAGGCCCCGGGTTGGCGACTAGCACCGAGGGTATAATACACACACAAATCGGAGGCATTACCCTCTAAGAGAACACATGAAGAAGAGAGAGATAGAATAGACTCCAACCAACTCCAACTCATAACTGAAATATAAAATAAACCCAAGTACATATATGAAATGTCATGCAAAAGTACTACAACTGAAAGGGAAAACTAAAAGTACCCAAAAGAAAGTAAAACGGCAGCGACCACAAGCCCGAACAGCTCCCCCTCCAACCGCAAGCTAGTAGTAACCAGCTTGATCTCCAACCTGCTCCAAGTGACCTGAAAAACAGTTTATATATACATAGGGTGAGTATAACAGTATACTCAGTAGGATCCTCCCCAAGCCTCTCGTGCAAAAGTAAAGAAAGCATGCTAAAGCCCAGTGAACAACAAGTGAAACTAACTCGTTACCTAAACAGGTATACTAAGTTCCCAACCTCACCATGGCTACTCTCACCATCTAACGCATACAAGAATATAGCATATAGTAAAGAATATCAAGGGTACCACGCTACCACTTCCCCACTGGTTTGCCGCTTTGCCCCAATGACATACGTCCTGTGCATCTCTCTCCAAAGGCTTGCCCGTAGACACCTGGGCTAAGCTCCACACCGTCCTCACAACCAAAAGTAACCAGGTAGTTTCTGAGAGCCACCACAGCTCGCATAACATGTATCATACGTCGGGTATAATACCTCAAGCCATTACAGCCCATACTCCGAGTAAGGATCCTCAAGCCATTATAGCTTATACACGTTACACCTATAGTAGTCCATAGGATACTATATCCAGAATATATGTTTGTGAAATAACCACAAGCCATTACAGCCCTCTACACACATATATGGGTAAAATTAACCACTGTGCCTACCAGCACAAAGATCTACCAAGAGAAGAGAGTGGGGCCAAAGGGGGTAGTCATCCATTCAACCTCCCATCAGAATGTTGGGGAAAACACCTCCCCAGGGCTCAGAATCCACGGGGTGTTATTTGACCTTACCGATAGGGTGGAGTAGCATATAGAAACACAAAAAGTACAGGATATATATAACTCACAACCACACTATGGGCATTACCTAGTCATAGGCACAACTACAGCTAACGTCTCTCAGACTCCAGGCTTCTACTTCTAAGACTAGGTATCCTATAAGCACACAACCATTTGAAGAGCTTTATTAGATTACTCCATTCTCATTTTATCAGTTCCATTGTACGTTAATTAATTCTTTAAACATTAATTAACCATGAGCAATTTACCACATTAAACTAAATTGGCATCACATTCAAAAACAGATTTTTTTAGGATTCACATCACTATTAAATTCCAGTTTCTCCATCCCCATGGATTATCACCATTTAAACAAACTTTCATTATGGAATTACCTTCCCCATATTCCCAGGCATTCTAGAAAAGCATCCTATGCTACTAAACACAAAGGGATCAACACGGTGAGTAGATATACTACCCGTCGAGTCTTTTCCGCCAATAGCAAGAGCATAAACCCATCCTCCATCGAGAGGCTAAACACGGAAAGCACGTGGCATACCCCGCGTGTCTTCGCCTCCTTCGGAAAGAGGGTAAGCAAGACCAGCTGCCTTGAGCAGTGGGGAAAGATAAACAACCAAACCAAACCACCAACATCAAACCATCACATTCATCTCATACCATCATCCTTGGTGTCCTCCCCGACACCCACATGCATAAACCGATGCATCTCGCCACACTAGGCGTCATCCGCTGCCACATCCACAAGTCCCCATGCCTCCACATATCACAACAGCCATCCAGGCTCACATCAATTACCAGTAGCAGGAAATCAAAGATCACAAAATGGGCTCTCGGCCCTTTGACAAGGCATTCATCCTTCATACAAAATGAGCACTCAGAGCTCCAAACCACAAGGCATTCAGCCTTACAGGAAAGCGGGTAACTCAGAACCCTTTTGAAATTATCGAACTAATAGTTCTTTAATCCATCTTGAATTAACAGCTTCATTAACATGCCTCTTTATCTTTAGCCAATTATTTAACAAATAATTCCGGCTTTACGTTCTTTATCAATTTCCATAATGAACGAGCAACTAATTAAAGGAAAACATAGATATCACTCTATCTATGAAAACATGAGGCACACCGTTATCACGGTACAAAGAAACAACATGCGATCAACCAAATTCTTTTAATCCGGTTCAAGTATTTCATTGGGTCAATTTCATTGTGATCCAAAGGACTAAAGCATAATAATTCTACGATTGCACATACACGATTTGAGAAGCCATGAATCCCCTACTTTGAAGAGTTCTTGACGTCCTTTATCCACACAACGGGTCACAGTCCTCTTCTCCTCACGACAGCTGCGTCCACCGGAGGATGCCACAGTACGACAGTACCAACCAACCCCAAGAAAACCCATTAGAACCATGGAGATTACATCCTAATATGGAAGGAAGAACAAGAGAAGGTGATCCCCGAAGGAACGATGATAAAACATACCTTATATGGAAGAACGATCGACACAACTTGGTTGCATCAAACAGAGCGGAACTGATCCGAGTAACGTTTTATTGTGAAACTCCTACGGGAATGATTGCAAGGTTCTAGCGTCTCGTGGATGAGAACCAGGAGGAAGAACAATGAAGAATGATATCTTGTTCCCTTTAAAAAAATAATTAGAGAGGCGACGGTTTAAGATCCTATTTATTCTCCATTAAAAACGGATCCCATTAACCCATGCGGTTTGACCAAGTAAAAACATCCCGGACTTAGGAATAATTAATATAGGATTTATGGCCTTTTAATCGGCCTTAAAGTCCTTAAAATAAGGTTTTAAAAGTATTTTACGTCAAAGAAAATGTCAAATTTGTGAAGCTGGAAACACTGTTCACATACTCAAAATTTGGAAAAGGAAAGAAAAGGTCACCATTATAAGGTTACCGTTCTGGAAACACTGTTCAAGTCTACAGTTGGAAGGTCACAATTAGAAGGTTACCGTTCTGGAAACACTGTTCAAGTCTACAGTTGGAAGGTCACAGTTAGAAGATTACCGTTTTGAAAACACTGTTCAAGTCTACAATTGGAATGTCACAGTTAGAAGGTTACCGTTCTGGAAACACTGTTCAAGTCTATAGTTGGAACGTCACAGTTAGAAGATTACTGTTCTGAAAACATTGTTCACGTCTACAGTTGGAAGGTCATAGTTATAAGGTTACCGTTCTGGAAACACTGTTCAAGTCTACAGTTGGAAGGTCACAGTTAGAAGATTACTGTTCTGAAAACACTGTTCAAGTCTACAGTTGTAAGGTCACAGTTAGAAGGTTACCATTCGGTAAACACTATTCAAGTCTACAGTTGGAAGGTCACAGTTAGAAGGTTACCGTTCTGGAAACACTTTTCATGTCTACAGTTGGAAGGTCACAGTTAGAAGGTTACTGTTCTGGAAACATTGTTCACAAAACTGGAAATTCGGCAAAGTGTTCGGGATAAGTCACCTTGACCTTCTGGAACACCTCCAACACCACATTTTCACAAAGTAATGGACCAGGGAGGTCCAGGCCATTACATTAGATACCTCTCAAAACATTCTCGTCCTCAAGAATTAAAAACCAACCCAAAAGAAAAGAGGGGTCTGAACATCCACCCCATAAGATACCTCTCAGGGGAAAACCACCATGAGTTGTTCAAAAGCTGGAACAAAACTACGACATCCGAGAGTATGGAAACAAACAATCCATAACCAAACAATTAAAACATAACATCTCATCAAAGGTACATAAATAAAACATGAAATGTCTAACCATAAAGGAAACATCATTACATGAAAAGAGTTAAACATTAAACAACTCTGGGTACTGAGCACATATCTGTGACTCACGCTCCCAGGTACTCTCCTCCATGCCACCATGTCGCCACAAGACACGAACTAAAGGAATAGAACGCCCACGCAACACCTTCTCCTTGCGGTCTTGGATCTCCACAGGTCGCTCCTCGATGGTTGCATCATCGTCAATATCGATCTCTCCCCAATCGATAACATGAGATTCATCATGAAGATAACGACTGAGCTGTGATACATGGAAAACATCATGAATCCGACTCATCTGAGAGGGAAGTGCTACTCGATACGCCACAGCTCCAACACGAGCTAACACCTCGAAAGGCCCAACAAAATGGGGAGAAAGCTTACTTCCACGACCAAACCTTCGCTGCCTGCGGCGGGGAGTCACCTTTAGAAACACATGATCCCCAATATTAAACTCTAAGGGTCTCCTTCTTTGATCAGCATATGATTTCTGACGATCCTGTGCTGTCTTCATCCTCTCACGAATAACCTGAACCATCTCTGTTGTATTCTGCACTAGTTCTGGTCCGAGAATTGCTGACTCTCCGACCCTAGTCTAGCACAACGGAGAACGGCATGGCCGGCCATACAAGGCTTCAAACTGCGCCATACCGATGGTCGAGTGAAAACTATTATTGTAAGCGAACTCTACCAAGGGTAATTGCTTCACCCATGAACCTCCAAAATCAAGAACACAAGAGTGCAACATGTCTTCAAGAGTCTGGATGGTTCGCTCTGTCTGACCATCCGTTTGAGGATGAAGAGCAGTGCTAAGGCATAATTGAGAGCCAAAGGCATGCTGGATACCTCTCCACACCCTAGAGGTAAAACGAGGATCTCGATCAGAAATGATCGTCTTAGGAACTCCGTGAAGCCTCACCACCTCCTCCAGATACTGCCTCGAAAAAACTTCCACTGAGCTCGACTCCTTGATCGCTATGAAGTGGGATGATTTTGTTAAACGATCCACTACCACCCATATAGCATCGTGTCCTCCCGGAGCCCGAGGTAAACCTGTAACAAAGTCCATTAAGATGTCCTCCCACTTCCATTGAGGAATCTCTAAGTGCTGGAGAAGACCACCAGGAACACGGTGTTCGGCCTTCACCTTCTGGCAGACTAAACATCGAGACACACATTCTGCAACTGTACGCTTCAGCCCAGGCCACCAAAACTGACTCCTCAAGGATTGGTACATCTTCTTCACACCAGGATGTACCGCCAAGGGTGAACTATGGAACTCTCGGAGAACCGTCTCGCGCATCGCCAAGGGAACAAAAAGCCTGCCATGATACAACACTCGGTGTTGTTCATCCTCCGACCAACCATCAGGGGCCTCACCACATACAACTCTGTCTCTCCATACTTCCACCTCTAGGTGACCCAACTGAGACTCTTCCACCTTCTACATCAGGGATTACTACACCGTCATCTGGAAAAGACAACCTCTACCACCAACTTCTCCCATATCAAGATGCAAAGCTGATAGCTCTTCCATCACTCTCCAATAATCACCAGATTCACGCACAACATCATTAAGTATCTTTCAGCTTAGTGCGTCAGCTGCAACATTCCCTTTTCCAGGTGTATACAATATTTCAAAGTCGTATTCCTGCAAGAACTCCATCCACCGACGCTGCCTCGAGTTCAAGTCACGTTGGGAGAAAACATACCTCAAACTCTTATGATCGGTGAAAACCACAAAGTGCTCACCAATGAGGTAATGTCTCCACAACTTCAGAGAAAACACCACGGCTGCCAACTCAAGGTCATGGGTGGCATAGTTGAATTCATGGGGACGCAACTGCTGAGACCCATAAGAAACAACTAACCTCTGCTGCATGAGAACACAGCCTAACCCCATATGTGAAGCATCACAGAAAACATCAAACTGGACTTCCTCCGCTGGAAGACAAAGTACTGGAGCACTTACCAACTTCTCCTTTAGATACTCGAAAGCTGTCTGACACTGAACAGTCCATATGAATGCTTGATCCTTCCTGGTCAAAGCTCTCAGAGGAGTCTCAACTCGAGAGAAATTGGCTACAAACCTTCTATAATAGCCTGCGAGACCAAGGAAACTTAGCACCTCTGACACGGTCTTGGGGGCTGACAAGACACCACTGCTTCTATCTTCAAAGTATCCACAGCTACTCCCTGTTGGGACACAACATGTCCCAAGAAACAAACTTCTCAAGCCCATAACTCACACTTGGACAACTTCCCAAACAACTGATGTTGGCGAAGAACTCCCAAAACAGCTCGTAGATGCTCTGCATGCTCCTCTTCAGATGTGGAGTACACAAGGATGTCGTCGATGAAAACCACAACAAACTTGTCCAAGAATTCACGGAACACAGCATTCATCAACCCCATGAAAACAGCTAGAGCATTCATCACGCCGAATGGCATTACAACAAACTCATAATGCCCATGACGACAGCGGAAAGCAGTCTTCGGGATATCCTCGTCCTTTACACGCATTTGATGATATCCTGACCGGAAGTCTATCTTTGAGAACCAACTTGCACCCTTCAGTTGATCGAATAGGTCATAAATCCATGGGAGAGGATAGCGGTTCTTTATTTTCACTTTGTTAAACCGACGATGATCGACGCACAACCGCAAACTGCCATCAGCCTTTTTCACAAACAAAACTGGTGCACCCCACGGTGACACACTTGGCCGAACAAAACCACACTACAATAGACCATCGAGCTGAATACATAGCTCTCGTAACTCAGAAGGGGCCATCCTATACGGAGACATAGAGATAGGAGATGCTCTTGGCTGTAGCTCGATCCCAAACTCGATCTCTCATCGAGGGGGTAAGGATACAACCTCTTCTGGAAAGACGTCAGGGTACTCCTCTACGACCCTAGGAAACGCCAACTGTTGAACCTCTGAAGAACTCAGCGTCATCCCAGCCATCATGGATGATAAGGATGGAACTCGTCTATGACTCATCCGAGGATCTCTCTCACCAACAAACACCACTTTTTCTCCATCTTCATCAATGAAAACGACCTTCTTCCTGTAGCAATCCACAACAGCCTGCACCGAATACAACCAATCCATGCCAAGTATGACATCATATGGTTGTATTCGCAAACATAGGAAATCTCCCCAAGAGCGGTGTTGCCCCAACACTAGCTCACAGTCTCTACATACTTCAAACAAGTTGGCTCGACCTCCAACTGGCGTAGTCAACGTCAAGGGCACTGGAAGCCTCTCTACCTCAAGTCCCAAAGCATGGACAAGGGTAGGTGATATGAAGGAGTGTGTTGCTCCTGAATCAAACAAGGCATACACCAAGGTAGAAAACAAGCAAAGGGTACCTCGAACGACATCTGGCTCGCCTGGGGCTGGTAATGCTAGAGCATGAAGCTGACCACGATCTCCTCCACGGCCTCTCTGACCCTGATGACGACCACCACCATGGCCGCGCTCTGCTCTCTGAGGACGGGGAGCGTCATGGGGTTGTCCTCTGCCTTCTCCATCTACCCTTTGGTGATCTAAAGCTGGTGAAACCTGGTGCTGCTGCCTCGGCTGGAACTGCCTCAACGAAGGAACCTGGAGTGGGGCACTTGGTGCACGATGACTGCTCTGAAAAGTCGGGTACTCCCGCTGCTGATGACCACGACCACCACAAGAAAAACAAGCGCCTGATCCCTTGGCATAGGCCTGAGAGTTGCTGCCTCCGGAGAAACGAGATGGGAAGGACTGGGACCTACCCCCAGGTGAACGGAAACTCTTCTGTCCTGAAAACCGGGAACCCCGGACCACAGCTCTGCTTCGTGAGGAATCATGACGATTCCCCTCTCGTCACGATCCAGTCCTGGCCAAAGTCCTCTCAACAACCTCTACCCTCGCCAGCACCTCAAGATATGTCTTCAGCATAAATGGGGTGACCTGGCGCTGGATCTCTGGACGCAAAGCCTCCTCGAAATGCCTCGCCCTGGCCTCATCATCTGGTAACAGGTCTGAAGCATATCGTAGAAGGATCCTAAAACGGATTCCAAACTCTCGAACACTGGAGCTCCCCTGTCGAAGGGTAAGAAGCTCCTGGTGACTAGAGGCCTTCGCATTCGAAGAAAGAAACTCGACTCTAAACCTGTCTTGAAACTCCTCCCATGAGATTGCTGACTCCTCATGATCACCGAGGAACAAGAACCACCACTGCCTCGCTGCTCCACACAGCATCGTCACAACCAAGGACACCCAGTGTTCCTTCAGAGCACGAATCGAACTGAAGCCTATCTCGATCTCCTCCAACCAGTCTTCTGTGACTGCATCTGAAACGGATCCCTCGTACTTCTGTAGACTCTGGCACTGAAACTCTCGAAGTTTCTTCCTCCAAGTGTCATCCTCGTCAACATCTACTCGGCGGCGATCTGCTGGAACAGCCTACTGGGCATCTTCTGCGCAAACCTGACGAGGACGTCGACCTGGAGCCATACCTGTAAAATAACAACTATTAGAACTCCCAAGACTGGAATATGGAAGACTCACATTAATTGATTAATTGTTTTGTTTTATTTATTTTAGGTTACCTATCCCAAGGTCTACCCATTCAAACACATGTGCAAAGAATAATGATGCGTGATCCTTTCCTAGGTCTCTACCCTGCAACCGGTATCACTTTATTTAGTAGCCATCGTAAGCTTAAAGGTCCGTGAAACAGATCATAGGGGGCCCTAAATGCCTATGTCTCTGCCGGTCTCCAGTGTTTACCCCACTTTCTAAACATGAATGACATCGTTGCCCTACCATCCCATGCATCCTCACCTGTGCCTAACTCCAAACTCCATCCTATCCCTCAACCAGAGCCTCTGATACCACTCTGTCACGACCCCCTCCCCACAAAGTGTACCCCTCCTGGGCCGGCAATGTGAGAAGGGAGATAATTACCCCCGAGTCCCGCCTCCAGTAGGCCCCGGGTTGGCGACTAGCACTGAGGGTATAATACACACACAAATGGGAGGCATTACCCTCTAAGAGAACACATGTAGAAGAGAGAGATAGAATAGACTCCAACCAACTCCAACTCATAACTGAAATATAAAATAAACCCAAGTACATATATGAAATGTCATGCAAAAGTACTACAACTGAAAGGGAAAACTAAAAGTACCCAAAAGAAAGTAAAACGGCAGCGACCACAAGCCCGAACAGCTCCCCCTCCAACCGCAAGCTAGTAGTAACTAGCTTGATCTCCAACCTGCTCCAAGTGACCTGAAAAACATTTTATATATACATAGGGTGAGTATAATAGTATACTCAGTAGGATCCTCCCCAAGCCTCTCGTGCAAAAGTAAAGAAAGCATGCTAAAGCCCAGTGAACAACAAGTGAAACTAACTCGTTACCTAAACAGGTATACTAAGTTCCCAACCTCACCATGGCTACTCTCACCAAGTAACGCATACAAGAATATAGAATATAGTAAAGAATTTCAAGGGTACCCCGCTACCACTTCCCCACTGGTTTGCCGCTTTTCCCCAACGACATACGTCATGTGCATCTCTCTCGAAAGGCTTGCCTGCAGATACCTGGGCTAAGCTCCACACCGTCCTCACAACCAAAAGTAACCAGGTAGTTTCCGAGAGCCACCACAGCTCGCATAATGTGTATCATACGTCAGGTATAATACCTCAAGCCATTACAGCCCATACTCCGAGTAAGGATCCTCAAGCCATTATAGCCTATACACGTTACACCTATAGTAGTCCATAGGATACTATATCCAGAATATATGTGTGTGAAATAACCACAAGCCATTACAGCCCTCTACACACATATATGGGTAAAATTAACCACTGTGCCGACCGGCACAAAGATCTACCAAGAGAAGAGAGCAGGGCCAAAGGGGGTAGTCATCCATTCAACCTCCCATCAGAATGTTGGGGAAAACACCTCCCCAGGGCTCAGAATCCCCGGGGTGTCAGTTTCCCTTACCCACAGGGTGGAGTAGCGTATAGAAACACAAAAAGTACGGAATATATATAACTCACAACCACGCTATAGGAATTACCTAGTCATAGGCACAACTGCAGCTAACGTCTCTCAGACTCAAGGCTGCTACTTCTAAGACTAGGTATCCTATAAGCACACAACCATTTGAAGAGCTTTATTAGATTACTCCATTCTCATTTTATCAGTTCCACTGTACGTTAATTAATTCTTTAAACATTAATTCACCATGAGCAATTTACCACATTAAACTAAATTAGCATCACATTCAAAAACAGCTCCTTTTTAGGATTCACATCACTATTAAATTCCAGTTTCTCTGTCCCTGTGGATTATCACCATTTAAACAAACTTTTATTATGGAATTACCTTCCCCATATTTTCAGGCATTCTAGAAAAGCATCCTATGCTACTAAACACAAAGGGATCAACACGGTGAGTAGATATACTACCCGTCGAGTCTTTGCCGCCTATAGCAAGAGCATAGACCCATCCTCCATCGAGAGGCTAAACACGGAAAGCACGTGGCATACCCCACGTGTCTTCACCTCCTTTGGAAAGAGGGTAAGCAAGACCAGCTGCCTTGAGCAGTGGGGAAAAGTAAATCAGATAAACAACCAAACCAAACCACCAACATCAAACCATCACATTCATCTCATACCATCATCCTTGGTGTCCTCCCCGACACCCACATGCATAAACCGATGCATCTCGCCACACTAGGCATCATCCGCTTCCACATCCACAAGTCCCCATGCCTCCACATATCACAACATCCATCCAGGCTCACATCAATTACCAGCAGCAGAAAATCAAAGATCACAAAATGGGCTCTCGGCCCTTTTACAAGGCATTCATCCTTCATACAAAATGAGCACTCAGAGCTCCAAACCACAAGGCATTCAGCCTTACAAGCAAGCGGGTAACTCAGAACCCTTTTGAAATTATCCAACTAATAGTTCTTTAATCCATCTTGAATTAACAGATTCATTAACATGCCTCTTTATCTTTAGCCAATTATTTAACAAATAATTCCAGCTTTACGTTCTTTATCAATTTCCATCATGAACGAGCAACTAATTAAAGGAAAACATAGATATCACTCTATCTAGGAAAACATGAGGCAAACCGTTATCACGGTAAAAAGCAACAACATGCGATCAACCAAATTCTTTTAATCCGGTTCAAGTATTTAATTAGGTCAATTTCATTGTGATCCAAAGGACTAAAGCATACTAATTCTATGATTGCACATACATGATTAGAGAAGCCATGAATCCCCTACTTCGAAGAGTCCTTGACGTCCTTTATCCACACAACAGGTCACAGTCCTCTTCTCCTCACGACAGCTGCATCCACCGGAGGATGCCACAGTACGACAGTACCAACCAACCCCAAGAAAACCCATTAGAACCATGGAGATTACATGCTAATATGGAAGGAAGAACAAGATAAGGTGATCCCCGAAGGAATGATGAAAAAACATACCTTATATGGAAGAACGATCGACACAACTTGGTTGTATCAAACAGAGCGGAACAGATCCGAGTAAAGTTTGATTGTGAAACTCCTATGGGAATGATTGAAAGGTTCTAGCGTCTCGTAGATGAGAACCAGGAAGAAGAACAACGAAGAATGATATCTCATTCCCTTTAACAAAATAATTAGAGAGGCGACGGTTTAAGATCTGATTTATTCTCCATTAAAAAAAATATCGCATTAACCCACGCGGTTTGACCAAGTAAAAACATCCCGGTCTTAGGAATAATTAATATAGGATTTATGGCCTTTGAATCGGCCTTAAAGTCCTTAAAATAAGGTTTTAAATGTATTTTATGTCAAAGAAAACGTCAAATTTGCGAAGCTGGAAACACTGTTCACATACTCAAAATTTGGCAAAGGAAATAAAACGTCACCGTTAGAAGGTTACCGTTCTGGAAACACTGTTCAAGTCTACAGTTGGAAGGTCACAGTTAGAAGTTTACCGTTCTGGAAACACTGTTCAAGTCTACAGTTGGAAGGTCACAGTTAGAAGATTACCATTCTGAAAACACTGTTCAAGTCTACAGTTGGAAGGTCACAGTTAGAAGGTTACCATTCTGGAAACACTGTTCAAGTCTACAGTTGGAAGGTCACAGTTAGAAGATTACCGTTCTGAAAACACTGTTCAAGTCTACAGTTGGAAGGTCACAGTTAGAAGGTTACCGTTCTGGAAACACTGTTCAAGTCTACAGTTGGAAGGTCACAGTTAGAAGATTACCGTTCTGAAAACACTGTTCAAGTCTACAGTTGGAAGGTCACAGTTAGAAGGTTACCGTTCTAGAAACACTGTTCAAGTCTACAGTTGGAAGGTCACAGTTAGAAGGTTACCGTTCTGGAAACACTGTTCAAGTCTACAGTTGGAAGGTCACGGTTAGAAGGTTACTGTTCTGGAAACACTGTTCACAAAACTGGAAATTCGGAAAAGTGTTCGGGATAAGTCACCTTGACCTTCTAGAACACCTCCAACACCACATTTTCACAAAGTAATGGACCAGGGAGGTCCGGGCCATTACAGTTAATCTATTATATTTCTATATACTTCTTATAGTATATTATATTCACTGGTAATTACTATGATAAAATTAACATATTATATAAAATGAGAGTTTTACATTTAGTCACATTCATTAATTTTTATTATATTCATGTCATATTCATAATTAAGTTGCAATTAAGTTATTCCATTTCAAAATATAATTGATAATGGTAAAATTTAGTCACCCAAAAATAATTTTACAAGTTTTAAGGTAATTTTATAATATTATTTTTACCTTTAATTACCTAATTTACCTTTAACCATGGTAATAAAAATAATTTCCAAAGTTACTATTCATAAGGCCCAAATATTAAAGTAGCCTATTAACATAATTTTGAATTACTGCTTCCAAATATTGTGTCCATTTTTTTAAATTCAATACAAAAAATATTTAGTAATTAATTTTAAATTAATCCCCTTGTTGAAAAATTGGGATTTTGTTTAACATTTAAAACATCACAAAATATTGAAATGTTTTTACATATAAATTCAATGTAAAATTATTGAAAACAGATTAAATATTATTAAAATATAAAAATAATTTAATTTGTACTCTTAAAATCATTCAATAATATATTTTAACAATATAAATTATTTTGATTTTTTCAATTAAAATTTAACGTATTTATACTCTTCATCAAACTATGATAGTTATCAAAAAAAATAAAAAAATCATCCAAAGTAAAATTTTATATCCCACTTCCAAAGAAAAAGTCTATTTAGAAAATTTGATCTTATAATCATGTCAACAACAATATTTAAAATGGGTGCACCATCAAAATGTGTCCAAAATATATTTTTTGGAAAAATAATTCTATTATCTGAATAACAGAATTTGTTCTTCTATCATGTTCTTGAAAATACATAAGAAAAATGTTAATTTTATAAAATTAATAATTTTCTTAATTATATTCATAATTTCTAGATTATATCCCATAAAATACTAATATTTTAATAATATATTATTCTTTAGTTAAACTTAGTATTACATACAACACAAACTATTGTGGATGGTCTCTCTTGTGTTTAAAGCATGAGAAGAATTGTGTTATGCATACTGTAATATAATAAAGTGTTTCATATAGTTCAAGATAATGTTGGTGTAATTTAAAACACAATACATAAATGAAATTAAAAATTCTATCTTTTAAAATCTCATAATGTCACAATTCCTGTGGCTAGAAGACATTAATAGTAGATATAGACTTCAAAGGATTATGTGGATTAGGAAAGTCATAGAACCATAGGGAAAGGCCATGGATCCAAATTATATGATTTTTATATGATGAAATATGTCAAAACAAATTAAATAGAGATAATAACAATTATTCATAATATGATTCTGATTACATCTAAACTTGTTTTCTACATTAATAAAAATAGAATGTTCTCATTCATTAATATCTTCTCAATTAGAGATAGGATTGTCTTTTCCATTTATGTTCTCCCTTGAATTTTTGTACATTAAATAACCCTTGGGTAATAAGTTATGTCATCTTCAAAGACACCAATAATATCCTATAGTGGGTTCACGTTATAAACATTTTTTACATTTCATGATCCTAGATATGAAAACATTATATGTAATTATCAGTATGGATATCTTGGTTAGTTATATAAATCACATCAATTTTTACCACAGATGAGTAACCTTCATTTCTATTATTTGAGACAACCATTATTTATGTGATAATGGCATCTAAATTCATGTGGAGTGGGATTTCACCTCTTCCACATTGAATCCAATTCAACTCAAGTGGCAATAATTGTTTTTATGGAATATCAAGACATAGTTTCATCATCTCTTAACCATGTTTTAAATCATTATCTTGATGTTATTTTGATAAATTCTCAGTATTCCTCATAATATATCAATGTATTATGAAATTGAACCAATATTATGTACACATCCTATATCTATTAATCCTTATCAAAGGGAAATAATCATTTTAAATTAACTAAAAGTGCAGTTAGAAGTAATAGAGTGGAAATTATTTAAACCTTTGAGAAATTCTCTAGTAAATTATCTAATTTTTATCACTATGAGAGAATATTATTTCTATTATATGTTTTTTGATTATAATAAGTTTAATCTATTCCCATTAATATACATGTATAAATTTATAATTATTAATGATTTATGTAATCCATTGAGAGGAGATATAATGTTTTCAGTGATTGAATTTTAGTCAATATAGCACCAGCATTGGTTCAGAGAAGTAGACATTTTGAAGTTAATTTTTAGTAGTACATATAGGTTTAATATGTTAAATTTGTTTCCTTTTGTGTTGATGAAGACAGTGGTAGTGCTCATGTCTATCATGAATAGTATCATTCACTCATACCTAGATGCCTTCATCATCGTATTCAGTGATGATAGTTTTTAATATTTGATGACCACAATATTATATTCTATAAATTTTGATATCCTCTTGATTAAACATTTAACACATTTACTCTATGTTATTATTTTATGTTTATATTTTGTAAATAAGATGAATTGTTTCTAGAGGGTGAAATTTTTGAGAAAGTTATTTATATTGATATAGAGAATTTGGATGTTGATAAACAGTGGAAATGGCCATTGAATGTGGTAAATAATTAATGTTTCCTTATAATAGACTTTCATTACTAGTCGACCATCCAAGACGTATCCTATTTATGGGATCCTATTATTGATCATACAATGAATGGGATCAATCTCAAGTGGAGATACCTGTGTGAGGATTCTTACATAGAGTGAACTATAATGTCATCATGTAATATTATTTTTATTTTACTAAAACCATGGGTGGTTTATGAAGATTACTTTTAAGATTTAGTTGTTGGATATGGGCCTTCATGATTTAAATTTATTAGGTAGTCTATTATGGGCCTCTTCAGTTATGTCAATGCAAGTGGTACTATCCTACTCCCAAGTTATAATTTTTATATTAGATCATTCTCTAGAATGATATAGACACGTTACATTCCTGGATATTTTTTTTATATTTTCCACATGTGACTATGGTATTTACTCTCCATTATGTACTTGGCCTATCTATAGTGTATTTTGGTTGAGTAAATATAAATGATTGAATTTGAGATGAATTATTCACATAGGAAAGGGAATGTTGTCGCAGAATCTCTACATTAAAATATATATGTGATTATAGAGTATACATCAAAATATTAATGGATATTTGTGATCCTATCCATATAATTATTGTTTTTGAATTTTTGGATCATGCAGTGATAAAAATTTATCAATATTTCATCACTTATACCTTAATGGACTTAGTGGAAGCCCAACCAGAGATAGATCCTTAATTCTCAATGATGTTGGAATGTTTGGTGGGGTATTGACCATTTTATAGATAATCCACATATGAAAACAATATAGAGTAAAATCATTAAAAATAGTTGTTCCAACTTTAATGAGATAAGTGATAAAAAGAGGATCTAATTTTTTATTGAAGGAAGTGTATTTATGATTAACTAAGATGTATCAATATATCATATGTCATTTCTTGATGCCATGTATGAATAGAGATATTATGTTTTATTCTACCATTGTATGACACATCAAAAGATTAAGGTCGAGCGTCATTATTCACTTTTTCATTATTTCATGGTTTTAGATCAATCAATGGTTGTGGTACTCTATAGAGAATTAATTATGTGTGACGGATCCTAGGAAAAATTCTTGTCTTTTGGAATCAATACTCTTGATAATGGATTTCCATTCTATGAGGAGGCCTTATATGATATATGATGGTATGTAATACATATGGGTTTGTGTGTGTCCCATGAGACCCTTTCTTATATGATTCACATGTTGGTAAATGTGGGAAACATGATACACATTTATTATATGAAATGATTATTAGTTTCTATATTGTTGATTTTTTCCAGATTATTTTTATATTTCTCAATGGGTACTTTTAACATACAATATTAATCTATCCAAACTAGATTCCCCTTCATGGGGAGTTATATTTTTGTGATTAGAGGGTTCTGGTTTTACCTCTAGATATGAAATGATGAGGTTTGGGTTGCTCCGGATCTAGTTATTTGGTTTAAATATATATACGTGGATCATCATAAAGATGTGTATATTGTGTAAATTTACTGGTGTGGTTTTCTTCAGAACCATGTATTGAGTTGATATATGAAAAACATAACTTTTCCTTAAAGTAATTTAATAAATTATTAATTTTTTATTTAAAATGAATACATGGTAGTTTTCTTTGTTTTTTGAGTTGAAATGTGGACCACATAACACGATCTAAGTTATACAATAACAATTTTTTAACTTTATTTATACATGTTGTTGAATTAGGTATGGTTGTGGTTGGGTCATCTTGGTTAGAAAAATATGACTAAAAATTCATCATTTGATTAGGGATTTACATTATACTAATGAAAAAAACATTTATACATTATTATAATTATATTAAGGATTCATTGGTAGTTTCCAAATAGGTAATAGTTATACCTTTCATGGTTTCCCAGATGTGTGTGCATACATTATGATCAGGTATTTAGTGAAGGGAAAGGACTATGTCTCTACTAGATGAGTTTGTAGAGAATTGGTACTAGAGGTGATACCTGGATGGACATTGGACTTTTGTTAATTAGTTTTTATTTTATTTTCTTTTTTAACATTATACTTTTTTTCACATAATAATTTTGAATATATTTATTTATATTATATGACTTCTATTCCTGTTGTTGTGATATATAAGTTATTTTATGCTTCTATAAATAGTTATATGTTTTTACCACTATTTTTATGTGGGTGTAATGTATGATTGTTGAAACTGAGGTTTTTGTTTCCCCAGACACCATTCCATGCAATACTGTCATTCGATGACCACATGTTTATAGGGAGGTGTGAATGAGTATATGTGACACTAATTATTAGAATTGATTATGTTTTTTGTCATGACATCCATATTTTTGGTTAATTTTTGAAAGATATCATTTTCAATTTAAGATTTATTCAATAAATTGGAGAGATAACATATAGCATGATACCATATATAATGATCCAAACCTTAGTAGGATGTTTACAGACCACTGACCCCATTCAAAGTTATTTCCATACATGTAAATCATGGCGAACAATATTGAACTAGATCAATCATGATCTATTTTTCATTTTTTTATATCAAAGGCCCTTAATTCATGTAAATTAGTTTCAATTAATATTAATAATTTATAAAATAATGAGAACTATTAATTGAATATGTTATTTCTATAGTGATATGAAAAAACATTCATGCCAGATTACATAATGATGATGAAACATTAGGAAATTAGTTAAAATAACATTAAAAAATCCCCAATCCCATAACCAAATAAATTCGTTACATTAATTTTTTATCTAATAACATCTAAATACCAATTTTAAGAAAACATAAAATAATTTAGTATTATGAATTACTTAAATAAAATTCAAAAAATCCTTATGCTTTCATCCCCTATAGAACCCTTTTAAACAAAGAAAACATAAATTATATTATAATGATTCAGAAAACCCTTGATGCTACCATTACTCAATCCATATCCTGGGAGAAACATAATAAATAACTAAAAAATGTTAATTATAATTGAAGAAAATTTTATAATTCAAACAAATTGACAACGAAAAGCCTCAATTCCCATGTATTAATGATTAAGTATGTGATAATAAATATTTTAAAGGATATAAACCTACATATGTGGAGAAATCATAAAAATAGCAATTTATTAAGGGAGTTTTAAATTTTAAATCCAAATGGCCATATTTCCCCTTTTAAAAAATGTGGAGAATGGGACTATTTCAATGAGAAGCATTTGGATCCAAGAACAATTTATATACTAGAGAAAAATCGTGGAAGGACCTCATTGTTCATGATATGTCTTGATTTACAAACCAGAACCTGAAAACTCATCCTTATAACCTATTGTAATGTTATGGTCTAATGGTACACATTCTAATGCAACCACGCACCATGATCATGTGGATTCCGGTGTGTAGTGAAAAAATGAGATATAAACAGTTGATATTTATTAACAAGATATCAATTTCATAAAATTTTATGTCGAGGGGCCCAACTGGTTAACAAAATTATTTTCTCATTAAATTTATTTACTCATATAAAATAAAAAAGAAAGCATACCTTGTTTCATTTTTATTTAAATTACATTCACTTTCTTCTAGGGATTGTTTGTATAAGGAAATAATTAAGAACCATATATATCATCTACCTAATTTACAATATCATATTGTTATATCAATCATTGGTTTATGAATTTTATCATTATGAATTACTAATTATTTTGACATTCTTATGATCAAGTGTGCACTGATATTTTAATACTAGATTTCATTCCATGATTGATTTTCCCATAACACCCCTTTCCTTACCCTAGAGAAATTCTTGATTAAAAGGGATCTATAATTAATGGGTTATATAGTACAATGAATAATGGATCCCATATATAAATCAGGTTACTCAATAACTATAATCAATTTCACCATGGCCCTTTAACTATATTAACCTACAGATTAAGATTGAAAAAGTCACCAATGTTACTTATAATCTTTATTTAAAAGTGGTGATTGTTTAATAACCAACGTGAAAACTTATAATATGTGTTATATTATTAATTTTGATCCATTAAATTGTCTTATAACACGGATTAAAAAAACATGAAAGATAATATTCGTTTGTTAAATATTTTTATAAAATTTACATATTAACTTATGAATACAATGAGTAAATAAATTAAACCCTAATTTTTCTAAATATGAATAATAAGTAATTTTTTTCCTTTAATTAATTGAACAAAAACATATCCTAACCACTGATGTTGTTTTAATCATAATTGAAACTCTAATTATTTAGAATTATCCAAGATCAGGTTTATTTCCTTTGTGCGGACCTCTAGGTCCCAAAAAAATTGAAATGACTCAAACCCATGTATTATGAGGGGTTTCTATAAACACACCATGTCCCCAAATGTTACATGGTCTCGTGATATAAATTATGTCCTCCAATAAAAACATAACATAATATTTTCTCATTATCTTGCAATATATCAAAAATAAAAATCCCAACATCATGTTTTCATTATTTATTGATTAATTTTTATGATTTTACCAAATAAAAGTATTATCTTATACTATATCAATGATGTTATTAATGTCCCTACCATTTCAGTTTACTAATTCCATGATATATCATCCATTTAAATATGAACAATCATAGCAATACAAATCAATCAATTCCATACCACCAATGAAACACCCAATACTACCTATCTCAAAATATTATAAATTCTATATTTTTTATCTTGCATTATAGTATATAATCATGTTATAGACATTGAAAATGATTATAAGTCATGTTTACAAAAAACATCTTCATCAATAGGAAAAGCGAATGAAACTTGTATCCTTTATGGTTTATATTGGAAAATTAGTCCTCATGATCTCCTATAGTCAGGATCCCCAAGTGGAAATTTCATTAGAAGTTTCAATGCTAAAAATTCCCCAATTGCTGATTTTCAGACATCATATATGTATTACCAGTAACATGTATCCATATTATAAAGTATATATTTTATATTATTTTCATATTATATCGAGTTCATTATTTCATTTTTTAACTTCTATAACCTTTTGACATTACAGTTTGAATAGTGTACACAAGATAATAAACATTGTTTTGGTAAGATGACAACATGCATAACTGCCCACATGATTGATATAATGAGAAATATATATTATTAAATATGGATATATGAAACCATGGTTCACAATAATCCCCACTCTAACTAGACCCAACATGATGACAATAAAACGATCAGCATTAACATCATAAAGTCATGGTCCAACCATGTAATAAATTTAGAAATTAGGGCCACTGTTTCTTATAGTATGACTACTATAATATAGATTACATCAACACCATGAGTAAAATATCTCAAAGTAATGATAACCCCTAGAGTATCCCTTTTTTAATCAATCATAATTGTAACATATTAGATAGTATAATTATCATAGGGTTATAAATACCAATATTATAATGATACATTACATCAAGGTATGATTCCAATAAATTTAATAAAGTGTTTCATAATTAATAATACTTCTTTAGATGCATAATATTCTATAGAATACTATTTATTTTAAGATATGGTTACCAAATTATTTAATTAGTCACACAAGGTAATTTTCGTTATCATTATTATGACATTAGATTAATGATCAATTGGAAAAATAGATTTTTTTAACATACATGAACATGGTCTCTAGAATCTTGGGTTAAAAACTCAGTATTTATATTTATAGAATTCATATTAATTAATGTCGCACAATTTGAACAATCAAAATAATGATACATCCAAATTAAATATTTGATCAGTTTCATACCGAATGATATTTTTATTTTAGAGTATTAGATAATTAGGCTAAACTATTACCTAAAACTACCAATGTCTTCATGTGGTCATCATTTCGACTATGCTCAAATTTTTATATTAAAATCAAGGTCTTTAAAATCTAAAATTAAATTCATTACACATGAAACCTTTAAATATATATTTTAATAAACAAAAATGTTCACAATGTGTGGAAAAATAAAACAGAAGTTAGGTGATAAAAAATGGTGAATAAGGGTATAAAAAAAATTAACAACTGAATGTCAACATTGAATAGAAGAAGAGTATAATGATATGATGAAATTGTAAATGTTAATGAGAATATGATAATATAATTTATACCTATTGGATCCTACATTAAAAACATGAGGTAATACATTAATCATAAATGTTTGACAATAATCATATATGTCAATAGTCATGATCCATGTGAAAATAATCCTTAAGAAAAGGATCCATTAAAATCATATTGAAATAATTGATAAACTATGTTGGAAACTTAGAAAATAATTATCATATCAACCTCAAAATCACTAATACATATGGAGTGAACTACATTGTAAATTTAAACAATATCTTAAGAGAAACCTATATATAGTTAACTCATCAACCTTTCCCATTTCATTGGAGAGCTATATCAGGCTCACCCTTTCATGGTTTATAATTTAATTAGTTATCCTTGGTTAATAACAAAAGCACCAAAATTTTATTTATATTTGAACCTCTCATCATCATAATCAATATATGAGAAATATAATTTGACATCACATCCCTAGATCATTAGTATTAAAAATCCATGGTTTCAGTAATCCTTTTTTTGTGTGTTTTTTGTAATTTTTTTATATATTTTTTGGAAATTATAGTTTTGTACATAGGGGAGTGCCCCACAAAAATGATTTATATGAATTGGGAAATGATAAATATGGCATGGTTGTGTGGAAAATGACATGGAGTCTATGATATGTTTTTATGGCGATATTCCCTTTTTTGGAATAGTGTTCCAGGGATAATTGGCTGTAGTATTTCCCCACTATTCATGTTACTTATATAGTGTGGTTTCTGAGGCTATGTCATGGAGTCATAATTTTTTTTTTGTTTAGTTTGACCAAAATCAAAATACACTAGAATGTGGTTTATATGTATGTGTTATTGTGCCTCCTTCAGAAATTGAGATCAATGACCATGGAAATCGGTAATAGTTTTCACTAGAAGACTATTTCATGGACCTTCATATTGAGTCATACAATTGGATTCTCGAATTGCAATTTTGTGTCATCCTTCGGCAAACACAATGGTGTTATATTTTATAGTCCTGATATAAATACATATACCCCCCTCCAAACCAAGTATTCCTCCAACATTCTTCCTTGACTTTTAGGAACCAATGATTGATCTTTAAGGTCCTTTAAATCAATTATTAATTGGATTCAATCCCAGGTTCTAGATGAACCATCCATTGTGTTTTGAATCCAGTTTTGAGGTATGTATATCACTAAAAAGGTTTTATTTCATCAATAACATGATTTTACTTTTCAATTAAATTGTCTTTTTAATGAAATTGTTTTATTTTTTTCATTTTTTATTGTTATTATGGAATATATTTCATCTAATTTTATTTGAAAATAGTTATAGAAATAATCTATGTTGATCAAATGACATGGAGGTGGTTTTATATTACAAATTAGTTATCAATATTGGATGATTAGTGGAATCATAATGAGAAATTATTAATAAATTAACAGAAATGATTTCAAATGTTTTTTCAAAAATACGGCACATTAGGGAATATGGGTGTGTCATGAAATAAACTTCTCACTCTAGTGTGTATAATGGAACTAGTGGTTTTTTTATATTAATAGGTCATGATGGGACTCATTATTAGTTTTGTCTACATTATTCAAATTTTAGGATTATTCGTATATCTATTATGTTTTCCAATATATAAGATCCTAAAATTTTATTTCTTAATTTATGTTTTTTTACAAATGATAGTTTATTTACTGATTAGATTTACCATTTTATTATCTTTTTGGTATACACAGATGTTAACTATTCAAACATGATTTTTTTTGAAAAATTTCATATTCCTTTTGTGAGAATATGAATGAATTTTATGAAAAAGTAAATTATGTTATTTTAAATGTATATTATCTTTTGAAAATTCATTATAAACTATTTCTTAAAAAACTGAAAATATTTATCATCATATTATACATTTTATATATAAATTTATGAAATAAAAGTTAAATATTTTACTCAATCCCATCTTTTTTTCATTTTTTAAATTTTAGTTTTAATTTCTTTGGAATCTCATAAAGTGAAGGGTGACTTGTAATTCACTAGATTTTCATGGTCTATGATGCCTTCCACATGGGCTTGTTGGGTTGTCATTAATGGTCACTAGAATATTTAATCTATAGATTGAATTTGTATATATCATGGATATACACACATTATTCAAAAAATTTACTCTTTAGGATTTCCTTGTTACAATTATACATGAGACATGAATGGTTTCTTTACTAATTATCACATTATGGTAGAGTTTGATAGTTGAAATGTCCATTTATCCGAGTTTGGTTCATTAAAAGATGGTATCAGTGGTATACCCAAGTTTATTTCAAGTGACAAAACATGAGATTGAATTAGGGTATTTGTTAGAATAGATTTAGGATCATAAATATTTAGATAGTATGTTTTGGAGGGTTCCTATGTAGTTAACATCCTTATATGGGCTCGAGTCACTATGGTTGGTGTGGGACTTTTATTGATCACGTTACTTGGTGTTTGATGATATTTGAATAAATTTAATTTGGGGAAAATCACATTGACTATTTACTTCTTTATGTTTTTCATTTATTAATATAATTTATTATTACATGAACATATAATTTTTTAAAGGCATTGAATGGAATTCATGATGTTGTCTTTGGAGTTTAGAGTTCATAATAAGATGTGTGGACAATTAGTTTTGGTTATGAGGTAATTATATCCTAAAGAGATCATTTAAATTTGAAAGAGGAAGATGTGAAACATGTTTCACTAGAAAATCTTCTACTATAATCTGGTTTGTTGGGAAAATTCATAATGGGTATTCTAACTATCTTTGATCATCTATTTGGCCTACCCTAATGTAGTCTTATGCTGATCTCATGGCTTGTTTGAAATGGATTGTCTGCAAGAAATCCCTTATTCCCTTCTAGACTACTCTCTAGTTATCTCAACCATTCTGTGATGATACTGTAATCCCTCCACCATTAATGGAGACACCCATTGAAGAATTTCATAATAATTCTCTTATAAACATCATGAATCCTATTCAGATATGCTTCAAAATATCATGGTACTTCTATAATTATTGTGACACACTGGTTTGGATTCCAAATTTTAACGACAAGTTCATTGGGAAGGATTTATACATGTCACTTTGTGCTATTTCTTTGGATACTCTATCATGGATTATAAAATTTTATAAAACCTTTATCCACCTACATATTCATTACTCATATAGAAATTCTTGAAAAATAGGCTTCTATTATAGGCCATGTTGCAACGACCAGGAATGAACATGGATATGGTCCTCATGTTCTTCCTGGAGGAAGATGAAACTCTCTCTCATGTTTTTGTTTCCTAAAAATTTGTTTGAAGGCTCTAGAATTATGTGCATGAGGTTTTTTATGGTTGTATCTCATATTGATATGTCGAAGAGCTGTTGAAATCCACCTACAAGACCAATTTCTGTGAGAAGGTACATGCACTATTTTGGATAGCCATGACTCGTTTTTATAATTCATATGGGAGGTAAGAAATGCCTTGATTTTTAACAACACTAAACTGTCATTTCATTCTGATGTAATAACAATAAATTTTTCAATCTAAACTGCTAAAAAAATTAAAACTGGAACCATGAGGAATTATGTTTCTGATCTTGTACTATTGAGTTCCCATGGTGTTAATGGCAGGGAGAAGAATCCACTGATTATGAAACAAGTTCAATGGATTCCACCCATTTTTCGATGTTTCAAAGTCAATGTGGATGGGGAACCTTCTGGTTCACAAGGTCCCTCTATATGTGGTGGAGTCTTCTACACTCATATGGGTTTTGTAAAAGGATTATTCTTCCACTTCATTATAAATGGGTTCATCATTGAAGAGGAGAGTTAGGATATAATAAATTCAATCAAGAATGTTGTCCATTATGGATAACATGACTTATGGCTTGAGATATACTCATCTGTTGCAGTTCATATTCTTAAAGACTGGTCAAGGAATGTGCCATTGCAGATTTTACTTGTATAGGATGAATGCCTTTGTCTTATATACTCTCTTTCACATGAGGTTTTACATGTTTATTATGATTCCAATCATGTTGTGGATTCTTCTTCCAATATTGAAAATTCATAGGTAGTTCATGTTGGTATTTTATTTTACATGTGTTTTGTAATAGGTTTGTTCACACTGATTACTATGGTGATGTTTAAACTGATCTTTATAGAATGCCTCTTTGATACCACACTATATACTTTTTTTTCTTAATATATTTTATTGGGAGTAGGTTTCCCTACTTCCTGATCTTCTTAGTAACTATGGGTAACTTGTCTATTGGACACCATGATGGAACAATAGATCATTGATTATAATTTATTTTAATGAATCTACCTATATTTTATGTAGATAATGTGGCCAAGTAATTTCAGTAATTTATCATGATTATTGAAGGTATCATCATTTTTTTGAAATATGTGGAGGAATATAATTATATTTTTTCACATACATCATTGAGGGAACGAGAAGGTTATGATTAAAATCTATTGTTAATGTTATGTTTCATAAGTATATTACCTAGGATATCAACTAGAAACTCTATAAATAGTAGATTTATCAATAAACCTCGTGTATAGGGAAGACATAGTAATTTATGAAATTATGGAAAGTGGTGTTGATTAATTTATATAATTTAAATTGTTTCACATAGTTTGTGAACCATGAATATGAGCATGATTCAAATGATTACCTAGTGGTTCATAGGTTCAAGATGGGTCTAAGGGATTATATTTGGATGGATCTAATTATCTTTTTCATTTGGAACTTTATGGATGAATCGAACAAAGTGTTTATCGATAAGGTAGATATATTTTGGGAAACATGCTATGGTGAGGATTCATTTTCTATAGGTATTATATGGAGTGTTCCTTCTTTCTTGAATAGGAAACACTTTAATGACTAGTTTCCTTTCATAATAGATTTAAACGAATTGTTAGTATGATAGAAGGATATTTTCAATGAGCATGGAGACAATGTAAAAACTAATCACAACTATATAGAGGAAATGGATAGAAGTCATCACTTTGGACATCCATTCCATCTTTATCATTTCTCAAGGAGGATTTTATAATAGATTAAATCATTATCCACTAAAACCAATGGCTCAAAAGATATTCATTTTTCTTCTAAGGGTGGTGTGTGTATCCATAATTCTAAGGGTAATTTATAGAAGTAAATAAAATTACACATATAAGGCAAGACAAGACATCAATACATTGATGTGCATGTATAAGATTAATCTAAGGAAGTTCAGAATACTATTAGAGATATAGTATTTAATTCATCTTCTATAGTAAATTATTTATTTGATGTAGGTGGCACAAATTATTTTTATGATATTTTTTATATTTTTGTGAATATTTTCCAGGTTTATAACTTTTTTATGATTATTCAACACCTTTGGGAAAAAGGTATGTGCATGGTTACACATTCACTGGGTATGTGGTGATGATAACATCCACTGAAGTGGCATGATATTTTTTGGTTCTTGAAATTGATATCCTCGAAATTATAATATTCATGGAATGTATGATGAATTATAAAACATAAATAAAATTTTATCATATTGTATTTTAGTCTTTATATCATAATTGGACCTCTCATGTCTTTTAGTATTAGTGGAATTATATGTCTCGGAGAGTGGGGAATGGTGTACCTTATACTAAAGTAACCAAAAACTATATTTTGGAGGGTTTTCTTGATTCCATTGATACAAATTTGAGTATTACAATTCATGTGGTGAGGACTTTGTATCCAATGTATCATTTGGGGGCTTTTAGGGTAACCCCAATGACAGAGTTTGAATTAAATATTAACATCATCTTCTATATTATACTCATTCAATTGCCATTTTATCACATTGAACCTATTATGATAAAGGATATTATTGTTTATTTGGAATATATTGTTCTTAAGAGAGTTACTCATCTTAGTTTTTTCCCTTGTATTTCCCTTTCATCTTTTATAAGTAGGTATATGATAGTGCATGAATTTACATGGATTGACAAAATTTTAATTAGTCAACCATAAAGAATAAATATCCATCACCAAGGATTGATGATATATTTGATCAAATAATATGGTCTAATTGGTCTTCAAAAATGATCTCTATTAGGGGTATAACAATTTTATATTTCAAGAAGTAGATATTTGTTAGACAGTATATTACATCTGATATAAGTATTTTGAGTTTCTAGTTATTTCATTGGGTCTCATCGGTGTTCCTGATGTTCTTATATAATTGATGAATAGGGAAATTCATCAATTAAGGGACTATTTTATGATCATTTTTGTGGATGATATTTGGGTTTAATCATTGTTAGATATGGGATAGGGGTTTTATTTGGAAATAATGTTTAGAAATATGAGATCACATATTTTGTATGTAAATCATTCCATATTTGAGATTTCAAACAAAAAGGTAAAATTTATAAGTATTGTTATATTTAACAAGAGATAAAAGGTTCATCCTAAAAAAAATTAAGCTAGTTGTATAATTGGAGTAGCCCGGAAATAAGTTTTACATTTAGAGAATCTTCGTCTTGGACTATAATTTTAGGTAGTTTGTCTAGGTCGTTGCCATGATTTCATATCTGATGACATATTTGACCTAAAATGATTTAAATTTTGAGTAGGGTGAAAATTTTAGGGATATTTTAAATAATTTCTGTGAATGATCTATTAAAATCATTTTATGATTATTCTGGAACTTTTTTAAGATTTTAAATTTTATGAGATGTTCATTTTCTCATTTCTAGGTGTGTCTTTGTGAATTGAAATAATGTAATGGCATATGGATCTCTTCTTTTTTTACATAAGAAGAAAAACTATATAAACCATGATATTTAGTCAGTAGTGGTTATATTTTCTTTCAAATAATACCTAAAATATCTAATAAGGGGTCGTTTTGTGATATTTTCAAATAATAAGTGTATGAATTAGGTTTTCAATCATAGAGATCTAAACATAAGAAAATGATGCTCAGTTAAGTATCTAAAAACAATTAATTTTTTATTTGTTAATATTTAGGGAAGGGGTCAGAGCACTAATGCATTGATTATAAAATTGTAGACATTAGTCTTGAAGGAACAATTAGAGGAGTGGACTTTAAGATGCCATTGGGAGTGGAAGAGGCTAGTGAATATGAGTTATTATCTCTATTGAAGTCAGGCCCATCATTTGAAGAGTGATTAAATACTAATAATTTTACAGACTATGAATTCATTTTCTTCATAAAAATTATAAATGGTGGGGAGACCTAAGGTGAGTGGGATCAGTCTCCTATTAGTGGTTTGTGCCTCTATAGTAGGTAGGTAACATTGATTTCTCTATGGTTTGAATTGATGAACAATTGAAAACAGACTTGTTGGTACATACACCAATGGACTACCATGATATATCATGATTCAAAACATTATTATTTGGGGTAAGGAATTATGAGGTTGATTCTAGATTTTTTGTCAGAATTCTTGATCAGTCATAGAATTAAGGTAAAACACAATAGGATTGTAGGTTTGTTAAAACAATTAAAATTTATAGTAAATAATTTTTTTTACATTTAAAAATACTTTTTCAATATTTTACTAAATAATATTAATGGGTATGAGGATATTTGGGTGATCATTGATTCACATACAAAATCAGATCATTTAATCTCCATCTAGGAGATAATTATTGTGGATAAACTTGGGAACTTTTTTATCTGAGAGGATGTGAGAAATCATGTGGTTCTCTCTACAATAATTTTGGGAAGGTACCTATAGTTAAAATCATAGATTTAGATGGTTGTACTAGAGGAACCAGTTTTTTAGTTAAAGTTAAGAATTAAAAGTAAATTAAAAACTAACGGTATGATATAGATATCTATTCAGGTTCTTAATGATATGATATTGGAATGAGTGATTGATTCTCTTGGTTCATGGAAAACTATTCTTCATTTAATCTAATTTCTCTATAATAATAATTATAATGTATCTATTAATATGGGTTCCTTTGAAGCATTGTATTGGTGTCCCTGTCGATCTTTCCTATGCTATGTTAGGATCAGTGTTTGATCATTAGGAAGAACAATCCATTTTCCCAAGATGATTAAAATGATAAATTTTAATTTTATGAGAATTTTCATATCACATATTCATTATATATTTATTTGGAATGATCTCATTAACCAAAATATCTTGAGGTTGGTAATCTGGTTTTCCATAGATGTTCTCCCTGACTAGGATAATCTTATTTTGTTAGATTGCATATGTTGGCACCACGTATTTCTATACCCTTTGAAATTATTGAAAGAAATAATAAATTGGTGTTTTGGATAGAATTTTGGGGTTTCTTGACAATAATTCAAATTTTTTTCCTATTTCACAGCTCATGAGTTATCATCTGTATCATTACCATTGGATAGAATATGTGTATTTTGATCATGAACATGACAACATAGTGGTAGAGAAACTGGTTTAGAATATGATTCACTATGATATGATGAAATATTAAATTTCATTATTTCTGAATGATTAGGAATCAACATCAAAATAAACCATCTTGAAAAGAGATTCAATCACATAACTGACAAGATGATCTTCAAATTATTTTGGAATGATAGGAAAAAAATCTGCTGAATGTAAAATGACTAAAGGATGGGGATAGGAACTCAATGTTATTTCATATTATACACAAATAGAAGAGGTCCATAATTATATCATAGCACTCAGTATAAATGGTATCATGTATACCATTGAAAGTGAGATTTATCATGTAGTTTTGGAACACTTTACGAAACACTACATTGACAATGTACTCGAAAACACCCAAAAAAATGGATGACACTATAATACCTTACATTAAAGAGCACCATTAACATGATATTATGAGGGATCCACAAAATGAGAAAACCAAGGCCACTATTTTCTCTCATAATATGGACAGTTCCCCTATCACTAATTTTTTTACTAAAAAAATCATGTTTTATTGGGTTATCTTATAGGATGATATAACTTATGAAATAAGGGAATTCTTACTCACTCCTTCATGTCTTATAAGATAAATAAAAGTTTCATTTCTTTGATACCCAAGAAGGATAATTCTCTTGATGTCAATGACTTTAGACTTGTTTTCCTTGGGGAAATTATTTCTTAAATCATTAGAAAGATTATTATGAATAGAATGGTGGAGTTATTAAAAATTCTATCACTATAAACCAATTTGGATATTTCCATATAAAGAGTTTCCATTAATTACTTTTCAAAACCATATATTGTGTAACCATAATGAGTAGGATGAAGGAAGGTTAAATTTCAATCAAAATTGATATATCCAAGGATTTTGAAACATTGAAGTGTATTTTTCTTTAGAATGTCCTTAGATGATCTGGTTTCTCTAAGACATTCATATTGATTATTAGAACCATTATTTTTTCTACTAGGCTATCCATCCATATTCTTGGAATACCCAGATGTTATTTTTAGTGCAATAGAGTTGTGAGATATGGTGATCCACATTCATAACCAATAATTTCAATTTTTAAGGACTATTTGAGAAGTCGAATCAAAGATTTGGAACAACATGTATTTTATAATAAAACCAATGCATGTAAAAATGAATATTTCCTATCACAAATATTATGTGGAGATCATATTTGATTACTTTTCTAGGTCTAAAATAATACTATATTCGATATTAAGGACTTATTTAAACATTATGATAATTTTTCTAGATTGGCGTGATGTTCGTAGAAATCCTTCACTCTCTTTGGTGATGGCTTCTCAGTTAGTAAATAGAATATGATTGTTAAAATCCTTATTTTAAAGATTGGATCCCTCCCATTAAATACATTTATGTCCATTCATTTTGGGTGATGTGAGGATAAAACATTTGGAGGACACACGATCATGGAGTACAAATAACATGGCTCATTTGAAAGGAAATGTCGTGTCTTATGCTATGAAGGTGTGTTTTGTTAACTTTATGATCACATATAAGTTGAAAATTTTATTTGATAATTAGGCCTATACACACATTGGAATGATGGATTTACAGAACGAGTTATGTGCTACCTCAACATTACATATATGTGTAATGAATAATAGTTTTCTTGATCTTAATATTCTCAAAATATTAAGTGTAGTAGGACAAAAAAAGAAGCTTAGACTGATTTAATTTATTCACTAGATCACTTCAGTTAACCCTTGGATTAAATTTATCATTCATGGGTCATCCATTGGAATGTCGAGACCTCTAGGTTATAGATTAGTCTTCCGCACACACTGTGTTTTTTTTTTCAAGGGATTCTTTTATTATGAATCTAGCATTGATATGTCTTATAAATCTGAACTTCTAGGTAGGTTCATGAAATTGGATATTTTGTCCAATATAATTGGAAATTACTATAGATTTAATATAATTATGAACATGATATGAAGGCCTTGATGAAAAAAAACATAATGCAAGTGTGGTAATTCTTCCTCATTGGATTTTGTGCTTCAGTAATTCTAATCAAATGAACATGGTTATCTCACATGCATGTAGGGAGAAAAATCAAGTGGTGAATATGTTGTCAAAGAAGGCGATCTTGGAAATGAACATGATGTGGTCTTTTATGGACCAATATTATTGAAATCCAATAGTGGATTTTTTTATGAATGGTTCATTGTATTCTCATTTTTGTAATATCTCTTTGTAACCCTTGAATTTTCATGTAAAATATTAAATATAATTTATTTTTAGGCCCGGATTTGGCTGAATCCTAAATATTTTTGTTATATAGATATTTTATTTCACATGAAAACTTATAACTAGTGAAAAAGAAATGAATTTCATAAAAAAATCATTGAATAGATCATAATTAATCCAGATTAAGAATAACGATGGTATCTATACAATATATCCTAATTAGAACATAAGTAAAATAAATTTTTTTTCCTCCATGAATAAAAATACTTATAAAATATCATTAAATAAATATTGTGGAAAATATAATTTCCACTATTAAAATGATTATTAATAAAATGGAAAATAATATTCATTGAAAATTACCTTTGAAATTTATAAGTGTAGTTTGAAAACAAATTATGGAAATGATAACATGATATTCCATTATTTTCATAAATGTTGAAAATAATAATTATTACCCAACATTTGTTAATAGAGTTAAGAGTGACCCATTTGAAAATGTTAGGAAATTAACTTTGAAAAAACATTTCAAATAATGACAAAGATCATATAAAAATCCAATTGTAAATCATTTATCTATATATTATAACATTATAGAATATATTATATGATACATTTATATTGAATACAATGATTCCTGCCATAAAATATATACAAGATTGGTATCTTTTAAAAAAATTATTAAAAAATGGGGGAAATGGAATTTACACATGTAAAAAACATTTATGTCCAAGGGAGGAGAAAATATATGTCGTTCAATAAAATAATTTCTTGTTATTTTCCTAAAGTAATGTTGAACATTAATCATCTTTAAATAAAAGGATATTGTAACATAATTCAATTAATTATAAGATATCAATAAATGTAAAAATAATTTGGAGAATGACTATGATGTGACTACGTAAATACAATGAATTTCAAGAATAAGATTGTATAAATAATTAATTTAGTAAAAATTACATCATATAATTTTTTTTAAAATTATATGAAACATATATTTGGAATATAAAATTTAGATAAAGAAAAACAATCAAAATATGATAAAATTTTATTGAGAAATAATCAATGGAATGATTATGTGTATTAAATATTCATAATTACAATACAACTATAATATAATCATAAAATGTTATAAGGTTATTTTAGACATAATCTTGGAATTTTATAATCAATGATGGTTTAATATAACTCAGTGAAAGGAAATAGAGTTATGAAACACCTTTCCACTACGCAAAAATCAGGCAATTAACCATGGATGAAACAATATTAAGGTTAATTTAAAATAAAATTAACTATGAAAGATTCATGATATTTATTGAAAAATTGGATGTGTATATCCCATATAAATAAAATATGGTACATAAAAATAAAATATTATTTAATAAAGAGATATTGAGATGAAATGTAACACCCCAGGTAAATAAAGAATATGACATTTTCACATTTATCCACATTTTTCAATAAAATATTAATATTACTTTAAAGGGGATGCTATGATCGATGGCGTACCCAATATGCAATAACGAGTTTCTTAGGAATCTTACGTTGCACTTCAATAATAAAATAATATTATTTTAAATGGTAGTTAACGCCTAGCCGTTGTAATGGCGGGAATGAACAGAACTAACTACAAAATGATTATATATGTTTGTAAAATATTTTTACTCTTTACAATAAATGTTAGAGGATTAAAAATGCGAATGAATCCAATTTTAAGCGTAAACATTCTAATATTCTTTAAAAGGTCGATTAACCGCCTTTTGATGGTGAACCTCTTTTAAATCCACTTTTTGACAATTTTATGTGTTATATTTGACAAAATAAAATTCTTCTTTAGAATTGGGACATCAAAATTTACTTTGTGTAAATTTTTGGTATTTTTCCGATAAAGTTCATTTTTTAATGAATAGTGAAAAATATTGTATTTTAATTCAAAACCTCTTTTTAATCTAATTTATTTATATGATTAGATTATCTTTTGAGTTGTTTTTAAAGTGAAATTAGAATATATTGTTACCATTCAATCCAATAGTGGTCGTTGGAATTAATTTCACTTTGAAATTGGACTTAAACTAGTGTCAATCTTTTGATACTTATTATTTCATAAAAAACACGCTATTTGCTCTGACAACGGGAATTAATTATTAAATTAATTAATGAAACTTATATGTTTTGAATTTTTTAAAGTATACATAATTTTTGAATTCATAATATCAAATATATCTTAGGGTGAAGTTTTGGTATTTTTCTGAAAAACTTCAATTTTTGATGAATAGTGAAACCACTAAGTGGTACTTAAAAAACTGATTTTTCATTTAAATGAAACATTACCACTTATATGTTTTGAATTTCAAAAATCCGACATACATGGTTGTCATTAAGAATTAAAATTTGGTTCAATGGGATTAAAATAACTTTTTGTGTGAATAGTAACTTTTATGTTTTTAATCGCGATTAGAGGTAATTAGTGTAATTTAAGGTAAAAATAATGTTTTAATAATATGAAATGACCTAGAAACATGTCCTACCCTTATTGGATGTTTCATTGCCAACCAAGAAAATCCATGGGTCAACTTGGGGACCCCATGGTGCCACATTGGTAGGAAAATGACATTAATATCATTTTATTTAATGTTAAAATAAAAATGTCACAAACATGTATTGTTTTACTAAAAAAAATTTACATGGGGTTCTACAAGTCATATTTTTGACTATAAATAGTAATTGTAAAGATAAAAAGATTTCCTACATCATAGTATTATTTTTATAATTTGTAGACATTAAATAAATTAAATTATTTATGACATCATGATGATGCATCGATTACCTCATTATTTAACGATTTATATAAAATGAAAAGATAATATAAAATCTAAGACCTAAACTTGTAAAAAACCTATTTGATGGGTACATTTAGAACCCTTATCACCTCATCCTAGAATTATATCAATTTGGGACCTTTTAAATCCGAAACGCATTTTAAAATAAAGTAACATTTCTTTACTTTCCAAGAGTGACCCTCCTCTCCTCTTATAAAAGGCCCCCACCTCTAACTCCTTACCCACACTTCCAAAGCCTTTGGCTCAGCCAACCCCTGCCCATTTTGTCTCTACACATCTCTATTTAACTCTTAGAAGCCTCACTTTGGGCAAAAGTCTTCCCAAGGAAGCCTTTGAGCTCAAACCAAAGGGAGTTACCCGATTTTAAGGTAATGTCTTCACTTGAGTCCTTTTGTTTTATTTTGCTTCTCCAACCCCCTAAACTCTTTTTATTCATTTATTTTGTAACAACTCTAGTATCTTAAATATACTAGGATGTTTTTATAAGAAGTATTTGAGCTACACTTACACACACTTACATCTAATGGTTAAAGAACATACTGTTTCCGTGGATGGCGAATTTCTGCCTCACGAAATGATGATTGTTCAATATTCTTCTAACACCTTCAAAGTTGGCCACTAAGATGTCACTATATTTATATATGATATATAATACGTTTATGTTTTCCTTAAGCTTCTGTATTTCTCATTTATGGCATACCTTTATGGCTTCCATTATGGGTATACGCGATATCTTCATTTTAGGAAGTGCGGACTACCGCCCCCTCAAAGTGATTTGATTCATTAATACCATATGTGGTACGTATAAAGGATATATTTAATGATATAATATATGATACCATACTGTAATTAAAATACTATTATTTATCATTATTTTTTAATTCCATTAAATATGAAATAGAAATGGAAGTAGCGTTCATGCGTACGTACGGCTTACCGTCTCCATGAACGGTGCATTTCATTTCTTTCATCTAAATGTTATGTAATATTATAAATGCATGAAAATACTGGACATATATGATATATATGATATCTACATCATGAATACAATTTTGGATATAATGGATATTTTACCACATGAACAACTTGTAATTATAAAGAGTTTATTTTTGACTCATGTACAAATGATCGTTAAAATGACTATTATTAACTTAAATAATAACATAGTGTTCATGACATGGTAATAAGGGATATAAAAGGAATAATGAACTTGAAAAAGGTTCTTAATAAAGTATAAATTAACTCAAGTTTATTATTCATGAGATTGAAGAACGATCGAGTCAAGTCGAACCCGAGGTAAGGGACTTCGTCTCAATCTCCATTCATTGAGGCATATTTTGTTTTATACACAACCTTCTTTTATACAGTGTATAAACCCCTTTTAATTTTACATTTATCCAAAAGGAATATTTTTTATACGAAGCGTTTTACTAAATGAAAAAGGGAATGTTTTTTTCGTACGTATGCGGTGACAACGACTTCTCCGCCGCCGTGACCATTATTTGAGTTTCGACTTCCTCTACAAACTATACCTTCTTTTTAAAAGAAAAATAAATACCATGTTTTACTTTTCTTTTATTTTGGTATTGAAAATGCTTTTCATAATGTTTTTATATCAATGTGTTGTCTTGATATCTTGTGATTGAAAGGTGGAAATGTTATGTTTCCTTTATGCATGTTTTATGTGATACGATTATGTTGTGGTTCTTGGGCATTATTATGAAGACGGTTGGTTCCGTGATAAACTAAGGGCGGGTGACCCCGATATATCTCTCCAATGCATCGGGTAATGCGAAGGAGTTAATATTTGAGGTTTCTCCGAAGATATTTAGGGAATATATTGTGATGGGTATTCCGAATGTAACCAAGAGGGTTACTCCCTACGTAAGAATGTTATGAATGCCTCAAGTTACCTTTATGTCTTATGATTTCTATGATTTATTCATAATTTGGATGATGTATGTTAAAGTGCTTATGTTTTATGGGTAAAGTATTATTTCATTCTTATGTATATATGTACTCATGTTTCATTTCCATATTTTTATATCCCTTACTGAGCTTTTTATTCTCATCCCATGTTTTTTTTTTGAAATGTTCTTCATAGGTCAAGGGAAAGGTACATGATATGATGATAGTGTAAAGGAAGTGTCAAGAAAGAATCCATGTTTTATTTTAAATATGTTTCCGTTGATGGGAAAAATGAATACTATATTTATGTAACCACTTTGTTTAAATGTGGAATGTAATGCAAGTTTTATGATCTAAATCTCTAAAACTCTAAACCTGAAAAGATCCTCAATGTGTAATCTTGTAATAACTCAAGATTAAGTAAGGTTTAAGGCTAGGGCCTTATAGTTGGTATCAGATGTCAGTTTAGACAACTTTAGGGATTATGAGTTTTTGTTAGACACATGATTAGTCCCTGTATCTATTATTTCAGTTAAATCCTTGTTTTATAACTTTTTTCAGGTCAAGTAAAGTCTGTTACTAATGGAAGGAGAAGGATCACAAATGACATTCCTATCTCTTCCTGATGAAATGCTTGCAATAATTATTGCAAAGTCATGTTCGGATGATTGTGAAACTTTTTCTAGCATACAACTCACTTGCAAGCAGTTGTTTGAGATATCAAACACCTCCACTATACCATGTTATCATTGTGGATCATGGGTTGTATTTAGACAAATACTATTTTCACAATATTCTCATATTTTCAAGAAAGGTAAATATTATCAAGGTATTTTCAAATATTTTACCTTATCACAAGAATTTGAAGCATATTATGATTTTAAAAATGGTTCTGAGGAAGGAGACCCTTGTGCAACCTATTTATATTTTCTTTTAAAATATAGTCTCTCAGAACATACTTATGGTATTTTAAAAGGACCGATAATAGAAAGTTTCAACTCAAATTCTATCTGACTATTTTATAGAAATCATGTTTTATCAGATGTTTAAGAATTATATGTCATACATGATTATTTTCCAAAACTGTTTTCCTGTGAACACCCATATGACCCATGTTGTACAAGGTGAATTTGGATGGAGGAAGAAAATGATTTTGAAGGATACCTAAATAATTGTTGTAATGCATGGGACTTCTATCTACGTGAGCAATATGACGATGAAACCGAGTGGACTCCATGATCAAGGTATGATGTTATTCATTTTGGGAATCGTTTTATTTTATCTTATGGTGGTGAAATAAGACTTCAAGAATTAAGATGTTGAGATCGTAAAGAATTTGGATGAAAATGAGAGGTATAAGGAAACTATTGAGGTTAAAACATGTTAGGGTTACTTTTGGAGTTTTATAAAAAGGACAACACGCAGACCGTGTGACAACCCGTCGCGTCAGACAAAGCTGCGGGAATCGAACCCACAACCAAAGTGGGACTGGTATTTATCGCCTACCACTGGACTACGTGAAGTCCCTGGTTATTATGACTTATTATTTTTAGTTAGATGATTTTATGAATTAAGAGTATGTTGATTTTGGGTTATCTATGGAAATTATTAACCTATCATGGAGGATATGTGATTAGGTTAATTACTTTTCAATATGAGACTTTAAGAGAAACTGATGTAATTTGGAGATAAGTGTTAATTTGTACCTTGGAAGACTATGTTATTAAATCCTTCAAATATTTGGGTTTCAATCTTAGTTTGGTTTACTTTGAAAAATGTTATGGACAAATTGTTTATTGAATGGTCATTGTTGAACTTTGGGTTTGGTTTGAAAAATTTTGGAGATTAAGAATAGATTTTTTTTTATAAAGGATTATCCTTTTTGGGTATTATCTGATCTCATACTAACCTTTTTGGTTTTAGTTTTGGTTAAGGTCTAAAGACATGGAAAGTATATAGTTCTCTTTTGTGGATTAGGTGATTTTCTAGAAGTTGATTATAGCTCTCTTAATGTGAACATGTCATCCCAAATACTCGTCTTTTAGAGAAAATATGAGTTCGTGTAAGAAATCTAGTAAAATTTAAAAGTCAACATGACAATTAAGTATGCTTCCTTATGTTTTAGTTAAGCTCATAAATAAATTCCTCAATGAAAAGTAACTTAAAACAAAAATGTTGTTTGTTAATTTTTACTACTGGGGAATCAAATACCGTTTAACCCATCACATGTTTGTGATTTTCATGTTGTTAACTTTCTCCTAGACATGTTTACTATCACCCTCCATCAGAACATGGCCCTTTGTTTTTTACTTTATATCCATGTTTTCCTACATGGAATCCTAGTATGGGTTAACTCGGGTGACCTTTTTACTTCTCTTTCTTTATTTTAAAGTGATTGTTTTACTGACTCTTGTTCCAATGTGGGATTTTCAATGAAGTTTCCAAGCCCAATTTTAAAATTACGAGGATGTAATTCCCAAAAGGGGCGAAGAATGTAACACCCCAGGTAAATAAAGAATATGAAATTTTCACATTTATCCACATTTGTGAATAAAATATTAATATTACTTTAAAGGGGACGCTATGCTCGATGGCGTACCCAATATGCAACAACGAGTTTCTTAGGAATCTTACGTTGCACTCTAATAATAAAATAATATTATTTTAAATGGTAGTTAACGCCTAGCCGTTGTAATGGAGGGAATGAACAGAACTAACTACAAAATGATTATATATGTTTGTCAAATATTTTCACTCTTTACAATAAATGTTAGAGGATTAAAAATGTGAATGAATCCAATTTTAAGCGTAAACATTCTAATATTCTTTAAAAGGTCGATTAACCGCCTTTTGATGAAGAACCTCTTTTAAATCCACTTTTTGAAAATTTTATGTGTTATATTTGACAAAATAAAATTCTTCTTTAGAATCGGGACATCAAAATTTACTTTGTGTAAATTTTTGGTATTTTTCCGATAAAGTTCATTTTTTAATGAATAGTGAAAAATGTTGTATTTTAATTCATAACCGCTTTTTAATCTAATTTATTTATATGATTAGATTATCTTTTGAATTTTTTTTAAAGTTAAATTATAATATATTTTTACCATTTAATCCAATAGTGGTCGTTGGAATTAATTTCACTTTGAAATTGGACTTAAACTAGTGTCAATCTTTTGATACTTATTATTTCATAAAAAAACACGCTATTTGCTCTGACAGCAGGAATTAATTATTATATTAATTATTGAAACTTATATGTTTTGAATTTTTTAAAATAGAGATCATTTTTGAATTCGGAATATCAAATATAGCTTAGGGTGAAGTTTTGGTATTTTTCTGAAAAACTTCAATTTTTGATGAATAGTGAAACCACTAAGTGGTACTTAAAAAACTGATTTTTTGTTTAAATGAAACATTACCACTTCTGTGTTTTGAATTTCAAAAATCCTACATACATGGTTTTCATTAATAATTAAAATGTGGTTCAATGGGATTAAAATAATTTTTTGGTGAATAGTAACTTCTATGTTTTTAATCGTGATTAGAGGTAATTAGAGTAATTTAAGGTAAAAATAATGTTTTAATAATATAAAATGACCTAGACACATGTCCTACCCTTATTTTATGTGTCATTGCCGACCAAGACAATCCATGGGTCAACTTGGGGACCCCATGGATCCACTTTGGTAGGAAAATGACATTAATATCTTTTTATTTAATGTTAAAATAAAAATGTCACAAACATGTATTGTTTTACTAAAACATCTTTTACATGGGGTTATACAAGTCAGATTTTTTACTATAAATATTAATTGGAAATCTAAATAGATTTCCTACATCATAGTATTTTTTTTATTTTTATACATTAAATAAATTAAATTATTTATGACATCATGATGATGCATCGATTACCTCATTATTTAACGATTTAAATAAAATGAAAAGATAATGTAAAATCTAAGACCTAAACTTGTAAAAAACCTATTGGATGGGTATATTTAGAACCCTTATCACCTTATCCTAGAATTATATCAATGTGGGACCTTTTAAATCCGAAACTCATTTTAAAATAAAGTAACATTTCTTTACTTTCCAAGAGTGCCCCTCCTCTCCTCTTATAAAAGTCCCCCACCTCTACCTCCTTACCCACACTTCCAAAGCCTTTGGCTCGGCCAAACCCTGCACATTTTGTCTCTATGCATCCCTCTCTAACTCTTATAAGCCTCACTTTTGTCATAAGTCTTCCCAAGGAAGCCTTTGAGCTCAAACCAAAGGGAGTTACCTGATTTTAAGGTAATGTCTTCACTTGAGTCCTTTTGTTTTATTTTGCTTCTCCAACCACATAAACTCTTTTTATTAATTTATTTTGTAACCACTCCAGTATATTCAATATAATAGGATGTTTTTATAAGAAGTATTCTAGCTACACTTACACACACCTACATCTAATGGTTAAAGAACATACTGTTTCCGTGGATGGCGAATTTCTGCATCACGAAACGATGATTGTTCAATATTATTCTAACACCTTCAACGGTGGCCATTAAGATGTCACTATATTTATATATTATATATAATATTTTTATTTTTTCCTTAAGCTTCTGTATTTTTCATTTATGGCATACCTTTATGGCTTCCATTATGGTTATACGCGATATCTTCAGTTTAGGAAGTGCGGACTACCGCCCCCTCAAAGTGATTTGATTCGTTAATACCATATGTGGTACGTATAAAGGATATATTTAATGATATTATATATGATACCATACTGGAATTAAAATACTATTATGTATAATTATGTTATAATTTCATTAAATATGAAATAGAAATGGAAGTAGCGTTCATGCATACGTACGGCTTACCATCTCCATGAACGGTGCATTTTATTTCTTACCTCTAAATGTTATGTAATATTATAAATCCATGCATATAATAGATATATATGATATATAAGATATCTAAATCATGAATAAAATTCTGGATATAGTGGATATTTTACCACATGAACAACTTATAATTATAAAGAGTTTATTTTTTACTCAATTACCAATGATCATTAAAACAACCGTTATTAACTTAAATAATAACATAGTGTTCATGACATGGTAATAAGTGATATAAAAGGAATAATGAACTTGAAAAGGGTTCTTAAGCATGTAGAAATTAACTTAAGTTTATTATTCAGGAGATTAAAGAACGATCGAGTCAACTCGGACCCGAGGTAAGGGACTTCGTCTCAATCTCCATTCATTGAGGCATATTTTGTTTTATACACAACCTTCTTTTATACGGTGTATAAACCCATTTGAATTTTATGTTTATCCAAAAAGAATCTTTTTTATACGAAGATTTTTACTAAACAACAATAGGGAATGTTTTTTTCGTACGTATGCGGCGACAAAGACTTCTCCGCCGCCGTGACCATTATTTGAGTTTCGGCTTCCTCTACAAGCCATAACTTCTTTTTAAAAGAAAAATAAATACCATGTTTTAGTTTTCTTTTATTTTGGTATTGAAAATGGTTTTCATAATGTTTTTATATCAACGTTTTGTATTGATATCTTGTGATTTAAAGGTGGAAATATTATGTTTCCTTTATGCATGTTTTATGTGATATGATTATGTTGTGGTTCTTGGGAATTATTATGAAGACAGGTGGTTCTGTGATAAACTAAGGGTGGGTGAGCCCGATATAGCTCTCCAATGCATTGGTAATGCGAAGGAGTTAAACCTTGAGGTTTCTCCGAATAAATTTAGGGAATATACTGTGATGGGTATTCCAAACGTAACCAAGAGGGTTACTCCCTACGTAAGAATGTTATGAATGCCTCAAATTACCTTTATGTCTTATGATTTATATGATTTATTCATAATTTAGATGAGGTATGTTAAATTGCTTATGTTTTATGGGTAAATTATGATTTCATTCTTATGTATATATGTACTCATGTTTCCTTTCCATATTTTTATATCCCTTACTGAGCTTTTTATGCTCATCCCAAGTTTTTTTGAAATGTTCTTCACAGGTCAAGGGAAAGGTACATGATATGATGACAGTGTCAAGGAAGTGTCAAGAAAGAATTCATGTTTTATTTTAAATATGTTTCCGTTCATGGGAAAATGAATAATATCTTTATGTAACCACTTTGTTTAAATATGGAATGTAATCCAAGTTTTATGATCTAATTCTCTAAAACTCTAAACCTGAAAAGATCCTCAATGTGTAATCTTGTAATTACTCAAGATTAAGTAAGGTTTAAGGCTGGGGCCTTATATGAAATCATTTTCTTCAAGTCCATACATGTTGTTTATATCAATTATCACTTGTTTAAAAAATTAATATTAATTATTTACATATTAATGAAACATTTCCATGTACATTAATTTTTTATGAAATTTTTTTTCTATTTAATAAAATGATAAATTTAATTACTTAATTGGTTAATTAAACATTGGATGGTCTAAGGATGTTTGATTCATAGTTTCAAAATGATATTGAAATGTTAACGATGGGTAAAGTGGTTATTGTTCCTTCATATGAATAATAATAATCATGACATAGTTAACATTTTTATTTATAAATAATTATATTTTACAAAACAATTGAATGTGGTAATTAAATATGAACTATGTTACAATGATTGAGGTGGTTGGACACACATTTGTATATGTGAAGTTTCTATTTTTCAAATAAAATTATGGAAAGAATTTATAAATTATTACTTATTAAAATAAATATTGTTATTTTATAAATATTTTATTCTTCATTTAAATATACTTATATATAACATCCATGTGATGTGGTAATGAAAATTGAATCACATCGCTTTGGGGATGGGTTAATCTAGATATAAGTGTGAATGGAATTATCATTTTTCATTGGATTGAATGGAAAAACTTACATGGTAGGTTAAAATTAAACAATGATAATTATTTTATTAATATCAAAAAAATTAATTAAATTCATAATTATTATGAGACATGATTGGAGTTAGTGGATGAGGAATTACATCGGTTCGTGAGGCAGCAGTCTTCTTGAACCATGAACAATGGTTCCATCTCCCATTTCATCGAAGATGATATGGATATAGGTTATGAAATTTACCTAATAAAATTATAGAATGTTTAATATATTTAGGTTATTGTTTCAAATTTATCAATTATTATTTTTTGGAGGAATAAGAATAAATAGTACTCAAATATTCGATTAAATTATATACATTTTATTCGAACAAACATATTTTTATTAAAATTTAATCCCAGTAAGGTTTTTATTATGACCAAAATAAGAGATATATAATTTTGTTTTTGGATTTTGGGAGTGTATTCGGGTATAGAATGAGAAATATGGAGTTCTAGAAATGTGTGAGGAAGAGAGTAGATTATGTGATTTTTTGTGAGTTAAGTTAATGAAACACTTATAATATTTAAATTATTATAGAACATATATATCATAACCATGTTAGGTGGCACAATATCGAAAAAAATAAGAATATATGCTGTAACTGTGTGAAAATAATGTAAACGAAATATATATATATGAATTTTACTAATACAATTTCAGTCTTATCACTTAATCAAACAAAAATGAAACTCACGTTAAACATCATCATGAGTACATAAATTTTTACCATGAAAACATAATTATAATGACAAAAAAAATAAGTAATTCTGAAAATAATATATATATTGAAATTCAAACTTGAGAATTTATTTTTTCATTTTATATATCTAAATTAAAAAAAATTAATTTTATTATAAGAACAAAAATAACTGAAACAAATCTCAGGAATACACCTAATTTAAGACTAAGAATAATTTTAAACAGAAATAAGGTAATAATATAGTTTCTATGATTTTTCGTTTGAATAATAAATGGAAAAATTTCTGTATATTTGAATAATAAATATTAATTGTTTTTTGTATTCCTAGCATGAAATTTAATGAAAATATTCAAACAGAGTTTTAAATATAAAAAATATAACTAATCAATATATAATTAAGCTTTGGGATCCCAAATTCATAAATAATGAATTGAAAGAATTTATAAAACTATTTATTAATTTTATTCAAAAAATAATAATAAAAGAACACTATGTTATGCGATATGGGGTTTTAAATGGATCCACCCAATGGTTTATCTAATTATTCCTGTTTTAATTTTAACATGGTGACAAATATTTTACCTGGTTTTAATTCATAATGAGGATAAAAATAAAATGGGAATATTTAAAAAAATTGAAACTAATGATTAATGATATGGGATTCATTTATAAGGACACAATTATTAGAAGTACGCTAAATTAATTTAATAATATAAGGTAAAGAACAATAAAAAAACCCAATATTGGAAGAAAACTTAAGATGTAAAATAAACCTATACCAAAATTATAAATAAAGATCATTAAAATGAAATTAATTATATTATGTATAATTAAATAATACTCATGTAAATCAAAAATGAAATTTAAATCATTTTATGAATTATAATAAAATGAAAATTATGTTTTATAACAATTAGTTTTTTTCACTATCCACTAATTTGTTTTCATAAAAATCCCAACAATTTAAAATAATAAAATTTTGATATGATGATTTCAAAAAATATATAATTTTTATAATTTCATATTTCATAAATTAATATAAATTATGTAAATTAATTTATCACCAAAAGTAATATAAAAACCATTCATGAGTGAGAAGTATTTATGAATAGTAATATAACATTACTAAAAATTAAGTACTCATTTCATAATAATTATTATATAAATATTTATTCAACATGACCTTTATATATATATATATATATTTGATAATTTTTATACTATTATTAATATCCACCAAATTAAAATGCTAGGTTTTAAAAATCATAATTAAATAATAATATTTCTAGGTTCATTTATCTTTGGTGGTTCATGTATTATAAACCATTTACCAAAGTGTTGTTTTTTAAATATTATTGTGTTAAATTACACCAACATAAAAAACATCACCTAAAAAATTGAACATGCTCTCAGTAATAAGGGGTTTTTCATTTTAAAATAAATTTTATAATAACTCATATTGTGAAAACGGAGAATCAAAAATCATCATCAAAAGACGGAAAGGGGAATATGAATGTTATTTTGAATAACCCATAACATTGTTTTCAAATAAATGAACATTAGTGGGACATGAAGATCTGGAAAAATAATGATTGAGGGTGATATAAAATATTGATCAAAATAATGTGAGTGAAAAAGAGTAATTCCAATGACCAAAAAACAATAAACCAAAGAGTAGTAAAAAATACAATCAATTCATCATAAATAAATGTAATAAGATAAATTTTTTATTTCATGATCTTTTTCCCATTATTGAAGAATTTCATTACCATATAGGAAAATAAAATATGATAATATATTTACATGTAAATAATATTTTCTTCCATTGCACAATATCCACTAAAATCACTACAATTTTTCCAAATGATGAGCATTCAAGCTGAATTTTTCATTCATGAAGCACTAAAATAATATTATTAGAGACCTCAAACTCAAAAAATGGTAACAAGTAATTTTTTTTTATCTTTTAATATTAGACACAACTTAAATTGTTATCAATAGTAAGGCAACATTCATAATTAATTGACTTCCATTTGAATAAATAACAAAATTAACTCTAAAATCCCAAAAATAACACTAAAAATAATATTATATCATTCTATAAATAAATATCTCAATATCCAAATTAACCTCAATAAAATCATTATTAAACAATCATTTAACCTCAAAGGTAATCTCATATCATTTTTCTTAGAAAACCAATAATGTAATATAACTCATCTTAAATAATAGATCATGTTAATCCAAAGGGTTTCATATACCTCATCCCAATAAAATTCCATGTCCCGTTCAATTATAAATAAAATTCACCACTTTGATTCAATTAAATTCCATAGTAAATAATATGGCAATAGAAAACACTTTCACTTCTTATGGTTTTTTATATCATCTTAAAAGTAAATGACTTTTAATCATCCTTACATTTGATAAATAATCTATTGAATATTAATCACATGAATAGTATAAATTTTGTGTTTCAAAAAATCCAACTTACAAAAATAGAAGAAGTAATAGCATCAATTAGAAGGATCATACCCTTTGAATCCCATTTATCATAGATTTTATGGTAGATAGTATCAGGAGTATTTTCCCTTGGACAAGCCCAAGATGAGATACAATAACATAAGCAAGAGTGAAACCATTTATGGGATAATTTCAAGCTCATTGAGATCATGACCCAAACCATGTACGCCAAACCCCCCATATGAATGTCTCACCATCATAGACCTTACACATAGGATGCCTTATGGTCTATTAATTAGATATGTATCAATACCATAACAATATGAGTGTTCACATTATTTATTATGGAATAACTAATATATTTTTATCTTATAATATTTACTTTACAAAATATTCTTCATTTAAATACTTTAAAAATAGTATTTATTGCAATATTCACATTAAAATAAAGAATAATATTACTGATTTAATATATCTTCGAAATAAATATTTTTTTAATAAAATTTTATTATAAAATAATTTTTATTAAATAAAAATTATCACATAATTTTTTTGAAGTCAAATGTAATTTTTATAAGGGTTTTAAAACTGTTATTTTCAAGAAACCATGCATTTTAATGAAATGTTAGTAATTATTTTTAAATTGAAAATAAACATATTCCATAACATATTTAGATAAAATGAATATTATTTTTATAATCATAATTTTAAAATTAACCAATAGTGAATTATTAATAATTTAATGAGACAATCGAATTTTCGGTTAAAATTTACTTGTTGTATAAAAATGTTTTGTGTACTATGACATCATAATCATGGAATATATGTAATAAATACATTAAATGGGATTTGAGACCTATTCAACCTTTTCCATTTAATATTTTTTGATTTTATGGTTATCTTTTTAATATTATAAATCCATCCTGAATCCTACAAAACCACTAATATATTTTATGACTTTAAAATAATTTATTTAAAAGTGTGGGTCAATTACACTTAAGAAGGGTTATTATTTAATTATAGATTGAAGTTGGGATTATAAGTTCAATACAACCACTACCATATGAAATAAACCATGGGAAATAACCATGAGAAGGTTTTTGGTTTTAGTTATTTTTTTATACAGTCTAAAACCTATGTTTGTTAATGGATAAAGAATTACCCACACATTTACTATATAAACACACCCAATATACCTTTTAAATTCACTAAAAATACATGGAGCACGTTTAAAATATTCTATCACATCAATTGAGTCCTCCCAATGAACCCCCAAGCTCTCAATAATCCCCACCCAAGAATTTGGAGTCACACACTCATGTAAGGGATTCTCACATTCTATTATTTATTCAACTTTCTTTGTAATATTTTTCCTTATATTTCCAATTCCTAATGTTGGGATTTGTCATTATATGTAAAAATTACATACAATTTTATTTCCAATATTCATGAGATCTTTTTCTCTATTATCAACCCATTTTATGAATTTTTATGTGATGTCGTTATGCGGTCGAATTTTCACTTTGATTTTCCATGTAAAAAAATTATGTATTAAATTCCATACACATTTACAATCAATGGAATTCACCTTTATAGACAAATAATTATATTAATTTGTTATTAAATGTATTTATAATAGATTCAATGATCAGGGAATAAAATATGATGATGCATGAATCCACATTATATGATCTATGTGGCACAATTAATCATGGAAAATAAATTAATGTGACGGGTCAACCCAATATTATCTTTTTCTCCAATGGATTAAATAATTTTTAGACTCATGGGGTGTGTTTTTGGGATAAAGAGTGAACCTGATTCATTTATGAGAGTTTATATATCATGATTTATTAAAATTTATCCTGGATCTATGTCTATGATTGAATTTTTAACAGGTTTCAATATTTCCCATGTTATCGTTATGTTATCATGTTATACCTTGACTCATTGATCATGCTTATAATTATCACTCCTATAAATTCCACGTTAATATGACTATCATTTAAAATATATTTCCTTATTCATTTTATTCCATGTTTATTCCCTTACTGGGATTTATATATCACCCATTTCTTATGTATCTCTCTAGGTAATCCCATGCAGTATTAAGTGTGAGCATGTTGAACAGGTTTTCATTAAATACCATGTTTTTCTTACATTAAAGTGTTATGTAATGTACCTAACTCCTAAATTTATTAGACTTATTAAACATCAAGGTGGTTTTATGTTTAATATAATGTAATATATCAGATTTAATTTGTAATAATTAACAAGGTTGTTATATATAGTACCATAGTAAAATTTTAGTTGCTGTTGGGATTATGCTTAAAAATATATAGGGAAATCATTAAGAATAAAAATAATTGTATGAAAACAACCCTATATTTTTCTAGGTATATATTAAGTTTTCTATTTAGAAAACGCAACCCTATATGGATGTAATTTGTGGTTTTGGATCTAGTACAAATGTTTATTTATGAGATTAAAAATACCCATCCATAATTTTCCCCTTTTCCATGCGAATGGCTAGAAATAAGTGGAATTGATTAAGAAATCAATGTGATTTTCATTCTAATGACTGCCCGAGTGATATTTAAAATATTAATGGGAGTGGAAATCAAAACATTTTAATGATTATATCTTATATTAGTCATTTTTTAATAGAAAAATTGATTAGAATGATTTCCCACACTCCCTAATAAATAAAAATCTAAAATTGAGTCCTTTATGTGAAAAATGACTCTGAAATTTAGCGGATCATATGAGACCTTAATCGTGGAAAAATGTGGAAACATCATTGAGATTATCTTCTCTATCCATCAATTAAATGACTAAGAGAAGCTTCTACTTCTTTATTATCATATGGAGGAGAATCTAATTAGCAGTGTACATTGATCAATAATATGATGCATGAGCAATAGATCGATGCGATGGGGTGGACGGAAATTAGAAAAATGTTTTTTGATAAATATTTTTTGTGCACTCTCTAACATAAAATTGTAAATGGAGTTCCTTTCACTCCTGAAAGAAGATTGTGAATCTAGCACGGTGTAAATGGAAAACATCATAAGATATGCACAATAAACCTTTATATTTTTCGCTGCCATAGAATACAAGGATTACTAATTAATTAGTGTGATAAAACATAGTAAATAAAAATCAAAAGTGACATAAGACATTGATAAATATAAATGAATTGTATCAGGTTCTCTTAATTTGGAAATGAAGATCGGAAAATGTCAAAGGTATCATGGGGATAAGAAGTGGAATGTTGAGTTAAATTTTGGAAGTCCAATATAAAAATATAATTCTTCCAAGAAATTTCAACACTGCACATGTCATGTTTTTAGAAAATATAACAGTATGAATTTCATAAGGGGAACAGAAAGATGATTTAGTTGTGGGGTGTATGGGAACATATGTAACAACTACAAACTAGAGACAAAAACTATTGTCATAGTGTAAAGGAATGTTCTAATCAACCAAAAACACATTTTTTATTGCTTCAATTTCCTGGGACCATGGTACTTTTCAAAACAATTCTGTAATATAATGGTTTTTGGAGATGACCAAGATCCTTCAAGCTAGTCAGGGTGAGCTTTTTCCTTCACAACAACTAAGGTGGATCCCAATAATGAAGCAGTGATAGGTATGGTAAATATTATTTCAAAAATGGAGAATTTAAATTTTTATTCATTTTTTATGAATTACATCACATCATAAATTTTTAGTAGAACTATTCAAACACCACCAAAACGAATGGAAGTCGAGCTTTCAATAGACTTGGAAAATGATTAAATTAATGCTTCCCAAGAATATAACATAACCCCTAACAAAATTTTTTGGATTACAATCCCATAAAACTGTAATTTCTAATATTTTTATAATTTTATGAAATTATTTGATTTTATTAGAATTCCCAATTTAGGAAAAAAATACATTTTCGTGATATTGAAATCCCTCTATATATCACAAATTATCCTCTAATTCAGTACAAGTTCAAGTAGAAGGATAAATATTATTTTTCACCAACATATTAATAATTGATATTATTTCATTAGAAACAATAATATATAGATCAAATTAATTAATCTATTGAAAGAATAATCTTTGAAGACATTCTCATATTTAGGGAATACTTTGTGTGATTCTTGAAGAAATTTCTATTTTTACTCTTAATCGAGAGGTTTAATATTCAATCAATCTTATACCTGTGGAATTTACACTATTTAAGGTTCTAAATTTAATGGATTTTAAAGAACATGAGGATCTAAATAATGTAATTCATTATAATTTTGATAAATATTTCATATCCCCTGTTCTTCACGATGGGGTTCACAATTTCTCTTTTCCTGAAGAAGGATGTGTAAATTAGACATTTTATTGAATATTGTGAGTTAACAAAAATCCCTATAAAGAACAAGTATCATATTCCATGGATTGGTGAATTTTTGAATCGGGTTCATGGAGCACAATACATCACCATGGTTGCTCTAGGGTTGGGATATTACAATGTTTTGGATAACATAAAGGATATCCACAATATGAATTTTCGTCAATGTACATGCACACCGAGTTCATAATAATGTCTTTAATACTCACTAATACTCTAGAAATATTCATGGAATTAAAAAATGTATACTTTAGAGAGACACATGAAAAAAATTTCAGATTTATTTATAGATGATCTTGTAATATACTCAAAAATCATGAGGAGCATGAAGAGCTTCTGAGTAGTGTCAAAAAGACCTTACCAAATGAAAAGATTTATGACAAATAAAAAAATTTGAGTTCTAGTTGAAGGAAGTATCATTCTTGGGGAACATCATCACAAGTGATGGTATTTATATGGAACCATCAAAATGGAATCAATTTAAGGAGGATTAGGCCAACATCTATGACACATATCCATAGTTTCATATGAATAGCTAGTTGTTATTGTCAATTTTTTAGAAATTTATCAGAGTTATCAAAACCTATAGATAGGGTAAATTGGAAGGCAATCCATTTTTTGTGAAATTATGTATGTTAGTGGAGAATCAATAATCTTTAAAGGAGGCGTATCACTATACATATGATCAAACTACCCTCAAGTGGAGAATATTTCATCATATTCAGTGATGATTTGATGAAAGTACTATGCTATGTGTTAATTAATAATGAATAGGCCATAGGATATACTATAGGATAGTTTAATGTTAAATATTAGAACTACCCTACACAAGATTTAGAGTTGGATACATTGAAATTACCTTTTAATATATGGCGGTGTTAACTCATTGGGTAGAAGTGTAATGCCCCGACCCGAGTTACCCGGAGTCGGTGCATTATTACATAACATTGGCATGATCACAAAAGATCAAGTCATGGAAGACCGATTAGTTTAGTAGTATTGGAATCACTAGATATATTCTTATGTCTTACATTACCTAATAAATTAAAAACACTATAACAACATTTTTTCTTCATATCCCCTCATACTATCCATCCAGGTCATTCATAAATTACTTCTTCACATCTTGGAAAAAATAAAACATTGAAAGGGGTGAGCTTAGATACTCAGTTAGGATAACAATATAGAGTAAAATTTCATAAATATGCATAAACATTTAAGGCAATGTATAGCTAAAAAAAGCCTTTTAAACTTGAACTTCAGCATAATATGGAAAAGAGAAAATGAAATAATTCCATTTACTTATTCACATGTATATTCTACTAGTCGAATAATCACATGAAATATCATTAACCACTTTCATAATGATGGAATGCACAATTCCAGACTATCATAACCACATAGTCAAGGCCTCGTGCCAAGAATACAAATAAGATTTTGTCAAGGCCTTATGCTAAGACACTAGTTTGTCTCATGAGACCTACCGATGCATCGAGGAGCTATAGCGGGCTCCACCCGTCACTTACTAAGTCCAATGCATTCCTCATATACAAAGTTTGAAACATAACATAAACATCCCTATTAAAAATATCATATGAAATGTCAATACTTTAACCACAAACCATGAATGGTATAAAAATAGCACATTCATAGTCGAACATAACTCATTCGATACGATATGGAAGATTGTATTGTATCAGATTAACCTCAATCGAGAATAATGAAGGATATTGACATTGATTAAAATAATCATTAAACTATTGAGAGAAATATCCCCCTTTTTCTTGAAAACATTTTAAAGTCACACTATTTTTCAAGAGGTAATTTAAAATAGATTTTTGAATCAAAGTGTCTCACACCACTTTGAAACGTTTAAAAGGAATTTTGATTTGAAAACTTTAATGTACATATAAATAAATCCCTAAAACCATTTTTAAAACATAGACATTAATGAGAAATAATTTGAATAATAAATCATTAAACGGTTTTAAAATGATATTTTAGTTAGTGTTCCTAACCAAAAGAGAGACACTTGAATACAAATAATTGATGTAATAAAAACATTGTAATATCATGAGAATAAATGGATTCATTATATACTATGTCAAAATACATTATATACACCATATAAAAGTGATTTAGTGTTTAACAACAAAGAAGTCTCAATGCAATGTAAATTGAGATGAAATATCTCACAAAGGTCATATCCATGGGTTAAGGATAAATCAATGACATAATTATGTGTTAAAAATATACATACACTAAAAATGATTGGATATTCATTGTAAATCAATCAGAGGAAATTCACACATATTCTTGTAAAAACAACACCAATGAATTGGATATTTAACGAAACAAATTGAGATTGAGTTAAAATTACTCTTATCAAGTTCATATCGATGACTTGATATTTACCAATGGATTGATTATGTGTATAAAAATTATATCCATATAAAGGGGAGTGGAAATTATGACATAAGTAAATGAATAGTGATTCCACACATAATCTTGGAGTAAAATAATCAATGAAGTATGCATAAAGCCGAATGACTGGAAATTGAAATTTCAAATTCCTTTATTGATTTGCTAACTTATGAAACATACACCCATGAAAGAAGGATCATACAATGATGATGTAAATATACATGAATTAAATTATATTACACAATGAATACAAACATGGGCAGTACACACACCACATGCAATAAATAAGTGGTGAACAATGGAAATCTCACAGAATTAAAAGTGAGATAAGAAACCCCTTAATTTTTACTTTTCCCTTGGTCAAGGGTAGGTTATTCTCCTGTATAATGGGGAACTAATTGTTATTGAATTATAAAATAATAATATACATTAATATGATATCTTATATGATCTTTTAACATTTCTTTATTAATAATATCTTAGTATTATCGTCGTTTCTGGTGTTATCTTAATTATTTTCTTTTATTTGTTTTGTTACATAAGTCATGTTTTTATGAATAAGTTGTATCTTATTCATATACAAAATGATATCAAGTCCTTTAAAAAAATTTAATCATAAAATTAGAATTAGACTTGTATGGATACGATGGGGAATGAATCTCATCGCGTTCATGGAGACGGTAGTCCGTACGTATGCACGAGCAATAATATCATTCTTTTGATTTTAAAATCATATATAATTGGATGGTATATCATATATACAGAATTATTATCATGTTATACATATTATTTACATGAATTACACATCATTATTATACCCATCCAAATAATAATTTTTTGAATAACAATTACACCACAACGTGGAGACGTTAAGTCGTACGTACGCACGTATGGTGACATGTCATTCAAAGGATGGATAGAATACTGAATATGGTTGTAACATATTTATAATAACATCACATTATATTGAAGATACTGGAGTTATTATTTTAGAATGGAAATAACAAAGAAAGAAAAAGATGAAGAAGAAATGAACTTGAAAGAGGGTGGTGAAAACATTACCTCTTCTTCGGGTTCTTCCTTTTGATTTGATCAAAAGGGCTCCATAGGTTAGATTTATGATCAAACTAAGGCCTATATGTTTAATTGAGGGAAGTTGAGAGAATATTCGGTCAGGGTTTGGCCGATCCAAAAGGCTTTGAAGCTATAAATTATAGAGAAGGGGGAGTACCTTTTTATAAGAGGGGTGATGGGAACCTTTGGAAAAGCTAGAAATATTATTTTATAATAAATTAATATTCGGTTTATAATGGCTAAAAAGTGGATTATTTAAAGTTTAAGGTTGGGATGATTCGAAATAATTTCAACAAATAGATTTTATATAGGTTTGGATCACTATATTAACCTTATCATTTATATTTAACTCTTAGTTAAATAGTTTGAAATTTTCCATGTCTCTTTGTATTTTTATATTATATAGTCAATAAACATACTATATACCACCAAGAGACCCCCAAGTGGTCCATTAATGATACACCTATCATTACATAAGTTCTTTTTCCGAACCTTAGTTTTTTAGAAATAGAATATCAATTAATAATATAATATTTGTTTTAAAAACTTTTTTATGTCAATTTTGACACTATTGGGTATTTTGTTTTTGATAATTTCATAACAGCATTATTACTTCTAAAACAATTTATATAACCAATATTAATATGTCATATTAACCTAGAAAATTATTTTAATTCATAAAAAGTCTTAAATTACATTTATTTTGATATTTATAATATCTATTATTTTAATATTTCATTAATTAGGTAATTACAGCATCACCATTGTGTCAAAACTAAATTAAAGTATTTAATGTCTAAAAATTAAAAATAAAATACCATTATATAGGAAATATTATTAGCTTTCTAATGAATATTTATAATCTAATTTATCTAATATATAACCCTATATTAAAAATGTTTTAGTTATTAAACATTGATTTTATCTCTTTTAACTCTTCTTTGAATTAAATAATAATAAATGTTCTAATCTAATCCAAGTGGACCTAAATGATAATATTTTATTCCTAAGGTTGTTTTTGGTCGATATATACTTGTCCAATATAATTAGGACATGTGTTAGGCTAATATTAATATCAGTTTTCCCTTAATTACCATATCTACTTTTAATCGTGGTAAATAAAAGTAAAATGTTATTATTCACCAAAAAAATTTCATCTCATTGAACCACATTTTACTCCTTGATATTAACTGTGTCCCTTGGATTTTTGGAATTCCACTCACAGAATTGGTATAGTTATGTTTTATGTGAATTTCCAAATTCTCCTAGGAGGTGGGTAAAAGACGGTGAAAAGTTCAATAAAATTTTTACATATCTAAAATTATTCTAAACTAACTCCAACGAATTACACTTAACATATATAGGTTTTATGTATCTATTTTGACCGTAATTAAATTTAAAAAAATAATTATTTAAATAAAAATTCGGTTTAAAACTATAACTTAGTTTTTTTCACTATTCATCAAAAATTGAATGTTTTCAAAAAATACCAAAAATTCACTTGAAGCTAATTTCAATATTACAAATCCAAAAATTATGTCCATATTGAAAGATAAAATTTATAAAATTTAAAAAAGTGGGTATTACTATTCATAACTGCTAGTTTGATTGGTCGTGGTGTCTATTAGAACTCGAAGTTGCGTACAACACACGCTACAGTATTATTCAAAGAGAAGCGTATTGTGGTAGCTTGGGGTGATACATTCTGCCCTCCTTTAAAAAATTTCCGCCTCGAAATTTTTAAAATTGGGCTTGTGAATATAATTGAAAGTCCCACATCGGAAAAAGAGTCAATAAAGCGATCACCTCAAAAGAAAGAAAGAGAAGTACAAAGGTCACCCAAGATAACTCATACTAGGATTCCATGTAAGAAAACATGGATATGGAAGATAAACTAAGTGTCTAGTTCTGATGGAGAGGGATAGAAAACCTGATAAGGATAAATTTAACAACAATAAAGCCACAAACTTGTGATGGGATGAATATTCATTAGTTTCCCAGTAGGAAAAGTATATGGACAAAAAAAATTTAAGTTACATTACATAAAGATGAGGAATTGATTTACGATATTGACTAAGAAAAAAAGTGATATACTTACTTTTTAAGTAGAGTTTCATTCTTTATTAAATTTCTACCACTAACTAATTTTTTTAAAAGATCAGTATTCAAGAATACTTGGTCACACTGGAAGAGACAAAATAAACTTCTATAGAATCACATGATCAATGAAGGATAAACTATATATTTACCTTGTCTTTAAAGATTAATCAAAACCAAAATAGTTAGTACAAGATCTGATGATCCCCCAAAAGGATAATCCTTTAGAGAAAGAAACACTAATCTTAATTTCTAAAATTAAACCAACAATACACCAAAGTTAAAGAAATACCATTCAATAAACAGGTGTCCTTAAAATACTTCAATATAATCCAAACTAATATTGAAACCCAAAACATAGAATAATTTGGTTATGTAGTCTTCCAAGTTAAATTGTATCTCCAAATGATATCAACTACTCTTAAAGTCAGGTACTTAAAAGTAATTAAGCTAATCACATATTCTCTATTATAGGTTAATCATTTCCATAAATAACCAAAATCACTATAAATCCACAATAAAAACGTAGATAAAAATCCACCATTACTCCCCAAATGAAATCCCATAGTATTCTAGTTTCCTTGGGCATATAGTGTTCCCAACAAAGCAAACATCTTCCAAAATACAATTTATCACGTAATCACCAAATAATTTTCCTATACTATGGGTATTCATTTGATAAGAAATAAGAACCCAAATCAACTTAATATTTATCAATAAATTCATTTAACTAAAAACAATTAGTCACACTAACCAGGGACTTCACGTAGTCCAGTGGTAGGCGATAAATCTCAATCGCACTCCGGTTGTGGGTTCAATTCTCACAGCTTTGTCCAACACGATGGGTTTTCACACAATCTGTGTGTTGTCCGTTTTCAAAAACTATATTTTATAACATTACCAAAATGAGAAAAATTCTTCAAAATAACCATAACATAATTTTAACCAGAAATGTTATCTCGTACCTTTCATTTTCATCCCAAAATATAATAACTTGTAATTGCCTCAAACCCAATGATCATATAAAACCAAATGGTTATTTATAACTATATCCACAAGGGAAAAGATAAGTCTTCCTGAAATATCATTCTCACATGGAAAACTACAGGGTTACAAATAAAAGAGAAAATTATTCCAAAGTAATCCAATCAACAAGGAGCACTAATACTTTTAAATATTTCTCCAACAATTTATTTCCACATAGCTTCTTCTTTGACCAAGAAAATATCCTATAGAATAGGGAATTCACTTGGGTAATGGCCAGGTCCCCTAAATTTACGGTAAATGTCTGTAAATGGATTTTTGGGACCATTTTTATTTTCTTCTATAGTAATCTTCATTTTTCCTCGGCAATTCTTCACTTTATGTCCTTTTTCCCTAACGTAATGCATTTCTTAGTTCAGTTGAGACACTTTCCTAGTTGTCCCCTTACACATTTCCTACATGATGGAAATTTAGGATTCTTTTCTCCATGGTCTCCACTGCTGGATCTCTTATCATTCATCAACTTTATCTTCTTTGTTGATTCCAGGAGTTGGTTAATATATATTTTGTTGATATTATTTTTGGAAAACTGAGGTGGCATGAACAAGATATCTTTTACGGCTATCAAAATTCCATTTTGTTGCTCATATCCACCACCTTTCTCACCTTGTACATCATTCTCAAAGTTACTATGAATTCCTTGGACTCCAGCCACTGACTAAAACTAGAAATCATTGTGTGAGTAATAGTAATCATAAAATCATTTAGAGAATATCATGACATGATATTATAAATTTGAAACACCTTAATAGTAACCAAGGTCATTTATTTTCATCTTATATTAAAATACTTCAAATTGGTTTGTAAAGAAAATGTAAATTATCGTAAGCATATCCCCCAGGAGTTTCGTAACCAAGAATGCAACAAGGCCCGTTGTTGTGCACCTCTTCCCATTCGAGTCTATCTCAATGCGGTGTTTTTAGGTTTTACACCTAGGTACATCTATTCTAGAGCCGCCTCTACCTGCTCGTATCCATATAGGGATGTATTTCTCTAAAAACTCCCAAAATCTCTACAATACCAAAATTCTAGGAAGTTCTTCTATACTAATCCTCATATTCCATCTTAGATCTATGTTCTCTAATCAGAGTTTATCTAAATCTAGATTCCAAGATTTGTACTAAACATCCTTTGATACCAACTGTAATGCCCCAACCCTTGTTACCCAAAGTCGGTGCATTATTACATAACATTGGCATGATCACAAAAGATCAAGTCTTGGTGGACTGATTAGTTTAGTAGTACTGGAAACACTAGATATATTCATAAGTCTTACATTACATCATAAAGAAAAAAAAACTATAACAACATCTTTTTTTCATATCCCCTTATACTATCCCTGTAGTTCATTCATAAATTACTTCTTCAAATCCTAGGAAAAATAAAACATTGAAAGGGGTGAGCTCAGATTCTCAGTAAGGATAACAATATAGCAAAAACTTTCATAAATAATCATAACCATTTAAGGAAATGTATAACTGAAACAAAATCCATTTATACATGAACTTATCCATAATATGAAAAAGATAAAATGAAATAATTCCAATTACTTATTCACATGGATATTCTAATAGTCGAATAATCACATGCAATATCAATAACCAATTTCATAATGATGGAATGTATAATGCCATAATATCATAACCACATAGTCAACGCCACGTTCCAAGACTACAAATAAGATTTTGTCAAGGCCTTGTGCCAAGACACTAGTTTGTCTTATGAGACCTACCGATGCATCGAGGAGCTATAGTGGGCTCCACCCATCACTTACTATGTCCAATTCATTCCTCATATGAAAAGTTTGAAACATAACATAAACATCCATTTAAAAACTAGCCAACGAAATGTCAATACTTTAACCAAAAACCACGAATGGTATAAAACTAGCACATCTACATTCAAACATAACTCATTCGATACAATATGGAAGATTTTATTGTATCAAATTAACCTCAATCGATAATAATGAAGGATATTGACATAGATTAAAATAATCATCAAACTATTGAGAGAAATATCCCTCTTTTTCTTGAAAAAATTTAAAAGTCACACTATTTGTCAAGAATCCATTTAAAATAGATTTTTGAATCAAAGTGTCCCATAACACTTTGAAAATTTTAAAAGTAATTTTGATTTTAAAACTTTAATGTCCATATAAATAAATCCTTAAAACCATTTTTAAAACATGGACATTAATGAGAAAGATTCAGAATAATAAATCTATAAAACATTTTAAAATGATATTTTAGTTAGAGTTCCTAACCAAAAGAGAGACATTTGAATACAAATAATTGAGGTAAAAAAACTTTTTAATATCATGAGAATAAATTTATTCATGATATACTATGCCAAAGTACATTATATACACCATATAAAATATATTTTGTGTATAACAACAAAGGAGTCTTAATGGAATGTAAATTGAGATGATATCTCTCATAAATTCTGTATCATTAGGTTAAGGATAAATAAATGACATAATTATTTGTGATAAATATAAATAAACTCAATATGATTGGAAATTCATTATAAATCAATTAGATTACATTCACACATATTCTTGAAAAAACAACACCAATGAATTGGATATTTAACTCAACAAATGGAGATTGGGTTAAAATTACTCTTTTCAAGTTCATATCGATGACTTGAGAATTTACCAATGGAGTGATTATTTCTATGAAAAGTATATCCACATAAAGGGGAGTGGAAATTATGACATAAGAAAATGAATAGTGATTCCATACATAATCTTGGAGTAAAATAATCAATGAAGTATGCCTAAAGCCGAATGAGTGGAAATTGAAATTTAAAATTCCCTTATTGATTTGGTAACAAAAGAAACATACACCCATGAAAGAAAAATCATACAATGATGATGTAAATATATAGTAATTAAATTATATTATACAATGAATACAAACATGGGCAGTACACACACCACATGCAATAAATATGTGTTGAACAATGGAAATCTCACCGAATTAAAAGTGAGATAAGAAACCCCTTACTTTGTAATTTTTCCTTGGTAGAGGGTAGTTTATCCCCTGTATAATGGGGAAATAATTTTTATTGAATTATACAAGAATAATATACATTAATATGATATCATATATGATCTTTTAACATTTCTTTGTTAATAATATCTTAGTATTATCGTCGTTTCGGGTGTTAACTTACTGATTTTCTTTTATATGTTTTGTTACATAAGTCGTGTTTGTTATGTATAGGTTGTATCTTAATCATATATATAATGATATAAAGTCCTTAAAATTTATTTTTAATCATAAAATTATAATTAGTCTTGTATGGATACGATTGGGAATGAATCTCATCACGTTCATGGAGACGGTAGTCCATACATACGCACGAGCGATAATATCATTATTTTGATATTAAAATCATATATAATTGGAAGTTATATCATATATAAAGAATCATTATCATATTATACATATTATTTATATGAATTACACATCATTATTATACCATCCAAATAATAATGTTTTGAATAACAATTACACCACGACGAGGAGACGGTAAGTTGTACGTACGCACGTATGGTGACATGTCATTCAAAGGATGGATAGAATAATAAATATGTTTGTATCATATTTATAATAACATAAAAGTTTATATAAGATACTGGAGTTATTATTTTATAATTTAAATAACAATAAAAAAATAAGTTGAAGAAGAAAGGAACTTGAAAGATGGTGGTGAAAACATTACCTCTTCTCCGGGTTCTTCCTTTTGATTTGATCAAAAGGGCTACTTAGGTTGGCTTTATGATCAAACAAAAGCCTCTAGGTTGAATTGAGGTAAGTTTAGAGAATATTTGGGCAGGGTTTGGCCGAGCCAAAAGGCTTTGACGGTTTAGATTATAGAGAAGGGGGAGTACCCTTTTATAAGAGGGGTGAGGGGAACCTTTGAAAAAACTAGAAATATTATTTTATAATAATTTAATATTCGGTTTTTAATGGCACCAAAGTGGATTATTTAAAGGTTAATGTGGGGATGGGTCGAAATCCTTTCAACCAAAATATTTTATATAGGTTTGGGTGACTATATTAACCTTATCATTTATATTTAACTCTTAGTTAAATAGTTTTACATATACCATGTGTCTTTGTATTTTTTATATTATATAGTTAATAAACTTACTATATACTTCCAAGAGACCCCCAAGTGTTCCATTAAGTATACACCTATCATTATATAAGTCCTCTGGTATAACCTTATATTTTTAAGAATATAATATCAATTAATAATATAATATTTTTTTAAAAAAATCTTTTAAGTCAATTTGACACTATTTGATATTTTGTTTTGGATAATTTTATAAAAGCATTATTACTTCGGAAAAATTTATATAACCAATACTAATATTTCATATTAACCTATAAAATTATTGTAATTCATATATAGTCTTAACTTATATTTATTTTGATATTTATAATATCAATTATTTTAATATTTCATTAATTAGGTAATTAATCCATCAACATTGGGTCATAAATAAATTAAATTATTTAATTTATAAAAATTATAAATAAAATATGATTATATAGGAAATATTTTTATATTTCTAATGAACATTTATAATTGAATTTATCTTATGTATAACCCTATATTAAAAATTTTTTAGTTATTAAACATTGATTTTATCTCTTTTAACTCTTCTTTGAATTAAATAATATTAAATGTCCTAATCTAATCCAAGTGGACCTAAATGATAATAATTTATTTATAAGGTTGTTTTTGTTCAAGATACACTTGTCCAATATAATTAGGACATGTTTTAGGGTAATATTAATATCATTTTTCCCTTAATTACCATATTTAATTTTAACCGTGGTAAATAATAGTAAAAAGTTACTATTCAACAAAAATTATTTTCATCTCATTGAACCACATTTTACTCCTTGATATTAAACATGTCTCTCGGATTTTTGAAATTGCACTCACAGAAGCGGTAAAAGTAATTTTTATGTGAATTTCCAAAATTCTCTTTGGAGGTGGGTAAAAGACGGTGAAAAGTTAAATAAAATTTTTACATATCAAAAATTTTCTAAACTAACTCCAATGAATTACATTGAACTTATATAGGTATTATGCATCTATTTTGTCCTTAATTAAATTTAAATAAAATAAATAATTATTTAAATAAAAATTCGGTTTTAAACTATAACTCAGTGTTTTTTCACTATTCATATTAAATTAAATGTTTTCAAGAAAAATACCAAATATTCATCCTAAGATAATTTCGATATTCCGAATCCAAAAATGAATTCCATTTTGAATGATAAAATTTATGATATTTCAAAAAATGGGTATTACTTTTCATAACGGCTAGTTTGGTTGGCTGTGGTGTGTGTTTGAACTCGAAGTTGCGTACAACACACGCTACTGTATTATTCAAAGAGAAGCATAATGTGGAAGCTTGGTGTGTTACAAGAAGTGTGAAATATATACAGGTCATAAAATCCCCAAGTATATATTCACACCAAATAATATAAATATGTGTGGATGATGATGGTTAGTGGTGATCAAGGACTATGACTACTCAATCAACAACAATATTTTATAATAGAATAATCTCTTAGAAGTTCTATGTATAAAGTATCTATTAACTTTATCATTGATTATAATTAAGAGGGATATTATCTTCTTATATTTGGAAAGGATAGACATAGGAATCATAATAGAGTTAACATCATAAGTCTTTTCAGAAATCATTACTTAAACATCCCTTATGGATATGTTAAAGGATGCTTTGTGTGATGATGTGGGATTTCAAAAGAATGGGGAAACTCTATAAAATGGGAAATACTATGAGTTAAATGTTTATAAATAATGATTTTTATGATTTGGGTAATTACTTTGTGTATAATAAAATCCTGAGTTAATGATGGAGTTTTTGGATGAATCACATAGTACTACCTTCTCAATCCACCAAGGAAGTGCAAAGATGTTTCAAGATCTCGACGTGAACTATTTTTGGGACAATATGAATAAGGATATTGTGGAGTATACATCAAGTTTTCTAGTATGTCTACAACTGAAAGGGGGATGAAAAAAACACAAGGGGATGATACAACCATTACCCATTAAAACAAGAAAACTGGAATATGTCACCTTGGAAATTGTCACTAGACTTTTAAAGAGATCCAGAGTGATTAATTATATATGGGTAGTGGTGGATTATCATATAATGAGTGCACACTTCATTTCTATTTCAGAGGATTTCACATTTGACCAACTAGTATGAATATACATTAGAGAAGTGACAAAGATGGATGGAGTACCACTATCAATTGCATCTATATGAGACCCCCAATTTACATCCATGTTGTATAAGAGCGTCCATAATTCTATAAGTACTATGTTAAACATTGGAAAAAATTATCACCCACAAAGTAATGGTCAATCTGAGCAAACTATATAGTATATTGAGTGGTGGTTTCAAACATTATTGATAGATTTCAAAGAATGATGGGACCAATATCTCCCTCTAGTTGAGTTCTCATACAATAAAAAATTTCCTCAATCATAAAAATGGATTCTTATTGATTCCATTTTTGGGATTAGGTTCCAAAAACCTATCAATTAGGATGAATTTTGGGAAAAAAACTAGGCCCTAAAATTGTTGAAGAAATAGTGGAAAATATTATGACCATTTAGCTTCACATCATTGCTACATAGAATTTACATAAGAGCTATGTTGATCATCATCAATGAGACCATGATTTTGATGTTGGAGGCATGGTATTCCTTCACATATATCTCTAGAATAATATAATGATATTTTAGAAGAAATGAAATATTTTTCAATGATACATCGGCCACTTGGATATCCTCGATCGCAGCAGTGGGCCATAGATTATCACTCCCACCTAACATCTCTCAAGTACATGAGATATTTTATGTATCCCTATTGAGGATGTAAATTATAGACCCATAATGTGTACTCAATATAGAGGTGTATCATTAGATAATGATCTTTCTTAAGATGATAAACTGGTGGAAATATTTGATCGCATAGAAAATTTTCTTCTAAATAAGACAAAGAACCATTTCAAAGTGCTATAGAGAAACCACATGTTTGAGGATATGATTTAAGAACTCAAGGAAGTGATGAAACATAGTTAACTGTGTCTATTTTGGTGGGGGAAACAAATATTATTTGGGTGAAATTTCATAAGGTTGGATGATTGTAATAACCCTAACTATATTAAATAAAATTACCCTTTGTGATTTAATTAAATGTCTTATTATGTAATATGGTTATAGAAAATACATGAAAATATTTATTTTTCTTATATCCTATTTGATTTAAATGACAGTTAATAATCTATAGAATTTATAAAATATCTATTCAATAATGATCTCATGATTATTATATATATATATAGGGTTATAAAAAATTAAATTGACACAAAAAAGGAAGTGGTGGCCTATATAAGTTGGATCATACAGTATGAATCCCATTTATCAGAGATTATGAGGGGAATAGATTTTCTAGGTTTTACCTTTGAGAAATCTCAATAATAGATCCATAAAATATAGTGTTTATTAAATATAAATGATTATAAATTTTTTATGAAGTCAAATGTAATTTTTATAATGGTTTGAAAACCGTTATTATCAAGAAACCCAATATTTATATTAAATGCCAATATTTATAAAGAAAGTTTAAATTCAAATTTTAAGAAAAATATTTTGTTAAAATGAATATTATTTATAGAATCAGAAATTTAAAATTATTAGATAGTGATTTTCTTCAAAATTTTCATAGACATTCAAATTACTATGTAAAAATTAAATACCATATAAATAAACATTTTGTATTATATCAAAATAATGACGCAAAAGTGATGTAATAAATATTATAAATTTTATCCACCAAAAAATATAAGATTTCCATTTATAATGATGTGAATTTATGTTTATTTGGTAAATTTTATGAATCCCTTATAAAGTCTCTATTAACCATTTCTTTATTTTATGATTTTACCAAATAATTTTCAATATGAGAGAAATGTGTTTTGATTATGCATGGCGTTCTCCCTGGTATATAATTCTGCATATCAATAATCAAAAAATAATAAAATTAATAAAATATAACACATTGCAAATTTGAAACTCGTGTTCCCTACTGTAACACCACATGATTTTAGTAATTATTTTAGAGTTTATTTAATCGTTTCAATATTCTTCATTTCAAAAAACTCTAAATATAACTTCTGTAATATGAAATTACTAAGTTATTCTTTCCATATATTCAAAAAAATATGTTTCTTTCACTACATGAAACAATTATATTAGCTCAATATATATGAAACACTATGTTTGGATTGTGTTATACAAAATCTAGTGTTCCTTCGAAATCATGAGTTACAAGAAAGATATAGTTTTACAAAAGAACAATTTACTGTTAATATTATCGATAAAATGTTATTATAATTACCACCTAGGAATTGAAATAGAAATTATGAATAAAATTACCTAAAATGTAAATTTTTTATTAAAACAAGTACATGCAATGAAACCTAGGTAATCAATTAGATATAATATAATGTATGAACCATTTGAAAATAAATAAATTCTCTTTCCATGAAAATTATTTTTATATAAAACACTATTTTATCTTAATAAATATAAAAAAACATATTAGTGAATGATTTTAATATAATTTTTATATTATATATTAAATAATTTTTTTGCACTTATCCAATAGATCTTATAGGAATAAGATAAGAATTAATATTATCTTGTGAATAGAAAATGAATTTGCCAAAAAAATAAATTTTCCCACCTTTTAATGGTGCCCAAATTTTAAATCAAATCATTGAAACATTTATAATTTTTATTTTCATAAATTCAATTCATTTTTCAATGTGTTATACAATTTTTTACCTTTGGTAAATTTTTTATTTTTTCTGAGAATATTCATTTTTGGTTGAATTGTGAAAATACTAAATTTTAATAAAAAATCCATTTTTATTATAATCTACTTATATAGTTAAATTATATTTTAATATTTTTTTAAGTGTTATAAATAAAACTTATACATAAAGTGTTATAATTTATGTCTATGAAAAAAATATTATATATAAATAGGATATAAAAAATTTAAATCTTTTGATCATTTTTACTTTAAAGGCTACCTTCAAGACAAATCTATGAGATTCATATTATATTAATTTATTCTAATTCTATGTGTAAAATTTTGAAAACATTATTCTATATTTTTAATAATTATAATTTATAAGGTATAGTATGGTCAAAATAAATCTTGAAAATAAATTATAGTGTAATAAATTTAATTTTATTATAGTGATTAAGGAAAAAATTGATTATATAGTGGTTTAACATTAATATTAAGATGGAAATGTACAATAAACTTGTCCTAAATAAATTATATTTCCATATTGAGAGCATGTTACCAAATTTTTTATTGTTTATGTGTTAGTGGAAAATTACTCAAAGAATGTGACCTATATAATATGATAAGTTAGAAAAAACACAAGAAATGAACCATCCTTACCTGTATTATTTATATACCCCCGGAGTTATAGATGAAAAACCACATTAGTTAAGATATATGAATAAATTTGAAATAAAATTTATTTTTAGCAATCATATTAATTTAAATTTAATTTTTATAGATGAAATTTTTAGATTAACTCTTTATGGAATTTGAAAAGTAATAATTATTTAGATAATAATTATAAAAAATAAATGGTAATTCAAATATAAAAAATTGAAGTGAATTGACTGAATTATTGTATTTAAATTTTTTTGATGCATATATCATGAAAATATGGTGTAAAATTAATAAAATAAAATTAAAAACAACTCTTTAAATTTTTATATTTAAATTATGTAAATAATCTAAAATTTTACATTAATGTTATTTTATAATAAATGATATTTTTTAAAAAGATCTAAAATTTTGAAAAAATAAAATATTATTCCAAATAATTTTTAATGTTAATCAAAATAAAATATGGTATATTAATGGTCAAATTTTTCTTTTATTATGAAAATTTTTTCCTTTAAATAGTAAAAATTTCATTAGTACAATTCAGTTGAATGCACTCTTTTTGCTTGTTACAAGTGCTTGTTTTAAAATTAATTTCCAAAATCCATGTGATTTATTATTTTTGTAAAATATATTTAATAATTATAACTAATAGGGTATATATTTTCAAATAAATGTAACTTTAATTTATTATTAATGGTAAAATTACTTAGGTTAGAACAATAGTAACCTTAAAAACCCAAAATGATAATAATGGGGAAACATAGATGTTATGGAACAAAAATATAAAAAAAACATATTTTTTATGTTGGATTTTTAGTTGAAGATTCATCCTATTAAATAATGTAATTATCCATTTTTTATGATCTTTAGATAAGGGATACCTCCCAATAGTGTTTAACTTTTGGTATTTACAAGAATACCACCCCTTCGCCTCTATAAAAGGTATTCCCTATTGTCATTCATCACTCATATCTATCTAATATGGATTCTCAAAAACCTATTAAAATAATCTCCCTTGTTATATAAATTAATTATATATTCATAAAATTGGTATTAAATCCATCCATGGAATCAATTTCTTTGTAAAATAAAGGTGTTTCCCAATTAAGAGGTATCATATTTCAACCAAAACGTTTGACTGATTTTCATTATTCCCCACTCAAGGATGGGAATTATGACTGAAATAGTATTTTTATATGATATATATGATATATATTATTGTTTTATTATTCTTTTATTATTATATAAATCATACAATTATGGTTTCCATTTTGTGTAAATATGATAACTTCATTTTTGGACGTGTGGACTACCACCTCTTCAAAGTGATGTGATTCACTCACACATTACATGGAATGTATTGAGGATGAGTTTAGTAATTTTAGGTAATATATTTTAAATATTAATGATAATATAATTATAATATATATATAGTCCATTTATATTTTTTCATTAGGAAAATAATACAAAAATAACATTTATGTGTACCTACAACCTACCATCTTCATAAACCATGTATTACATTTTATATTTATATATTTTATAAATTATTATAAAAAAATTTATATAGAATATATATGATATTTAAATAATTATTTAAATTATTTAAATAATTATCTAATTATCTAATTAATAGGATCAGTAATAAAAATTCAAAACTTATATGGAAAATATAAAACATATTACCCCAAACGTAACATTAAAATGAAATTATAAATAAACATGTAATTTTATGTCCTAAAAAATTATATATGGTATAATATATAATAAAATGATTATGTGGTAGATTTATAATATAAATGTACTTCTTATACATGAGTTTATAATATGTACAAAAAAATTAAACACTTAAGGTATCTGTTTTCTTACCTCATGTTTTGAGATATATGTTATATTAAACACTTATTTTGTTGTGTGGTGTATATACATACTTATAAAATTTTATATATTTAATTAAATTTATTAAATTAAAATAAATTTTTGAATTAAATTTATTTTTTTGTCATCACATGATTCAAAATTTACTCATGTATTAATGGTATTTCTAATATAAATTTTATTTATTAGAGACTTATACCTTATTCACAACTCATTTATTTTGTGTTGTCTAATAAATAACAAAGAATTTATTCTATTATGATATATATATATATATATACATTTAAATTTACATATCAATTTTAAGATATGTCTTTCATTTGTTTTATGATTCAAATGTTACAAAATCTGAAAATAATTTTGTCTTAATTTTCCCTCTTTGAGATACATGCCATTTAATACACCTATATTCTTCTATAGGGAGTATATAATTTTCTTTGACATGATATATCGTGAATATTATTATTTTATTTATATAATAAGTTACATTTAATGTTATTCTCTCATTGGTACCATGGTTTAATTTTACCAATGACTTAAGAGTTTATTTCTATAATCCGAACATTTGTCAGAATTGATTAAAATTACGCACCCATTGATGAAATGTTAAGATAAATATATCATGAAGTCTCATGAATTTTATTATCCTTTCATTAATAATTATATACTTTGGTATTTATCCCATTCTCCACCAATTTTTTCCTTTTGATGATTAATAAAACATTTATAAGAAAACCAACAATATTTATCTCTTAAATTTGAAATCAATTTCATTGAAAAAACATATTTCTGAAGAGGTTAAAAAAATGATTTTAAGTTATATTTTAAAATTATTTTGAAATAAAATGATCTCATTATTTTCAAATATTACATTGCATGTTTTATATATTTTTCTAATGAAAATTTCTTCCAAATGTTTTCAATATTTCATCAAATGTTGTGAAAAAAAAAAATTTAAAAAAATATTTACAAATTTTATTATTTTTTAATATGTTTTATTAAATGTGGAAAATATACTTTCATTAATAAATGTTTTTAAAAAATTAAATTTATTATTTTGATGAAAAGGATTTTTGAAAATGTTTTATGAAAGGTATTTTTAATGAAAGGATATTTTACTTAAGATTGATGATATTCCAAAACCTTTCTCCATCTAAGAAGACAAAATTTAAAATATTTTATGATGTACAAGGGATTTGATAAAAGGGAACATTATTATTTTTATTTGAATGGTTTATGCTAATGATTAATGGTTTTTTATGAAACGTTATTCCCATCTATGGGTTATTTTCTTTTGAGCTCGGCTTCATTTCATGGGTTATTATATGATGAAATAAATAAGAATCAATTATCTTCTCCATTGGTTATTATATGATGAAATTTTTCTTATCCCCATTTCATTTCATTTGTTATGATATAATTATTATGAATGTTGTTTATTTTTATGGGTTTTAATATCAATAATGTATTATTTTCTTATAGAACATCTATGTATGATTTTATTAAGTGACAGTTGGGACCAATATCTCACACTGATGCATTAAATAAAGACATATATCTAATGAGATAATGATGAGAAAAATATTGATAGTTTTTATGCAATGGGAAATAAGTGTGTCCAAATCCATAATTGGAAAATGTTGACTTGTCCTGCAAAAATAAATAGGTGTGTCCTGGTCCTTATTGAGAAACAAGTGTGTCTTAATCCACTATAAGAAAAAAACTGTGTCCTGGTCCAATTTATTTGTGGTCGTGGTAGTTAAATTTTTTAATTAAATGGTTTCATATATGTATGATGGTTCAAAAATATTTTGACATGAAATTTCTGATCCATGATGGATTTATAATGATTTATAATCCTTAGGATTCATTTATTTTAAACTACCAATCTTTTTTAGATGACTCAAGTGCATATTATTTGATATGAAAGGTATGATATTCAAATGTTATTAAGATTATCAAGTTATTATTATATATCTCCTTTGTTTTCTATTACTAGTCATCTATGTTATCCCTTTATTATTTTTGCCCCAGTTCATGAATATATTTCTTAGTAGAAGTATACAGTGGTGGATCATTGTGGGAATCATTGGAGATATTTCACAACATTGGAATATTTTTTCCATGTTTCCAAAGTCTCTAAAATAATATATCCCTAAATAATATACTATTGTAATGTGATAAATATTCATCTAAATTAAGGTAACATCCACATCCATTATGCATGGATAAATATAGTTGGTATCAAAAAACAATTATAGTCATCCATAGGAAACTACGATGAGAAAACATAGAAAGGTCCCTATAAATATTTTAAGGATATTTCAAGGTATGTCTCTATGGATAATCATAATGTATCCTATATTTTAAAAAGGTAAAAAAATTATGCATGATATATGAAATGTTCTATGAGAATGTGGTTTTTTGGTATGATAAATATTACTCACACTATGATTTAGGATATTAGTCAATGGAAGAAACCAGAAGATATTGGGTTAACATTGAATGTTTTAGATATAGAATTTATGGGAATTATGAAAATCTATGTACTTAGTGGAAATCTAATGAAGATAATTGGGATGGTCAGAGAATTATTGGTCATACTAATGAGGATAAAGAGAGGATGAATAACATGTGAATAGTATTATATTTATAATATTATTGATTATAAAAAAATATATGAAGAATGATTAAATTAATTTAGAGGAAACTTAAGACATGATTTATACTTTATATTTAATTAATGGGGTATTAAAAAATACTATTTTGAATCCTAAGTATTGTTTTAAGAATAAATTTGTATAATTTAAGTGCATATGTATTTCAATTCAATAATTTTTTTATATGAATAATGACTTATAAGTTTCCTATTAAGGATTTTAATAAATAGATTGATTTTTTTTATGACCAAGAATGGTGATTTAATGTAAAGGTGATATTTGTATTAATGTAAAGTATCCCTAAATTTGTTACTAATTTTGATAAAATTGGGTTTATCTAAGATAAAGAATATTATCAATGAAGTAAATTAGATAGTAATAGTTACAACGGATTGAAAATGGATTTATTTACAATGGGTTATATGAACTCATGGATATATTTTATTAAATATTTGTAATAAAGTAATATATATAATAAACATTGGATTAAGGGAAAACTCATGTGTTCAATAAGGATTTATGGTAATTCTTGTTATTACCATGTTTTAAGAGAATAAATAGTAATGGTATTCACATATTTAATATATGATAAATAAGATATAATTTATGATATAAAAGGTATTAGTGATAATATTTTCTAAAATATTTTTTTTAACTTTATTTCTAAAATTCAGCACATTTATCTTTCTGATGGGTTATAAAGTTAAATATTTATGAAATGGTTTATGATAATAATCAGATGATATATTAGAATTAATGTATTATCTCTCCCTATAAGAATTTAATAATATTGGATAACTTTTTATAACCTTTTTTATGATAAAGACAGATGTAATAACATATAATTCAATTTCTGAATCTCATGATCTGCTAATACTTCCTGAATGAAAGATTCACCTTTATTTCGTAGTTTAAGAGATGAGTTGGAAATCAAGAAAGTCATAAAAAAAGGGAGAGATTGTGCATATGAAAAGGATTAAAATTATGTTTATAAATTTCATTATGTACTTATATATTAAAATAATACCTCAAATATATAAAAATGATGTTGGAAAAGATTTATCCTAACACATTAATTTCTATAGAACCAGTGCTCTTATAATTCAACATTGATTTATTATATTGTGGCCTTTGGTTTTCCATTGATCAATCTGTTTTCCATGATCAGTAGTATTTATAAATATCAATAATTATTTATACATTTCATGCATGTCTAATATTCACTCCCAACATGCATTCCCATATATGGATAATTTGTTATGAGTTACATTTTGAAATCATTATTGTTATAACTATCTTTTCTATAATGATATTTTAATATTCATTTGTTATGATTAATATTTATATGATAGGAAAATTAAATAATTAAACTATTGATATTCCAAATGAATATTGAGGGTTATATTCATTTTAAGGGGGGTAAATTCTTACAACCTCAGATTTTGTGAATTTTTTCCATATTAATTATTGTTTTTCAATATTCTTCATTTCACATAGTATTGAATATAGCTTTTGTCATATAAAATCACCATGATATATTTTCATTATACAAAACAAATACTTAATATTGCACTATAGGTGACACTATGATTGGATTTTGATGCATGCAACACTATTTTTTCCTTGTCTTACACAAAATTAAGAGTTCCTTCGATAAGATGTGTTACATGCAAGACCGAGTTTTACAAAACTAAAATGTATAATAAATCTTATTATTAAATATTATAAGTGTAACCAGATAGCTATTAAAATATAAATAAAAAATAATATTAAATAAATATGGAAAAAAATATTTAAAAATTTTTGTAAAATGAACCCTTTTGTAATCAATTAGATAGATAATATTTTATGAATGATATGAAAATAATGAAATTTCATTTCTAATAAAAATATTTTTCTATTTAAAAACAACATTTAATATTAATAAATTAATAAAACCATTCTTGGGGAATTTTCTAATAAAATTTTCATATTATATATTAAAACAAGTTTTTTTAAACTCATGAATCATATTTGATAGGCATAAGAGAAGTATAAATACAATTATATGAATAAAAGATGTATTTTTCAAAAAGGTAATTTTACCATCTTTTAATAGTGAAACAAATTTAAATTTAAATTGTGAGAATTTTAAATTTTATTTTTAAAAATTAACATTATTTTTGATACCTGAATATGAAAATTTACTTTGGCTTAGTTTTTTGTATTTTTTTGTGAAGTTTCAATTTTTTATGTATACTAAAAAAGCACTGAATTTTAATTTAAAAAAATCTTTTATTATAATTTATATTTGTAGATAAATTATATTTTAATTGATTTTAAATTGGTAATTAGATAATTATTACATCAAATAATATATTTTAGATCATACAGACAATTTCATATTGAAATTGGATATAGAAACATTTCCATATATTAGACACTTTTCCTAAAAAACCTATTTTCAGGAAATGTATGTGGGAGTGATTTCAAATTAATTTCTACCACATAAATGGTTATATTTTTGGAAAAATTGATTCCAAATTTGGAATCAAAAATATTTATAATTTATAGTAATGTAAAATATTTTCATTAACAAAATATTTATTGAAATTAATTAAAATTTATTACAATTATTGAGTTAAAAATTTGATTACATATTTGTTAAACATTAAAATTATGAGAAAAATGACATTGAAATATGTCCAAAAATCCATTTTATGACCTTAAATTGACTATATATCCTATTTTTTCAAATTATATTAGTTATTGTTAAAATATTATTTCATAGATACATGTATAATAAATAAGTAAAGAAAAAGGTAAAAAAACCTTTCTTACAATTAAAATATATAATTCTTTGAAATATGGACAAAAAATCGCCTTGGTTCGGTTTAACAAAATATTTTGAATGGTAAGGGAATTTTTATAATCAAATTAATTTATATTTAGTTTTTTTAATTGTTATTTGTTATGAACTACTTATAAAATGAAAACTTCAATAACGATTTATTAAAAATAAAAGAAAATAAATGATACTGCAAATAATAAAAGTGATATAAATTTATTGAATTGTATTCCTAATTTTGTTATTGAAAAATATATCATTTTACAAAGGTTTGAAATTTATATTATCAAATTTTATATTTTGCTTCATATATTTATATTTAACGTTTGAATATAATTTCAAAATTGATATTACTGCTATTTTATAAAAAATGATATTTCCATTAAGAAAATAAAGTATAATAATTACAATATAATCATGAAAATGATTTTAAAATGTTAATAAAAATAATATATGGTTATTTATTTGACCAAATGATCTTTTATTACGAACATCATCACCTTTAAATAGAAAAAACATCATTAGTACGACTATGGTTAAAGATGTCTTTTTGAGCGTTGCATGTTCTTTTTTTAATGTAATTTCCATCAAAAATGGATTTTTTTTATAAAAAAATATATATTAAAAATATAATTTAGTTGGATTATATTTTATAATAAATCTCAAATTAATTTATTCTTAATGATAAAATTACTTAGGTTAGGAAATTATATACCTTAGAAAAAACCAAAATGATAAAAATGGGGAAGCTTAATTATTACGGATCAAAATAATAAAACTACAATTATTTCAATGTTTTATAGGGTTTTATAACTAATAATTACCCTTTAATAAATTATTTTATCCATTTTTATGAACATGTGCAAAGGGAGACATCCTAATGTTGTTTACCTTTCGGTATTTAAATGAGTGTCACTCTTCCTCCTGTATAAAAGGAACCCATTCATCCCCTTTTCTACACCTATCAGGTCACATTGGATCATACAAACTCAGACTAGATATGTTAAAAAATTATATACCTTAATAATAACTCCCTAAGTTATAAATCCAATCAAGGTGGCCCTTTGTTGTTGACGCAAAGAAGATTCCCAATGAAGTGGTAACATCCTCCAACAAGACCATTAATTTGATCTTCATTATCTACCACCTCAATACTTATTTTTTCATTAATATATAATTAAAAAACAATCATAAAAAATAATTATTATTTATTCTAATGGTTCGACTTATCCATTTTTCCATTACCACCCATCATGGTATTGAATTATAATGTAAATACATATTTAATATGATATATATGATTATAATGATGTATTTATTCTTATATAATTATTATATTAAACATTCTATCATGATTTCCATTTTTTGTAAATATGATCACTTCGTTTGTGGACGTGTGGACTATTGCCTCCTCAAAGTGATGTGATTTGTTCACACATTCAATTGAATATTTAAATAATGGGTTTAGTAAATATATTTTCAATATATTAAATTATAATGATACTGGATTAAATATATATATGAAATTTAATTTAATTTTTTCAACATAACATTAAAAAAGAACCATCGTTCATGTGTATGTCTGGTTTACCGTCTCTATAAAAAGTATATTCTATTTCATATTTCTATATTTTATATATTTTTGTTAATATTATTAAACTGAATATATATGATTCATATATTTTTTTAAATTATTGACACAATTAAATAATTATTCATGAAATATGATCAAGAATTAAAGGTCAAAACATATATTAAAAACAAATAAAATATTACCTGAATTGTAATATTAACATGAAAGTTTTGATAGACGGCTTATATAAAGTCATCATAAAATAATATATTTCATGATAAATAATAATTTGGTTTTCTAGATGATTCGAAATATAAAAATAAATATTATACAAGAGGTTTGAACATTTACAAATAAATTCAAGACATAAGATAAGGGTTTTATCATCTCACTTGCATTTACTTAATACACATGCTATATTAACCACTAATAATTGTTGTGTGGTGTATATAATTTCCAATGACATGTTTTATCATGAATTAAACTTATTTAATTATGTAAAATATTTCAATTTAAGTTGTTATTTTACAGATCATATAAGGTTCTGGGTTTTCAAACAAGGATATTAGATCTTTTTAGATTAAAATTCAATATATTACAAAAAAAAATTCTTGAGGACTATATATGTTTAGTTTCCTTGAGAACATGGAAACAATTCATATAATATTTTGAATGATATTAAAAATATCTGATAAATTTCATCCCCTTTATAAATCATACTTAAAACCATTCTTCATAACATATGAAATTGAAACATAAGAAAGGGTGATCTAAGATATTCAGTATGGGTAAATATGGAAGATACGTAAGCATAAAATAAACATTATTGTATAAAACATGGGAATATATTTTTTAAATAATACCATACGTATCAAATATAATTTACGTGATTTAAGGAATAATTATTGGTTATTCATAATAAATGAAGCAAAGGATAATAATACCACAGGTATCGTGAGATTATAACAATGGAAGAAGGGATGGAATAAATGTAATCATATAATATATTAAGCCAATGATACCTACCAATAAATTCAGAGTATGTTATCATTGGTATAATCACGTGTGCACCTACTTTGAAATTGGGATGACCTCTTATGTACCTTCCAATTTTAGGTATAGGATGACCTCTAGTGTACCCTCTTATTGTGGGCTTAGGATGGCCTCCCATATACCCTATTATTATGTGATTAATATGACCAATCGTGTACCCATATAGCCCATAGAAAATATATCATTACCTAAATCAATGTATTGTGGTATAGTTTACACCAATCACAAAATGAAAACCATATATACATGTTACATAATAAAATATGTCAAATCAGAACTCATGGAATCAAATTTGTTTCATAAAAATCATCCATTCATAACATACCCCATGGGAATGAAATATAGATGATAAATTAAATTACATCATAAAAACTTATCAAACATAGGAATAATAGGGTAGGTATCATTAAGTAATAATAAATTTTAATGATATATAACATCAATTATTTTTATCTTTGATAGAATATAATTTTTAGATATGAATATCATTTCTTCTTTGAATACCTTTTGATTTCCTAAAACTGCATTTACTTTTTTTTAAATAATTATTTGAAAATATCATTGTATTATTTTAAGGGAATATTAAGGATGATATGGAATCACAAAATCATAAAAATATATCTATTCAGTATAAGTTAAAAAACATTCCTTTCATAATTTTTTAGAAAAACATACAAAGTACCTCATTTAGAAAGAAAAAAAACAGAACATTCAAAACATTTAATAAAAAATTAAAACAAGATTAAAAGTAAAATTAAATATTAATAGTATAATTGTAATAACATTTTTTATCTCTTTTATAAAACATGAAAATGGAGGATAAATATTCCCCAATAGAAATTTTAAATGAAATAATCCTAAATATTGACTCGTTTTTGGAATAAATTATTATCACATTATAATCAGTATAATTGAATTCCTATGAAATAAAAAAATTATATTGATGTTCTAATAACATAATATACTGAATAATACTCATAAAAAAATTTGGGTGGTATATACAACAAACACACCAAACTGAGACAAAGACACCTTACATTATGTCTTGACATTCATCATACGTGATAAAAAATCCATTATAATAAATATTTTTTTATTATAATTATAATATATAACCATATTCATATATGAAATTCCATATGTTATTTAATTATAATTGTATACTATTCACTTACTAACAATTGTTTCTTAAATTTCAGTTTTTGGGTAATAACCACTTTTTTTCGTACAGGTTCGATTTTTTTATCCTTGTCCCTCTTTCATAGTTCATGTTTTCATCAAATACAAGATGATAAACATGATATAAATATCCTATATATGATCAATATATATTTATTATTAGATATTCATAAATTTTATATGTATAATATAAAGTACACCGTTCATGGAAATAGTACGGTTTATTACACATTAATGATATTTTCATTTTTTATCATCTTAAAAGAAAGAAAAGTATATTATATATTATCATTAAATAAATTTGGATGTTATTCATATCATATATATTATAAACATTCATTCTCATAACTATCCATTTAAAATATATATAAAAAAACACATCTCATCATGTAGAGGATAATCCATACGTACGCATGTGTGGCTTTATCTATTCCCAAAAGTTTATGTGGCAGAAATGTATATCTGGTATTATCATTCTAGAAGGCTACTTATTTCATAAATATAATCTATAAAAATTAAACCTATCATAATCCCCTATCATAAGATATTATTATGAAAAATTAATTCTATCGTTATGGGGAGAAGGTAAGCCTTTATTTATGCATGAATGGTACATTCACTTCTTGTTAAGTGGGACATGAGATGTATAATTGTGTGTTCATAATAATAATAACATTTTAAAAAATTAAGTATAAAAGTTTTATAATTTTATTTTATATATCATAGATATATATGAGGTATGAATGATTATAAAAAGAGAGTAATCAGTTAGATAGATTACATATTCTTCAAAATGTATCCTTTAGATATCCTATAACAGGCTCAATATTTAGTATTTGGGGAGTAAAAAAATGAATATATTATGTATAGGGAATAGGAGAAGATAATTTTCCATAGTTTTCTCTATAATTATTCTCCAATTTTTTTAAATGGGATGAGTGATGAGGTTTTATTTATAATGAAGGTGTGTGTCACTTTCTATAATTTCTCAAAATATTAATTAATAATGAATTAAATCTCAATAAAAACAGATAAAAGTGAATATTAATTAAAATATAATGTGGGATAGTGTGTAATCCCATCATAAAAGTTTTTTATTGATGTTTTGTTTTAATTTTAAACAATATCTTTTTCATTAACATTTTTTAAACGTATATTAATTTTAACTATAGTAACAACATTTTTCATATTTTAATGATGATAATTTTACATATAAAGAGTAAATTGAAGCATAAATGGTTAATTTATGATATTTGAGACCATTAGATATATTTTTTCCTTCTTTATTTTTTACAAGAATTTAATCCAATAGAATAAAATATAATTTTTATAAAATTCCATTACTGTTGATTTTGACACAATTCCTTTAATTGACTTTAAGAAAATGAATATGTCATGACCCATCCCTCGAGGCCCATTCTGGGACTACCCAAAACCCGCCTTCCATCGAATAAAGGCTGGCCACTAGCACCTGAAAGGCATATCCCTAAAACAGGAAGTCATTCCCTTTAAACATGTACAAAGTCACAGAGTAGAACACAATAAGGGGTATCCATATAGACTAGAACCCAACAACAGAATTAGTGATGTAATCGAATTTAGTAATTAGTGTTGAAAGTAAACTGGGTCGGAATACAAACCCAACTAGAAAAGTTCAAGTAAAATAGGAAAAGTACAAACCACTAAAAAGTGAAAGGAAACTCAGTATCATCCACCACAGATCCTACCTGAAGAATAGGTACAACTCACGATATGAATTTCATACATCACGTCACACCAATAAGTTTCAGCTCTAAGAACTTCCCATTCCTAGCTCTTTCACTCTTGGTCAATGTTGTACTTCATCTACACTAGACACAACAAGGTGCTGGAGAAGCCCATGTAGGGGTGAGTATAATGATAATCAGTAGGGACCCCAAGACCTCTGTAGGTATTCTAGAGTTCTACAATGGAAAAACCACAAATCATGAAGAAAAAGTACACAATAGAATTTAGATCACACTAGGTATCATTTTAGGTCAAGGGTAGATGGGTTATGATATCATTGAACTCCATGGCTGTTGGAGAAATACTCCCCTATTGAGTACAGTGGGAATTCCCGGTCACACATAGCCACTTTCTAATAACCTTGAACTGTTGTGGTAGCCATCCCTGATGGGTACCGCGGTCATGCTGGGTAACATAGAGATTCTTCCCACTGTGGGCATGCAAGGTCACACATAGCTACTTCCCACCTTGGCCGAACTGAGCTACCTCTCCTATGGAGTATTGTGGTTCTGCTGGGTCACATAAATCCACTCCCCACAATGGGCCTACTGGGTCACACAGAGACACTTCCCAATGGGCCAATCGTTAAGAAATATTTTGGTATCATCCAATCATAGGGTTCTCTACATTATATACTTAAGGGTACCTCTCCTCAATCCACTCACGACATCATGATGTCTATGGAAGTCACTACAATGTATATTCTAGGGTAGTTACCATATCATTTTCATTCACAAAACTCGAACTTCTCAGCTGTAAGTGATCACCTCCTCTATCGAGTACAGTGGGCCTACCAGGTCACATAGATCTGCTTCCCACTAACATTGAAATATTGTGGTAATTATCCCTGATGGATACTGTGGGCATGCAGGGTTACACAGAGCCACATCCCCCCATGGGCCTGCTGGTTCACACAGAGTCATTTCGTACAGGGCCATCATTAAGCAATCTTCAAGTCTCAGCCAGCTACAGGGTTCAGTACGTAGCGCGCTTGGGAGAATCGCTCCTCAATCCATCAGGCATATTAAAACTAGTACAATTTTTTACAAGGAAGTGACACGATATTTCACCATGTCATAAGGATACCAACAAAATAGACAATGTGTCCATCATTTTCCCGATCTATGGGTTATTGGCATTTCATTGTTATGGGTTTTTTTGTATTCTGTTGCGATCCAACCCATACATACTCCAAATTTATCAAAAAAACACATGGAGTAAATTAAATGGGTCATCTCGCTCCATGGATCCCAATGCTGTAAGAAATTTGTCAAACTGATATCTTTTTCTCAAGATAAGTCCATTTTTGTATTTCTTGGGTAGTACGGGGTTAGGGTCCTGCCTGACTTGGTATGACCGGCCCAACATGGTTCAGTGGGGTCCAAACCGGGTCAACCTGGGACGACCCGACTTGACCCGGCTAGGCCTCAGGTCGGCCCACTGAGCGGTGGATCTATCTATTGGACTGACCCCACAGTGCCACCCACTAAGCGGTGCTGGCCACCACAGATTCCCAAACACGGCGTGTCTGTTTTGGGCTGACGTGGCTTAGATCCACATCACTGAGTCAACCAACAGGGTTTGATCCCAATGTGGCGTCGTGAGTCCTCCGTGCCTCGATAGATGGGCTGCATATTTTCCTTCTTTCACGCCGCTGGCTTGTGCCCCATCCACCAGCCATCAGTTGATCTGGCAACCCCATTCTCCCTTTGTGGCCAATACGGGCCACCGACTTACTACCATTTGGGTGAACCATCAGGGCCACACACCACCTCTTCTCTACCTTCGTCGTCGCGGATAGCCTGTGTGTCTTCCAAAATCTCCTTTAGTCGCCACAGCTGACGAGCCACGACCCTCCTTGTTCATCGGCGGCGCGCGACGGGGAACTACGCCACCTCCGCAGTTGGCCAGTGGTGGCCGCTCCATTCACTAATACGACTATGTGCCATGGCCTCCTCTAGTGGTGTGCGTTGACGTGCAATCCACCACATAGCCGATCACGGTTGTCGAGCTATTGGTATTCTATGGAGGCACAAGGATGTGAAAAATATAGTGGAGGTTTCGGGCCAAGATTGTTAGGCCCGTGCCCTCTGCGCTAGCTCGTAACACGAGGGGTGTTACGGGTTTAATTATAATTGAATTAAATAACTAGATAAACCCCACATGATTCCCCAAAATGAACAGTTGCAAAGACACGTGAATCATGGGTCAACCTATTTGTTGGTTGACCCCCATTTTTCATGTTATTTATGAATGGTAAGAAGAAATAAATTAAAATCATAAACATATATAACCATTACCTCATGTTTGTTAGAGATATTTTGTGATTGAGGAATTGTTGGAATTCTTCTTCCCTACAACATGCCTCCAACGACGCCACTCAATCGTCAGTCTTTGGTTTGGGGTTCGGGTTCTCTCATCACCACCCGTTAGAACTGGATCTGTACTCCATGTGTTGGGCATCATGACACTTTACCAAAGCTTTGTTTCTTGGTGTCTCCGTGCAAATTAATCTCCCAAGCTTCATATAAATAAGAGAGGGGGAGGGTAAGTAACGATCGTGGAAATTATGAATGTTCATTTAAAATGAACCTTCCTAAATTACAATGACTTTGTTAAATAGTATTGGAAGGGTCAAGCCATTTAATGGTTTGACTCACCGCTGGTCCCACACTACCGCTTGTCCATTATTGGAAGAGAAACAATATAGTGAGATTATTTTATTTCATTTCCTTTTAAAAGTCCCAAAAAATAAATTCTTCTCTGGACATACTACTGTCAAAGTAATGCCTCCCTTAAGCGAATCATGGGGCTGTGGATTAAATGATGCCCTCATATTTTTAATCTGAGCACCGGTTAAAAAGTTATAAAACACCACTCCGGGGTTTACTGAGGGTACCCAAATAATGTCCGGGAAATTAATAAGAGTCAACCTCGACCCACTCTGTTCAATGTAAGGATTTTTATAAGGGAATCACACCCCAAAGAACCCAAAATTTCTCTCGGATTTCAAATCTGAGTTACCATTTAAATGTTATGGATTTTACAATAAAATAATTGTCACATAAATATTTTATTTACCGTCAAAATGTGACGTTCACTGGTGGCCTGCGTCATCTATTTTTAGAATCTTTCTAATGAAAGAATGCCCTCACGAGTTCAGCGGAGGTCTCATATTTTTAATCTGAGTTACCATTTGTGAGTTATAAGCATTTAAAAAATAAAATAATTTATTTAATTATTTTATTTATAGTTATTCTAATTTTGGGTTTTCTCACAGGAGGCCTGCACTGACTATACATAAGTCGCACCATGGGTAAACTCACTATCTGGAATACAACAGTGCCCTTGGATTTTGAATTCTGGAAACCATTTATGATTTATTCCAACTTTTCTGGAAAAATTCTTTCATGCACTATTTAAAGTTTAAAAAAACATCGATGGACCATTCCGGGAAATCTAGGCCTTGGAATCGCTTGACAGCATATTTTAAGGTCTCAAAATAATTCCATATAATTAAAAAAATTATACATAAATTCCAGGACATTAAATTACTTCCACCTTTAGTGCTTTTTATCCCTGAAAGCCACAACATAGACTATGGCTATAAATGGGGGTACTGAGCATGAATATATGCCTCCCACTCCAATGTGCTCTCCTGGAGGTTATCGTGCTATCATCCAATGTGCGCCATAGGTATAAACCGCCCACTAAAGACCCGCTCATGTCAATCCTCAATCTATACTAGAACCTCTGTAAACATCACCCCGTCGTCTCAATCCTGCTCCCCATGGTCGATGATGTGAGAAGGATTGTGCACGTATCTCCTCAGCTAGGATACATGGTAGACGTCGTGCACTCTCTCCGACTACAGTGGAAGGGCCCAATAGTATTCTAACTCACCAATCCTTCGAAGTATCAGAAAAGTGCCGATAATAATTGGTGATAACATATCGCCTCGACCAAAACTCTATAGTCCCCGTCGAGGATAGACTCGCAAGAATACGTGGTCCCCCTCCTATAACGTCAAGGGTGTATATATCATGTTGTCATAAGAATTTTTCCAACATTTTTTAGTCTTCACTTTCTGACAAGTGAGACATCGTGATACAACTCTGCCACTACTTTCATCATCCATGGCCACTAGTAAAAACACTGGATGTCCTGGTACATCTTCACCACAGCAGGATGTACCGCAAAAGTGGGTGTATGGAACTCCCTCAACACCTTATCCTGAAGCGCCACAGGTACCATGGCATGTCCTCTGAAGAGGAAGATATTCTCCCCACCTTCAAAAAATCCATCAGTGGAATGTCTTTAGAATATATGAGCACATCAAGCCATATAGTCAATGTCTAAAGCTGTTCCCCACAAGAATTTGCTGAAGAAGTGGGGATGTGACTTTCATAGACAGGAGGTATACTGCTCTATCTCTATCCATGAAGGATACCTGTAATGCGGCTAGATTCTCTCTCAACTCATTCAGCAACTGCAGACCAGAACTCTTGTTGAGTGCATCTCCTACCACATTCCCCTTCCCAGCAGTATAGACTATCTCAAAGTCATAGTCCTAGAGGAACTCTATCCATCGTCATTGTCTTAGGTTCAGGTCCTTCTGTGAGGAGATACACCTGAGACTCCTATGATCATATTAAACCATAAACTATTCACTGATTAGGTAGTTCCACCACATATTCAGTGCAAAGACCACTGCTACTAACTCCAAGTCATTGGTAGTGTAGTTCTACTTGTTAGTATCTGTCTCAGATCTTGAAATCTTTTCTGACACTTCTCCATCCACAGGAAAGGATCCCCCATTTTTCATCAAAGATGAAAAGGGTTACACTACCCTAGAGAAGTCGGGTACAAATATTTGGTAATACCTAGCCAAAGCAGTTGTCCCTCTCTCTTTGGGGAGGTAATTCTAGAAACAACTTTTGAAAAGATGTCCCCATGCTCTACAACTATTGTTTAGAACTGAAAACTCAAAACTCCTACTGCCACAAGGGTATGACTGGCTGACTCAAGAGTGATTGGTTGAACCCACCAATGCATGAGTTTATCATGTGCTTCATGGGTTTCATTTTCTTCACCACCCAAGAAAAACCCCATTTCCATTTGGTATATATACCACAACATTTTTTCCTAATACAGTCAATCTGAGTATGAACTGTGGATTCATAGTCCATAACCAAACTAAAGTCGTAAGGCCTCGACGCTGCCGCCATGAGGTTTTGACCGAAACTCTCGCCTCAAGGGTTAGATCAAACCATAGGCATATATGTGATTATCAAGTCTTCTCCCAAGGGTATCTCCAGAAATGATGGTCAATTTAATGGTTTAACTAGAAACTCTATGTCTTGGATGAGATTATTGGAAGGAAGGAATTATTGGTAACTATGTTTATTGATATGGAAGTTATTAGTACACATAAACAATACCTCTAATCATTCTTGGAGTCATTGGGTTACACTCCTTGACTGCATGCAGCTACTCCCTTCCCATTTCCTTCAGCTCCCTGAGCCTGGTGGGTACCACATTGAGTTGGTTGTTGTAATATATCGAAATTTATACCATCTCATGCTTCTCTCCTATCTCAACTTCCATGCCTGCTGCCCTGCAGATTCATCTCTCCCTATCAGTTCCTCATCCCAAAACATTTTAAACGGCCATGTCTCCAATACTGGCATCAACTTCTTATTTTCATTCTGCTAATATTCATTGGTTGTATTCACTCAGCATAAGAAAATTCGACCACAATTTTTCTCTATAGAACCCTAACATATGTAGGAATTAATAGAGGATTTTTGGAGTTATGAATATCCCTAAACACACCTCTCTTGAAGGTTCGAGCCCTGAAGCACTGATCATACTATATTCGTCGAGTACCTAGGATGTCCGGTATGCCTTGATGAATACTCAACTACCGACACGTCATCCTACCGAAGTTGTAGAAGATCTAGAGAACTCCCAGTCACCTCCTCATGCCAGTCCTTAGACACCTGTTGGTCGAAATATCCTTGTAACCTAAGGGGAATCTGTTTCTGAAAAATGTGTAAAGATCTAAGCCTAAATGTGTCCTATACCCACACCACTGGTTGTAATTACTGACCAATGTGTAGTTTTATTGCTAGCACACTACCCGAAGGTACCATCTCGGGAAATGGTACCTGTACCGATGTCTCATCAACATTTGTACCATACTCATGGTCATAAACTAATATATATTAGTATCTAGGATCACCATCTGATCTACTGGTGTCCCAACTAGGCAGAAACCTCTTTCCACAGCCTCCAGAATGTCCTTAGCTGCCTGGGGATCTGTCTCGCCTCGGAACCCCAATGTTCTATATCACTGAAACTCGTGCAATGCGCTCATTCGGCGTGCACCCTATACTAGTGGGGCTTGTAGCATCTATTTCCCAATGTGTGGTGGTTCTACTAGTTCACCACTTGAAGGTGTGAACATCGTAAGAGGGCCCTACACCGAGGCATCATCACTCGATGGGTTGTCATCATGTACTCTCTCTAGAATACTTGTTGGATGTCTACACAGTGGAATCCAGATAAGGAATCAGTGTGCCACGGTCATTAAGGTATACTTGGTGAGATAACTCCAAAGAAATCAAAATAAAAACTCTTAAAGAACACATGTAATAAGTGTTTCTGTGCACTGAGTTAGAAATCAAAATTTTGGGTCTTGGTGTATGGATACGTCTTCCACTGCACCAACACTTGACTCCCCGAACTAAAAATCACATTTATAACACTTCACAAAATTACTTCCTCAGAATGATCAGTGTCCAATTTCTTCGGTAGAACCGAACACCTCTGATACCACTTTATCACGACCCATCCCCTGAGGCTCGTGCTGTGACTACCCCAAGACCTCCTTCCATAGGCCAAGGGCTAGCGACTAGCACCAAAAAGGCATATCCCTAAAATGGGAAGGTATTAACTTTAATACTTTTTAAACTCAAAGATTTGAACACAACAATGTGCAACCACACAGACCAGAATGCAACAAAAGAAATTTAGAAGTAAATATCTATAGTTGTGAGTGCTGAAAGTAAAGGGGGCCAGAATAGAAGCCCAACTGGAAAAGTACAAGTACAACCGAAAAAGTACAAAACACCTGAAAATTTAAACATTTCTCTGTATCGTACACCAATAATCCTACCTAATTTGTATCTAAAACTCATGATCTAAATTCCATGCGTAACATCATGCCAACAAGGTCCATCTCCAAGAACTGCCTGGTCCTAGCACTCTCAGCATCAATCAATTTTGTACGTCATCTGCACTAGAAACAACAAGGTACTGGTGAAGTCAATGAAGGGGTGAGTATAACGATACTCAGTAGGGATCTCAAGATCCCCATAGGTATCCTAGAGTTCCACAATGGAAAAACCACAAAGAATAAAGAAAATGTACACAACAGAAGTCATCTCACCACAGGTATCACATTGGGATAAGGGTAGAAGGGTTATCACATCATCATACTCCTCATCTACTAGAGTACTTCTCATATATCTTATATAGTGGACATTTCGGGTCACACAGAGCTGCTTCCCACTATCCTTGAACTAATGTGGTACCCATCCCTAATGGGTACCATGTGAATGGTTGGTCACACAGAGCTTTTTCCCACCATGGGAATATCGTATCACACTGAGCCGCTTCCCACATTGGTCAATCTAATGTACTCCTCCTCTAGAGTACAGTGGGTATGCCGGGTCACACAAAGTTTCTCCCCACTGTGGGCCTGCTAGGTCACATAGAGTTGCTTCCCACTGGACTCATTGTCAAGCACTCTACAGGTCTCAGACAACCACAGGGTTTTATACGTAGTCTGCTTGGTAGAACCGCTCTTCAATCCACTCACTGAAACTTGATATCTATGGAAGTGACCACTATTAATATTCTAGGGAAGTAACCATAGCATCGTCAGTCACAAAACTCGAACTCCTCAACTGCTGTAGAACTCTTCCTCTATCGAGTACAGTGGGAATGCCGGGTCACACAGAGCCACTTCCCACTAACTTTGAACTATTTTGGTACTCATTCCTGATGGGTATCGTGGTCATGGCAGGTCACACAGAGCCACTTCCCATCGTGGGCCTGTTGGGTCACACAGAGTTGCTTCCCAATGAGCCATCATCAAATAGTCTTCAATTTTCAGCCAGCTCTAGGGTTCATTAAGTAGCGTGCTTGGGAGAACCACTCCTAAAGCAATCATTCAAATTAAAACTGGAAAAAAAGTCTTACAAGGAAGTAACCAAAAGTTTTGCAACATCATATGGCATCCAACGCAACAGACAATGCATCAATCAGACGCCCGGTATGTGCATTATTGGCATTTTAAGTATCAAGGTCCTGGTTGGATTCTGGTATGATCCAACCTAGTTGTACACAAAATATCTCACAAAATCATTTTGTAAATCAAAATGCCTATCTCGATCCATGGATCCCAACATCGTAGAAGGTTTATCAAACAGACATCTGATTCTCACAACATGTCTCTTTTTTTGTTTCCCGGGTAGTACTAAGTCCGAGTTTGGACTGTCTCGGTCGGACCAACTAGAACCGGCCCGACTCAAGTCAACCTAACCCACTAGGCTCAGCCCGACCCAAATGGGTCAGGGGTCCGGCCACTAGGCCGTGGGTCGGTCTCTAGACCGAACCGATGGTGCAACCTGCCTAGCGGCACAGGCCGCTAGGGATACCAGGACACATCGCGTCCAGGTAGGGATAACATGGCATGGATCCAGATCATCAGGTCAACCCACTGGGGTTGATCCATACGCGGCACCACAGGGTGCCACGGGTCCTCCATCCCGCAACTTACGGGTCGTGGCTTTTCCGCCGAGCATGCCACTGGCACGCGCCCCATCCACCGGCTATCAGTCGATCTAGGGGCCCCTAGCTCCCACTACGGACAACACGGGTTGTGGCCTTGTTGCCGCATGGGTGAACCGTCGAGGGCGTGACCCACCTCTGCTCTGCATGCTCCATCACAGCCGACCAACATGTTGGATGACCACTCCTTCAGTTGCCATGGCTGACGAACCACGACCCTCCTTGTACATTAGCGGCGTGCGACTGCACACCGCGCCTCCTCCACATCTTACCTATTCCGGCCGCTCTGAAAACCACCACGGCATTGTATCGTGGCCTCCTCTAGCGGCGGGCATTGACGTTCTATCCATCTTCTAACAGATCAGTTTCATTATGTTGTCGATATTCCATGGAGGCACAAGGATGTAAGAAATATAGCAGAGAGTTTGGGCCAGGTTCATGAGGCCTGTGCCCTCTACATTAGCTCATAACACGAGGGGTCTTAAGGGTTTAATAACAATTGAATTAAACAACTAGATAAATTCCACAAGATTCCCACCAACTACCTATCGAAAAGGAAAATGAATCATTGGTCAGCCCTTTAGTTGGTTGACCCGCATTCTTCATGTTATTTAAGAATGGGGAAGAGGAAATCAATTAAATTCATAAATGAATAAACCCCTATCTCATGTTTGTTTGAGAGAATCTACGTTTGAAGAAGTGTCAATGTTCGTCATCCCTGCAACAAGCCTCAAACGACGCCACTCGATCGTCGTTCTTCGGTTCGTGGTTTGGGGTCGCTCGTCACCACCTGCTGGAATCGACTTTGTCCTCCAAGTTTTGGGCTTCACTACACATTTCCAGAGCTTCATCGTTTGTGGAAGTCATTCTAATTATCCACCAAGCGCCATAAAAATAGGAGAGGCGGAGGGTAACTAATGATCGTGGAATTTATGAAGGTTCATTTAATAAGAAACTTCCTAAATTCCAATGACATTGTTACTTAGTATTGGAAGGGTCAAGTAATTTAATTTCTTGACTCGCTATTGGTCCCACACTACCGCTATTTCCGTTGGTAATAAAAACATAAAATAATGAGATAATTTTATTTAATTTCTTTTTAAAAGTCACAAAAATAACTTCTTCTCCATACCTACTGTAGTAAATTTAAAGTTTCCTTTAAGTGAATATCGACGTTGCGGATTGAACGGTGCCCTCAGATTTTTAATCCGAACAACGGTTCAAAGTTTAGAAAACACTGCTCGCACATTTACTAAACGTACGTGATTTTGTTTTGGAAAATTAATTACAGTCACCCTCTACATGCAACAGTCGAGGATAGGCTCTACCTAAGTGAAAAATGCATAAATGAACCCAATGGTACCCTCATATTTCCAATCTGAGTTACCATTAAAAAGGTATGCATTTTACAATAAAATAATTGTCACTTAATTATTTTATTTATGGCCATGAACTAACTATCACTGGTTTACCGTACTGTCCAATTGTAGTATCTTCCTAATGAAAGCATACCTTCATGAGTTTAGAGGTTGTCTCTGATTTTTAAATCGAGTTACCATTTGTGAATTTTAAGCATTTTAAAAATAAGATAATTTATTTAATTATTTTACTTATGGTTATGCCATTTTTTTGTTCTGTCATAGGAGGACTGTACCAACTAAACTTAAGACACGCCTAGGGTAAACTTGCCTTCTTGAATGCAACAGTTCCCTCAGATTTTTAATCCTGCCTATTGTTTAAGTGTTATTCCACTTTTTCAATAAAACTGCTTACACACAATATTTAATGTTTAAAAAAACTTCAATGGAACATTCCAGGTAATCCGGGCCTCAGAATCACATGCCTTTAGATTTCACGGTCTCGATATAATTTCATATAATTAAAAAATTATATAGAAATTCTGAGACATTACATAATAATTTAATATAACTTTTGAAATATTCATCTAATGCACCCATAATATTTCATATTGATCTATAAAATTAGTGAGTTACCTTAATTAAGTCATATTATTTTTATTTTAATACTTATAATATTATTTATTTAATTGTTTAATTAATTAAAGAATTACTATATTATCATTGTTTGATTATTTATGAAAATTATTTTTCACCAAAATTTTAAAAAATTATATTTAGATATATAAAACTATTAGTTTTCATAAAAAAATATTATATTGAACTGCATATTAAAAATATCATACTTATTAAAACTAAGAGGGTGACATTTTGATATTCTATTTGATTTTAAAAATACCTATTTATTTTCACAGACTAGTGTACATTAAATTATTATATTTAGATCCTAATGTATTAAGGGTGGAAATTAATTCACAAATTAACATTTTGGAATTTCTATGGATTGTATTCTAATATTTTTAATATTAATTTTACCCATAATTACTCTATTTACCTTTATCTTTTGCAATAATAATTATTAGAATTACTATTCATATTGTGAAAAATTTTAAATAAATTATTTAATATATTTGGATCATATGATTCCAATTACGTAATAAAGTTTTCCAAATTTAATTCATAGACTTTTCCAAAATTAATTGAAAAATTAATCCTTAGATGCGATGAAATAATGATTTGTTAAAGTAACTATGTTAAATAGAATGGACAATTTTTTGTATCAAATAAAAATCTGAAATTGATTCCAAAGAACAAATTTGGATTAATATAAATAAATGATAACATTATTCAATAAATCTAATTTAAAAAATAATTTATCATGCTTAATTATTTACATGAAAAAAACATTTTCAATTAAAATGCTAAATTTTTTAATATTTACCGAAACATAAAACTAGAGAAAATAACAAAAAATAAAAAAATTTAAATTTTAAAATTTAAATTTCATGAAAGAAGATGATTTTTTAGATATAATTTACAGAAGTGTCAAAAATAAGTGTTGTATCATGTTCTCCATCAAAATTCACAAAAACCTTTTTTTGAAAAAAAACTTCTATTATGCATAAATTTGGATTTGTTCTTAGATCCTATGTTGAAGAAAAGTAGAATTAATATTATTTTTTTTAATTTATAATTAATATAATCCAACAAGAATAATTTTTTTGTTTAAAACAAATGTTTTCACATATAAATGGTTTTTTAAAATCATTTTTTTTATTTTAAAATATGTTTTAAATTAATTTATAATTAATTGGTCAATTAATTAAATATAAATTTTTAAAACATAATTTTATAATTAAGTTAATCCTATTTATACCCATCATTTTGACTACTATTGTATTATCCTACTGTTAAAATAATTAAACTAATAAAATGTTCTTTCATAGAAACTCAGTTTTGTGTACTATGTAAGATAAGTTAGTGTTTTGTGTAGTTTAAGAATAAAATTTTGTATCATATCATAAAACAAAAAAATAAAATTTTATTTATTCGAAAAAATGATTTTATAAAAACTTGGGGTGTTACATCCCCCCTTAAAATTAATTTTTCTCTCAAAAACAGTTATTCTAAATAAATATGGACACGTCTACCTTGTTGTATCCTCAAGTTACAATATAGCTTCTTCAAGCTACTGTTTTTATCCAAAAATATAACTAGGTGAGGGGACTTATTTTGTATAATTATATCTCTACAATCCATAATTTCTACGAGTTTCTATTCATAAAATATATATTACTCCAATAGTATGACCTATGTGTATAGTACATGTGAAGTACCATGTGTGTACTTCCTCAAAAGTGATACATGGAACACATCATGTACATGAGAGAGAGTAGGTATATTTTCAAATGGATAAGAAAACATTCAAATTTGATCAATAATTTTGAAATGAAATTGGATAATAGAAATTTTAAATTTTATTTGGAAAATAACATGTGGATAAATGAGGATTTGTTTGTGGTAAAACCGCATCATAAAATGGGTCAATAATAGATTCCCTTGAAAATATGGAATGTAAATGGTTAAGAACATCACTTAACTAGGATTTAGATTAGTGGAAAGTAAAAACATTGACAAGGAATAAAATTCCCAACTGTAATATTATGATGGAGATCGATAGTGAAAATGGTTAGTAGAATATTAATAGTTACAAAGTTATAACCAGAATAGGATTGATAAAGGTTATTAATATCATTAAAAATGATGGAATAATTTTCATTTGAATATATACTTAACTGATTTCAAGAAAACCTCACCTTTTGGTGAGATTGTATCAATTTACAATTCAAATCTTATTCCATGAAACAAAGGTGAATTTCTTCATTATAGAAACATTAGAAGATAATGCGATCTATAAATAGAATGATAGGTCATTCCATTTATAGTTAGAACGACATAAATTTTAGCACATGATTTCTAAATGATTAAATATTCATATTATGAAAAATTGATATCTAAAACCTCATCCAAATTTTGATGTGAAAAATTTGATAAATGGTTTCCCTTATAAACAGTCCCAAATATTAAAATCCATGAACATAAAAATAAGGTCAATAAACTTATTATTTATCCCTCAAAAACCTAATGTTTCCCATAATTTCCACACACCAAACATGTAAATACTATTTTCATGTATTATCTTGAATGATGGTATTAACCTGAATTACCCTAAAACAAAAGAGAAAACCATCATTAATGTAAAAAAATTAACTATTTATACCTACCATAAATCTTAATACTATATAAACTCAAATCCTGATATCCAAAATAACATTGACATATTTTCAGTATCATGTTCATCAATTTTATCCCATTTATTTCATCATAATAAAACATATCTTCATTCACATATTAATGGATATTATTCCCTTAATCATGTTTTCTCTAGAAATTTTACCTTACCACCTTAATAGACATTTATTATTACCAGTACTAGTCCTGATTTACTTTCAAATACTTATTAAAGAACTACAGTAGACCAATACTTAGATGTTTCATTATTCTATAATTGCATATATTTAATTTTACAACATTATTATTAAATTAGAATACATAAACATAGAAACATTCTACTATATTCATAATCTATTAACTACGATTCTTTGATTTATTCCTAAACCCTTCATTAATTTATTATGTTGTTCTATGTTACACCTCATAAATATAAAGAAAAAACAATGCATTTGTTATCGTGTATGGAACACAACAAGGAGTGAATAAGGAAATTTAATATCCCATTAATTAATTATATATTTAATATGATAATTTAAATAAGTATATTTTATAAAATTTAATGCACAATACACCAGTTTATCATACTTCACATGAAACAACATGTTTTGTCAATTGATTGTGTTAACTACATGATAGTGTTTTACCTAACAATACTATATTATTAAAATAGTATTATTTAATATAATAAGATGTATCCAAGACATAAATATAAAGTTATGAACCTTATTAAATAACTTGTAATGATATACTTTTTAAACAAATAAACAATTAGTTCATTTCTTACAAATAAATTAGAAATTAATATAATTACCAATTGAATATAAATAGAATATTTTTATAGAAATCTATTTTTATGCCCAAAAATCTATTTTACCCAAATAAAATAAATAAATTAAAATTTTGGGTAATATTAATTATATATATATAAATATGTGTGTGATTAAATCAAATATTTATAAATTCATCCAATATATTTGACAAGAATAAGATATGGACAAACCCAATATATCGTATACAAACCTATATTTTTATACAGGCAGTTTTACTCATTTTTATTGGAGAACATATTTTAATTCCAATTTATTGATTTTTTTAAATTTCAATATAAACATTATTTTTTAAATCAGAACACACAAGTTAGGTGATAATGATTTTTTGTTGTTTTCTATAGAAGTTTCATTTTTGATGAATAATTAAAAATTCATGATTTTAAATGAAAACTACTTATTCATCTAATTTATTTATTTAGATATAATAAATTTTAAATTATTTTAATATATAAATAAAAAAATTAATAATTTATAGTATTTTGTTATTGGGAGTCGGTTTCACTATGAAATTATATATAATAATTGAAAAAACTTGAACGTTTTGATTTAAAAACCCACATTGTCATACCGTCGGTAGGATTAAATTTAATTTAATTCTTTATACTTCTGTGATTATAATTTCGAAAAATTTATTCCTTATTTGTAGTCATCAATATTTATACTTTTTAATATTTTAATGGTTGTTTTATACCAATTATATCAGTGAATTTAATTAAAATTAACTAAATCTATTAAGAGAATAATTTTCTTCACAAGGGACTAAAGTTTAATCATAATAGCTAAAATTACCTAGAAACATGTCAAAAATATGTTGGATGGAAATATTTAAACCCTAATATAACTTTTATTTAATTCGTACAATATTTGGATCCACATTAAATGGAAAAAAAGTCTGTGGAATTCAATCTTCCAAAATTTACACGAGTACCACTCCTCCTCCACTAAAAAAGACACTAATGCCTTCCACCACCTCACGTCTCTTAGAAAAAATTATCATAAAAGATCCTCATGAATATCACCTCAAAATAACTCTCATATTTATATAATAATTCCCTTTGGAATAAATCCATATAAATACCCCTTTGATGAAAACTAATAGTGTTACGAAAAGAAGAGGTAACAACTTTCCTCAAGATCTTCAGTTTTATTTCTATTCACCACCTACTAACATATTATTCTTACATACTTATATAAATAAAATTATCATAAATATATTAGTATTTTTTTTATGAAGGGTATGATATTAAATTCCACACACATCTATAAAATGGGGAAAAAAAAACATACCATTCTTGGAAATGGAGAACTACCTTCTCACAAAATGATGTTGTTCGTTCTTCCTTCACCACCTTTCAAGGATGGGAATTATGATGGAAAATATTTTTATATATTATATATATGGTATATAATATTTGATTATAACTATTTAATTATTTTATAACACATAACATTATACATCTGATTTTTTGTAGTTATGATAAAATCGTTTTTGGAAGTGTGCGCATCCTCCTCTTTAAAGCGAAGTGATTTGTTCATGATATACATGAAATGTGTTATGGTTGATTTTAATAAAAGTGTGTAATATATATTACATAGATATTATATTGGTTTTATAGTATATAAATATATAATTTGCTTTTCATAATTTTAATTTGACACTGAAATGAAAGCAACATTCACCTGTGTGTACAACCTATCATCTCCCGGAATGACACAATTAATTTCTTATCACTAAACATTATAGATTATTCTAAATAAAAATATACATTATATATTATAAAAATAAATAGTTACATAAATTATAGTGATTATGAATCCATGATTGATATAAGAAGGAAAACAAGTAATACTTCAAACCATACTAAAAAAACTATATTGGTTTTTATGCATATACTTTCTTTTATATGGTGTATATGATTCCGTTTGAAATTTTTTATCCTGAATAAAATTATTCACAAGATATTATAAGTTTAATGTAATTTTATTAATCTATCTATATTATTATTTAGACGTTTCAATGTTTTATGGGACACTTTTTATTTTTTAATGATTATTCTCCTCGAGAATGATTTTAATGATTTTCTTTTCCATATCACTTCCTTTTGTGATTTTAAACTTTCTCAAGAAACTATCACTTTATTTTCATGAATATAATTTCTTATGTAGGATGTATACACTTCTACTTTGTCATATAATATATTTATCAATTAATTTTCATGATATTTTTAATTTTAATTCAAATTTTTTAATCTATAGGTATTTGAGTAAAAAGTTACCAATTTGGGATGAATTTCATAACCAACTTTCATTTAATTGGGTTATACTAATTCCTCATTATAATTAATATTATATGATTATTTCTATAACTTCATTGACTCTATATGTTTGTGTTTCAACATTTTTATATGAATTTATAGTTGACACTCATATTTAACTTATTTATTGATTCTAATACCAATGTTATAATCATTTTATGGGTTTAATATATGATATTATTTTTTTAGAGATTTTTTAAATCTGAATTTACATCAGATGAATTTTTATGATAATTTTACAATAAAATCATTCATTTCCCTCTCATGTGGTTAATCATAAACATTTTAAATAAATGGTTTCATTTTCCCACTCTTTGGTACATAAAATTTTATAGAATTGTTTTTGTAAAACCAAACTTCATTTCTCTCTTTAGTCGGAGAACATGACTATTCTGAAAAACCATATTTTCAATGTAGGATTTAAATAATATTTTAAACTATACCAAAATAATTAATTAAATCCATTTGAAAATTTTTTGAATAATGAAAATGTTTTCCAACTAATATTCTTATAAGTTTATGAATAAGTTATTTTCCAACATCTTATAATATAATGAAATATTATTTTAATCTTGTATGGAATTTAAGGAGTCACTCACATTTATTTATTCAAATCTCAGTTTGAATGTTTATAGAGAAAATTTTTAAGGAATATTCTTTTGAAATTTATTTTCATGAAAATTAATTTCAATTTTTTTAAAATAAAAAATATATCTTCTTCAATAATGTTTTATAAATATCATTAATATAAATTCTATTCGTAAACAGAAATAATCAATTATGTAAACTTCACTTAGGATATGTTGTATTGATACCATCCTTATTATTCCTCTAGATGGTTTATGATTGGTTTGATAAAGTATAATATTTACATTTACATTCTTGAATCCCTTTTTATTCCCCTTGAAATATTCAATTTCCTACGATCATTTAACATTGAAATTCATCTAATTATCCATATCATTTTTTATGAATATGTTTATTTCTTTATCCATATATCATTTTATATACTTCGTTTACTTGGAATTTTATTTAATTATTTGGGGAAATATTGATAAATCTATAGTCTTAATTCCCCACATATATTTTATATGGTAAATTATTTGTTAATTTAATGAATTATTCGATATGAGGAATGATTTGGATATTCAATGGAAGTTGGTGCCCTAAAGTTATATAGACCTTTAATTCATAAATATATTTTAATGAGACAAAAATGTTTCAAAAAATAAATGGGTTTATACATGTAATTTTAATCATTCAAGATGATGGATATTGAAATTTTAGGTTTTTATATGGCCATGAAATGAAATCCAATTATTTTTAATTATCAAAATTTTCATTAAAATGTTTCTTATAAATGATATTCTGTATTGTAAAATATATGGATGAATTTGAATCATTGTTTATTCACTAAATAGAATGTGCTTCTAATCATTTACCATGGAATAATATTTAAAAATGACATTCCCAATTTATATCTTACATAGATTCTATGTTCACTTGTTACGATTCCATATTGATTATTTTCATTTATTTTTTATTATTTCCCTTGAAATTTACCCTTACTATGCATTTGAGTTCACCCTTATTATGTTTTCGTTCCCTAATAATCCATGAAATTTTATAAGTGATAAATTCAAAAAATTTATATATGGAATTAAGTAATCCTAAAAAAAATTACGTTGTAATTAGTGTATACATTTGTAGAACAATACTCATGTATGTATCTAGTTTAAAATGACTACAAAACTATTCGTTATTTGGGTTGTGATTTACTTGTATATTATTCTAATGAAAATGATACCAGAATATAACTTCATGTTTTTTGGGGTTGGTTCATGATTTTTCATATCATAGCATGGTTTAAAAAACTCTATGAACTATATTCAATAAAACATAGATTAGACAACATATTCCTAAGGTAGAATTTGAGGATAAGTATAGAGTAACATCCTAGAATGTTTTTAATGTAGAGATTATGTTTTTATTATTAGAAATAAATTCATATCTAGATACTACAAGTGGAAATGGTTCTAGAATAAATGTTTCTAGGGGTAAAAAGTTCCACAATATGAGTCAGACCTAACTCAGTGTAGCCTGGTATAGGAATATAGTTCATAATGTGCACCTGGTTTAACACTCTCAGGTGATATAAATAAGATAATTCCAATTTCATTTACAAACAATTATGAATGTTTTTGATGATGAATTAACTAGGATAAACCTTAGAACAATAAAGGACCTATGAATGATTTATGTATTAGGGTTTTATAAAAAACCCCTAGTTAAAACATTATTTAGTGATTAACAATATTTTAAGGGTTTCCATCATATTTATTTTCTAAATTATATTAATATGGTTTTATAAAAATAAATTGTTCATTAATGGTGAAAACTAATAATGTCCATAAAAGACATAGGTCTAGAACTCTTAAAAAAGTGAAGATTACATTTTCACAAAAACCACTAACCTACATAATTTCGTAGTTAATATGTTATTGTTTTTAGTTAAAACATTTGTCGAATAAAAAAATTCTGATGAACTAGTTGTGTAACCGTTTGATTTAAGGATTAATGTCACAACCGTGATGTCATCAGAGAATATTATAAACAAATAGATAGACTACTCACTCCATTATGATCTTAAGATATGTTAAAAGAATATTTTACTACTTCAGGTATCGAATATAATTTTTTTATTCCCATTTCATGAATTAAGGGATAGACTAGAATTAGATCAACAAAAATCATAAAGATGTAATTGTTCATATGAAATTAAAACATATCATGTAATTAAATTTCCATATATTTATAGTTTGTAAATTAATTTTCAACATGAGGAAAGGATCTTAAAAAAATATTTTCATAATGACTTCATTTTTTTGAACAGATGGTCATCTAAATCATTACATATTTAAGGAATTGAGGAACTCTTGTTTCCTTTTACCATTCAAATTATAATGATTGATGAAATAAATAACTCCAAAAAAAATATTTATTATTTTCCTCCATGTGTGTACCTCAACTTGACACTGAAGTTTTCATGCATTATTTCTTAGTTATTTGTTATTCCTTGTGACCTTTGTTATTAAAAATCTCTATTATCAAGAGTATTTATTGTGAACACTTCACATGATGTGGGACATCAAGCATAGGAAATATCAAACATTATATCACCATGATCATGTTTTAATTAGAAGGAAAAAATTTAATTATGGCATGGAGAGTGTATTACCCTAAAAATTTGATATAGAAACATTGTATTTGATAACATGTATGACACGCACCAGGCCTATAAGGGAATATAATATCATGAGATATTATAATATATTAAATATTTAAATAAAATCAGTATAATTTATAGCTTCTTATGAATAATATTCTTGGTTAGAGTATGTCTCACATTACACTGATTTTATTCATTGCCTTTCATTACACACAGTACCGAGTTTTACCGAATAATAAAATATTATTAGACTATAATTATTTAATACAACTAGAATTAAACTATAAATTATATTGTCAGTTATTAATATGAATAACTATATTATGAATATATATGGCTTAAAATAATAAATAAATTCATTTTATTCAAATTAATTTTAAATGAATATAATAACCAATTGAATATAATGGAAATTTTTTTATAAAAAACAATTTGTATTCTTACAAAGTAGTTTTTCACTCAAAAATAAATTAACTAAAATTTTGAAGTGATATTAATATAATAAATATATATATAATATATTCCAGAATTTTTTGCATTCATCCCATAGATTTTATAAGCATAAGATAGAAATAAACCCAGTATTTCGAATAAAAACCAATATTTTTATAAGGCCACTTTTACAACCTCTTAATGTAGAACCTATATTAAATCCAATTTCTAGAAAATTTATAAATTATATTTTTCTAAAAATAATTAATTTTGAATGAGGAACACATAAATTAGGTTACGAGGAATTTTTGATACATTTCTATGAAGGTTCATTTTTTATAAATAGTGAAAAATACAAAATTTTAATTCAAACTGCATATTTATCTATTTTATTTATGTGGAAAAATTATATTTATAATTGGTTTTAATGTTTATTTATATTATTATTTAATTAATTAATCTAGTTCAATTTATTTTAAAAAAATTCACTTTTAAATTGGAAAAAATTCATAGTAATCTTGTGAATGTTTTTAATTTTAAAACACACATTATCGTTCCATCTATAGAGTTAAATTTAAATTAATTTCTATGAATTGTGATATTTTAATTTGGAAAAAATGGATTAAATTTTTTTAATTTGGATAATTTATAATTTATAATATGTTATTCTTAGTTTTTAATAAAAAAATATTATTGAAATTGGTAAAAATTAACTACAATGATTAACTAAACAATTAGCATTACAAAGGACTAATCCATAAATAGTAGGGCCAAAATGACATATTTTTTAAAAAAAGTCCATTTTATAGATATATATAGATTATATTGTCCCTTAGATAAACCTTGGAACACTATTTGAGTATATTTAAATGAGAAGAACATTAGTGGAATTCACTTTTAAAACATTTAAAACAGTGCCACTCATCAGGCACTATAAAACCAAACTAAAGAATCCAACATCTTCAAACCATTAAATTAACTTTTACTTAACCATGATCTGATAAATTATATCTGTAGAATTTGTCCACTAATATTATAATCATTAATTTGGGATGAAATTCATCCAAATATTACCGGTTATGCAAACCAAAAGGAGTTACCCAATGAATAGATAACATCTTTCATCAATCTTTTTTGTATTATTTCGATTATCCAAAATCTAAACATTTATTATTACATAATTATATAAAAAATATCCTAAATATAATATAAATTTTTAATTTTATGGGTTATACCTACATATACACACATTTTCATCTAATTGGAAATGAAAAAACTGTTCTTATGTACGACAAACTATCGTCTCAGGAAACAATGATGTTTTTTTCCATTACCACATTTCATGAATGTGAATTATGATGGAAAAAATCTTCATATATGATATATAATATATTAATTATGATGATATAATTATTTTACTCTTTTATAAAACATACCTTCATAATTTCCATTTTTTATAATTATGATAACATCATTTGTGGAAGTCTGTAAAACCTCCTCCTCAATGCAGTGTGATTTTTTCATGCTATACATGGAACATATTAAAGATGATATTAACCAAGAAATTTAATAAATATTGCATATATTTGGTTGTAGGAATATAATATAAAAATATATCTTTTAATTTCCATTCTTTTAATATGAAAAAGAAATTAATGTATCATGCATGCAAACGTTCGACCTACCATCTCCATGAACAACACATTTCATCTATTATCTCCAATATTTATAGATTCTTATAAAAAATAAATAATGGATATATATGATAATTTCATCATGGAATATATTATAGTGGTTATCAATCCACGGTTGATGTAATAAACCAAAATTTTATGAATGGATTTTCCCTTCTTATGTTATATAGTATAAATCACATAAAACCCACCTTTATAACAAAATAAAAACATTATAAATGAAGATTAAATGAGATAATATTTGTTTAGAGAAATTATTGAACCTATATCAATGTAATATTAAGTTCAAATTCTGAATTGTAATGTTACAATTATTAATAGTACTATGAACAATAGTTTAGTAACCACGTCTATGAAAATATTGATTCAATTTAGGCATATTATAAGTTAAAATATGATATAATTATATCATAATATATATAAATAAATATTCTAAAAATTATTATTTAATTGTCATTATTTTGGTCAGTCATAGATATTTATCTCCAATTTTTAATTATTATAAATTTTTAATGAAAATTTATTTTCATAAAATGTATTCATAAGTTAATATTATTTGTCTTCTAATTATGAGATAATTTTATGAGACGTTATTTAATTTTTAATACTTATATAAAATTAGTGATAATTTTATAATTTTTATTTTTCATCTAAATTATGAATTTTCTTTAAAAATAAATTTCACATATTTAGAAAATTGTTTTCATACAATTGAGTTCATATTTGGAATCTACACTTCAAAAAATGGTTATGTTGAATTTTTTTATTTTTCTTAAATTGTTGAATTTTTTTAATAGTAAAATATAGTAATTTATTTTATTTATACATAATAGGAAAAATATATTATTCATAGCATCATTAATAACGTAATGACCTTTGGTTCCAACTCACATGCACTTACCACTATATCTAGTTACTAGAATCAACAAAATTTATTTTCATGAAAAAAATTACAAAATAATGAGAAATAATCCCTCTCCTACACTATAAATATCACCCCTCAATCCAAAAACCATGATGGGTTGTCATACAAACCGATACACGACCCATTCTGTGGAAAATCCTAAAAGTCATTCTCTATACCCACAGGGAAGAAAAGGTGAATGTGTATCATTAATAAAGAGTGTGAATGATTTACCTGAATTTATATGTATTACAATAATAGAGAATAACCCATTAACCAAATCAAAAAACTCAAACCAAACAACCCTTAAACAATTTTCATAATTGAGTTACAAATTTTATTTCAAAACCAAATAAGGATACAATAAAATAGATCCACAAGTATATCACAGAACCCAGCAGATTGTAAGGGGTACCACCCACAAGCCATCTCCATAACACCACAACAATGTGAACCTATCGCAACTAGAACCACCATTTACCAAGGCCTTACCATCACATGTGTCAGACACTACCAATAATATTTAAACCCAAATGTGTATGTAGGGTGTGAGCCTATCCCCAGAAGGATGCAACCCAATACAATATTCTATGTTCTAATCATTATCATACAACTATCGTGTATGTATTTTTAAAAAGTTTATACTTCAAACTATTTTAATGAAATAAATATTAAATGAGAAAATACATTAAAGAATGAAACATATGTGAATACACACTTTCTTATAAAATTATCATCTATTCATACCATATATCAATGGTAAGTGTGATATAGTCAATGAGAACTAGTAATTGGAAGCGTCTTTAAGAAATAGCTAGCAATGGGAACCTAGGTACCTTGTATATTGGTGAAATGTGGCATAGAAACCACAACCAACAGATTTATCATTATGGAGGCACTAAAGTGGAGAAACAACCAAAATTCTAGTGGAATCAAATCATCATCCATGTTCAGTTGGTGTTTTCATCATCAATCCCACTAAGTTAATATGAGTTATTATCTCTATTGAAGTATGACCCATCATTTTAAGAGTGATTAAATACTAAGAAGTTTATAGAATATGAATTCATTTTCTTCATAAAAATTATAAATGGTGGGGAGGCCTCAGGTGAGTGGGATCAGTATCCTATTAGTGATTTGTGTCTCTATAGTAGGTAGGTAACATTGATTTCTCTATGGTTGTAATTGAGGAACAATTGAAAACATTATTGTTGGTACATACACCCATGGACTACCATGATATATCATGATTCAAAACATTATTATTTGGGGTAAGGAATTATGAGGTTAATTCTAGATTTTTTGTCAGAATTATTGATCGGTCATAGAATTAATGTAAAATACCATAGGCTTGAAAGTTTGTTAAAACAAATAAAATTTATAGTATAAATTTTTTTTATATTTAAAAATAATTTTTAAATATTTTACTAAATAATATTAATGGGTATGAGGATATTTGGGTGATATTTGATTAACATACAAAATCAGATCATTTAATCTCCATCTAAGAGATGATTATTGTAGATAAACTTGGGATCTTTTTTATCTGAGAGGATGTGAGAAATCATGGGGTTCCCTATATAATAATTTTTGGGTGGTAACTATAGTTAAAATCATAGATTTATATGGTTGTACTAGAGGAACCATTTTCCTAGTTAAAATTGAGAATTAAACGTAAATTAAAAACAAATGGTATGATATAAAGATCTATTTAGGTTCTTAATGATATGATATTGGAATGAGTGATTGATTCTGTTGGTTCATGGAAAACTAATCTTCCTTTAATCTAATTTCTCTGTAATAATAACTATAAGGTATCTATTAATATGGGTTCCTTTAAAGCATTGTATTGGTGTCCCTGTCGATCTTCTCGATGTTATGTTAGGATCGGTGTTTGATCATTGGGAAGAAAAATCCATGTTCAGAAGATGATTAAAATGCTAAATGTTATTTTTAAGAAAATTTTCATATCACATAGTCATCATATATTTATTTGGAATGACCTCATTAACCAAAATATCTTGAGGTTGGTTATCTGGTTTTCCATAGATGTTCTCCCTGACTGGGACACTCTTATTTGGTTATATTGCATGTGTTGGCACCACGTATTTCTATCCCATTTGAAATTAATGAAATAAATAGTAAAGTGGTGTTTTTTATAGAATTTTGGGGTTTCTTGAAAATAATTCAAATGTTTTTCCTATTTCACAGCTCAAGAGTTATCAACTGTATCATTACCATTGGATAGAATATGTGTATTTTGATCATGAACGTGACAACATAGTGGTTGAGAAACTTGTTTAGAATATGATTCACTATGATATGATAAAATATTAAATTTCATTATTTCTGAATGATTAAGAATCAACATCAAAATAAACCATCTTGAGAAGAGATTAAATCACATAACTGACAAGATGATCTTCAAATTATTTTGGAATGACTAGAAAAAATCAGTTGAATGTAAAATGACTAAAGGATGGGGATAGGAACTAAATGTTATTTTATATTATACACAAAGGGAAGAGGTCATGAATTGTATCATAGCACTCTGTATAAATATTATCATGTATACCATTGAAAGTGAGATTTTTCATGTAGTTTTGAAACAATTTGAGAAACACTACATTGAAACTGTACTTGAAAACACCCAAAAAATGGATGACACTATAATCCCCTACCTTAAAGAGCACCATTAATATGATATTATGATGGATCCACAAAATGAGAAAACCAAGGCCACTATTTTCTCTCATAATATGGACAGTTCCCCTATAACTAATTGTTTTACTAAAAAAATCATGTTTTATTGGGTTTTCTTATAGGACGATATAACTTATGAAATATGGGAATTCTTACTCACTCCTCAATGTCTTATAAGATAAATGAAAGTTTCACTTCTTTGATACCCAAGAAGGAGAATTCTCTTAATGTTAATGACTTTAGACTTGTTTTCCTTGGGGAAATTATTTCTTAAATCATTAGCAAGATTATTATGAATAGAAGGGTAGAGTTATTAAAAATTCTATCACTACAAACAAATTTGGATATTTCGGTATAAAGAGTATCCATTAATTCCTTTTCAAAACCATATATTGTGTAACCATAATGAGTAGGATGGAGTAAGGTTAAATTTTAATCAAAATTGACATATCCAAGGACTTTGAAACATTGAAATGGATTTTTCATTACAATGTCCTTAGATGATCTGGTTTCTCTAAGACATTCATATTGATTATTAGAACCATTATTTGTTCTACTAGGCTATCCATCCATATTCCTAGAAGACCCAGAGGTTATTTTTAGTGCACCAGAGTTGTGAGATAAGGTGGCCCACATTCATAACCAATAATTTCCTTTTTTAAAGATTATTTGAGAAGTTGTATCAATGATTTGGAATAACATTTATTTTTTAATAAAACCAATGCATGTAGAAATGAATATTTCCTATCACAAATATTATGCGGAGATCATAGTCGATTACTTTTCTAGGTCTAAAATAATTCTATATCCTATATTAAGGACTTATTTAAACATTATGGGAATTTTTCTAAATTGGCGTGATGTTCGGAGAAATCCTTCACTCTCTTTGGTGATGGCTTCTTGGTTAGTAAAAAGAATAGGATTGTTAAAAGCCTTATTTTAAATATTGGATCCCTCCCATTAAATACATTTATGTCCATTCATTTTTGGTGATGTGAGGATAAAACATTTGGAGGACACACGATCGTGGAGTACAAATAAAATGGCTCAGTTGAAAGGAAATGTTGTGTATTAAGCTATGAAGGTGTGTTTTGTTAACTCTATGATCACATATAAGTTGAAAATTTTATTTGAGAAGTAGGCATATACACACATTGGAATGATGGATTTACATAATGAGTTATGTGCTACCTCAACATTACATATATGTGTAATGAATAATAGTTTTCTTAATCTAAATATTCTCAAAATATTAGGTGTAGTAGGTCAAAAAAGAAGCTCAGTCTGATTTAATTTATTCACTAGATCCCTTCAATTAACCCTTGGATTAAATTTACCATTCATGGGGCAGCCATTGGAATGTTGAGACCTCTAGGTTATAGATTAGTCTTCCGCACACACTGTGTTTTTTTCAAGGGATGCTTTTATTATGAATCTAGCATTGGGATGGCATTTAAATCTGAACTTCTATATAGGTATATGCAATTGGATATTTTTTACAATATAATTGGAAATTACTATAGATTTAATATAATTATGAACATGATATGAAGGCCTTGATGAAAAAAAAATAATGCAACTGTGGTAATTATTCCTCATTGGGTTTCATGCTTCAGTAATTCTAGTCAAATGAATGTGGTTATCTCACAAGCATGTAGGGAGAAAAATCAAGTGGTGAATATGTTGTCAAAGAAAGTGGTCTTGGAAATGAACATGATGTGGTCTTTTATGGCCCAATATTATTGAAATCCAATGGTGGATGTTGTTATGAATGGTTCATTGTATTCTCATTTTTTGTAATATCTCTTTGTAACCCTTGAGTTTTCTTGTAAAATTTTAAATATAATTTATTTTTAGGCATGGATTTGGCCGAATCCTAAACATTATTGTTATATGGATATTTTATTTCACAGGATAACTTATAACTAGTGAAAAATAAATGACTTTCATAAAAAAATCATTGAAGCAATAAAAATTAATCCAGATTAAGAATAAGGATGGTATCTTGACAATATATCCTAATTAGAGCATAAATAAAATAAATTTTTTTTTTCCTCCATGAAAAAAAATACTTATTAAATATCAATAAAGAAATTATTGAGGAAAATATAATTTCCACTATTAAAATCATTATTAATAAAATGGAAATTAATATTCATTGAAAATAATTTTCATTGAAAATTACCTTTGAAATTTATAATGGTAGTTTGAAAACAAATTATAGAAATGATAACAGGATATTCCATTATTTTCATAAATGTTAAAAATAATAATTCTTACCTAACATTTGTTAATAGAGTTAAGAGTGTCCCATTTGAAAATGTTAGGAAATGAACTTTGAAAAAACATTTCAAATAATGAATAAGATCATATAAAAATCAAATTTTAAATCATTTATCTATATAATATAACATTATAGAATATATTATATGATACATTTATATGGAATACAATTATTCCTGCCATAAAATATATACGAGATCGGTATCTTTTAAAAACATTATTAAATAATGGGGGAAATGGAATTTACATATGTAAAAACCATTTATGTCCAAGGGAGGAGAAAATATATGTCATTCAATAAAATAATTTTTTGTTATTTTCCTAAAGTAATGATGAACATTAATAATCTTTAAATGAAAGGATATTGTAACATAATTCAATTAATTATAAGATATCATTAAATGTGAAAATAATTTGGAGAATGAGTATGATGTGACTACGTAAATACAATGAATTTAAGGAATAAGATTGTATAAATAATTAATTTATTAAAAATTACATCCTATAATTTTTTTTAAATTATATGAATCATATATTTGGAATATAAAATTTAGATAAATAAAACCAATCAAAATATGATAAAATTTTATTGAGAAATAATCAATAGAATGATTATGTGTATTAAATATTCTTAATTAAAATACAACTAAAATATAATAATAAAATGTTATAAGGTTATTTTAGACATAATCTTGGAATTTTATAATCAATGATGGTCTAATATAACTCAGTGAAAGGAAATAGAGTTATGAAACACCTTACCACTACGCAAAAATCAGGCAATTAACCATGGATGAAACAATATTAAGGTTAATTTAAAATAAAATTAACTATGAAGTATTCATGATATTTATTGAAAAATTGGATGTGTATATTGCATATAAATAAAATATGGTACATAAAAATAAATTATTATTTAATAAAGATAAATTGAGATTAAATCATTTTCCTCAAGTCCATACATGTTGTTTATATCCATTATCACTTGTATAAAATATTAATATTAATTATTTACATATTAATGAATGTTTTACATGTACATTAATTTTTTATTAAAAATTTTTGTCTATTTAATGAAATGATAAATTTAATTACTTAATTGGTTAATTAAACATTGGATGGTCTAAGGATGTTTGATTCATAGTTTAAAAATTACATTGAAATGTTAACGATGGGTAAAGTGGTTATTGTTCCATCATATGCATAATAATAATCATGACATAGTTAACATTTTTATTTATAAATAATTATATTTTACATAACAATTAAATATGGTAATTAAATATGAAATATGTTACAATCATTGAGGTGGTTGGACACACATTTGTATTTGTAAAGTTTCTATTTTTAAAATAAAATTATGGAAAGAATTTATGAATTATTACTTATTAAAATAAATATTATTATTTTATAAATATTTTATTCTTCTTTTAAATATACTTATATATAACATCCATGTGATGTGGTAATGAAAATTGAATCACATCGATTTGGGGATGCGTTAATCTAGAGGTACGTGTGAATGAAATTATAATTTTTCATTCGATTGAATGAAAAAAAATACATGATAGGTTAAAATTAAACAATGATAATTATTTTATTAATATCATATAAATTCATTAAATTCATAATTATTATGAGACATGATTGTAGTTGGTGGATGAGGAATTACATCAGTTTGTGAGGTAGTAGTCTTCTTGAACCATGAACAATGGTTCCATTTCCCATTTCATCGAAGAGGATATGGATATAGGATATGAAATTTACATAATAAAATAATAGAATATTTTATATATTTTTGTTATTATTTTAAATTTATCGATTATTATTTTTTGGAGGAAGAAAAATAAATAGTACTCGAATATTAGGTTAAATTATATACATTGTATTCGAACAAACATATTTTTATTAAAATTTAATCCCAGTAAGGTTTTTATTATGACCAAAATAAGAGATATATAATTTTGTTTTTGGATTTTGGGAGTGTATTAGGGTATAGAATAAGAAATATGGAGTTCTAGAAATTTGTGGGGAAGAGAGTAGATTATGTGAGTTTTTGTGAGTTAGGTTAATGAAACACTTATACAATTTAAAATATTATAGAACATATATATCATAATCATGTTAGGTGGCACAATATCAACAATTATAAGAATATATACTGTAATTGTTTCAAAATAATGTAAAAGAAATATATATATATGAATTTTATGGATAACATATCAGTGTTATCATTTAATCAAAAAAAATGAAACTCACTTTAAACATCATCATGAGTACATAAATTTTTACCATGAAAATATAATTATAAGAACAAAAATAAATAAGTAATTTTGAAAATAGTATATATATAGAAATTCAAAATTGAGAATTTATGTTTTCATTTTATATATCTGAAGTAAAAAAATTTAATTCTATTATAAGAACAAAAATAACTGAAAAAAAATCTCAGGAATATACTTAATTTAAGACTATGAATCATTTTAAATTGAAATAAGGTAATAATATAGTTTCCATGATTTTTCGTTTGAATAATAAATGGAATGATTTCTGTATATTTGAATAATAAATAGTAATTATTTTTTGTATTCCAAACATGAAGTTTAATAAAAATATTCAAACATGGTTTTAAATATAAAAAAATATAACTTATAAATATAGAATTAAGCTTTGGGATCCCAAATTCCTAAATAATAAATTTAAAGAATTTATAAAACTATTTATTAATTTTATTCAAACAAAAATCATAAAATAAGACTATGTTATGTGATAAGGGGTTTTAAATGGATCCACCCAATGGTTTATCCAATTATTCCTGTTTTACTTTTACCGTGGTGAAAAATATTTTATCTGGTTTTAATTCATAATGAGGAGAAAAATAAAATGGGAATATTTAAAATTTTTGAAACTAATGATTAATGATATGGAATTCATTTATAAGGACACAATTATTAGAATTTCGCTAAATTAATTTAATAATATAAGGTAAAGAACAATAAAAAACACTATATTGGAAAAAAACTTAAGATGTAAAATGAACCTATACCAAAATTAGGAATAAATATCATCAAAATGAAATTAATTATATTATGTATAATTAAATAACACTCATGTAAATCAAATATGAAATTTTAATCATTTTATGAATTATAATAAAATTAAAAGTATGTTTTATAACAATTAGTTTTTTTCACTATCCACTAATTTGTTTTCATAAAAATTCAAACAATTTAAAACAATAAAATTTGGATATGATGATTTCAAAAAATATATAATTTTTATAATGTCGTATTTCATAAATTAATATAAATTATGTAAATTAAATTATCACCAAAAATAATATAAAAACCATTCATGAGTGAAAAGTATTTATGAATAGTATTGTAACATTACTAAAAATTAAGTACACATTTCATAAAAAATTTTATATAAATTTTTATTCAACATGACCTTCATATATATATATATATATATTTGATAATTTTTATACTACTATTAATATCCACCAAATTAAAATGCTAGGTTTTAAAAATCATAATTAAATAATAATATTTCAAGGTTCATTTATCTTTGGTGGTTCAGGTATTATACACCATTTAACAAAGTGTTGTTTTTTTAAATATTATTTTGATTAAATTACACCAACATAAAAAACATCACCTAAAAATTGAACATGCTCTCAGTAATAAGGATTTTTTCATTTTAAAATACATTTGATAATAACTCATATTGTGATAAGGGAGAATCAAAAATCATCTTCAAAATATGGAAAGGGGAATATGAATGTTATTTTGAATAACCCATAACATTGTTTTCAAATAAATGAACATTAGAGGGACGTGAAGATATGGATAAATAATGATGGAGGGTGATATAAAAGATTGATCAAAATAATGTGAGTGAAAAAGAGTAATTAAAATGACCAAAAATCAATAAACCAAAGAGGAGTAAAAAATACAATCAATTCATCATAAATAAATGTAATAAGATATATTTTTTATTTGATGATCTTTTTCCCATTGTTAAGGAATTTCATTACCGTATAGGAAAATAAAATATTATAATATATTTACATGTAAAGAATATTTTCCTCCATTTCACAATATCCACTACAATCACTACCATTTCTCCAAATGATGAGCATTCAAGATGAATTTTTCATTCATGAAGCACTAAAATAATCTTATTATGGATCTCAAACTCAAAAAAAGGTAACAAGTAATTTTTTTATCTTTGAATATTGTACACAACTTCAATTATTATCAATATTAAGGCAACATCCATAATTAATTGACTTCTATTTGAATAAATAACAAAATTAACTCTAAAATCCCAACAATAACATTAAAAATAAAATTATATCATTCTATAAATAAATATCTCAATATCCAAATAAACCTTAATAAAATAATCATTAAACAATCATTTAACCTCAAAGGTAATCTCATATCATTTTTCTTAGACAACCAATAATGTCATATAACTCATCTAAAATAACAGATCATGTTAATCCAAAGGGTTTCATATACCTCATCCTAATAAAATTCCATGTCCCAGTCAATTATAAATAAAATTCACCACTTTGATTCAATTAAATTTAATAGTAAATAATATGTTAATAGAAAACACTTTCACTTATTATGGTTTGTTATATCATATTAAAACTAAATGAATTTTAATCATCCTTACCTTTGATAAGGAATCTATTGAATATTAATCACATGAATAGTATAAATTGTGTGTTTCAAAAAATCCAACTTACACAAACAGAAGAAGTGATAGCCTCAATCAGTAGGATCATACCCTTTGAATCCCATTTATTATAGATTTTATGGTAGATAGTATCATGAGTATTTTACCTTGGACAAGCCCAAGATGAGATACAATAACATAAGCAAGAGTGAGACCATTTATGGGATAAGTTCAAGCTCATTGTGATCATGACCCAAACCATGTACGCCAAACCCCCCATATGAATGTATCACCATCATAGACCTTACTCATAGGATGCCTTCTGGTCTATTAATTAGATATATATTGGGACCATAACAATATGAGTGTGAAGATTATTTATTATGGAATAATTAATATATTTTTATCTTATAATATTTACTTTACAAAATATTCTTCATTTCAATACTTTAAAAAATATTATTTATTACAATATTCACATTCAAATAAATAATTATATTAATGATTTAATATATCTTCAAAATAAATATTTTTTTAATAAAATTTTATTATAAAATAATTTTTATTAAATAAAAATTATCACATAATTTTTTTGAAGTCAAATGTAATTTTTATACGGGTTCTAAAACTGTTATTTTCAAGAAACCATGAATTTTAATGAAATGTTAGTTATTATTTTTAAATTGAAAATTCACATATTCTATAACATATTTAGATAAAATGAATATTATTTTTATAATCATAATTTCAAAATTAACCAATAGTGAATTTTTAATAATTTAATGAGACAATCGAAATTTCGGTTAAAATTTACATGTTGTATAAATATGTTTTGTGTACTATGAAATAATAATCATGGAATATATGTAATAAATACATTAAATGGGATCTGAGACCTATTCAACCTTTTCCATTTAATATTTTTTGATTTTATGTTTATCTATTTAATATTATAAATCCATTCTGAATCCTACAAAACCACTAATATATTTTATGACTTTAAAATAATTTATTTAAAAGTTTGGGTCAATTACACTAAATATAGGTTATTATTTAATTATAAATTGAATTTGAACTTATAATTTAAATAAAACCACTACCATATGAAATAAACCATATGAAATAACCATGATAAGGTTTGTGGTTTTGGTTATTTTTGTATATAGTCTAAAACCTATGTTTGTTAATGGATAAAGAATTCCCCACACATTTACTATATAAAAACACCCAATATACCTATTAAATTCACTAAAAATACATGGAGAACGTTTGAAATATTCTCTCACATCAATTGAGTCCTACCAATGAACCCCCAATCTCTCAATAATCCCCACCCAAGAATTTGGATTCACACACTCATGTAAGGGATTCTCACATTCTATTATTTATTCAACTTTCTTTGTAATCTTTTTCCTTGTATTTCCAATTCCTAATGTTGGGATTTGTATTTATATGTAAAAATTACACACAATTTTATTTCCAATATACGTGATATTTTTTCTCTATTATCAACCCATTTTATGAATTTTAATGTGATATAGTTATGCGGTCGAATTTGCACTGTGATTTTCCATGTAAAAAAATTATGTAGTAAATTCCATACACATTTACAATCAATGGTGTTCACCTTTATACACAAATAATTATATTAATTTGGTATTAAATTTATTTATAGTAGAGTCAATGATCAGGGAATAAAATATGATGATGAAATAATTCATATTATATGATCTATGTGGCACAATTAATCATGGAAAAGAAATTAATGTGACGGGTCAACCGAATATTATCTTTTCCTCCAATGGATTAAATAATTTTTAGACTCATGGGGTGTGTTTTTGGGATAAATATTGAACCTGATTCATTTATGAGAGTTTATATATCATGATTTATTAAAATTTATCTTTGATCTATGTTTATGATTGAATTTTTTTACTAGTTTCAATATTTCTCATGTTGTCATTATGTTATCATGTTATACCTTGCCTCATTGTTCATGCTTATAATTATCACTCCTATAAATTTCACATTAATATGACTATCATTTAAAATATATTTCCTTCTTCATTTTATTCCATGTTTATTCCCTTACTGGGATTTATATATCACCCATTTTTTATTTATGTCTCTAGGTAATCCCATGCAGTATTAACTGCGAGCATGTTGAAGAGGTTTTCAATAAATATCATGTTTTCCTACATTAAAGTGTTATGTGATGTACCTGACTCCTAAATTTATTAGACTTATTAAACATCAAGGTTTTTTTATGTTTAATATTATGTAATATATCAGATTTAATTTCTAATAATTAAAAAGGTTGTTATAGATGGTACCATAGTAAAATTTTAGTTACTGTTGGGATTGTGATTAAAAATATATAGGGAAATCATTAAGAATAAGAAGAATTATATGAAAAGAAACCTATATTTTTCTAGGTATATATTATGTTGTCTATTTAGAAAAAGCATCCCTATATGGATGTAATTTGTGGTTTTGGATCTAGTACAAATGTTTATTTATGAGATTAAAATTACCCATCCATAATTTTCCCCTTTTCCATGCGAATGGCTAGAAATAAGTGGAATTGATTAAGAAATCAATGTGATTTTCATTGTAATGACTACCCCCAATGATATTAAAATATTAATGGGAGTGGAAATCAAAAACATTTCAATGATTCTATCTTATATTAGTGATTTTTAATAGAAAAATTGATCATAATGAGTTCCCACACTCACTAATAAATTAAAATCTATAATTGAGTCCTTTATCTGAAAAATGACTCTGACATTTAGTGGATCATCCAAGCCCTTAATCATGGAAAAATGTTTAAACATCATTGATATTATCTTCTCTATCCTTCAATTAAATGACTAAGAGAGGGTTCTACTTCTTGTTTATCATATGGAGGAGAAGCTAATTAGCAGTGTACATTGATCAATAATATGATGCATGAGCGATATATCGATGTGATGGGGTGGATGGAAATTAGAAAAATGTTTTTTGAAAAATATTTTCAGTGCACTCTCTAACATAAAATTTTAAATGGAGTTCCTTTCACTTCTGAAAAAATATTATGAATCTAGCACGGTGTAAAAGGAAAACATCATAAGACATTCACAATAAACCTCTGGATTTTTCGCTACCATAGAATGCAAGGATTACTAATTAATTAGTGGGATAAAACATAGTAAATGAAAATAAAAATTGATATAATACTTTGATAGATATATATGAATTGTATCAGGTTCTCTTAATTTGGAAATAAAGATCAGAAAATATCAAAGGTATCATGGGGATAAGAAGTGGAAAGTTGAGTTTAATTTTGGATCTCTAATAGAAAAATATAATTCTTCCAAGAAATTTCAACACTGCACATGTCATGTTTTTAGAAAATATAGCCCTATAAATTTCATAAGGGGAATAGAAAAATGATTTAGCTATGGGATGTATGGGAACCTATGTAACAACTACGAACTAGAGAAACAAACTAATGTCATAGGGTAAAGGAATGTTCTAATCAACCCACAAAACATTTTTTATTTCTTCAATTTCTTGGAACCATGGTACTTTTCAAAACAATTCACTAATATAATGGTTTTTGGAGATGACCAAGATCCTTCAAGGTAGTCAGGGAGAGCTTTTTCCTTCACAACCACTGAGGTGGATCTCTCTAATGAAGCAGTGATAGGTATGGTAAATATTATTTCAAAAATGGAGAATTTAAATTTTTATTATTGTTTTATGAATTACATCATATCATAAATGTTTAGTAGAACTATTCAAACACCACCACAATTAATGGATGTCGAGCTTTCAGTGGACATGGAAAATGATTAAATTAATGCTTCCTAAGAATATAACATAACCCCTAACAAAATTTTCTAGATTACCATCCCATAAAATCGTAATTTCTAATATTTTTATAATTTTATGAAATTATTTGTTTGGATTATAATTCCCAATATATGACAAAATTACATTTTTGTGATATTGAAATCCCTCTCTATATCACAAATTTCCCTCTAATTTAGTACAAGTTCAAGTAGAAGGATAAATATTATTTTCCACCAACATGTCAAGAATTGATATTATTTTCGTAGAAACAATAATATATTGATCACATTAATTAATCTATTGAAATAATAATCCTTGACGACATTCTCATATTGAGGGAATACTTTGTGTGATTCTTGAGGAAATTTTTATTTTTACTCTTAGTCGAGAGGTTTAAAATTCAATCAATCTTATACCTGTGGAATTTACACTATTTAAGGCTCTAAATGTAATGGATTTTAAAGAACATGAGGATCTAAATAATGTAATTCATTAAAATTTTGGTAAATATTTCATATCCCCTATTCTTCATGATGGGGTTCTCAATTTCTCTTTTTCCAGAAGAAGGATGTGTAAATGGGACATTTTATTGAATATTGTGAGTTAAAAAATATCCCAATAAAGAAAAAGTATCATATTCCATGGATTGGTGAATTGTTGAATCGGGTTCATGGAGCACAATACATCACCATAGTGTCTCTATGGTTGGGATATTACAATGTTTTGGAGAACATATAAGATATCCCCAATATGAATTTTCATCAATGTATATGCACACCGAGTTCATAATAATGTTTTTAGGACTCACTAATACTCTAGAAATATTCATGGAATTAAAAAATTTATACTTTAGAGAGAAACATTTAAATTTTTGCAGATTTATTTATAGATGATCTTGTAATATACTCAAAAATCATGAGTATGAAGAGATTCTGAGTAGTGTGAAAAATACCTTACAAAATGAAAAGATTTATGATAATTAAAAAATGTGAGTTCTGGTTGAAAGAAGTATCATTCTTGGGGAATATCATCACAAGTGATGGTATTTATATGGAACCATCAAAATTGAAGCAATTTAAGGAGGATTAGTCCAACATCTATGACACATATCCATAGTTTCATAGGAATAGCTGGTTGCTATTATCAATTATTGAGAAATTTATCATAGTTATCAAACCCTTTAGATAGGGTAAATTGGAAGGCAATCCATTTTTTGTGAAATTATGTATGTTAGTGCAGAATCAATAATCTTTACAGGAGGCCTATCACTACACATATGATCACACTACCCTCAAGTGGAGAACATTTCATGGAATTTAGTGATGATTTGAAGAAAGTATTATGCTATGTGTTAATGAATAATGAATAAGCCCTAGGCTATACTTTAGGATAGTTTAATGTTCAATATTAGAACTACCCTACAAAAGATTTAGAGTTGGATACATTGAAATTACATTTTAATATATAGCGGTGTTATCTCATTAGGTATAAGTGTAACGCCCCGACCCGAGTTACCCAGAGTCGGTGCATTATTACATAACATTGGCATGATCACCAAAGACCAAGTCTTGGAAGACCGATTAGTTTAGTAGTCTTGGAAACACTAGATATATTCATAAGTCTTACATTACCTAATAAAGTAAAAAAAAACTATAACAACATGTTGTCTTCATATCCCTTCATACTATCCCTGCAGGTCATTCATAAATTACGTCTTCACATCCTGTAAAAAATTAAACATTGAAAGGGGTGATCTTAGATGCTCAGTAAGGATAACAATATAGCAGAAAATTTCATAAATAAGCATAAAAATTTATGGCAATGTATAACTAAAACAAAAGCCTTTTTAATTTTAACTTTAGCATATTATAGAAAAGATAAAATGAAATAATTACATTCACTTATTCACATGGATATTCTACTAGTCGAATAATCACATTAAATATCATTAACCACTTTCATAATGATGTAATGCACAATTACAGACTATCATAACCACATAGTCAAGGCCTCGTGCCAAGACTACAAATAAGATTTTCTCAAGGCCTTGTGTCGAGACACTAGTTTGTCTCATGAGACCTACCGATGCATCGAGGAGCTATAGAGGGATCCACCCGTCACTTACTATTTCCAATGCATTCCTCATATGAAAAGTGTGAAACATAACATAAACATCCCTATTAAAACTAGCATACAAAATGTTAATAATTTACTCATAAACCATGAATGGTATAAAAATAGAAAATCCACAGTCGAACATAACTCATTCGATACAATATGGAAGATTGAATTGTATCAGATTAACCTCAATCAAGAATAATGAAGGATATTGACCTAGATTAAAATAATCATCAAACTATAAAGATAAATATCCCCCTTTTTCTTGAAAACATTTAAAAGTCACACTATTTGTCAAGAAGACATTTAAAATAGATTTCTGAATCAATGTGTCCCATACCACTTTTAAACTTTTAAAAGGAATTTTGATTTGAAAACATTAATTTCCATATAAATAAATCCTTAAAACCATTTTTAAAATATAGACATTAATGAAAAATATTTTGAATAATAAATCATTAAAACGTTTTAAAATTATATTTTAGTTAGAGTTCCTAACCAAAAGAGAGACACTTGAATACAAATAATTGAGGTAATAAAAACATTGTAATATCATAAGAATAAATGGATTCATGATATATTGTGTCAAAATACATTATATACACCATATAAAAGTGATTTTGTGTATAACAACAAAGGAGTCTCAATGGAATGTAAATTGAGATGAAATCTCTCACAAAGGTCATATCCTTAGGTTAAGGATAAATCAATGACATAATTATGTGTGAAAAATATAAATACACTAAATATTATTGGATATTCATTTTAAATCAATCAGAGGACATTCACACATATTCTTGTAAAAACAACACCAATGAATTGGATATTTAACTCAACAAATGGAGATTGAGTTAAAATTACTCTTATCAAGTTCATATCGATGACTTGAGATTTACTAATGGATTGATTATTTGTATCAAAATTATATCCATATAAAGGGGAGTGGAAATTATGACATAAGAAAATGAATAGTGATTCCACACATAATCGTGGAGTAAAATAATCAATGAAGTATGCGTAAAGATGAATGAGTGGAAATTGAAATTTCAAATTCCCTTATTGATTTTCTAACTTAAGAAACATACACCCATGAAAGAAGGATCATACAATGATGATGTAAATATACATGAATTAAATTATATTAAACAATTATTACAAACATGGGCAGTACACACACCACATGCAATAAAAAAGTGGTGAACAATGGAAATCTCACAGAATTAAAAGTGAGATTAGAAACACCTTACTTTTTACTTTTTCCTTGGTCAAGGGTAGGTTAGCCTCCTGTATAATGGGGAAATAATTTTTATTGAATTATACAAGAATAATATTCATTAATATGATATCATATATGATCTTTTAACATTTCTTTATTAATAATATCTTAGTATTATCGTCATTTCTGGTGTTAACTTACTTGTTTTCTTTTTTATGTTTTGTTACATAAGTCGTGTTTGTTATGGATAGGTGGTATCTTATTCATATATAGAATGATATCAAGTCCATTAACATTATTTTTAATCATAAAATTAGAATTAGACTTGTATGGATATGATGGGGAATGAATCTCATCGTGTTCGTGGAGACGATAGTCCGTACGTACGAATGAGCGATAATATCAATATTTTGATATTGAAAACATATATAATTAGATGGTATATCATATATAAAAAATTATTATCATTTTATACATATTATTTACATGAATTACACATCATTATTATACCCGACCAAATAATAATGTTTTGAATAACAATTACACCACGACGTGGAGACGGTAAGTCGTACGTACACACATATAGTGACATGTCATTCAAAGGATGGATAGAATACTGAATATAGTTGTAACATTTTTATAATAACATCACAATATATATAAGATACTGGGTTTATTATTTTAGAATGGAAATAACAAAGAAAGAAAAAGTTTAAGACGAAATGAACTTGAAAGAGGGTGGTGAAAACATTACCTCTTCTTCGGGTTCTTCCTTTTGATTTGATCAAAAGGGCTCCTTAGGTTGGATTTATGATAAAAATAATCCCTCTATGTTGAAGTGAGGGAAGTTGAGAGAATATTTGGGCAAGGTTTGGCCGAGCCAAAAGGCTTTGAAGCTGTAAATTATAGAGAAGGGGGAGTACCCTTTTATAAGAGGGGTGAGGGGCACCTTTGGAAAAGCTAGAAATATTATTTTATAATAAATTTATATTCGGTTTTTAACGACTCCAAAGTGGATTATTTAAAGGTTAATGTTGGGATGGGTCTAAATAATTTCAACAAATATATTTTAGACAGGTTTGGATCACTATATCAACCTTATCATTTATATTTAACTCTTAGTTAAATAGTTTGAAATTTGTCATGTCTCTTTGTATTTTAATATTATATAGTTAATAAAAATACTATATACCTCCAAGAGACCCCCAAGTGGTACATTAATGAAACATCTATCATTATATAAGTCCTTTGGCCGAACCTTAGATTTTTAATAATATAATATCAATTAATAATATAATATTTGTTTTAAAAACTATTTTATGTCAATTTTGACACTATTGGGTATTTTTTTTGATGATTTTATAACAGCATTATTACTTCTAAAAAAATTTATATAACAAATATTATTATGTCATATTAACCTAGAAAATTAGTGGAATTCATAAAAAGTCTTAAATTACATTTATTTTTATATTTATAATAACAATTATTTTTATATTTCATTAATTAGGTAATTACTGCATCACCGTTGTGTCAAAAATAAATTAAATTATTTAATGTCTGAAAATTAAAAATAAAATACCATTATATAGGAAATATTATTAAATTTCTGATTAATATTTATAATCGAATTTATCTAATGTATAACCCTATATTAAAAAAAAATTAGTTATTAAACATTGATTTTATCTCTTTTAACTCTTCTTTGAATTAAATAATAATAAATGTTCTAATCTAATTTAAGTGGACCTAAATGATAATATTATATTCCTAAGGTTGTTTGTGGTTGATATATACTTGTCCAATGGAATTAGTACATGTGTTAGGCTAATATTAATATCATTTTTCCCTTAATTACCATATTTAATTTTAATCGTGGTAAATAAAAGTAAAAAGTTACTATTCACCAAAAAAATTCATCTCATTGAATCACATTTTACTCCTTGATATTAACTGTGTCTCTCTAATTTTCGAAATTCCACTCACATAATCGGTAAAATTAAGTTTTATGTGAATTTCCAATTTCTCCTAAGAGGTGGGTAAAAGACGGTGAAAAGTTCAATAAAATATTTACATATCTAAAATTATTCTAAACTAACTCCAATGAATTTCACTTAACATATATAGGTATTATGTATCTATTTTGACTATAATTAAATTTTAAAATAATAAATAATTATTTAAATAAAAATTCTGTTTTAAAATATAACTCAGTGTTTTTTCAGTATTCATAAAAAATTGAATGTTTTCAGACAAATACCAAAAATTCACCCGAAGCTAATTTCGATATTATGAATCCAAAAAATGAAGTCCATATTGAAAGATAAAATTTATAAAATTTCAAAAAGTTGGTATTACTATTCATAAAGGCTAGTTTGATTGGTTGTGGTGTGTGTTAGAACTCGAAGCTGTGTACAACACACGCTACTATAATATTCAAAGAGAAGCGTATTGTGGAAGCTTGCGATGTTACATTCTCCCCTCATTTAAATAATTTCATCCTTGAAATTTTTAAAATTGGGCTTAGGAATATAATGGAAAGTCCCACATCGAAAAAAGAGTCAATAAAACTATCACCTTAAAAGAAAGAAAGAGGTGTACAAGGGTCACCCAAGATAACTCATACTAGGATTCCATGTAGGAAAACATGGATATGGAAGATAAACTAAGTGTCTAGTTCTGATGAAGAGGGATAGAAAACCTGATCAGGAGAAATTTAACAACAAGAAAGCCACAAACATGTGATGGGACAAATAGTCATTAGTTTCCCAATAGGAAATGTGTATGGACAACATTTTTTTTAAGTTACATTACATAAAGATGAGGAATTGATTTACGAGATTGAATAAGAAAATAAAGAGTTATACTTACTTTTTAAGTAGAGTTTCATTCATTAATAAATTTATACCACTAACTCATTTTTTTTAAACGATCAGTATTCAAAAATACTTGGTCACACTGGAAGAGATAGAATAAACTTCTATTGAATCACATGATCCATGAAGGATAAACTATATATTTACCTTGTCTTTAGAGATTAATCAAAACCAAAACAGTTAGTACAAGATTTGATGATCCCACAAAAGGATATTCCTCTAGAGAAAGAAACACTAATCTTAATTTCTAAAATTAAACCAACAATACCCCAAAGTTAAATAAATACAATTCAATAAATATTTTTCCTTAAAATCATTCAATATAATCCAAACTAATATTTAAACCCAAAACATAGAATAATTTGGTTATGTAGTCTTCCACGTTAAATTGTATCTCCAAATGACATCAACTACTCTTAAACTCGCGTACTTAAAAGTAATTAACCTAATCACATATTCTCTATTATAGGTTAATCATTTCTATAAATAACCCAAATCACTATAAATCCAAAATAAAAACCTAGATAAAAATCCACCATTACTCCTCAAATGAAATCCCATAGTATTCTAGTTTCCTTGGGCATATAGTGTTCCCAAAAAAGAAAACATCTTCCAAAATAACATTTATCACTTAATCATCAAATCATTTTCCTATACTAATGGTATTCTTTTGATAAGAAATAAGAACCCAAATCAACTTATTATTTATCAATAAAATCATTTAACTAAAAATAATTAGTCACACTAACCAGGGACTTCACGTAGTCCAGTGGTAGGTGATAAATCCCAATCACACTTTGGTTGTGGGTTCAATTCCCACAGCTTTGTCCAATGAGATGGGTTGTCACACAGTCTGTGTGTTTTCCTTTTTCAAAAACTATATTTTATAACATTACCAAAATGAGAAAAATTCTTCAAAATAACCCTAACATAATTTTAACCAGAAATGTTATCTCGTACCTTGCATTTTCATCCCAAAATATAATAACTTATAATTGCCTCAAACCCAATGATCATATAAAACCAAATGGTTTTCTATAACTATATCCACAAGGGAAAAGATATGTCTTCCTCAAATATCATTCTCACATGGAAAACTGCGGGGTTACAAATAAAAGTAAAAATTATTCCAAAGTAATCCAATCAACAATGAGCACTAATACTTTTAAATATTTCTCCAAAAAATTTATTTCCAAATAGCTTCTTCTTTGACCAAGAAAATATCCTATAGAATAGGGCGTTCAACTGGGTAATGGCCAGGTCCCCTACTTTTATGGAAAATGACTGTAAATGGATTTTTGGGACCATTTTTATTTTCTTCCATAGTACTCTTCATTTTTCCTCGGCAATTCTTCACTTTATGTCCTTCTTTAACACACGTAAAGCATTTCTTTGTTCAGTTGAGACACTTTCATGGGTGTCTCCTTCCACATTTCCTGCATGATGGAAATTTAGGATTTTTTTCTCCATGGTCTCTACTACTAGATCTCTTATCATTCATCACCATTATCTTCTTTTTTGATTCCAGGAGTTGGTTAATATATATGTTGTTGATCTTATTTTGGGAAAACTGAGGTGGCACGAACACGATATCTTTTACGCCTATCAACATTCCATTTTTTTGCTCACATCCACCACCTTTACCACCATGTACATCATTCTCAAAGTTACTATGACTTCCTTGGACTCCAGCCATTGACTAAATCCAGAATTCATTGTGTGAGTAACAATAGTCATTAAATCATTTAGAGAATATCATGACATGATATTATCAATTTGAAACACCTTAGGATTAACCTAGGTCATTTATTCTCATCTTATATTAAAATACATCAAATTGGTTTGTAATGAAAAAGTAAATTATCGTAAGCATATCCCCCATGAGTGTCGTAACCAAGAATGCAGTAAGGCCCGTTGTCATGAACCTGTTCCCATTCGAGTCTAGCTCAAAGCGGTTTTTTCAGGTTTTACCCCTAGGTACATCTATGCTAGAGCCGCCTCTACCTGCTCGTATCCATACAGGGATGTATTGCTCTGAAAACTCCCAGAATATCTACAATACCAAAATTCTAGGAAGTTCTTCTATACTAATCCTCAAATTCCATCTTAGATTTATGTGCTCTAATCAGATTTTATCTAAATATAGCTTCCAAGGTTTGTACTAAACATCCTCTGATACCAACTATAATGCCCCGAACCTAGTTACCCAGAGTTGGTGCATTATTACATAACTTTGGCATGATCACAAAAGATCAAGTCTTGGAAGACTGATTAGTTTAGTAGTCTTGGAAACACTAGATATATTCATAAGTCTTACTTTACATCATAAAGTAAAAAAAACTATAACAACATCTTGTCTTCATATCTTCTTATACTATCCCTGCAGGTCATTCATAAATTACTTCTTCAAATCCTAGGAAAAATAAAACCTTGAAAGGGGTGAGCTCAGATTCTCAGTAAGGATAAAAATATAGCGGAAACTTTCATAAATAAGAATAAACAGTTAAGTCAATGTAAAACTAAAACAAAATCCATTTAAACATGAACTTAAGCATAATATGGAAAAGATAAAATTAAATAATTCTATTTACTTATTCACATGGATATTCTACTAGTCGAATAATCACATGCAATATCAATAACCACTTTCATAATGATGGAATGTATAATGCCATACTATCATAACCACATAGTCAAGGCCACGTGCAAGACTACAAATAAGATTTTGTTAAGGCCTTCTGTCGAGACACTGGTTTTCCTCATGAGACCTACTGATGCATCGAGGAGCTATAGAGGGCTCCACCCGTCTCTTACTATGTCCAATGCATTCCTCATATGAAAAGTTTGAAACATAACATAAACATCTGTTTAAAAACTAGCATATGAAATATCAATACTTTAACAACAAACCCTGAATGGTATAAAACTAGCACATCCACAGTCAAACATAACTCATTCGATACAATATGGAAGATTTTATTATATCAAATTAACCTCAATCGAGAATAATGAAGGATATTGACATAGATTAAAATAATCATCAAACTATTGAGAGAAATATCCCCTTTTTTCTTGAAAACATTTAAAAGTCACACTATTTGTCAAGAATCCATTTAAAATAGATTTTTGAATCAAAGTGTCCCATAACACTTTGAATCTTTTAAAAGGAATTTTTATTTGAAAACTTTAATGTTCATATAAATAAATCCTTAAAACCATTTTTAAAACATGGACATTAATGAGAAAGATTTAGAATAAGAAATCTTTAAAACATTTTAAAATGATATTTTAGTTAGAGTTCCAAACCAAAAGAGAGATATTTGAATACAAATAATTGAGGTAATAAAAACTTTGTAATATCATGAGAATAAGGGGATTCTTGATATACTATGTCAAAGTACATTATATACACCATATAAAATAGATTTGGTGTATAACAACAAAGGAGTCTCAATGGAATGTAAATTGAGATGATATCTCTCATAAAGGGCATATCATTAGGTTAAGGATAAATCAATGACATAATTATGAGTGAAAAATATAAATTAACTCAGTATGATTTGATATTCAGTGTAAATCAATCAGAGGACATTCACACATATTCTTGTAAAAAACACCAATGAATTGGTTATTTAACTCAATAAATAGAGATTTAGTTAAAATTACTCTTATCAAGTTTATATCAATGACATGAGAATTTATCAATGGAGTGATTATGTCTATAAAAAGTATATCCACATAAAGGGGAGTGTAAATTATTACATAATCAAATGAATAGTGATTCCACACATAATCTTGGAGTAAAATAATCAATGAAGTATGCGTAAAGCCGAATGAGTGGAAATTGAAATTTCAAATTCCCTTATTGATTTGGTAACATAAGAAACATAAACCCATGAAAGAACAATCATACAATGATGATGTAAATATACAATAATTAATGTATATTACACAATGAATATAAACATGGGAAGTATACACACCGCATGCAATAAATAAGTGGTGACCAATGGAAATCTCGCGGAATTAAAAGTGAGATAATAAACCCCTTACTTTGTGATTTTTCATTGGTATAGGGTAGGTTATCCCCATGTATAATGGTGAAATAATTGTTATTGAATTATACAAGAATAATATACATTAATATTATATCATATATGATCTTTTAACATTGCTTTTTTAATAATATCTTAGTATTATCGTCGTTTAGGGTGTTAACTTACTCATTTTATTTTATATGTTTTGTTACATAAGTCATGTTTGTTATGTATAGGATGTATCTTACTCATATAAAGAATGATATAAAGTCCTTAAAAATTATTTTTAATCCTAAAATTGGAATTATACTTGTATGGATACGATGGGAAATGAAACTCATCGCGTTCATGGAGACGGTAGTCCGTACATATGCACGAGCGATGATGTCATTCTTTTGATATTAAAATCATATATAATTGGATGTTATATCATATATACAGAATCATTATCATGTTATACATATTATTTACATGAATTACACATCATTATTATACCATCCAAATAATATTGTTTTGAATAATAATTACACCACAGCGTGGAGACGGTAAGCCGTACCTGCGCACGTATGGTGACATGTCATTCAAAGGATGGATAGAATACTAAATATGTTTGTATAATATTTATAATAACATCAAAGTATATATAATATACTGGAGTTATTATTTTATAATTTAAATAACAATGAAAGAATAAGTTGAAGAAGAAAGGAACTTGAAAGAGGGTGGTGAAAACATTACCTCTTCTTCGGGTTCTTCCTTTTGATTTGATCAAAAGGGCTCCTTAGGTTGGATTTATGAATAAACCAAGGCCTCTAGGTTGAAGTGAGGTCAGATGAGAGAATATTTGGGCAGGGTTTGTCTGAGCCAAAAGGCTTTGATGGTGTAGAGTATAAAGAAGGGGGAGTACCCTTTTATAAGAGGGGTGAAGGGAACCTTTGGAAAAACTAGAAATATTATTTTATAATAAATTAATATTCGGTTTTTAATGGCTCAAAAGTGGATTATGTAAAGGTTAATGTGGAGATGGGTCTAAATCCTTTCAACCAATAGATTTTAGATAGGTTTGGGTAACTATATTAACCTTATCATTTATATTTAACTCTTAGTTAAATAGTTTTACATATATGATGTCTCTTTGTATTTTTATATTATATAGTTAATAAACTTACTATATACCTCCAAGAGACCCAAAAGTGGTCCATTAATGATACACCTATCATTATATAAGTCCTTTGGAAGAACCTTATATTTTTAGGAATAGAATATCAATTAATAATATAATATTTGTTTTAAAAAATATTTTAAGTCAATTTTGACACTATTTGGTATTTTGTTTTGGATAATTTCATAACATCATTATTACTTTGAAAAAAATTATATAACCAATCTTAATATTTCATATTAACCTAAAAAATTATTTGAATTCATAAAGAGTCTTAAATTATATTTATTTTTATATTTATATTATCAATTATTTTAATATTTCATTAATTAGGTAATTACTGCATCAACATTGGGTTATAAATAAATTAAATTATTTAATGTCTAAAAATTATAAATAAAAAACAATTATGTAGGAAATATTTTTATATTTCTAATTAATATTTATAATTGAATTTATCTTATGTATAACCCTATATTAAAAATGTTTTAGTTATTAAACAATGATTTTATCTCTTTTAACTCTTCTTTGAATTAAATAATAATAAATGTCCAAATCTAATCCAAGTGGACCTAAATTATAATATTTTATTCCTAAGGTTCTTTTGGTTGAGATACACTTGTTCAATAGAATTAGGACATGTGTTAGGGTAATATTAATATCATTTTCCCCTTAATTACCCTATTTAATTTTAACTGTGGTAAATAAAAGTAAAAAGTTACTATTCACAAAAAAAATATTTTCATCTCATTAGACCAAATTTTACTCTTTGATATTAACCATGTCTTTTGGATTTTTGAAATTCCACTCACAGAAGCTATAAAATTTTGTTTTATTAGAATTTCCAAATTCTCTTTGGAGCTGGGTAAAAGACGGTGAAAAGTTAAATAAAATTTTTACATGTCTAATATTTTCTAAACTAACTCCAACTAATTACATTGAACTTATATAGGTATTATGTATCTATTTTTACCTTAATTAAATTTAAATAAAAGAAATATTTATTTAAATAAAAATTCAGTTTTAAACTATAACTTAGTGTTTTTTCACTATTCATATTAAATTGAATGTTTTCAAGAAAAATACCAAAAATTCACCCTACGCTAATTTCAATATTCCAAATCCAAAAATGAAGTCCATTTTGAATGATAAAATTTAGGAAATTTCAAAAAATGGGTATTACTTTTCATAACGGCTAGTTTGGTTAGCTATGGTGTGTGTTTGAACTCAAAGTTGCATACAACACATGATACTATATTATTCAAAGAGAAGCATACTGTGAATGCTTGGTGTGTTACACGAAGTTTGAAATATATACAGGTCACAAAATCCCCAAGTATATATTCACACCAAAAAAATCTAAATATTTGTGAATGATGATGGTTAGTGGTGATCATGGACTATGACTACTCAATCAACAACAATATTTGATAATAGAATAATTTCTTAGAAGTTATATGTATAAAGGATCCATCAACTTTATCATTTATTATAATTGAGAGGGATATTATCTTCTTATATTTGGAAAGGATAGACATAGGAATCATAATAGAGTTAACATCATAAATCTTTTGAGATATCATTACTTAAACATCCCTTATGAATATGTTAAAGGATGCTTAGTGTGATGATGTGGGAATTCAAAAGAATGTGGAAACTCTATAAAATGGTAAATACTACAAGTTAAATGTTAATAAAGAAGGATTTTTATGATTTGGCTAACTACTTTGTGTATAATAAAATCCTGAGTTAATGATGGAGTTTTTGGATGAATCACATAGTACTACCTTCTCAATCCACCAAGGAAGTGCAACGATGTTTCAAGATCTCTATGTGAACTATTTGAGGGAAAATATGAAGAAGGATATTTTGGAGTATGCATCAAGTTTTTTAGTATGTCCGCAACTGAAAGGGGGAAGAAAAAACACAAGGGGATGATACAACCATTACCCATTAATACAATAATATTTGAAAATGTCACCTTGGAAATTATCACTAGACTTCCAGAGAGATCGAGAGTGATTAATTATATATGGGTAGTGGTGGATTATCATACAATGAGTACACACTTCATTTTGATTTCAGAGGATTTCACATTTGACCAACTAGAATGAATATACATTAGAGAAGTGATAAAGATGGATGGAGTACCACTATCAATTGTATCTATATGAGACCCCCAATTTACCTCCATGTTGTATAAGAGCCTGCATAATTCTATAAGTACTGTGTTGAACATTGGAAAAAATTATCACCCACAAACTAATGGTCAATCTGAGAAAACTATATAGAATATTGAGTGGTGGTTTAGAACATTATTGATAGATTTCAAAGAAGGATGGGACCAATATCTCCCCCTAGTTGAGTTCTCATACAATAAAAAATTTCCCTCAAGAATTCAAATGGATTCTTATTGAATCCATTTTTTGGGAAGAGGTTCCAAACACCTATCAATTAGGATGAATTTGGGGAAAAACAACTAGGCCATAAAATTGTTGAAGAAATAGTGTAAAATATTATGACCATTTATCTTCACATAATTGCTACATATAATTTACAGAAGAGCTATGTTGATCATCATCGATGAGACCATGATTTTGATGTTGGAGGCATGTTATTCCTTCACATATATCCCTAGAATAATATAATGAGATTTTAGAAGAAATGAAATATTTTTCCATGATACATTGGCCACTTGGATATCCTCGATCGCAGTAGTGGCCTATAGATTATCACTCCCACCTAACATCTCTCAAGTACGTGAGTTATTTCTTGTATCCCTATTGAGAATGTAAATTATAGACCCATAATGTGTACTCAATCTAGAAGTTTTTCATTATGGAATTGTCTTTTTTAAGATGATAATCTGGTGGAAATATTTGATCGCATAGAAAATTTTCTTCTAAATAAGACAAGGAACCATTTCAAAGTGTTATAGAGAAACCACATGTTTGAGGATATGATTTAAGAACTCAAGGAAGTGATGAAACATAGTTAATTGTGTCTATTTTGGTGGGGGAAACAAAAATTATTTGGGTGAAATTTCAAAAGGTTGGATGATTGTAATAACCCTAACTATATTAAATAAAATTACCGTTTCTGATTTAATTAAATGTCTTATTATGTAATATGGTTATAGAAAATACATGAAAATATTTATTTTTATTAAATCCTATTTGATTTAAATTACAGTTAATAATCTATAGAATTGATAAAATATCTATTGAATAATGATCTCAAGATTAGTATATATATATATAGTGTTATAACAAATCAAATTGACACAAAAAAAGGAAGTGATGGCCTAAATAAGTAGGACCATACACTATGAATCCCATTTATCATATATTATTAGGGGTATAGATTTACTAGGTTTTCCCATTGAAAAATCCTAATAATAGATCCATAAAATATAGTGTTTATTAAATATAAATGATTATAAATTTCTTATGAATCCAAATGTAATTTTTATAATGGTTTGAAAACCGTTATTATCAAGAAACCCAACATTTAAATTAAATGCCTGTATTTATAAAGAAAGTGTAAATTCACATTTTAAGAAAAATATTTTGTTAAAATGAATATTATTTATAGAATAAGAAATTTAAAATTATTAGATAGTGATTTTTTTCAAAATTTTCATAGACATTCAAACTCCTATGTAAAAATTAAATACCGTATAAATAAAAATTTTTGTATTTTGTCAAAATAATGACCCAAAAGTGATGTAATAAATATTATAAATTGTATCCACCAAAAAATATATGGTTTCCATTTCTAATGATGTGATTTTATGTTTATTTGGTTGATTTTCTGAATCCCTTATAAAGTCTCTATTAACCATTACTTTATTTTATGATTTTACCAAATAATTCTCAATATGAGAGCAATGTGATTTGATTATCCATGGCGTTCTCCCTGGTATATAATTCTGCATATCGATAATCAAAAAACAATAAAATTAATAAAAATATAACACATTAGAAATTTGAAACTCATGTTCCCTACTGTAACACCACATGATTTTTGTAATTATTTTAGAGTTTATTTAATCATTTCAATATTCTTCATTTAAAAAAACTCTAAATATAACTTCTGTAATATGAAATGACCAAGTTATTCTTTCCCTATATTCAAAAAATATGTGTCTTTCACTACATGAAACACTTATATTACCTCATTATATATGAAACACTATGTTTGGATTATGTTATACAAAATCTAGAGTTCCTTCAAAATCATGAGTTACAAGCAAGATATAGTTTTAAAAAAGAACAATTTACAAATAATATTCTCGATAAAATGTTATTTTAATTACCACCTAGGAATTGAAATAGAAATTATGAATAAAATTACCTAAAATGTAAAATTTTTATAAAAACAAGTATATGAAATGAAACCTAGGTAGTCAATTAGATAGAATATAATGTATGAACCATTTTAAAATAAATAAATCCCATTTCCATGAAAATTATTTTTTAAGTAAAAAAACAATTTTATCTTAATAAATATAAAAAAAATATTAGTGAATGATTTTAATATAATTTTAATATAATATATTAAATAATTTTTTTGGCACTTATCCAAAATATCTTATAGGAATAAGATAAAAATAAATATTATCTTGTGAATAGAAAATGAATTTTCCAAAAAATAAATTTTACCACCTTTTAATGGTGCCCTAATTTTAAATCAAATCATTGAAACATTTATAATTTTTATTTTCATAAATTCAATTCATTTTGGAATGTGTAATACAAATTTTTACCTTTGGTAAATTTTTTATTTTTTCTGAGAATATTCATTTTTGGTTGAATTGTGAAAATACTAAATTTTAAAAAAAATACATTTTTATTATAATCTACTGATATATTTAAATTATATTTTAATATTTTTTTAAAGTGTTATAAATAAAACTTTTACATCAAGATTTATAATTTATGTCTATGAAAAAAATATTATATATAAATTGGATATAAAAAAATTAAATCTTTTGATCATTTTCACTTTAAAGGTTTCCTTCAAGACAAATCTATGAGGTTCATATTATATTAATTTATTCTAATTCTATGTGTAAAATTTTGAAAAAATTATTCTATATTTTTAATAATTATAATTTATAAGGTATAGTATGGTCAAAATAAATATTGACAATAAATTATAGTGTAATAAATTTAATTTTATTATAGTTATTAAGGAAAAAATTTATTACATAGTGGTTTAACATTAATATTAAGATGGAAATGTACAATAAAATTTTACCAAAAATATTTTATGTCCATATTGAGACCATATTACCAAATGCTTTATTATTTATGAGTTAGTGGGACATTACTCAAAGAATGTGACCTATATAATATGATAAGTTAGAAAAAACACAAGAAACGAACCATCCTTAACTGTATTATTTATATACCCCTCGAGTTATGGATGAAAAACCACATTAGTTAAGAGATACGAATAAATTTGAAATAAAATTTATTTTTAGCAATCATATTAATTAAATTATATTTTTTTAGAGATGAATTTTTTAGTTTAACTCTTTATGGAATGTCAAAAGTAGTAATTATTTAGATAATAATTATAAAAAATAAATGGTAATAAAAATATAAAAAATTGAAGTGAATTGACTGAATTATTGTATTTAAATTTTTTTTATGCATATATCATGGAAATATGGTGTAAAATTAATAAAATTAAATTAAAAACAACTCTTTTAAATTTTGATATTTAAATTTTGTAAATAATGTCAAAATTTACATTAATGTTATTTTATAATAAATGATATTTTATTAAAAGATCTAAAATTTTGAAAAAATAAAATATTTTTCCAAATAATTTTTAATGTTAATAAAAAACAAAATATGGTATATTAATAGTCTAATTTTTCTTTTATAATGAAAATTTTGTCCTTTAAATAGTAAAAACATCGTTAGTACAGTTCAATTGAATGCACTCTTTTTTCCTGTTACAAGTGCTAGTTTTAAAATTAATTTCCAACATTCATGTGATTTATTATTTTTGTAAATTATATTTAATTATTATAACTAATAGGTTATATATTTTCAAATAAATGTAACTTTAATTTATTATTAATGGTAAATTTACATAGGTTAGAAGAATAGTAACCTTAAAAACCCAAAATGATAAAAGTGGGGAAACATAGATGTTATGGAACAAAAATATAAAAAAAACTTAATTTTTATGTTGGATTTTTAATTGAAGATTCATCCTATTAAATAATTTAATTATCCATTTTTTATGAACTTTAGATAAGGGATACCTCCCAATAGTGTTTAACTTTTGGTATTTACAAGAATACCACCCCTCCGCCTCTATAAAAGGTATTCCCTATTGTCATTCATCACTTATATCTATCTAATATGAATTCTCAAAAACCTATTAAAATAATCTCCCTTGTTATATACATTAATTATATATTCATAAAATCGGGATTAAATCCATCCATGGAATCAATTTCTTTGTAAACAAAAGGTGTTTCGCAATTAAGAGGTATCATATTTCAACCAAAACGTTTGAATGATTTTCATTATCCCCCACTCATGGTTGGGAATTATGACTGAAATGGTATTTTTTATATGATATATATTATTTTTTTTATTATTCTTTTATTATTATATAAATCATACCTTTATGGTTTCCATTTTGTGTAAATATGATAACTTCATTTTTGGACGTGTGGAATACCCCCTCTTCAAAGTGATGTGATTCACTCACACATTACATGGAATGTATTGAGGATGAGTTTAGTAATTTTAGGTAATATATTTTAAATATTAATGATAATATATATATAGTCCATTTACATTTTTTCATTATGAAAATAAAACAAAAATAATGTTTATGTGTACCTACAACCTACCATATTCATAAACCATGTATTACATTTTATATTTAGAAATTTTATAAATTATTATAAAAAAATTTATATAGAATATATATGATATTTAAATAATTATTTAAATTATTTAAATAATTATCTAATTATATAATTAATAGGATCAGTAATAATAATTCAAAACTTATATGAAAAATAAAAAACATATTACCCCAAACGTAACATTAAAATGAAATTATAAATAAACATGTAATTTGATGTCCTAAAAATTTATATATAGTATAATATATAATAAAATCATTACTTGGTAGATTTATAATATAAATGTACTTATTATACATGAGTTTCTAACATGTACGAAAAATTAAACAGTTAAGGTATGTGTTTTCTTACCTCATTTTTTTAGATATATTCTATATTCAACACTTATTTTGTTGTGTGGTGTATATAAATACTTATAAAATTTTATATATTTAATTAAATTTATTAAATGAAAATAAATTTTTCAATTAGTTTTATTTTTTTTGTAATCACATGATTCAAAATTTACTCATGTATTAATGGTATTTCTAGTATAACTTTTATTTATTAGAGACTTATTCCTTATTCAAAACTCATTTATTTTGTGTTGTATATGAAATAACAAAGAATTTATTCTATTATTATATATATATATATATATTCATTTACATTTACATATCAATTTTAAGTTATGTCTTTCATGCGTTTTATGATTAAAAATTACCAAATATGAAAATAATTTTGTCTTAATTTTCCTTCTTTGAGATACACTCCATTTAATGAACCTATATTCTTCTATGGGGAGTATATAATTATTTTTGACATGATATATCATGAATATTATTCTTTTAATTATATAATAAGTTACATTTAATGTTATTCTCTCATTGGTACCATGGTTTAATTTTACCAATTACATAAGAGTTTATTTCTACAACCTGAACATTTTTCAGAATTGATTAAAATTATGCACCCATTGATGAAATTTTAAGATAAATATATCATGTAGTCTCATGAATTTTATTATAATTTCATTAATAATTATATAATTTGGTATTGATCTTGTTCTCCACCAATTTTTTCCTATTGATGATTAAGAAAACATCTATAAGAAAACAAACAATATTTTTCTCTTCAATTTGAAATCAATTTCATTGAAAAAACATATTTATAAAGAGGTTAAAAAAATGATTTTAAGTTATATTTTAAAATTATTTTGCAATAAAAGGATCTCATTATTTTCAAATATTCTTTTACATGTTTTATATATTTTTATAATGAAATTGTTTTCCAAATGTTTTCAATATTTCATCAAATGTTGTGAAACAAATTTTTAAAAGAAAAATATTTCCAAATTGCATTATGTTTTAATAATTTTTCTTAAATGTGGAAAATATATTTTCATTAATAAATGTTTTTAAAAAATTCAATTTATTTATTTGATGAAAATCATTTTTGAAAATGTTTTATTAAGGGATTTTTAATGAAAGGATATTTTACTTAAGATTATTGATATTACAAAACCTTTCTCTATCTAAGAAGACAAAATTTTAAATATTTTATGATGTACAAGAGATTTGATAAAAGGGAACATTATTATTTTTAGTTGAATATTTTATGCTAATGGTTAATGTTTTTTTATAAAACGTTATTCCCATCTATGGGTTATATGATTTTGAGCTTGGCTTCATTTAATGGGTTATTATATGATGAAATAAATAAGAATCAATTATCTTCTCTATTGGTTATGATATGATGAAATTTTTCTTATCCCCATTTCATTTCATGTGTTATGATATAATTATTATGAATGTTTATTTTTATGGGTCTTAATATCAATAATGTTTTATTTTCTTATAGAACATCTATGTATGATTTTATTATGTGACAGTTGCGACCAATATCTCACACTAATAGATTAGATAAAGACATATATCTAATGAGATAATGATGAGAAACATATTGATAGCCTTTTCATACAATGGGAAATAAGTGTGTACAAATACATAATTGGAAAATGGTGACCAGTCCTAAAAAAATAAATAGGTGTGTCCTGATCCTTACTGAGAAACAAGTGTATCTTAATACACTATAAGAAAAAACTGTGTCCTGGTCCAATTTATTAATGGTTATGGTAGTTAAATTTTTTTATTAAATGGTTTCATATATGTATGATGGTTCAATAATATTTTGACATGAAATTTATGATCCAGGATCGATTTATAATGATTTATAATCCTTAGGATTCATTTATTTTAACCTGCCAATCTTTATTAGATGACTCAAGTGCATATTCTTTGATATGAAAGGTATGATATTAAAATGATATTAATATTATCAAGTTATTATTATATATCTCCTTTTTTTTCTCTTACTAGTCATCTATGTTATCCCTTTCTTATTTTTTTCCCCCGGTCAGGAATATATTTTTTAGTAGAAGTATATAGTGGTGGATAATTGTGGGAATCATTGAAGATATTTCACAACATTGGAATATTTTTTCCATGTTTCCAAAGTCTCTAAAATAATATATCCCTAAATAATATACTATTGTAATGTGATAAATATTCATCTAAATTAAGGTAACATCCACATCCATTATGCATGGATAAATATGGTTGGTATCAAAAAAAAGTTATAGTCATCCATAGGAAACTATGATGAGAAAACATAGCGAGGTCCCTATGGATATTTTAGGGCTTTTTCATGGTATGTCTCTATGGATAATCTCAATGTATCCTATAATTTAAAAAGGTAAAAAAATTATGCATGATATATGAAATGTTCTATCAGAATGTGGTTTTTTGGTATGATAAATATTACTCACACTATGATTTTAGGTATTAGTCAATGGAGGGAACCAGAATATATTGGGTTAACTTTTAATGTTTTAAATGTAGAATTTTTGGGAATTATGAAAATCAATGTACTTAGTGGAAATCTAATGAAGATAATTGGGATGGTCAGAGAAGTATTGGTTATACTAATGAGGATAAAGAGAGGATGAATAACGTGTGAATAGTATGAGATGTTCTAATATTATTGATTATAAAAAAATATATGAAGAATGATTAAATTAATTTTGTGGAACCTTAAGACACGATTCAAACTTTATATTTAATTAATGAGGTATTAAAAAATACTATTTTGAATCCTAAACAGTGGTTTAGGAATAAATATGTATAATTGAAGTGCATATGTATTTCAATTCAATAATTTTGTTATATGAATAATGACTTATAAGTTTCCTATTAAGGATTTTAATAAATAGATTGATTTTCTTATGACCAATAATGGTGATGTAATGTAAAGGTGATATTTGGGTTAATTGAAAGTATCCCTAAATTTGTTCCAAAATTTGATAAAATTGGATTTAACTAAGATAAATAATATTATCAATGAAGTCAATTAAATAGTAATAGTTACAATGGACTGAAAATGGATTTATTTACAATGGGTTATATGCACTCATGGATAGATTTTATTGAATATTTGTAATAAAGGAATATATATAATAAACATTGGATAAAGGGAAAACTCATGTGTTCAATAAGGATTTATGGTAATTCTTGTTATTACCATGTTTTAAAAGAATACATAGTAATGGTATTCACATATTTAATATATAATAAATAAGATATAATTTATGATATAAAAGGTAATAGTGATAATATTTTTTAAATAATTTGTTTGACTTTATTTTTAAAATTCAGTACATTTATCTTTCTGATGGGTTATAAAGTTAAATATTTATGGAATGGTTTATGATAATAATCGGATGATATTTTAGAATTAATGTTTTATCTCTCCATATAAGGATTTAATAATATTGGATAACTTTTTATAACCTTTTTTATGATAAAGATAGATATAATAACATATAATTCAATTTCTGAATCTCATGATCTGCTAATACTTCCTGAATGAAAGATTCGCCTTTATTTCGTAGTTTAAGAGATGAGGTGGAAATCAAGCAAGTAATAACCAAAGGGATAGATTGTGCATATGAAAAGGATTAAAATAATGTGTGTAGATTTCATTATGTACTTATATATTAAAATAATACCTCAAATATATAAAAATGGTGTTGGAAAAGATTTATCCTAACACATTCATTTCTATAGAACCAGTGCTCTTATAATTCAACATTGATTTATTATTTTGTGGCCTTTGGTTTTCCATTGATCAATCTGTTTTCCGTGATTAGTAGTATTTATAAATATCAATAATTATTTATACATTTCATGCATGTCTAATATTCACTCCCAACATGCATTCCCATATATTGATAACTTGTTATGAGTTACATTTTGAAATCATTATTGTTATAACTATCTTTTCTATAATGATATTTTAATATTCAATTTTTATGATTAATATTTATATGATAGGAACATTAAATTATTAAACTATTGATTTTCCAAATGAATATTGAGGGTTATATTAATTTTAAGGGGGGTAGATTCTTAAAACCTCATATTTTGTCAATTTTTTCCATATTAATTATTATTTTTAAATATTCTTCATTTCACATTGTATTGAATATATCTTGTGTCATATAAAATCACCATGATATATTTTCATTATAGAAAAAAATACTTAATATTGCACTATAGGTGACACTATGATTGGATTTTGATGCATGCAACACTATTTTTTCCTTGTGTTACACAAAATTTAGAGTTCCTTCGATAGGCTGTGTTACATGCATGACCAAGTTTTACAAAACTAAAATGTAAAATAAATATTATTATTAAATATTATAAGTGTAACCACATAGATATTAGAATAGAAATAAAAAATAATATTAAATAAATATGGAAAAAAATATTTAAAAAATTATGTAAAATGAACCCTTTTATAATCAATTAGATAGATAATATTTTATGAACGATATGAAAATAAATAAATTTTTTTTCTAATAAAAATATTTTTCTATTTAAAAACACCATTTAATCTTAATAAATTAATAAAACCAATCTCGGTGAATTTTCTAATAAAATTTATATATTATATATTAAGACAAGTTTTTTTAGACTCATGAAACATATTTGATAGGAATAATAGAAGTATAAATACAATTATATTAATAAAATATGTATTTTTCAAAAAGGTAATTTTATCATCATTTAATAGTGAAACAATTTAAAATATAAATTTAGAGAATTTTAAATTTTATTTTAAAAAATTAACAATATTTTTGATACCTGAATATGAAAATTTACTTTGGCTTTGTTTTTTGTATTTTTTTTGTGAAGTTTCATTTTTTGAGGTATACTGAAATAGCACTGAATTTTAATTTAAAAATATCTTTTATTATAATTTATATTTATAGATAAATTATATTTTAATTTGGTTTAAATTGGTAATTAGATAATTATTACATCAAATATTATATTTTAGTTCATACAAAACAATTTCACATTGAAATTGGATATAGAAAAATTTCCATATATTGAACATTTTTCCTAAAAAACATGTTTTCATGAAATGTATGTGGGAGTGATTTCAAATTAATTTCTACCACATAGATGGTTATATTTTTGGAAAAATTGATTCCTAATTTAGAATCAGAAAAATTTATAATTTATAGTAATGTAATATATTTTTATTAATAAAATGTTTATTGAAATTAATTAAAATTTATTACAATGATTGAGTTAAAAATTTGATTACATATTTGTTAAACATTAACATTATGAGAAAAATGACATTGAAATATGTCCAAAAATCCATTTTATGACCTTAAATTGACAATATACCCTATTCTTTCAAATTATATTAGTTATTATTACAATATTCTTTGAAAGATACATGTATAATAAGTTAAGTAAGGAAAAAGGTAAAAAAGAAACCTTTCTTACAATTAAAATATATAATTCTTTGAGATATGGACAAAAAATCACCTTGGTTTAGTTTAACACAATATTTTGAATGGTAAGAGAATTTTTTTAATCAAAATAATTTATATTTAGTTTTTTAAATTGTTATTTGTTATGAACTACTTATGAAATGAAAAATTGAATAATGATTTATTAAAAATTAAATAAAATAAATGATACTACAAATAATAAATGTGATATAAATTGATTGAATTATTTTCCTAATTTTTTTATTGAAAAATATATCATTTTAAAAAGTTTTGAAATTGATATAATCAAATTTCATATTTTACTTCATATATTTATATTTAAATTTTAAATATCATTTCAAAATTGATATTGTTGTTATTTTATTATAAATGTTATTTCCATTAAAAAATTAAAGTATAATAATTATAATATAATCGTTAAAATGATTTTAAAATGTTAATAAAAATAATATATGGTAACTTAATTGACCAAATGATCTATTATAAAGAACATCCTCACCATTAAATAGAAAAAACATCATTAGTACGATTATGGTTAAAGTTGTCTTTTTGAGCATTTCATGTGCTTTTTTTAATGTAATTTCCATCAAAAATAGGATTTTTTTATAAAAAAAATATATATTAAAAATATAATTTAGTTGGTTTGTATTTTCTAATAAATCTCAAACAAATTTATTCTTAATGATAAAATTACTTAGGTTAGGAAAATATATACCTTAGAAAAAACCAAAATGATGAAAATGGGGAAGCTTAATTGTTAAGGATCGAAATTATAAAACTGCACTTATTTCAATGTTTTATAGGGTTTTATAACTAATAATAACCCTTTAATAAATTATTTTATCCATTTTTATGAACATGTGAAAAGGGAGACATCCAAATGTTGTTTACCTTTCGGTATTTAAATGAGTGTCACTCCTCCTTTTGTATAAAATAAACCCATTCATCCCCATTCCTATATCTATCAGGTCACTTTGGATCATACAAACTCGGACCAGATATGTTAAAAAATTATATATCTTAATAATAACTCCCTAAGTCATAAATCCAATCAAGGTGGCCCTTAGGTGTTGACCCAAAGAAGATACCCAATGAAGTGCTAACATCCTTCAACAAGAACATTAATTTGATCTTCATTATCTACCACATCAATACTTATTTTTCCATTAATATATAATAAAATAATTGTCATAAAAAATAATTATTATTTATTCTAATGGTTCGACTTATACCCACGCATACATCAATCATATGGGTAATAAACTTACTGTTCATGTGTACGGCGAACAACCGCACCATGAAAAGATGTTTTCCATTTTTCCATTACCACCCATCATGGTATTGAATTATAATGTAAATACATATTTAATATGATATATATGATTATAATGATGTATTTATTCTTATATAATTATTATATTAAACATTCTATCATGATTTCCATTTTTTGTAAATACGATCACTTCGTTTTTTGACGTGTGGACTACCGCCTCCTCAAAGCGATGTGATTTGTTCAAACATTCAATGGAATGTGTAAATAATGGGTTTAGTAAATAAATTTTCAATATATTAAATTATAATGGTACTGTAAAAAATATATATATGAAATTTAATTTAATTTTTTCAACATGACATTAAAAAACAACCATCGTTCATGCGTACGTCTAGTTTACTGTCTCTATAAAAAGTATATTCTATTTTATATTTCTATATTTTATATATTATTATTAATATTAATAAACTGAATATATATGAGTCATACATTTTTTTTTAATTCTTTACACAAGTAAATAATTATTCATGAAATATGATCAAGAATGAGAGGTCAAAACATATATGAAAAACAAACCAAATATTACCCGAACTGTAATATTAAGATGAATTTTTTTATAAACGGCTTATATAAAGTCATAATAAAATAATATATTGCATGATGTATAATAATTTGGTTATCTATATGATTCGAAATATACGAATACATATTATACAAGTGGTTTGAAAATTTACAAATAAATTCAAGACATAAGATAAGGTTTTTATCATCTCACTTGCATTTACCTGAGACACATGCTATATTAACCACTAATAATATTTGTGTGGTGTATATAATTTCCAATGACATGTTTTATCATGAATTAAACTTATTTAATTATGTGAAATGTTTCAATTTATGTTTTTATTTTACAAATCATATAATGTCCCAGGTTTTCAAACAAGGATATTAGATTTTTTTAGATTAAAATTCAATATATTAAAAAAACACATTCTTAAAGACAATATATGTTTAGTTTCCTTGAGAACATGGAATCAATTCTTATAATATTTTTAATGATATTAAAAATATCTGATAAATGACATCCCCTTTATGAATCCTACTTAAAACAATTCTTCATAACATGTGAAATTGAAACATAAGAAAGGGTGAGCTAAGATGTTCAGTATGGGTAAATATGGAAGATACGTAAGAATAAAATAAACATTATTGTATAAAACATGGGAATATATTTTTTATATCATACCATACATATCAAATATTATTTATGTGATTTAAGGAATAATTATTGGTTATTCATAATAAATGAAGCATAGGATAATAATACCGCAGGTGTCGTGAGAGTATAATAATGGTAGAAGCGATGGAATATGTGGAATATTTGTAATCATATAATATATTAAGTCAATGATACCTACCAATAAATTCAGATTATGTTATCATTTTTATAATCACTCGTGCACCTAATTCGAAATTGGGATGACCTCTTATGTACCTTTCAATTTTGGGTATAGGATGACCTCTAGTGTACCCTCTTGTTATGGGCTTGGATGGCCTCCCATATACCCTATTATTATGTGATTAAGATGACCACTCGTATACCCATATAGCTCATATAAAATTTATCATTACCTAAATCAATTGATGGTGATATAGTTCACACCAATCACATAATAAAAACCATATATACATGTTATATAATAAAATATGTCAAATCAAAACTCATGGAATCAAATTTGTTTCATAAAAACATCCATTCATAACATACCCAATGGGAATGAAATATGGATGATAAATTAAATTACATCATAAAAACTAATCAAAAATAGGAATAATAGGGCTGGTGTCATTAATTAATAACAAATTTTAATGATATATAACATCAATAAATTTTATCTTTGATAGAATATAATTTTTAGATATGAATATCATTTCTTCTTTGAATACCTTTTCATTTCCTAAAATTGCATTTAATTTTTTTTAAAATAATTATTTAAAAATATCATTGTATGATTTTATGTGAAGATTATGTGTGATATTTAATCACAAAATCATAAAAATTTATCTATTTAGTATAAGTTAAAAAACATTCCTTTAATAATTTTTTAGAAAAACATACAAAGTACCTCGTTTAGAAAGAAAAAAAACAGAACATTCAAAACATTTAGTAAAAAATTAAAACAAGATTAAAAGTAAAATTAAATATTAATAGTATAATTGTAAGAACAATTTTTATTTCTTTTATAAAACATGAAAATAGAGGATAAATATTCCACAATATATATTTTAAATGAAATAATCCTAAATATTGACTAGATTTTGGAATAAATTTTTATCACATTATAATCAGTATAATTGAATTCCCATGAAATAAAAAAATTATATTGATGTTATAATACCATAATATACTTAATAATACTCATAAAAGAAATTTGTGGGTGGTATATACAACAACCACACAAAACTGAGACAAAGACACCTTACATTACGTCTTGACATTCATCGTACATGATAAAAAATCCATTATAATAACTATTTGTTTATTATAAATATAATATATAATCATATTCATATATAAAATACCATATGTTATTTACTTATAATTTTATACTATTCACTTACTAACAATTGTATGTTAAATTTCAGTTTTTGGGTAATAACCACTTTGCCTAGTACATGTTCGATTTTTTTATCCTTATTCCTCTTACATAGTTCATGTTTTCATAAAATACAAGATGAAAAACATGATATAAATATCTTGTATATGATCAATATATATTTATTATTAGAGATTCATAAATGTTTTAGGTAGAATATAAAATACACCGTTCATGGAAATAGTTGGGTGTATTACACATTAATGATATTTTTGTTATCTTATCATCTTAAAAGAAAGAAAATTATATGATATATTATCATTAAAGAAATTTGGATGTTATTAATATCATATATATTATAAAAATTCATTCTCATACGTATGCATGTGTGGCGTTATCTATTCCCAAAAGTTTAAGTGGTAGAAATGTACATATGATATTATCATTCCAGAAGGCTACTTATTTCATAAATATAATCTATAAAAATAAAACCTATCATAATCCCCTCTCATTAGATATTGTTATGTAAAATTAATTCTATCGCTATGGAGAGAAGGTAAGCCTTTATTTATTCATGAATGGTATATTCACTTCTTGTTCAGTGGGACATGAGATGTATAATTGTGTAATCATAAAAATAATAACATTTCAAAAAATTAAGTATAAAAGTTTTATTATTTTATTTTATATATCATAGATATATATGAGTTATGAATGATTATAAAAATAGAGTTATCAGTTAGATAGATTACATATTCTTCAAAATGGATCCTTTAGATATCCTATAACAGGCTCAATATTTAGTATTTAGGGAGTACAAAAATTTCTATATTGTGTATAGGGAATAGGAGAAGATAATTTCCAATAGTTTTCTCTACAATTATTTCCCAATTTGTTTAAATGGGACGAGTGATGAGGTTTTATTTATAATGAAAGTGTCTGTCACTTTCTAGAATTTCACAAAATATTAATTAATAATGAATTAAATATCAATAAAAACAGATAAAATTGAAAATTAATTCCAATATAATGTGGGATAGTGTGTAATCCCATCATAAAATTTTTTTATTGATGTTTTGTTTTAATTTTAAACTATATATTTTTCATTAAAATTTTTTAAACGTATATTAATTTTAACTATGGTAACAACATTTTCCATATTTTAAGGATGATAATTTTACATATAAAGAGTAAATTAGCATAAATTGTTAATTTATGATATTTGAGACCATTAGATATATTTTTTCCCTCTTTATTTTTTACAAGAATTTAAACTAATTGAATAAAATATTATTTTCATAATATACTATTACTGTCAATTTTGACACAATTCCTTAAATTGACTTTAAGAAAATGAATATGTCATGAACCATCCCCCGAGGCCCATGTCATGACTACTCGATACCCACCTTCCATAGAATAGGGGATGGACACTAGCACCTGAAAGGCATATCCCAAAAATAGGAAGGCATTCCCTTTAAACCTGTACAAAGTCACAGAGTAGAATGCAACAAGGGTCATCCACATAGACTAGAACACAACAAAAGAAACTGTGATGTAATCTACTTTAGTAATGAGTGTTGAAAGTAAACATGGCCGAAATAAAAACCCAACTAAAAAAGTTCAAGTACAATACGAAAAGTAAAAACCTCTAGAATGTGAAAGGTAGCTCCGTATCATCCACCACAGATCCTACCTGAATAATAGGTATAACTCACGATATGAATTCCCTACATCACATCACACCAATAAGTTGCAGCTCCAAGAACTTCCCATTCCTAGCTCCCTCACCCTCGGTCAATGTGGTACTTCATCTACACTAGACACAAAAAGGTGCGGGAGAAGCCCATGTAGGGGTGAGTATAACGATAATCAGTAGGGACCCCAAGACCTGTGAATGTATTCTGGAGTTTTACAATGGAAAAACCACAAATCATGAAGAAAAAGTACACAATAGAAGTTAGTCCACACCAGGTATCATTATAGGTCAAGGGTAGATGGGTTATGACATCATTGAACTCCATGGGTACTGGAGAAATCCTCCCCTATTGAGTACAGTGGGCCTGCCCGGTCACACATAGCCACTTTCTACTAACCTTGAACTGTTGTGGTACCCATCCCTGATGGGTACCACGATCATGCTGGGTAACATAGAGATGGTTCCCACTGTGGGCATGTCAGGTCACACATAGCTACTTCCCACCTTGGCCGAACTGAGTTACCTCTCCTGTGGAGTATCATGGTTCTTCCGGGTCACACAAAGCCACTCCCCACTATGGGCCTACTGGGTCACACAGATTCGCATCCCACTGGGCCAATCGTTAAGAAATCTTTTGGTCTCATCCAACCACAGGGTTCTCTACATTGTCTACTTGAGGGTACCACTCCTCAAGCCACTCACGACATCTTGATGTCTATGGAAGTCACTACAGTGTATATTCTCGGGTAGTTACCATAGAATAGTAATTCACAAAACTCGAACTTCTCAGCTGTAAGTGATCACCTCCTCTATCGAGTATAGTGGGCATGTTGGGTCACATAGATCCTCTTCCCACTAACATTGAAATATTGTGGTAATTATCCCTGATGGATACTGTGGGCATGAGGGGTCACACAGAGTCGCATCCCACCATGGGCCCACTGGGTCACACAGAGCCATTTCGTACTGGGCAATCATCAAGCAGTCTTCAAGTCTCAGCCAGCTGTAGGGTTCAATACGTAGCGCGCTTGGGAGAACCGCTCCTCAAGCCATCAGGAATATTAAAAATTGTACAATGTTTCCCAAGGAAGTAACACGATGTTTCACCATGTCATAAGGATACCAACATAATAGAAAATGTGTCCATCGGTTTCCCGGTCTATGTGTTATTGGCATTTCATTGTTAAGGGTTTGTTTGTATTCGGTTGCGATCCAACCCATCTGTACTCCAAATATATCAAAAAAAACACACTGAGTAAATTAAAAGGGTCATCTCACTCCATGGATCCCAATGCTGTAAGAAATTTGTGAAATGGATATCTGGTTCTCAAGATAAGTCCATTTTTGTATTTCCTGGTTAGTACTAGGTCAGGGTCCGGCATGCCTTGGTATGACTGGCCCAACATGGTTCAGTGTGGTCTAAACCGGGTCGACCTGGGTCGACCCCGCTTGACCTGGCTAGGCCTCAGGTCGGCTCACTGAGCGGCGAGTCTATCTGCTGGACTAACCCTGCAGTGCCACCCACTTGGAGGCGCTGGCCGCCACAGATTCCCAGACACGACGCGTCTGTTTTGGGCTGACGTGGCTTGGAGCCACGTCATCGGGTCAACAAATAGGGGTTGATCCCAATGTGGCGTCGCGAGTCCTCCGTGCCTCGACAGATGGTTTGTGTATTTTCCTTTTGTCGCGTCATTGGCTTGCGCCATGTCCACTAGCCGTTAGTTGATCTGGCGGCCCCTTGCTCTCGCTATATCCAATACGGGCCATGACCTTGCTATCGTGTGGGTGCACCATCAGGGGAACACCCCACCTCTTCTCTACCTTCATCGTCACGGACAGCCTACGTGTGTTCCAAAATCTACTCTAGTCTCCACAGCTGACGAGCCATGACCCTCCTTGTTCATTGGCGGCGCGCGACGGGGCACCGTGCCACCTCCATAGTTTTCCAGTGATGTCCGATCCTTTCACTACCATGACTATGTGCCATGGCCTCCTCTAGTGGTGTACGCTAACGCGTTGTCCACCACATAGCCGATCAGGGTCGTCGCGCTATCAGTATTCCATGGAGGCACAAGGATGTGACAAATATAATGGAGGGTTCGGGCCGAGATCGTTAGGAACGTGCCCTCTGCACTAGCTCATAACACGAGGGGTGTTACGGGTTTAATTATAATTTAATTAAACAACTAGATAAACCCCACATGATTCCCCACAATGATAACTTGCAAAGACAAGTGAATCATGGGTCAACCTATTTGTTGGTTGACCGCCGTTTTTCATGTTATTTATGAACGGTAAGAGGAAATAAATTAAAATCATAAACATATATAACACGTACCTCATGTTTGTTGGAGAGCTTCTGTGATCGAGTAATTGTTGGAATTCTTATTCCCTACAACAAGCCTCCAACGATGCCACTCAATCGTTAATCTTTGGTTCGAGTTTTGGGTTCTCTCATAACCACCTGTTAGAACTGGATATGTCCTCCATGTGTGGGGCATCATGACACTTTACCAAATCTTCGTTTCTTGGTGTGGTCGTGCCAATTACTCTCCCAAGCTCCATATAAATAGGAGAGGGGGAGGGTAAGTAACGATCGTGGAGTTTATGAAAGTTCATTTAAAATGAACCTTCCAAAATTTCAATGACACTGTTACATAGTATTGGAAGGGTCAATCCATTTAATGTTTTGACTCGCCGATGATCCCGCACTACCGCTTGTCCATTGTTGGAAGAGAAATAATATAGTGAGCTTATTTTATTTCATTTCCTTTTAAAAGTCACAAAAAATAAATTATTCTATGGACCTACTGCGGTCAAAGTAATGCCTCAATTAAGCGAATCTTGGGGATGTAGATTCAACGATGCCATCATATTTTTAATCCGAGCGCCGGTTCAAAAATTATAAAACACCACTCTTGTGTTTACTGAGGGTACCCAAATAATGTCCGGTAAATTAATAAGAGTCATCCTCGACCCACTCTGGTCAATGTAAGGATTTGCCAAAGGGAATCACGCCCCAAAGAACCCAAAACTTCTCTCGGATTTCCAATCTGAGTTACCATTTAAATGTTATGGATTTTACAATAAAATAATTGTCACATAATTATTTTATTTACCATCAAAATGTAACATTCACTGGTGGCCCGCATCATCCATTTTTAGAATCTTTCTAATGAAAGAAATGTGTCATGAGTTCAGTGGTGGTATCATATTTTTAATCTGAGTTACCGTTTGTGAGTTATAAGCATTTAAAAAATAAAATAATTTATTTAATTATTTTATTTATAGTTATTACCATTTTGGGTTTTCTCACAGGAGGCCTACACTGACTATACATAAGTCGCACCATGGGTAAACTCGCCATCCTGAATACAACAGTGCCCTTGGATTTCGAATTCGGGAAACCATTTATGAGTTATTCCAACTTTTCAGGAAAATTGATTTTGTGCGCTATTTAAAGTTTAAAAAAACTTCGATGGACCATTCCGGGAAATCTAGCCCTTGGAATCACACGCCAACAGATTTTATGGTCTCAAAATAATTCCATATAATTATAAAAATTATACAGAAATTCTGGGACATTAAATTACTTCCACCTTTAGTGATTTTTGTCCCCGAAAGCCACAACATAGACTATGGCTACAAATGGGGGTAATAAGCATGAATATTTACCTCCCACTCCAATGTGCTCTCCTGGAGGTTATCGTGCTATCATCTAAAGTGCACCATAGGTATCAACCGCCCTATAAGGACCCGCTCATGTCGATCCTCAATCTATACTAGAACTTCCGTAAACATCACCCCATCGTCTCAATCCTGTTCTCCATGGTCGATGATGTGAGAAGGATTTTTCACGTATTTCCTCAGCTAGGATACATGGTAGACCTCATGCACCCTCTCCAACTACAGTGGAAGGGCCCAACAGTATTCTACCTTAGTAATCCTTCGAAGTATCAGAAAAGGATCGATAATCATTGGTGATAATATATCACCTCGGCCAAAACTCTATAGTCCCCATCGAGGAGAGACTCGCAAGAATACGTGGTACCCCTCCTATAACTTCAAGGGTCTCTATATCATGTTGTCATAATACTTTTTCAAAAATTGCATAGTATTCACTTATTGACAAGTGAGACATCGTGATATAACTCTGCCACTACTTTATTCATCCAAGGCCACCAGTATAGACACCAGATGTCCTAGTATATCTTCACCATAGCAAGATGTACCGCAAAAGTGGGTGCATGGAATTACCTCAACACCTTCTCCTGAAGCGCCACAGGTACCATGGCATGTCCTCTGAAGAGGAAGATGTGCACCCCACCTTCAGAAAATCCATCAGTGGCCTGTCGTGAGAATATCTTAGCACATGAAGCCACGTAGTCAATTTCTAAATTTGTGCCCCATAAGAATTTACTGAAGAAGTAGGGTTGTGACATTCATAGACTGGAGGTATGCTGCTCTATCTCTATCCATGAAGGATACCTACAATACGGCTAGATTCTCTCTCTCCTCATTCAGCAACTGCAGACCAGACCTCCTGCTGAGTGCATCTGCTGCCACATTCACCTTCCCAGGAGTATAGACTATCTCAAATTCATAGTCCTAGAGGAACTCTAGCCATCTTCATTGTCTCAAGTTCATGTCCTTCTATGAGGAGATTCACCTAAGACTCTTGTGATCGTAGTAAACCATAAACTGTTCACTGATCAGGTAGTGCCACCACATCTTCAGTGCAAAGACCACTTCTACTAACTCCAGGTCATTGGTAGCGTAGTTCTACTTGTCAGTATCTGTCTCGGCTCTTGAAATCTCTTCAGACACTTCTCCATCCATAGGAAAGGATCCCCCCATTTTTCATCAAAGCTGACAAGGGTTCCACTACACTGGAGAAGTCGGGTACAAATCTCTGGTAGTACCTAGACTAATCAGTTTTCCCTATCTCTTTGGGGAGTTAATCCTGGAAACAACTTTTGAAAATATGTCCCCATGCTCTACAACTCTTCTTTGGAACTGAGAACTCAAAACTCCTGCTGCCACGAGGGTATTCCTAGCCGACTCAAGAGTGATCGGTTGTACCCACCAATGCATGAGTTTATCATGTGCTTCTTGGGTTTCCTTTTTTTCACCACCCATGAAAAACCCCATTTCCATTTTGTATATATACCACAACGTTTTTTCCTAATACAGTCAATCTGAGTATGAACTGTGGATGCACAATCCATAACAACACTAAAGTCATAAGGCCTCGACGCTGCAACCATTAGGTTTTGACCAAAACTCTTGTCTCAAGGGTTAGATCAAACCATCGGCTTAAGTGTGATTATTGAATCTCCTCCCAAAGGTACCTCCCGAAATGATGGTCAATTGAATGGTTTAACTAGAAACTCTATGTCTTGGATAAAATTTCTAGAAGGAATGATTTATTGGTACCTATGTTTATTGATATGGTAGCTAGTAGTACACATAAACTATACCTCTTATCATTCTTGGAGTCATTGGGTTACACTCCTTGACTGCATGCATCAACTCCCTTCCCATGTCCTCCAGCTCACTGAGCCTCGTGGGTACCACATTGAGTTGGTGGTTGTAACATGTCGAAATTTATACCACCTCATGCTTCTCTCCTAACATAACTTCCATGCCTACTACCCTGAAGATTCATATGTCCCTATCAGTTCCTCATCCCAAATAATTTTACACGCCCATGTCTCCAATACTGGCATCAATTTTTTAATTTCATTCTGCTAACATTCACTGGCTGTAATCACTCATCCCAAGAAAATTCAACCACAATTGTTCTCTCTAGAACCCTAACATATGTAGAAATGAATAGAGGATTAGTGGTGTTATGAATGTCCCTAAACACACCTCTCTCAAAGGTTCGAGCCCTGAAGCACTGATTATACTATATTCGTTGAGTACCTAGGATGTCTTGTATGCCTCGATGAATACTCAGCTACCGACATGTCATCCTGCCGAAGTTGTAGAAGATCTAGAGAACTCCCAGCCACCTCCTCAGGCCAGTCCTTAGACACTTATGGGTCGAGATCTCCTTGGAACCTGATGGGAATCTATTTCTAAAAAATTTGTAAGGATATAAGCCTAAATGTGTCTTATACCCACACCACTAGTTGTAATTTCTGACCAACGTGTAGTGTTATAGCTAGCACACTACCCGAAGGTACCATATTGGGAAATGGTACATGTACTGAAGTATCATCACCATGTGTACCATACTAATGGTCATAAACTGATATATATTAGTATATAGGATCACCATCTGATCTACTGGTGTCCTAACTAGGCAGAAAACTCTAGCCACAACCTCCAGAACGTCCTTAGTTGTCTGGGGATATATCTCACCTCAGAACCCCAATGTTCTATATCATTGAAACTCGTGCAATGCGCTTAGTCGGCGTGCACCCTCTACTGGTGGGTCTTGTATCATCTGCTTCCCAATGTGTGGTGGTTCTACTATTGCACCACTTGAAGGTGTGAACATCGTAAGAGGGCCCAACACCGAGGCATCATCACTCGGTGGCTGTCATCATGTACTCTCTCTAGAATACTTGCCGAATGTCTATATAGTGGAATCTAGATAAGGAATCAGCATGCCACGGTCATTAAGGTATACTTGGTGAGATAACTCCAATGAAATCACAATAAAAACTCTTAAAAAACACATGAAATCAGTGTTTCTGTGCACTGAGTTAGAAATCAGAATTTTGGGTCTTGGTGTAGGGATACGTCAACCACCTCACCAACACATGACTCCCCGAATTGAAAATCACATTTATAACACTTCACAATATTACTTCATCGGAATGACCAGTGTCCAATTTTTTCGGTAGAACCGAACACCTATGATACCACTTTATCACAACCCATCCCTTGAGGCTCGTGTCGTGACTACCCCAAGACCTCCTTCCACAGGCCAGGGGCTAGTGACTAGAACCGAAAAGGCATATCCCTAAAATGGTAAGGTATTCCCTTTAATCCTTTTTAAACTCAAAGAGTTGAACACAATAAGCTGCATCCACATAAACTAGAATGAAACAAAAGAAATTGTGAAGTAAATATCTATAGTTTTGAGTGCTGAAAGTAAAGGGGGCAAGAATAGAAGCCCAACTGGAAAAATACAAGTACAACTGAAAAAGTACAAAACACCTGAAAAGTTAAACATAGCTCTATATCGTCCACCAATGATCCTACCTAATTTGTAGGTACAACTCATGAACTGAAGTCCCTGCGTAACGTCACACAAACAAGGTCCAACTCCAAGCACTGCCTGGTCCTAGGACTCTCAGCCTCAATCAATTTTGTACATCATCTGCACTAGACACAACAAGTTACTGGTGAAGTCAATGCAGGGGTGAGTATAACGATACTCATTAGGGACCTCAAGATCCCCATAGGTCTCCTAGAGTTCCATAATGGAAAAACCCCAAAGCATAAAGAAAACGTACACAACAAAAGTAATCTCACACCAGGTATCACATTATGTCAAGGGTATAAGGGTTATCACATCATCATACTCCTCAGCTGTTGGAGAACTCCTCGTCTATCTAGTATAGTGGGCATGTCGGTTCACATAGAGCTGCTTCCCTCTATCCTTGAACTACTGTTGTACCCATCCCTAATGGGTACCGTGTGAATGGTTGGTCACACAGAGCTGCTTCCCACCGTGGGAATATTGTGTCACACTGAGCTGCTTCCCACCTTGGTCGATATAATGTACTCCTCCTCTCGAGTACCGTGGGTCTTCCGGGTCACACTGAGCTGCTCCCCACTGTGGGCATGCTAGGTCACATAGAGCTGCTTCCCACTGGGCTCATTGTCAAGCAGTCTTCAGGTCTCAGACAACCACATGGTTTTATACGTAGTCTGCTTGGGAGAACCTCTCTTCAATCCACTCACTGAAACTTGATATCCATGGAATTCACCACTATTAATATTCTAGGAAAGTAACCATATCATTTTCAGTTGCAAAACTCGAACTCCTCAGCTGCTGTAGAACTCCTCCTTTATCGAGTACAGTGTGCCTGCCAGGTCACACAGAGCCACTTCCCATTAACTTTGAATTGTTGTGGTACTCACTCCTGCTGGGTACCATGGTCATGCCTGGTTACACAGAGCCACTTCCCATCGTGGGCCAGCTGGGTCACACAGAGCCGCTTCCCAATGCTCCATCATCAAATAGTCTTCAATTCTTATCCATCTTTAGGGTTCATTAAGTTGGGTACTTGGGAGAACCGCTCCTAAAGCAATCATTCAAATTAAAACTAAAAAAAAGTCTCATAAAGAAGTAACCAGATGTTTTGCAACATCATATGGCTTCCAACGCAATAGACAATGCATCAATCAGATGCCCGATCTGTGTATTATTGGCATTTTTAGTATCTAGGTCCTGGTTGGATTCAGGTGTGATCCAACCTGGTTGTACACCAAATATCTCAAAAAATTATTTTGTAAATCAAAAGGCCCATCTCGATCCATGGATCCCAACATCGTAGAAGTTTTATCAAATGAACATCTGATTCTCACAATAAGTCTCTTTTTTTGTTTCCCGAGTAGTACTAGGTCCGGGTTCGGTCCGTCTCGGTCGGACCGGCCCGAACCGGCCCGACTCGGGTCAACCTGACCCACTAGGCTTAGCCCGACCTAACTGGGTCTAGGGTCCGGCCACTGGGCCATGGGTCAGTCCCTAGACTGACCCGACGGCGCAACCTGCCTAGCAGCGCAGGCCGCTAGGGATACCAGGACACATCGCATCCAGGTAGGGATAACGTGGCATTGATCCTGATCATCGGGTCAACCCGCTGGGGTTGATACCAATGCGGCACCATAGGGTGTCACAATTCCTCTGTTCCGCAACCGACGGGTTGTGGCTTTACTGCCGAGCACACCGCTGGAATGTGCCCCTTCCAATGACTATCAGTCGGTCCAGGGGCCCCTAGCTCCCACAACGGCCAACACGGGTTGTGGCCTTGTTGCCACATGTGTGCACCGTCGAGGGTGTGACCCACCTCCGCTCTGCAGGCTCCGTCACGGCCGATGAGCATGTTGGCTGACCTCTCCTCTAGTTCTCATGGCTGATGAACTATGACCCTCCTTGTACATTGGCGGCGTGCGACGGCGCACCGCACCTCCTCCACGGTTTGCCTATTCCGACCGCTCTAACAACCACCACGGCATTGTATCGCGACTTCCTCTTGCGGAGGGAATTGACGCATTATCTATATTGTAACAGATCGGTGTTGTCGCGCTGTCGATATTACATGGAAGCAAAAGTATGTAAGAAATATAGCAGAGAGTTCGGGGTAGGTTTGTGAGGCTTGTGCCCTCTACATTACCGCATAACACGAGGGGTCTTAAGAGTTTAATAACAATTGAATTAAACAACTAGATAAATTCCTCAAGATTCCCACCAACTACCTCTTGCAAAGGAAAATGAATCACTGGTCAACCCTTTAGTCGGTTGACCAGATTTCTTCGTGTTATTTAAGAATGGGGAAGAGGAAATCAATTAGATGCATAAATGAATAAACCCCTACCTCATGTTTGTTTGAGAGAATCTATGTTTGATGAAGTTTCGATGTTTGTTATCCCTGCAACAAGCCCCAAACGACGCCACTCAATATTCATTCTTCGGTTCATGGTTCGGGGTCGCTCGTCACCACTCGCTGGAATCGGCTTTGTCCTCTATGTGTTGGGCTTCATGACACTTTACCAGAGATTCATCGTTTGTGGAAGTCATTCCAACTCTCCACCAAGCTCCATATAAATAGGAGAGGGGGAGGGTAAGTAATGATCATAGAATTTATGAAGGTTAATTTAATAGGAACCTTCCTAAATTCCAATGACATTGTTACTTTGTATTGGAAGGGTCAAGTAATTCAATGTCTTGATTCGCTACTGGTCCCACACTACTGCTTTTCTGTTGGTGGAAAAAACATAAAATAATGAGATAATTTTATTTCATATCCTTTTAAAAGTCACAAAAATAACTTCTTCTCCATACCTACTATAGTCAAAGTAAAGCTTCCCTCAATTGAATCTCGGCGTTTCGGATTCAACGTCGCCCTCAGATTTTTAATCCAAACAACGGTTTAAAATTTAGAAAACACCGCTCGCACGTTTACCGAACGTACTCGAATTGTTTTTTGGAAAATTAATCACTGTCACCCTTTACATGCAATAGTCAAGGTTATGCTCTGCCTAAGTGAAACATGCCCAGACGAACCTAATGGTACTCTCATATTTCCAATATGAGTTACCGTTAAAAAGTTATTCATTTTACAATAAAATAATTATCACTTAATTATTTTATTTATGGCCAAGAACTAACTATCACCAGTTGCCCGTACTGGCCAATTTTAGTATCTTCCTAATGAAAGTGTACCTTCATGAGTTTAAAGGTGGTATCTGATTTTTAAACTGAGTTACCATTTTTGAATATTAAGAATTTGAAAAATAAGATAATTTATTTAATTATTTTATTTATGGTTATGCCATTTTTTTGTTCTGTCATAGGAGGACTGCGCCAACTAAACTTAAGCCACTGCTAGGGTAAACCTGCCTTCCTGAATGCAACAGTTCCCTCAGTTTTTTAATCCTACCCACTGTTTTAGTGTTATTCAACTTTTTCAATAAAACTACTTACACACAATATTTAATGTTTAACAAAACTTCAAGGGACCATTCTAGGTAATCTGGGCCTCAGAATCACACGCCTTTAGATTTCACGGTCTCGATAAAATTTTATATAATTAAAAAATTATATAGAAATTTTGGGACATTACATAATAATTTAATATAACTTTTGAAATATTCATCTAATGCACCCATGAAATTTCATATTGATCTATAAAATTAGTGAGTTACCTTAATTAATTTATATTATTTTTATTTTAAAAGTTATAATATTATTTATTAAATTTATTAATTAATTGAATAAATACTATATTATCATTGTTTGATTATTTATGAAAAAAAATTCAACAAAATTTTAAAAAATTACCGTTAGATATATAAACCTATTAGTTTTCATAAAAAAAATATTATATTTAACTACATATTAAAAATATCGTACTTATTAAAACTAAGAGGGTGACATTTTGATAGTATCTATGATTTTTAAAATATCTATTTTATTTTCATAGACTAGTGTAAATTAAATTATTATTTTTAGATCCTTGTGTATTAATGGTGGAAATTAATTCACAAATTAACATTTTGGAATTTGTATGGTTTGTATTCTAATATTTTTAATATTAATTTTACCCATAATTACTTGATTTACCTTTATCTTTTGCAATAATAATTATTAGAATTACTATTCATATTGTGAAAAAAAAATATTTAATAAATTTTGATCATATGATTCCACTTACGTAATAAAGTTTTCCAAATTTAATTCATAGAGTTTTCAGAAATTAATTGAAAAATTAATCCTTAGATGCGATGAAATAATGACCTGTTAAAGTAACTATGTTAAATAGAATGGACTATTTTTTGTATCAAATAAAAATGTGAAATTGATTTTAAATACCAAATTTGGATTAAAATAAATAAATTATAACATTATTCATTAAATCCAATTTAAAAAATAATTTTTCATACTTAATTATTTACATGAAAAAAACATTTTCAATTGAAATGCTAAATTTTTTAATATTTACCAAAACATAAAACTAGAGAAAATAACAAAAATTAAAATAATGAAAATTTTAATATTTCAATTTCAATAAAGATGATGATTTATTAGATATAATTTACCGAAGTGTCAAAAATAAGTGTTGTAAAAAGTTCTCCATCAAAAATCACAAAAACATTTTTTTTGTAAAAAAACTTCTATTATGCATAAATTTGGATTTGTTCTTTGATCCTATATATAATAAAACTAGAATAAATATTTATTTTTTTGAATTTATAATTAATATAATCCAACAAGAATTATTTTTTTTATTTTTTTTTAAACAAACTTTTTCACATATAAATGGTTTTTTAAAATCATTTGGTTTTATTTTAAAATATGTTTCACATTAATTTATAATTAATTGGTCAATTAATTATATATAAATGTTTTAAAAATAATTTTATAATTATGTTAATCCTATTTATATCCATCATTCTGACTACTATGGTATTATCCTACTATTAAAATAATTAAACTAATAAAATTTTCTTTCATAGAAACTCAGTTTTGTGTGCTATGTAAGATAAGTTAGTGTTTTGTGTAGTTTAAGCATAAAATTTTGTATCATATAATAAAACAAAAACAATAATTTATTTTTTTTGAAAAAATGATTTTATAAAAACATAGGGTGTTACATCCCGCCATTAAAATTAATTTTTCTCTCAAAAATAGTTATTCTAAACAAATATGGACACTCATACCTTGTTGTATCCTCATGTTACAATATAGATTCTTTAAGCTGCTATCTTTATCCAAAAAAATAACTAGGTGAGGGGTCTTATTTTGTATAATTATATCTCTACAATACATAATTTCTACAAGTTTCTATTCATAAAATATCTTTTTACTCTAATAGTATGACCTATGTGTGTAGTACATGTGAAGTACCATGTGTGTACTTCCTCAAAAGTGATACATGGAACACATCATGTACATGAGAGAGATTGGTTATATTTTCAAATGGATAAGACAACATTCAAATTTGATCAATAATTTTGAAATGAAATTGGATAATAAAAATTTTAAATTTTATTTGGAAAATAACATGTGTATGAATGAGGATTTTTTCTGGTAAAACCACATTGTAAAATGGGTCAATAATAGATCCCCTTGAAAATATGGAATGTAAATGGTGAAAAACAACACTTAACTAGGATTTAGATTAGTGGAAAGTAAAAACATGGACAAGGAATAAAATTCCCAACTATAATATTATGATGGGGATCGATAGTGAAAATGGTTAGTAGAATGTTAATAGTTAAAAATTTATAACCAGAATAGGATTGATAAAGGTTATTAATATCATTAAAAATGATAGAATAATTTTTATTTGAATATATACTTACCTGATTTCAAGAAAACCTCACCCTTTGTTGTGCTTGTATCAATTTATAATTCAAATCTTATTCCATGAAATAAATGTGTATTTTGTCATTAAGGAATCATTAAAAGATAATGTGATCTATAAATAGAATGATAGGTCATTCCATTTATAGTTAGAAAAAAAAATTTAGCACATGATTTCTAAATGATTAAATATTCATATTATGAAAAATTAATATCTAAAACCTCATCCAAATTTTAATGTGAATAATTTCATAAATGGTTTCCCTTATACACAATACAAAATAATAAAATCCATGAACATAAAAATAAGGTTAGTAAACTTATTATTTATCCCTAAAAAACATATTGTTTCCCTTAATTTCCACACACTAAATATGTGAATACTATTATCATGTATTATTTTGAATGATGGTATTAACCTAAATTACCCTAAAACCAAAGAGAAAACCTTCATTAATGTAAAAAAATTAACTATTTATACCTACCATAAATCCTAATACTATATAAACTCAAATCCTGATATCCAAAATAACCTTGAAATATTTTTAGTACCATGTTCATCAATACTATCCCATTTATTTCATCATAATCAAACATATATTCATTCACATATTAATGGATATTATTCCCATAATCATTTTTTCTCTACAAATTTCACCATACCACCTTAATAAATTTTTATTATTACCAGTATTGGCCCTGATTTACATTCAAATACTTATGAAAGAACTACAGCAGGCCAATCCTCAGATGTTTCATTATTCTATAATTGCATAAAAGTAATTTTACAGCATTATTATTAAATTAGAATACATAAACCTAGAAACATTCTACTATATTCATAATCCATTTTCTACGATTCTTTAATTTATTCCAAAACCCTTCATTCATTTATTATGTTGTTCTATATTACACCTCATAAATATAAAGAAAAAACAATGTATTCGTTATCATGTATGGAACACAACAAGGAGTGCGTAAAGAAATATAATATCCCATGAATTAATTATATATTTAATATGATATTTTAATTCAGTATATTTTATAAAATTTGATGCACAATACACTAGTTTATCATACTTCACATGAAATAACATGTTTTGTCAATGGATTGTGTTAACTACAAGATAATGTTTTACATAACAATACTATATTATGAAAGTATTATTATTTAATATAATAAGATATATCCAAGACATAAATATGAAGTTATGAACTTGATTAACTAACTTTTAAAGATATACTTTTTAAACAAATAAACAATTAATTCATCTCTTAAAAATAAATTAGAAATGAATATAATTACCAATTGAATATAAATAGAATGTTTTTATATAAATCTATTTTTATCCCAAAAAATCTATTTTACCCAAATAAAATAAATAAATTAAAATTTTGGTTGATATTAATTATATATATGTGTGTGTGTGTGATTAAATCAAATATTTATAAATTCATCCAATATATTTGATAAGAATAAGATATGGACAAACCCAATATATCATACACAAACCTATATTTTTATACAGGCAGTTTTACTCTTTTTTATTGGAAACCCTATTTTAATTCCAATTTATTGACTTTTTAAATTTCAATATAAAAATTATTTTTTAAATCAGAACACACAAGTTAGGTGATAGTGATTTTTTTTTGTTTTCCAGAGAAGTTTCATTTTTGATGAATAATTAAAAATTAATTATTTTAAATCAAAATTTCTTATTCATCTAATTTATTTATTTGGATATATTTAATTTTAAATTATTTTAACATATAAATTTAAAAAAATTAATTATTTATAGTATTCTGTTATTGGGAATCAGTTTCACTATGAAATTATATATAATAATTGAAAAAACATGAACGTTTTTCTTTAAAAACCCACATTGTCATTCCATCGGCAGAATTAAATTTAATTTAATTTTTTCAACTTCTGTGATTATAATTTCGAAAAATTTATTCCATATTTGTATTCATAAATATTTATACTTTAATATTTTAATGGTTGTTTTATACAAATTATATCAGTGAATGTAACTAAAATTAACTAAATCTATTAAGAGAATAATTTTCATCACAAGGGACTGAAATTTAATCATAATAGCTAAAATTACCTAGAAACATGTCAAACATCTATTGGATGGAAATATTTCAACCCTAATATAGCTTTTATTTAATTCTTACCATATTTGGATCCACATTAAATGGAAAAAAGTTTGTGGAATTCAATTTTCCAAAATTTACATGAGTGCCAATCCTCCTCCACTAAAAAAGACACTAATGCCTTCTACACCTCAGATCTCTTAGAAAAAAATTATCAGAAAAGATCCTCATGAATATCTCCTCAAAATAACTCCCATATTTATAGAACAATTCCCTTTGGAATAAATCCATATAAATACCCCTTTGGTGAAAACTAATAGTGTTACGAAAAGAAGAGGTAACAACTTTCCTCAAGATCTTCAGTTTTATTTTTATTCACTACCTACTAACATATTCTTATTACATACTTATATAAATAAAATTATCATAAATATATTAGGATTTTTTTGTATTAAGGGTATGATATGAACTTCCACACACATCTATAAAATCGGAAAAACACTTACCATTCTTGGGAATGGTGAACTACCTTCTCAAAAAATGATGTTGTTCGTTTTTCCTTCACCACCTTTCAAGGATGGGAATTATGATGGAAAATATTTTTATATATTATATATATGGTATATAATATTTCATTATAACTATTTAATTATTTTATAACACATAACATTATACATTTTATTTTTTGTAGTTATGATAAAATCATTATTGGAAGTGTGGGCATCCTCCTCCTTAAGGTGAAGTGATTCGTTCATTCTATGCATGAAATGTGTTATGGTTGATTTTAATAAAAATGTGTAATATAGATTACATAGATATTATATTGGATTTATAGTATATAAATATATAATTTACTTTTCCTAATTTTAATTTGACACTGAAATGAAAGAAGCGTTCACCTGTGTGTACAACCTATCGTCTCCCTGAATGACACATTTCATTTGTTATCACTAAACATTATAGATTATTCTAAATAAATATATACATTATATATTATAAAATTAAATAGTTACTTAAATTATAGATATTATGAATGCATGATCGATATAATAAGGAAAACAAGTAACAGGTCAAACCATACAAAAAACTATATTGGTTTTTATGAATATACTTTCTTTTATAAGGTGTATATGATTCTGTTTGAAATGTTTTATCCTGAATATAATTATTCACAAGATATTATAAGTTTCATGTAATTTTATTAATCCATCTATATTATTATTTAGATGTTTCAATGTTGTGTGGGACACTTTTTATTTTTTAATGATTATTCTCCTTGAGAATGTTTTTAATGATTCTCTTTTCCATATCACTTCCTTTTGTGATTTTTAACTTTCTCATTAAACTATCACTTTATTTTCATGAATATAATTTCTTATGTAGGATATACACACTTCTACATTGTTATATAATATATTGATCAATTAATTTTCATAATATTTTTAATTTTAATTCAAATTTTTTAATCTATATGTATTTGAGTAAAAAGTTACCAATTTGGAATGAATTTCATAACCAAAATTCATTTAATTGGGTTATACTAATTCATCATTGTCATTAATATTATATGATTGTTTTTTTTAACTTCATTGACTCTATATGTTTTTGTTTCATCATTTTTATATGAATTTATAGTTGACACTCATATTTAACTTATTTATTGACTCTAATACCAATGTTATAATCATTTTATGGGTTTAATGTACAATAATATTTTTTTGGAGATTTTTTAAATCTGAATTTACATTAGATGAATTTTTATGATAATTTTACAATAAAATCATTCATTTTCCTCTCATGTGGTTAATAATGAACCTTTTTAAGAAATGGTTTCATTTTCCCACTCTATGGTATAGAAAATTTTATAGAATTTTTTTTGTAAAACCAGACTTCATTTCTCTCGGAGAACATGACTATTCTGAAAAACTTTATTTTCAATGTAGGATTTAAAAAAAAATTTAAACATACCAAAATTATTAATTAAATCCATTTGAAAAAATTTTGTATATTGAAAATGTTTTCCAACTAATATTATTATAAGTTTATAAATAAGTTATTTTCCAACATCTTCTAATATAATGAAATATTCTTTTCATTTTGTATGGAATTTAAGGAATCACTCACATTTATTTATTCAAATCTCAGTTTGAATGTTTATAGAGACAATTTTTAAGGAATATTTTTTTGAAATTTATTTTTAATCAAAAATTAATTTCAATTTTAAAATATATATATATATATATATATATATATATATATATATTTCAATAATGTTTTATAACTATCATTAATATAATTTCTATTCGTAAATGGAAATAATCAATTATGTAAACTTCACTTAGGATATGTTGTATTGATACCATGTTTATTACTCCTCTATATGGTTTATGATTGGTTTGAGAAAGTATAATATTGACATTTACATCCTTGAATCCCTTTTTAGTCCCCCTGAAATATTCAATTTCCTCCGATCATTTTACATTGAAATTAATCTAATTATCCATATCATTTTTTATGAATACGTTTATTTCCTTATCCATATATCATTTTATATACTTTGTTTACTTAGAATTTTATTTAATTATTTGGGGAATTATTGATAAATCTGTAGTCTTAATTCCACAGATATATTTGATATGGTAAATTATTTATTAATTTAATCAATTATTCGATATGAGGAATGATTTGGATATGCAATGGAAGATGGTGCCATAAAGTTACACAACCCCTTAATTCATAAATAGCTTTTAATGAGACATAAATATCTCAAAAAATAAATGGGTTTATACACGTAATTTTAATCATTCAATATGATGGATATTGAAATTGTAAGTTTTTATATGGCCACGAAATGAAACCCAATTATTTTTAATTATCAAAATTTTCATTAAAATGTTTCTTATACATGATATTCTGTGTTGTAAAATATATGGATGAATTTAAATCATTGTTTATTCACTAAATAGAGTGTGTTTCTAATCATTTACCTTGGAATAATATTTAAAAACGTCCTTCCCAATTTATATCTTACATGAATTCTTTATTCACTTGTTACCATTCCATATTGATTATTTTCATTGATTTTTTATTATTTCCCTTGAAATTTGCCCTTATTAAGCATTTGAGTTCACCCTTATTATGTTTTTGTTCCCTAATAATCCATTAAATTTTATAAGTGATATATTCAAAAATATTCCATATGGAATTAAGTAAACCTAAAAAAATTATGTTGTAATTAGTGTATACATTTGTAGAACAATACTCATGTATGTATCTAGTTTAAAATGACTACAAAACTATTCTTTATTTGGGTTGTGATTTACTTGTATATTATTCAAATGAAATTGATAGGAGAATATAACATCATGTTTTTTGGGGTTGGTTCATGATTGTTCATATCATAGCATGGTTAAAAAAACATTGTGAACTATATTGATGAAAATATAGATTAGACAACATATTCCTAAGGTAGAATTTGAGGATAAGTATAGAATAACATCCTAGAATGTTTTTAATGTAGAGATTATGTTTTATTCCTAGAAATACATTCCTATATAGATACCACAAGTGGAAATGGTTCTAGAATAAATGTTTCTAGGGGTAAAAAGTTCCACAATATGAGTTAGGCCTAACTTAGTGTAACCTGGTATATGAATACAGTTCATAATGTGCACCTGGTTTAACACTCTCCGGGGATATAAATTAAATAATTCCAATTTCATTTACAAACAATTATGAATAGTTTTTACGATGAATTAAATAGGATAAATCTTAGAAAAATGAAGGACCTATGAATTATTTATGTATTGGGGTTTTATTAAAAACCCTAGTTAAAACATTATTTAGTGATTAACAATATTTCAAGGGTTTCCGTCATATTTATTTTCTAAATTATATTAATATGGTTTTAGAAAAGGATATTATTCATTAATGGTGAAAACCAATAATGTCCATAAAAGACATAGGTCTTGAACTCTTGAAAAAAATAAGATTACATTTTCACACAAACCACTAACCTACATAATTTTGTAGTTAATATGTTATTATTTTTAGTTAAAAACTTGTCGAATAAAAAAATTATGGTGAACAAGCTGTGTAACCGTTAGGTTCAGGGATTAATGTCACAACTATATTGTCATTAGAGAATATTATAAACAAATAGATATACTAGTCACTCCATTATGATCTTAAGATCTGTTAAAAGAATATTTTACTGCTTCAGGTATCGAAGATAATTTTTTGATTCCCATTTCATGAGGTAAGGGATAGACTAGAATTAGATCAACGAAAATCTTAAAGATGTAATTGTTCATATGAAATTAAAACATATCAAGTAATTAAATTTTCATATATTTTTAGTTTGTAAAATAATGTTCCACATGAGGAAAGGATCTTAAAAAAATATTTTCATAATGCCTTCATTTTTGTTGAACAGATGGTCATCTAAATCATTGTATATTTAAGGCATTGAGGAACACTTGTTTCCTTTGATCATTCACATTATAATGATTGATGAAATAAATAACTTCAAAAAAATATTTATTATTTTCCTCCATGTGTGTACCTCAACTTGACTCTAAAGTTCTCGTGCATTAATTCCTAGTTATGTTTTATTCCTTGTGACCTTTATAATTCAAAATCTCTATTATCAAGAGTATTTATTGTCAAAACATCTCATGATGTGAGACATCAAACATAGGAAATATCATTCATTATATCACCAGGATAATGTTTTAATTTCAAGGACAAAATTTAATTATGGCATGGAGAGTGTATTACCTTGAAAATTTGATATAGCAACATTGTATTTGATAACATGTATGACACGCAACACCAGGCCCGTAAGGGAATATAATATCTTGAGATATTATAATATATTCAATATTTAAATAAAATCAGTATAATTTATAGATTCTTATGAATAATAATCTTGGTTAGAGTATGTCTCACATTACACTGATTTTATTCATTGCCTTTCATTACACACAGTACCGAGTGTTACCGAATAATAAAATATTATTAGACTATAATTATTGAATACAACTAGACATAAACTATAAATTTGATTATCAGTTATTAATAAGAATAACTATATTATGAAAATATATGGCTTAAAAATATTAAATAAATTCATTTTATTCAAATTAATTTTAAATGAATATAATAACCAATTGAATATAATGGAAATGTTTTTATAAAAAACAATTTGTACGCTTACAAAGTAGTTTTTCCCTTGAAAATAAATTAACTAAAATTTGGAAGTGATTTTACTATAATAAATATATATATAATATATTCAAGAATTTTTTTACATTCATCTAATAGATTTTATAAGCATAAGATAGGAATAAACCCAGTATTTCAAATAAAAACCAATATTTTTATAAGGCCACTTTTACAACCTCTTAATGTAGAACCTATATTAAATCCAATTTCTTGAAAATTTATAAATTATATTTTTCAAAAAATAATTAATTTTGAATAAGGAACACATAAATTAGGTTATGATGAATTTTTGATACATTTCTATGAAGGTTTATTTTTTATAAATAGTGAAAAATACAAAATTTTAATTCAAACTGCATCTTTATCTATTTTATTTATGTGGAAAAATTATATTTATAATTGGTTTTAATGTTTATTTATATTATTATTTAATTAATTAATCTAGTTTAAGTCATTTTAATAAATTTCACTTTTAAATTCGATAAAAATCATAGTAATCTTGTGAATGTTTTTAATTTTAAAACACGCATTATCATCCCATCTACGGAGTTAAATTTAAATTAATTTCTATGACTTGTGATATTCTAATTTGGAAAAAATGGATTAAATTTTTTTAATTTGGATAATTTATAATTTATAATATGTTATTCTTAGTTTTTAATCAAAAATATTAGTGAAATTGGTAAAAATTAACTATAATGATTAACTAAACAATTAGCATTACAAATGACTAATTAATAAACATTAGGGCCAAAATGAACTATTTTTTTAAAAGTTCATTTTATAGATATATATAGATTATATTTTCCCTTGGATAAACATTTGAACACTATTTGATTATATTTAAATGAGAAAAAATTCAGTAGAATTCACTTTTAAAACATTTAAAATAGTGCCACTCATCGGACACTATAAAAACAAACTAAAGAATCCAACATCTTCAAACCATTAAATTAACTTTTACTTAACCATGATATGATAAAATATATCCTCAGAATCTGTCCACTAATATTATAATCATTAATTTGGGAATAAATCCATCCAAAGATTACCGTTTATGCAAACCAAAAAAAGTTACCCAATGAATAGATAACATCTTTCATCAATCTTTTTTGTATTATTGCGATTATCCAGACTCTAAACATTTATTATTACATATTTATATAAAAAGTATCCTAAATATAATATAATTTTTTTTATTTTATGGTTTATACCTACATATACACACATTTTTATCTAATTGGAAATGAACAAACTGTTCTTGTGTACGACAAACTATCGTCTCACAAAACAAAGATGTTTTTTTTCCATTACCACCTTTAATGAATGTGAATTATGATGGAAAAATATTCATATATGATATATAATATATTAATTGTGATGATATAATTCTTTTACTATTTCATAAAACATACCTTCATAATTTCCATTTTGTATAATTATGATAACATCATTTGTGGAAGTGTGTAAAACCTCCTCCTCAATGTAGTGTGATTTATTCATATTATACATGGAACATATTGAGGTTGATATTAACAATAAAATTAATAAATATTTCATATATTTGGTTGTAAGAATTTAATATAAAAATATATCTTTTAATTTCTATTCTTTTAATATGAAAAAAATTTAATGTATCATGCATGCGAACGTTCGACCAACCATCTCCATGAACGACACATTTCATTTATTATCTCTAATATTTATAGATTATTATAAAAAATAAATAATGGATATATATGATAATTTCATCATGGTATATATTATAGTGATTATCAATCCATGATCAATGTAATAAACCAAAATTTTCTGAATGGATTTTCCCTTCTTATGTTATATTGTATAAATCACATAAAACCCACCTTTATAACAAAATAAAAACATTATATATGAAGAGCAAATGAGATAATATTTTTTTAGAGAAATTATAGAACCTATATCAAAGTAATAGTAAGTTAAAATTCTGAATTGTAATGTTACACTATTAACATTACTATGAACAATAGATTAGTAACCATGTCTATGAAAATATTGATTCAATTTAGGCATATTATAAGTGAAAATATGATATAATTATATCATAATATATATAAATAAATATTATAAAAATTATTATTTAATTGTCATTATTTTGGTCAATCATAGATATTTATCTCCAATTTTTAATTATTATAAAATTTTAATGAAAATTTATTTTCATAAAATGTATTCATAAGTTAATATTTTTCGTCTTCTAATTATGAGATAATTTTATGAGACCTTATTTAATTTTTAAAACTTATATATATTAGTGATAATTTTATAATTTTTATTTTTCATCTAAATTATGAATTTTCTTGAAAATTAAATTTCACATATTTAGAAAATTGTTTTCAGAAATTTAGTTCATATTTAGAATATACACTTAAAAAAATGGTTATGTTGAATTTTTTTTATTTTTCTTAAATTGTTGAATTTTTTCTAATAGTAAAATATAGTAATTTACTGTATTTATACATTATAGGACAAATATACTATTCCTAGCATCATTAATGACGTGATGACCTTTGGTTCCAACTCACATGCACTTACCACTATATTTAGTTACTAGAATCAACACAATTTCTTTTCATGAAATTAATTAAAAAATAATGATAAATCATCCCTCTCCTCCATTATAAATATCACCCCTCAATCCAAAAACCATGCTGGGTTTTCATCCAAACCGATAGACGACCCATTCTGTGGAAAATCTTAAAATTCATTCTCTATCCCCACAGGCAGGAAAAGGTGAATGGGAATCATTAATAAAGAGTGTGAATGATTTACCTGAATTTATATGTATTAAAATAATAGACAATAACCCATTAACCAAATCAAAAAACTCAAACCAAAAAACCCTTAAACAATTTTCATAATTGAGTTATAAATTTTATTTCAAAACCAAATAAGGATACAATAAAATAGATCCACGAGTATATCACAGAACCCAACATTTTTCAAGGGGTACCACCCTCAAGCCATCTCCATAACACCACAACAATGTGAACCTCTCGCAACCAGAACCACCATTTACCAAGGTCTTACCCTCACATATGTCAGAAATTACCAATAATACTTAATCCCAAATGTGTATGTAGGGTGTGAGCCTATCCCCAGAAGGATGCCACCCAATATAATATTCCATGTTCTAATCATTAATAGACAACTAGCATGTATGTTTTTTTAAAAAACTTATACTTAAAACTATTTTAATGAAATAAATATTAAATGAGAAAATACATTAAAGAATGACACATATATGAATACACACTTTCTTATAAAATTATCATCTATTCATACCATATATCAATGGTAAGTGTGATATAGACAATGAGAACTAGTCATTGGAAGTGTCTTTAAGAACTAGCTAGCAATGGGAACCTAGGTACCTTGTATATTGGTGAAATGTGGCATAGAAACCACAACCAACAGATTTATCATTAAGGAGACACTAAAGTGGAGCAACAAACAAAATTCTAGTGGACTCAAATCATCATCCAAGTTCATTTGGTGTTTTCATCAACAATCCCACTAAGTTAAAGTGGTCTTTATCCACTTATGAATCACTAGCATTCTTGTCATAGTATCCCCACCCAAATACATGGGATTCTCTTTTCTACTCAATTATGTTTGACATGTCACATAAAAACACTTATACATTTCATTAACCAAATATGGAATTATGCATCACATGCCACCATTTCCACAGCCAAATTCCATTTTAAAATCATACACACTACAAAACATTTTCCAAATGTGCTTCACAACTCTTAATTAATTTAATAAATAATTTAAACAATCTATAAAAAAATTCCATAAGCATCACAAATATTTTACCCCAAAAATGATCCCAAATATCATTTTTTAAAATCAACTATACTCTATCTCTATATCAAAACATTATTCATAGCCCTTAAATAATGTATTAAACTAATTTCATAATTTATAATACAATACAAAATGACACAATAATGTTTTACACTTCATACACAAACTATTCCATATAAAATTTCCACATTAAAATATAATGCATATTTAATCCTATAAACAACCAATTTATCAAGACTCACAATAATCCAAGAAAATGTAAAATTACTCGTGCAAGAAAAAAAATTCACCAAATAATGCTTATACATGGAAACACTTGCATTTGGTGTCCAAATGCATAGAATCTATGTGAAACTCTAGCTGCACCTAAATTTTTCCACAAGCAATAATAACAAACCATAATCATGAAGATCAACCCCAAAATTCCAATATTGAATCCCAGGAATGAGACCATAGATAATGGAAACATAAAACCCCAATAATGTTGTAAGAAACCCTAAAAAAGGATGAAAACATGGGGAAAACCACTTACTTGAAATGTCATGATGTTTCCCCACCAAATACCCTTCAAAAAGTGGGCGTCCAATTAGGGTTGAGGGAGATATGGATGCTATAATGGAATAAAATACCAATGGGGGAAGAAAAAGGGAGAAATATCATTTAAATATAAAATATAAATAATAGTAAAAATAATATTTTTAATTTTCTGGACTGGGTGTATGGTTTGTCTGCATGATTTAATGGAAATTGCAGTGAAACCATGCACATGGTCTATCAAGAGTGCATGGTCACATGTCCCAGCCACATGACTGTGCAGTGGAAGTGTCGTGGTTCAATAACCCACTACATGATCATATGGGTTGGGTGCATGGCCATGAGGCGGCCGAGTAGTATATTATGGCCTACCTCATGGTTACCAGGGAGAGGCTCATGGTTCCCCTTAATTGTGTGCCAACTGTGCACCTGGGACAACACACACAAAAACACTCATTTCTCCAAATTTAAAAAAATAATAGATGAAAATGAAGACAAAATATAAATACTAAACATACCTAAAAAATATCACATATGTGATAATTCCCCCCACATTGAAAACATTCCTCCCCCGGAAAGGCAACTCTATGCATTGTTGTAAAAAAAATGGATACTCTTTTTCAACCAATGAAGTTGCCTCCCAAGTCTCATGTAAATCATTTACATGCTTCCAATGGACTCTAACCAATGGAATCGACTTCCCTAAAACAACCATCTCTTTGGAATCAACTATTCACACCATCCACACAAACACTGATAAATATGGATCTATCTCCAACTCTTCTTAATTCAACAAATGGGAAATATTTATATTATTCTTCTTCAACTTGGAGACATAAAATAGATCATGAATTGAGGTCAACAGATAAGGTAAAGCTAACATGTATGCTATCTAAAATGACGATGACTCAAGTGAGGGGCCATATTAAATAACACACGATCACCAATGAAAAAAATCATGATCTCGGCGCCTCTGATGATCATAATATTTTTGGTGACATGGATCTTTCAATTATAGTTTCCTGGTCAATTTAACCTTCTCATATGACTCTGGCATGAAGCATGGTCCTAAAATTGAGGTTTTTCAAACCTTAACTGAACATAAAGGAGAAAGACATGGGTGACTATAACATGCCTCAAACAGAGCCATTTGAATTGAACATTGGTAACTTTTTTTGTAAAAATAGTCAACCATTTATAAATTGCTATCCCATGACCCTCCAAAATCTAAAACACAAGAGCGGAACATTACCTCTAGAATCTGATTTTCCAGCTCTTTCAGACCATCTGTTTGTGGATGGTATATCATACACTTTTTCATCAATGAACCCAATTTCTTTTGAAGGCCTTCTCAAGAGATAGAATTAAAATGGGGGTCTCTATTTGAAAAAACTACTAATGAAACACCATTATGCCTTACCACCTCCTTACCATATAATTTGTATATCATATCCACTTTTGTTGAATATCATATCAGAATTAAATGGGATGAATTGGACAAATGATCAATCAAAACCCAAATGATGTTACTTCTCTGAGTTTTACGAGGAAAGAAAACAATAATATTAATGGTGACCTCATCCCTGATCAATGTAGGAATGGTTTATGGATGAAGAAAACCAGATTTCTATTGATGCTCTAACATTAACTAATGACACGAATAACATCATTATAAGAAATCATCTATATCTCAACTCATGTCTGACTACTATAACATTAGATGAACATAATCATTTTGGTACTCTATGGAAGAATGTCCCATTGATATTGGTGGATATCGTGCATCACCAACATCATCGTACACAACAACACCTTGGAATGGCCCTTAAAGAACAATATTCTCTAAGGAGATGAAGACCAATCCACATATTCCTCCCCTCCACAAATAACCTGCATAGACCACTAACACATATCATCACAAGGATATTCTACCTAAATCAGCTCTAGAAATAAAGGAGTCAACTGGACACTTTCTATGAAAACACCTCCATTGTGTTCCGTGGTCTCTAAGTTATTTTGTGAAAATAGCCCCTTTAAGGTCCACTCACCATTAAACTTCAAAAATTAATGCACCAAAACTTTTCTTCTCAAGGATTTTAACACCATATTACCATTTCTTGGCATACAGAAGATATCAATGTTGAACCCCTATAGATACACAATCCAATGGTGCTTCCTCAAATTTAAATCCTTTTGGGAGAAGATGTAGGGAAATATTTTATGGTCAAAATAGACCACAAAATTCTCCCAAAAAATATATGTGCCATGTTTGTAGGGAATGCATCACCACTTATAATTCCAAGTCAGGGGTCAGGCAATTTTTTTTCTTGTGGTATGAGAAGGTGAGAACGTTATGCCACTACACAATCATCTTGCATGAGCGCACACTCAAGAATCATACATAAAGTAATGAAATAAAACACAAAGTGCTTCCCAAAATCTGGAAATATCGACACAGGTGCTGTAGTCAACCACCACATCAACTCCTCAATGGATTCCTAGAACATGAAGATCCATTAAAACATTACCCCTTTATTGGAGAGTGTGGTCATGGATGGGGAAATCTGGTAGAAATCCCAAACAAACCATCTATAATAACCTTTCAATCCATGAAAACTCATATTATCCAACATATTCTTTGGCTACTCCCATGAAGTAATGACACTAATCTTTTCAGGATCCATTAAACCCCCCTTATCGTAAATAACATTACCCAAAAACTTTACCTTACTGATAAATATGGTGCACCTTGAAAACATTTCATAAACATTATGATCTCGTAGAGTTCCCAAAATCATTTATAGTCGATAGTCATGATCCTCCTAATACCCAGAATAATCTAGAATTCCATCTAAGAATACAACAACAGAAGAGTCAAGATATTTGTGGAACACCTTATACAAAAGTTCTATAAACACTACTAGAGCATTGGTCAATCCAAATTACACTTCCAAATACTCAAAGTGGACGTACATAGTTTGGAAAATCATTTTTGGTATATACACCTCCCTCAAACTGACTACGTGTTAACCCAACGGCAGGTCTATCATGGAAAACAATGTTACCCCAATTAGTTTGTCAAACAATTCTTTAATTTAGAGAAAATGGTATTTCTTATTAATGGTTACATTATTTATCTTCCTGCAGTCGATTCACAACCAGATAGATCTATCAGCCTTCATTACAAAAAAACATGAGTAGCCAAAGGAGAGACACCCAGGTGAATTAAACCTTTGGATTCCAAATACTCAATATGTATCATTAATTACCTCATCTCGGTGGTGCCATATGATATGAGGGAAGAGATATCAGATATGTTCCTAACAATAAATAAATTGAGAACTCCACATCTTTCTCTTGGGTTAAGACCAAAATATCTTCTGAAAATACTATTTGGAACTTATCCACCACATTAGGCAATCCACCCTTAGAGTCACCACCATCATTCTCAATTGCGAGTGATGATAAGTAAAATACAAGATTTCCTAACAGTAGGGGTGGAGGTCCCACATGACCTGATTAAGGATACCTTTCCCCAAGAAATACATAAGGACTCATATCTAGTTCCATGAAACTCACTCGTCACCAATAGTTAATGATATTTTATTTGAAGTGCACTACAAAATCCATGATGAGGATTAAACTGAAAAGCACCATATCCATGAATGGAAAATACCACTCCATCTCGACCCTTAACACAGAGAGAACACATGGAAAACACATGGATCCTGGCTCCTTCTTTCTACCCAACAACATTAACAACTCTCTTTAAAAAGACTGCATCTCAGTTGGTAAGTTCAAAAGATTCATAATAGAAGAATATATAAAAGAAACAAACTTACCAGAATCATATAAAACATATTTTATAGATGATATAATTAGAATGTTACCTCAAACTGTTGAGGGACCAACATCATATCCTACTTGTGCATGATCCACAACATTACGATTCTTGGTCTGTGCCTATGAATGACTTCTCTTCATGCAGCTCTTCCGGGATGATGAAATCATCCTTCCTCCATGACCACCAAATCGAGATCCCATCATCTTGGATGGTCCTGATAGAACTGACAGTCCCCTGGAATCCATAGATCATGCCCAACTATTGTATCAGTTAATCTTTATGAAAAAATGTTGCAAGAACCAAATAACCCAACGTTGACTACAAGGACAATGAGGAGATGTACATGAAGGTCATATGGGATATGTAATTCCACGTTGTTGGATCCAAACATAACCTTCATCTGATGATACATATGTTGATGATGAGCAAGGATGGCCTGAACTACCAACTCCATTGTTCCCCTAATCATATCGTTTCCTCTTCTTCTTGGATAAAATTTTTTTCCCCACCACTAAAATTGCCCTAGAGAAACATACATTTTATTTTGGAAAGTCTCCACCATGAAATCTTATTCAAATACCTCAGCATAGGTCTTCAGCATGAATAATAATACCTGAGAATAGATCTCTATCCACAATCCCCTTTAGATATTTTAAGCCTTCATTTTCTTGTTGGTGACTATTTTAGGTGCATGTCTGACAAGGTTGAAAAAGAGGTTCAAATAATCCATCACTGACTAGTCCCCCTGAACAAGATCCATAAACTCCCAAGATCCATCATAAGCCAAGAACACATGACAATATTGGTCATTGAAGATATACTTGAAGTCCTTTCATCTCATCTGCACATACTTCCAAGCTTGATTTACTAATTTGCACCTCCTTCTGAAGGACCTTGTAGCAATAATAAGGAACCTTTTACTATTACATCCTCAATTATATAAAAAAACTCAAACATGTTTTCTATAATATCAATACACTCCTCTAGTTCCTGAGGATCCATTCTACCTCAAAATAATGGTGGTACTTTCTTGAGAAAATCCTAGGCTTTTCTTTCCTTGGCCATATTTATCTTCCCAAACTAGGGTAGGAGCAGGACCTACTCCCAGTCTTAGAGAATTAACATCCTGGACCATAGCATCAACCAACCTATGATCAATCAATGTGGGAGAAATCTATCTGGAATCTTCCCATGGTAGAAAGGTATCTCTCTAGTGAGGCATGTTTCAAAAAAAATAATCAGGAGAGAAAATAGTAGTACAATAGTTCTGAAACAAATAAGAAAAAACATAAAATTTTAATATATGAAACTTACCACAATAATTAAATGACCAAACAACTTCACACCCCCCCCCCCACAAATTTACATGTGTAGTATGAAACCTCCACATCCCTCCTATAAGAGAATCCAAACAAAACTCTAAACATCCCATGGTGACTCGAGGGTTATCATGTGGTGTGTTGGCCAGACACCCTACTCGCAACCAAAACCCTATGCCCTGATAGTCCTTGCTCATGTCTTATTAGAGTCATCCCAAATGAAATTACCCAAAGAGATAGACCTCGTTAGATACCATTTTTTCACATATTAGGCTTGGAAATTATCCAAATTGATTCTTGACCCGGTCCGTGGAGAATCGTGAAGGGATTTACCTATCTCTATGGGATCGAATAAGAGTCAAGGTATCATAAATAAATAGTGAGAATTATTTAACTGAGTTTATATTCACTAATCAAACTGCAATAATCAATAAACAAAATATGACAAATAAAACAAAATAAATTGTAACCAATTTTCATAATTGAGAAACATGATTTTTGATAAAATCAAGAAAGGATGAAACAATATGAAACCACGATTATATCAGAAAACCCACCACATAGAAATGAGGAACCACCCATAAGACATCTCTACAGCATCGCAACATGTCATCCATCTTACTACTTGAACTACTGAGTACAAAGTTCATTCCCTTACTTGCGTCAAACATTACCAAGTCTTCTGACATCGAAATGTGTAAGTAGTGTTTGTGACTATGCCCAGAATGATACCACCCAATATAAGATTCCAAGCTATAAACATTATAAAATAAATAATTTTCATGTGTTTTTTATAAAATGATATGCTAGTGACTATTTTAAGTAAATAATCTTTAAATGAGAAAAAAATTTAAGGAAATCACCATTAATGAAAAGAAACCTTCTTTAGAAATTACTAACCAAACATACTGTATTATGTTGGTAAGTGTGATATAGGCAATGATCCGTAGTTATGGGAAGTACCCCTAGGAATTATCTATAAGTGGAATCCATAGTAATATTATATCTTCGTGAAATGTGGTATAGAAAAAACAACCAAAATCATCCCCATGCATGAGCTACTATAGAAGAGCAACATCCAAAACTCAAGTGGTCTCAAATTATCATCCATTTTAAGTTAGTGTTGTCATATTCACTCACTCTATGTGAAATGAGTCTGTATCAACTTTTGAGTCATTATCATACTAGTCATTGTCTACCCACATAGATACATGGGCTTCCATTTTGTGATCCATCAAGTTTCACATGTCATATAACACCACATGTACATTAAATCATCCAAACAAGGAATTAAACATTACATACCACCACTTCCACACCCAAATTCCATTAAAAATAATACCCACACAAAACCATTTCCATATGTGTTTCACAACTCTTACTTATTTTAATAAATCATTTAAACAATTTATAAAACAATTTTAGGAAGCATCTAAAATTTTTTTATTCAAAAAATGCACCGAAAATACTATTTTAAAAACAAAATCACACCAACTCAATATCAAAACATAATTATGTTCCCTTGAATAATTTAGTAAACTATTTTCACAATTTATAAAACAATACCAAATAAAAAAACAAGGTTTGTCACATAAAACACACACAATTACACATAGAAACACCACATTAAAATAAAAAACATATTTAATCCTATCAAAAAAAACTTTCACACAATTCAAAAATATCATGGAACAAGGAAAATTACTCAATAAAGAAAAATAAATTCACTAAATAATGATTACACATATAGCCACCAACAGTTAGTGTCAAAATTCCCATAATCAATGTGAAACTCCATATACGCCTCAATATCCTTGAAGGAAATTAAAAATGAACCCTAATCATTACAATAGAATGTAAAATTATATTATTAAAACATAGGAATTAAACCCCTTATTTTGGAAAAATTATACCACAATAAAGAGGGAAGAATCCATAAAAAGAAAGAATAAATATGGGAGAAATCCACTTACTTGAAGAGTCTTGATGTTTCTACCAATAAATCCCCTAAAACAAATGTGAATCCAAGGGAGATTGAGGGTTCCATGGTATCTCCAATGGATGAAAATCCCAACTTGGGAATAAAAATGATGGAATATGGTTTAAATTGAAAACGGGGAAAATAGTAAAAATAATATTTTTAATGTGCTGGACCGGGTGCATGATTTGTATGAATTGTTAAATAAACCATGTAGGTAAATTGTGTGCATGGTCTTTCCAATCTACATGGTCACCTGAGCTAGCTACAAGGCTATGTAGTATTCATTTAGTAGATCACCAACCCACTATATAGTCAGCTGGATTGGGTACAGGACCATGTAGAGGTCTTGCAGTTTGTTCAACCCTACCATATAGTTACCTATGTCGGCGAACATAGTTCCCCTTAACTATGCATTAATCGTGAACCTAGGTCTTCCGACCCAAAAAAACATTTTATCCAAAATATAAAAAGTATCCAAAGGGAAAAAATAAACCAAATATATATAGGGAACATACCAAAAATGAAATTATGGATGTGACACCTTACCCCATCTTCGTCTCCCAACTCTATGACATGATGTATTCAAAATTATTCACAATTACTCATTCCTAGTATCTCCCCCAAATTCATGGAATATTTGTATTAACAAAAAACCAAATCCCCTCTCCCTAAGGAGGATCATAAGGTGGATAATTCAATAGGTAAACCCTCTTCATTTTTCATTAAATTTCATTTAAATTTATTTTTTTTTCTTATCCTATTCTCACCTCCTCTACCCAAATGATAATTACATATCCAATATCATCTATATAATATAATAATATTATGTTAATGGAATATCCATTATTAATGTCATTACTCTCTCTCTCTCTATTTTATTTCAAAAATGATATCATCATCACAGAGGGGCCGATTTAGAACCTTCATGGATGACAAGCATTTATATTTTAATTTATCCTTCAAGGATGGTCATAAAACCATTTTATGGTCAAAAAATATTATAAAATATTTAATATATCTTATTTCATTTTATAGATCCATTTTATATACAAAATATTGAATAATATAACAAAACTAGTTCATTGTGATCGAAAAACTACTAAAATTAAGCGAAACAATTATCATTAATATGTTATATTATGATTCATCCTCAAATATGGAATCAAAATATAAAATAATACCAATTAAACTAATGTTTAATCTTTAATAACAATAAATTACAATTCTAGATAATTATTCCCATTTTACATGAACTGCATTACTTATAATCTAGCAAATCGATCATGAAATCAAGGAAATAATTAGTACAGAATAATGGAATTTGATCTTATTACATAAAAACCATAAACGAACATAATAAAATTGTAGGAAACTTAATAAACATATAATATTTTTTGAATTAAATTATTGATGAGTCTAATTTCATATTCCTCGACCTTAAAGTCAAGTGCAGAACATATTCAGACTTAATGTAATGGTTTCTCACCGAACCTCCCTATTCATTTGGGTTTTCATTTATTGATTTATAAAACATTATAATTGTTAATTTCATTTATATACATATATTAAATTATTATTATATGTTCTAAAATCATGTATTTTTATCAGTTCATCTTTCATTTTTGAAAAATACATGTTTTACAAGGTCCCTGTCTAAATTTATCCCAATACGCAAACTCAATTAAAGAGAACCATCTCAATTTTTTGCACATTTTAAAATAGAATCTATAATATTTACTAATAATTTTTTTTAATAAAATAACAAATTATATCATGAAAATCGATCTTAATTCATTTTTGGTTTTATATAAATATATTTCCAATGGAACTCTCATTTTCAAAGTAAAAAAATATTATATCTCTCAATAATTACTCGATGGTTTAATAAGAGTATTTTCCATATATTCCAACACTCTGTATATTTATTATGTTTAACTAGGATTAATCTTTTATGATATCATCTACCATATTTTATTGAATAGTTTATGATTAGTTTTACAATGGAAGTTATGTCTTTATACCTTTCACTGTGTTACTCTAAATTGTTATTGATTATGCTTAGTGAGTGGAGAATGTTTTTTACATTTTATGTTTTAGTTTTAATATGAATATAAATATTGATTATGTTTCAATCATTGATATTAATAATGCATTGGACTTTGTATAAATTGTGTGGGGCCCGCTATTGCCCCATTGTGCATCGTTTGGTTATATTAGACAAACTTGTTTGGTTATTTACCTATTTATGTATGGTCTTCGCATGATGAATTGAAAGAATGGTTATGGTGTCTCGTATTATGAATTACCTCATTACGAAATTAGCAATTGACATTCCATGTTATTATTCCCCTAGCATAACATCCATGGTTATGTACTTTTATGACATTAATTAATAGGATTATATTTTTTTCAGTACTATTCTAAAACTAACTTTAAATGGCTTGTGTTTTCAGTCCTTCTCCATTAATTATTGTTTATTTATGCTTCTGATGAATTTATTACTCATAGTAAGCATCTGAACTCATCCCTTTATTATGATTTATTTTTTCCATAGGACGTGATGACGTGTATTTTGAATGACCTCTAGGGATATTCTAGGAGTTTATGTATTATTCAAAATAAGATTATATGTTGTATATAATTTCATGTTGTAATGTAAAGATCATATATTTAGTATTATTTTCCAAACTACTAAAATATTCAGTCCTTCAGGATGTGTCTTCCTATAATATATGTCAATGTAATTATGTAAGGCACTAGCATTGGGCTACTGTGGTGGGGTTCCATATAGAGGTTTTAAAGGATTTTTAGTACAAACTATGAGGATATGAATTCAAAAACATCCTATTATTTTGGTAAGTTAGAGATTCTATGGGTATTCATATAAATACATCCCTCATTAGATACTATAAGCAGATATAGTTTTGGAACATAAATACCTAGTAGTAATAACTCTGACAAGGTGTCCCATGTCTAAATTAGGGTATCCTGGTACATGAAAATGGGTCTAACTATGCACCTGGTTCGAAATTATTGGGTATTTTTTAGTTCAATTCTCAGTTTATTTAAAACCCATTACGAAGGATTTAAAGGTAAATATATTTTAAAAGAAATCATTCTTTTGATTATGATATTACACATGCATCAAATTTCAATTCATGTTATGTTTTTTACTAGTTTTACATTATACATACTGATTTATAATGTAATTTAAAGTAGTACATTATTTAGAAATGTCTCATTGTTTAAGTAATGGAAAAAATGTGAACATGTGTATCCCATGTAAATATTTTCCTCATATACAAGATAATGATGTTGGTTTTGTATATGTGACTGATGCTAAGAAACATAAAACTATTTTGGGGTTAATGACTCAGGTAATGTATAATAACTTTACCCATATGGAGAATTTGGACCCACAACCTGGAGGAGATGTGTTTGAGCACTTTATGTGAGAAAAGACAACATCACTAAAAGGGAATAAAAACCCAATTTTTTCAGATATGTGGATATGTTATTTAGAAAAGATATTTCTCTCTCTAGGATGTTAGGAAATTGAGAAGGTTGTTTTAACAATTTATCATCTTTACAGAAGATTCATATCAATGGTGGAATGTTATTCGAACACAAAGGGAGAGGAATAAATAGTAGTTATAAGACCATGAGATTCTAAATAACATTTCTTAAAAAAATACTTTCTTCATGAACAGTGAGTGGATATGGAAAAAAAATTAGAATCTCAGATAAAAGGATTATGAGGCCTGAATCGCCCGAAGGCCTTCTTTTTTATTTTATTATAGATAATTCTCCTTTTAAGTATTGAAGGGGAACCCGTACATGACCCATAGGCCCAAGGAACAAAGCCCGACATGACCTGCAATACATGACCCGAAGGCCCAGAGGCATACCATGCCCATTACATGACTTGTAGGCCCATACCCCTAGAACTGCCCCTCCCCAACGTCTTGCATCATTGATCTCCTTAGCTCCCCACCTTGCATTGCTGATCGGCTAGAATTGCCCCGTACAAATCTGCACGGTGCCTGGTCTCGATGGCGGCTCCCAAACCCTCTCATTCTTCCAATCTGGTTAGATCTGCATCTAGTGGCTGCTACACCTATTGCTTTTATCCTCTTCTAGGGCTTGTTCTATTTTAACTGGGCTACTCCATGGTCTACGTGACCCAAAGGCCCTGTGGCCCGAAGGCCTTTGATGAGCCGAAGGCCCTGGAGACCCGTAGTCCCAAACCGGTGGCCCAAAGGCCCAAATCGGGTGAATAGTTCTAGCTGCTACAGTACCAAACAGTGACTACTACAGTGACTACTATAGTATTGCTACAGTACTACTACAGTATTTCTATAGTACTACTATAGTACTGCTATAGTAACCCAGAAATTCACCTCCACCCAGTTTTGAACCCGGGTCTCTTGGATGCCAAGCAGGAGCCCTTACCACTTGGGTACAGGCTCGTTGGCAATAAAAGGATTATGAGAATGTTTAAAATTATGTATCTATCATCACAAGGATAAAAATGCATGCTATAGACTACATACATAACTCAAGGAGTAATATTGATCAGTTCTTTGATTGTTTTGAATCATCTATCCTACATGCACTGGTCTTCCAAACATTCTAATCATACAATGATATAGTATTATGGGCAATCATGATAGAAATGGATGTTTTTAAGTCATATGAATTTAAAGGAATGCAAGAGAATAAGTGGGCCGTTGAAAAATCATGAAAAGGAAAAATAAATCGGGAATAATTGAATATTTGAATTTTCACCTTGACCTAAGTGTGGGATGAAGCACCCTAGTACTTTTCGGATGGGAATTTGATTCTATTACAAGTGTGGAGAAAAAGGCCACCAACCCCAATATTCCAACAAAATGATGAGTTTGTCAATTTTCAATGCAATAATTGTAAGAAGAAAGGATATTATACATATGAATGTCCTATATATCATGGAAACATTCCTTAATGATGGCCATGGGAGCATTTTCTATATTATGTGAGAACAACTGATGTGGATGAAGTTCCTAATGATGTGGTGGTATGTTCAAAAATCATTTCCTCAATTGTTGTGAAATTATTATTAGACTATGGATCATCACAACCTTTTATATCATCCCTGCTATCTATGAAAATTAGTCATTTTCAATATTATATAACAAATGACTTGTTAGCCAAAACTCATAAGTCAAGTATCATTGTAATAAATTTGTCTAAATCAATCCACATTATCACACGTAAATGTTCTTTAGTTGCAAACCTTAACATCATATCTATGATTTAATCTAATATAATTCTTGTTATGGATTGGATTTCAAATTATGATGTGAAAATCTATTTCAAGTTGAATGAAGTTACATTTTTGAGAATGATGTAAATTCCCTTATATTTAGATTGGAAACCTCACCATCTGATTATTATCTATATCCACCCCTAGTAGCTCATCTTAATGAAATTATTGGGGATGAAGAGAGAAAAATATCTATTGGTGAAGAACAAAATCTTAAAATTGAGGAGGTACCAATTATGCAAGAATACATTGATGTATTTCTAGAGGATTTATGTAGACATCCTCTAGAGAGGGAAAATGGATTTTTAATAGATTAATTCATGGTGCAAGGCCTATATCAAAGACTCCTTGTAGAATATCCATAGTATAATTAGTGTATATAAAGAACCAAGTAGATGGCATTAGTGATAAAGGATTTATTCTCTATAGTGTTTATCAAAGGGGAGACCCCTTTATATTTATCAAATTGAAAGATGGATCCATGAGGCTATATATTTACTACATGGAAATCAATTCTATTATGATAAAGAACGTGTATCATATTCATCACATTTATTATATATTTAATCATCTTCAAGGAGATGAATATTTTTTTATGATATACCATCAATATGGATATCCTAGGTAGTGTGTGTGATGAAGGAATATATTCAAAATATATTGTTTCAAATGAAGTATGGACAATATAAGATTACTGTAATGCCTTTTAGACTGACTAATGAAGCCAATATTTTCATTGATCTAGTGAATATAGTTATCAAGTAAAATCTTATTGATTTTTTTGTAGTATTTATTCATGATATCTTGGTACAATCTAAAATTTTTGAATATCTGGGTAATCAATTATGCATTATTCTGAAGACTCTTGGAAGAAACAATTTATATGGGAAGTTTATCAAGTGCGAATTATAGATTCAAATAGTTTATTTTCATGGACATATTTTTTATAATGATGGAAAGTAAATTGATCTTTTAAAGAAACATTCTATCATGAATGGCCTACACCAATGATCATAACTTAGATACATAGTTTTATTGTTTTATAATGTTATTATTGGTGCTTTTTTTAGAACGTATCCTAATTAGCTATCCCATTAACCAAGCTTATTGTTAAAGGGTTTAATATCATATGGAAACTAAAATGGCATGATTGTTCTGATTAATTGAATAAGAGGTTAGTGAATGATTGAATATTAACTCTGCCATTAAGAAATGGAGGATTTGTGATATATATTGACGCCTCAATGAATAGACAAGGATGTTTCCTCATGCAGAATGATTTTTTAGTTCCTATGCATAAAGGCAGTGAAAAACTCATTAATTGATCTGTCCAACTCATAATCTTTAGTTATAAGGTGTAATATTCTCTCTGTAGATATGAAGATATTATCTCTATGGTGAGAAATATGAGATATATACTGATCACAATAGTATAAAAAATATCTCCACATATAATGAAATAATCAGGAGGCAAAGGAGACGGCAAGAGCTACTCATGTATTATGAGTTCTCAATACACTATCACCTTGGAAAATAGAACATGATAGTAGATGAATTGGGCATGAATGATCATAGAATTATGATTAAAACGATAATTGATAAGGTTCCTCTGTATATTGATCAAGAAAATATAGATATGGAAATTATTATTGATGTTGGAAATTAACTTCTTTTTCAATTGGTTTCCCAGCCATATTTATTGTAAAGGGTTAAAATTTATATCCTGATGATGAGAATATTAAAAAAATTAAAGGTGTGAAAAATGGTAAAAAAGAATTCTTATTTAATAAATATTGAATTATGATATTTTGTAGGATTCCATGTGTTTCTTCTATAGCCAAGCTAAAATGGGAATGATTACATGATTTTAATAACTCAAATTTCTCAATACACCCTAGTACCACTAAGATGTATAGAAATATGAAGGAACATTTCTGGTGGGATAATTTGAAGGATAAAATTTTTGATTAAGTATCAAGATGTTTAGCATGTGAACAAGTGAAGGTTGAAAAACCAAAATCCTAGATGATTCATGAAACCTCTTCCTATTCTAAAATGCAACTGGGATGTCTTTACTATGGATTTTGTAACTAGATTGCCCTAAAATACAAGAATGACTGATTTAATATGGGTAATTGTGGATTTAAAAACCAAATATAAACATTTCTTCACTATAACATGGGATTTCCAAATGGATCTACTTTTAAGATATTATATTAATGAAGATTTATGACTTCATGGAGTGCCAATTACAATAGTGTCTAGTACTAATCTAGGTTTTTCATCATAATTCTGAAAACTTCATTAAAAATCTATAAGGCCCCGGCCTTAAACATTACTTAATCTTGAGTTATTTCAAGAATACACGTTGAGGATCTTTTCTGGTTTAGAGTTTTAGAGAATTAGATCATAAATTGTGCATTACACTCCACATTTAAACAAAGTGGTTACATAAAAGATAGAACTAATTTTTCCCATCATCGGAAACATATTTAAAATAAAACATAGATTCTTTCTTGACACTTCCTTGACACTATCATCACATCATGTACCTTTCCCTTGACCTCTGAAAAACATTTCAAAAACATGGGATGAGCAAAAAAAGCTCAGCAAGGGACATAAATGTGTGAAATGAAAACATTAGTCCATGTATGAAATCATACTTTACTCGTAAAACATAAGCATTTTAACATAGCTCGTTAAATCATGAATAAATCAAAGAAATCATAAGACATAAAGGTAACTTGAGGCATTCATAACATTCTTACGTAGGGAGTAACCCTCATGGTTACGTTTGGAATACCCATCACAGTATATTTCCAAAATCTTTTCGGAAAAACCTTAATGTTTAACCCCTCCGCGTTACCCAATGCATTGGAGAGCTATATCGGGTTCACCAGCCCTTATTTTATCACGGAACCACCCGTCTTCATAACAATTCCCACAAACCATAACATAATCGTATCACATAAAACATGCATAAAGGAAACATAATATTTCAACATTTCAATCACAAGATATCAATACAATACATTAATATAATAAAAACATTATGAAAAACATTTTCAATACCAAAAAAAAAGAAAATTAATACATGGTATTTATTTTTCATTTAAAAAAAAGGTTATGTCTTGTAGAGGAAGCCGAAAGTCAAATAATGGTCACGGCGGCGGAGAAGTCATTATTTCCACATACATAAGACAAAACAACATTCCCTTTTGTCGTTTAGTAAATGGTTAATATAAAAATATTCCTTTTTAATAAACGTAAAAGTCAAAGTGTTTTATACACCGTATAAAATAAAGTTGTGTATAAAACAAAATATGCCTCAATGAAAGGAGATTGAGACGAAGTCCCTTACCTCGTATCCGACTTGACTCGATCGTTCTTTAATCTCCTGAATAATAAACTTGAATTAATTTCTATTTGCTTAAGAACCTTTTTCAAGTTCATTATTCCTTTTATATCACTTATTACCATGTCATGAACACTATGTAATTATTTAAGTTAATAACAGTCGTTTTAACGATCATTGGTACTTGAGTCAAAAATAAACTCTTTATAATTACAACTTGTTCATGTATCCATTATATCCAGAGTTATATTCATGATGTAGATATCATATATATCATATATATCTAGTATATACATGCATTTATAATATTACATAACGATTAGAGGTAATAAATGAAATGCACCGTTCATGGAGATGGTAAGCCGTACGTACGCATGAACGCTACTTTCATTTCTATTTTATATTTTATGGAATTGAATCATAATGATATAAATGTATATTATAATTCCAGTATAATATCATATATAGTATCATTAAATACATTTTTTATACGTCCCACATATGGGATTAACGAATCAAATCACTTTGAGGGGGCGGTAGTCCACACTTCCTAAAATGAAGATATCGCGTTTACCCATAATGGAAACCATAAAGGTATGCCAAAAATGAAAAATACAGAAGCTTAAGGAAAACATAAACATATTATATATCATATATAAATATAGTTTCATCTTAATGGCCACCCTTGAAGGTGTTAGAAGAATATTGAATAATCATCGTTTCGTGAGGCAGAAATTCGCCATCCACGGAAACAGTATGCTCTTTAACCATTAGATGAAGGTGTGTGTAAGTGTAGCTCAAATACTTCTGATAACAACATAATAGTATATTTAAGATACTGGTTTTGTTACAAAATAAATTAATAAAAATATTTTAGGGGGTTGGAGAAGCAAAATAAAACAAAAGAACATTAGAGAAGATTTTACCATTAAATCGGGTAACTCTTCTTGGTTTGAACCAAAATGGTTTCTTGAAGAGATTTCTGCCTAAGGTAAGGATTCTATGATGAATAGAGGGATGTGGAGAGATAAAATGATTAGGGCTTGGATGATCCAAAGGCTTGAGAAGTGTGGGTAAGGAGGTAGAGATGGGGGCCTTTTATAAGAGGAGAGGAGGGGCACTCTTGGAATGTTAAGAAATGTTACATTATTTTAAAAAGGGTTTCGGATTTAAAAGGTCCTACATTGATATATTTATAGGATAAGGTGATTAATGTTCTAAATATACTCATCCAATAGGTATTTGACAAGTTTAATTCATAGATTTTACATTATCTTTTCATTTTATTTAAATCGTTAATTAATGAGGTAATTGCTGCATCATCACGATGTCATAAATAATTTTATTTATTTAATGTCTAAAAATTATAAAAAAAATACTATGATGTAGGAAATATTTCTAGATTTACAATTACTATTTATAGTCCAATATATGATTTTTTTAGACAAAATTTAAAATATTTTACTTAGGTGATACATTCTTTGTTATATTTAACTTTGTTTAAAAAATAAAAAGATAAAAAGTCATTATGACACAAAAGTGATTCCATAGGGTCCCCAAGTTTGGCACAAGGCATCGCATGGTCGGACATGACACAAAAATTAGTATTAGGACACATGTTGGTGTCATTTTATATTATTATTATTTTATTTTATTATCCTTAACTACCCGATTACTAATTAATCAAGATAATTAACGATAATTACTATCATTACTATTCACAATGTCCAAAAACAAGAGTCTTGATTACATAATTTGGAACTTATGATTCCAAATATGTAATCCATTTTACAAATTCCAAACACAGAAATATCAATAATTAATTTAAAAATAATTCTCGTTGTCAAAACAAATAGCGGGTTTTTTAGAAATAATATCTATGAAAAGTTTGGCACTTGCTTATGCCCAATTCCAAAGTTAAATAAATTCCAATGACCACAATTGGATTAAATGGTAAAAATATATTCTATTTACACTTTAAAACCAAATAAAAAGATAATCTTACCATATAATTAAATTAGATGAAAATGCAGTTTTGATGTAAAATGCAGTATTTTTCACTATTCATTAAAAAATGAACATTGTCAGAAAAAAACCAAAAATTAACCCAAGGTAAATTTCAATGTCCAAATCATAAAGAATATGTTTAAATTGAAAAATAGAGCTTATAAAATTTTCAAAAGTTTTATTTAAAAATGGTTTTCCATCAAAAGGCAGTAAAATAATCTTCTAAAAATATTAGTATATTTCATGCTTAAGGTTGGATTTATTCTCATTTAAAGCCTCTAAAACACTATCTAATTCATAAATAGACATAGATAAAAATATCTATTATTCATTATTTACTTGGGATGTTACATCCTTCCCCCCTTTAAAAAATTGCATCCCCACAATTTATTTACTTAACGAATAATTGGGGGTATTTATCCCTCATTGCATTTTCAGATTCCCATGTTGCCTCTTCAATCATGTGATTTTTCCACAAAACCTTTACTTGATGAATAACCTTATTCCGTAACACCTGATCCCTGTGGTCAAGAATCTGGACAGGTTGTTCCTCATAAGATAGGTTCTCTTCCAACTGAACTACCTCTGAACTCAAAACATGAGATGGATCTGGCATGTACTTCCTTAACATTGAAACATGAATAACATTGTGTACCTGAGATAAACTCAGAGGTAAATCCACTCGGTATTCAACTGATCCAACTCTCTCCAGAATTTCATATGGTCCAATGAACCTTGGACTCAGCTTTCCTTTCTTTCCAAATCGCATCACACTTTTCCATGGTGATACTTTGAGAAAAACATGATCACCTACCTCAAAAGAGAGATCCTTCCTCTTGTTGTTTGCATAACTCTTCTGCCTACTCTGAGCTATTCTCATGTGTTTCTGTATCATCTGAACTTTTTCTGCCAACTCTTCTACCAATTTCGGTCCTATCAACTTCCTTTCACCCACTTCATCCCAGAAAGTTGGAGTTCGACACCGCTTCCCATATAATGCCTCCAATGGTGCCATCTGTATACTGGAATGAAAACTGTTATTATAAGAAAACTCAACCAAAGAAAGATGTTGGTCCCAAATTCCCTGATAATCCATCGAACAAGCACATAGCATATCCTCCAAAGTCTTAATCGTTCTTTCTGACTGCCCATCTGATTGAGGATGAAAAGCTATACTAAAACTTAATTCAGTACCCAACGACTTTTGAAGGCCTTTCCAAAATTTAGAAGTGATCCTGGGATCAAGGTCAGATATAATGGAGAGAGGAACTCCATGTAACCTGACTATCTCTTTAAGATACAAACAAAAAAGTTGATCTAGCGAAAAAGTATCTCGTATAGCAAGGAAATGAGCAGATTTAGTCAAGCGATCAACAATAGCCTATATTGCATTATTACCTCGAGGTGTCTTCGGTAATCCCACAACGAAGTCCATGGATATATTCTCCTATTTCCACTCTGGTACTGGTAAAGGATGAAGAATCCCTTTTGGTAACTACCACTATGCTTTAACCTGTTGACAAGTCAAACAATTCATAGTAAATCAGCAATATCTCTTTTCATTCCCTCCCACCAGTAGTACTCCCGAAGATCTCTATATATCTTAGTACTACCTGGATGAACTGAAAACCGAGAACTATGAGCTTCACATAAAAACTCTCTCTTCAACTGTGAATCACACGGCACACACAATCTCCTCCCAAATTTCAAAACACAATCATTATCAATGTTGAATTTAGGAAACTTACCCTTCTGAACCAGCTCTATCTTTTTCTGTAACTCGTTGTCTTGCTTCTGTACTTGCTTAATTCTGTCTGATAGAGAATAAGTCACTGATACTTGAAACAAAATAGAAGGACATCCTGCACCAACAACTTCTATGACAAATTTCATCAAATCCTTAACCAAAGGATCACGTTACAAATGCAACATTGCTAATGAAGCATTACTTTTTCGACTCAAAGCATCAGCCACTTTATTTGATTTTTCCGGATGGTAATGAATTGTGCAATCATAATCGTTGATTAATTCCAGCCATCTCCTCTATCTCATTTTCAATTCTTTCTAAGTGAATATATACTTTAAACTTTTTTGATCGGTATATATTTCACACTTTACATCATACAAATGATGCCTCCAAATTTTTAAAGCGAAAAAAACAGCAGCTAATTCCAAATCATGTGTAGGGTAATTTACCTCATGAGTTTTCAACTGACATGAAGCATAAGAAATTACCTGATCATTCTACATTAGGACACAACCAAGTCCTTTCAATGAAGCATCACTGTAGATAAAAATCTCCCCATTCCTGGAAGGTAGTTCCCAAACTGGAGCATTCACCAATCTTCTTTTCAATTCCTGAAAATAATCATCACATTCTTTTGTCCAGATAAACTTACCACCCTTCCGAGTTAGCTTAGTAATTGTACTAGATAACCATGAAAAATTTCTAACAAACCTTCGGTAGTAGCCTACCAAACCAAAGAAACTAAGAATCTCAGTTACATTTGTGGGTCTTGGCCATTCTTCAACAACCTTTGTTTTTGCAGGATCAACAGTTATCCCATCTTTAGAATCAATATAACCAAGGAAAGAAATTTTTTTCAACCAAAACTCACACTTGGTGAATTTACCATACAATTTCTTTTCTTTTAAGGTTTGAAAAATAACCCTTAAATGACTTTCATGCTCCTCTTTACATTTAGAAAACACCAAAATATCATCAATGAAAACAACCACAAAATTATCCAAGAACTCATGGAAAATTAAATTCATAAGGTCCATGAATATAGAAGGTGCATTGGTTAGCCCAAAAGGCATAACTACAAATTCATAATGGCCATATCTTGTACGAAACGTGGTCTTCGGAACATCTGCTTCCTTTACCTTCAACTGATGGTGCCCCGATCTCAGGTCAATCTTTGAAAAATACTAAGATCCCTGGAGCTGATCAAACAAATCATTGATATGAGGAAAAGGATATTTTTTCTTAACAGTGATGTTATTCAAGGCTCTATAATCAATGAAAAGTCTCATAGAACCATCTTTCTTTTTAACAAATAAAACAGGAGCATCCCATGGTGATGAGCTAGGTCGAATGAAACCTTTCTCTAATAAATCTTGCAATTTCTCCTTCAACTCTAAAAGTTAAATTTGAGCCATTAGATAAGGGGGTTTTGAAATTGGCTTAGCATTAGGAACTAAGTCAACGGTAAATTCAACTTCCCGATCTGGTATTATTCTAGGGAACTCATCAGGAAAAACATCAGGATACTCATTTAACACTGGCACATCATTAATCTGAACAGTTCCTTTGTTTTCAACAATATGTTCAAGGTAACATTCATTTTCATCTTTTAAAAGTTTCTCAGCCTCTTGATATGTTATCAACATTAAGGTTTCATTCTTGTACACAAACTGAAAGTCTTTCTGAAAAGAAACATCTTTAGCTCTACAGTCAATCTTAGCATGGTAAATAGAGAGCCAATCCATACCCAGGATAACATCAAACTCTACTATAGCTAAAACAATAAGTTTTTCAAGTAGGTTCTTTCCACGGATAAGGATAGGAAGATTATTATAAATTCTTTTTGCCTCAACATTTACCCCAGGTGTTTTTACCACAAGTTCAGGAGTCATTTCTTGAGATGGTATTCCCATTTTACTAGAAACGTTTTCAGAGATGAAAGAATGTGTAGACCTCGAATCAAGCAACACAATGGCATAATATGAAAAAACAAACAAAGTACCTGATACAACTTCATTTGATGGCCCAACATCTGCTGAAGTAGTTTCAAAGGATTTCACCACCCCTTTCTACTTGTAGTATAACTAATTCCCATCACTCGAGCTCTTTTTCGGACACTCGTTTGCATAGTGACCCATCTCATTGCACATGAAACATTTCACTAACTGTCAATCAAATTTGGTCTTACCATCACCCTGATCTTTTTCAGTGCAATCACGAGCCTTATGTCCCATCTTACCACATCAGTAGAAATTTACATAATTCAGAAGACATTCCCCAGCATTCCTTTTACCACATTTATCACAAACTGGAAACTTAGTGTTCTTACCATCAGACCTTTTTGAAGAATTCTTCCCTTTCTCCTACCACCTCGTTCTCTTCTTCTGTTGGTTTTTATAGAACACTTGATCATCGGAAAACTCCATTTCCTCCTTCTCAGCACATTGTACAAGCTTTTTATAACTTTTGAACTCACGAGAATCCAATGCCCTTCGATATTTTGGCTTTAATCCTGAGTAAAAACGAATGATTTTACTATTAAGGTCTCGGATAAAATTTGGAGCAAACCTTGCCAATCAAGTGAACCTCTCTTCATAAGCAGCCACTGAGTCGTCCTCTTGACTCAATTACAAGAATTTTTTTTCCATACTAAGTCGAACACCCTTAGGAAAATACTTCCCAAGAAACATACCTTTGAATTCATCCCAGCCGAGAGCATCAATCTCATCAGCGTCCCTGATATTTTTAACCATCGACCACCATTGATCTTCTTCACCCTCCAAACAGTAAATAGCAGGACTAACCTTTTGATTGTCTGAACACCCCATGGCATCAAAAATCTTCTCCAGTGCATTAATTCACCCTTCAGCTAGCATAGGGTCAGATGATCCTCTGAATGATGGGGGATGTTTCCTCATGAAATGTTTCACCACTGACATGTTTCTCTGCGGTTGATCTGGATGATCTAGTGCATGGATACCACCACCATTTATCGCTTGAGTCAATTGCTCCATTACTACAACAAACTGTTCAGTTCCAATTCCGACCATCTCAGGATGCTGATTCGGAAGGTCATTTCCTTCTGTATTCCTTCCTAGCACAGATTCCCTACTTCCTCTGTGGAAAACCATTCTGAACAAACATGTCTTAAATGAAGCAACATGGTAATATTCAAATGCTATATCATTTCAATTTCACCATAAAAAAAATTTGGATAATCATTTAATAGATTTATAACTCCTAAAGTTATCTAAACCGACCTTTGATACCAACTATAAGGCCCCGGCCTTAAACATTACTTAATCTTGAGTTATTTCAAGAATACACGTTGAGGATCTTTTCAGGTTTAGAGTTTTAGAGAATTAGATCATAAATCATGCATTACACTCCACATTTAAACAAAGTGGTTACAGAAAAGATAGTACTCATTTTTCACATCATCGGAAACATATTTAAAATAAAACATAGATTCTTTCATGACACTTCCTTGACACAATCATCACATCATGTACCTTTCCCTTGACCTGTGAAAAACATTTCAAAAACATGGGATGAGCATAAAAACCTCAGTAAAGGATATAAAAGTGAAAAATGAAAACATTAGTCCATTTATGAAATCATTCTTTACTCATAAAATATATGAATTTTAATATACCTCATCAAATCATGAATAAATCATAGAAATCATAAGACATAAAGCTAACATGAGGCATTCATAACATTCTTACATAGGGAGTAACCCTCATGGTTACGTTTAGAATACCCATCACAGTATATTCCCTAAATCTCTTCGTAGAAACCTTAAAGTTTAACCCCTTCACATTACCTAATTAATTGGAGAGCTATATCGGGCTCACCCGCCCTTAGTTTATCACGGAACCACCCGTCTTCATAGCAATGCCCAAGAACCATAACATAATCGTATCACATAAAACATGCATAAAGGAAACATAAAATTTCCACATTTCAATCACAAGATATCAATACAACACATTGATATAATAAAAACATTATGAAAACCATTTTCAATACCAAAATAAAAGAAAATTAATACATGGTATTTATTTTTCATTTTAAAAAAAGGTTATGGCTTGTATAGGAAGCCGAAACTCAAATAATGGTCACGGTAGTAGAGAAGTCGTTGTCACCGCATTCGTACGACAAAAAAACATTCCCTTTTGTCGTTTAGTAAAATCTTCGTATAAAAAGATTCCTTTTGAATAAACGTAAATTTCAAAGGGGTTTATACACCATATAAAATAAAGTTGTGTATAAAACAGAATATGCCTCAATGAAAGGAGATTTAGACGAAGTCCCTTACCACGTATCCGACTTGACTCGATCGTTATTTAATCTCCTAAATAATAATCTTGAGTAAATTAATACATTCTTAAGAACCTTTTTCAAGTTCATTATTCCTTTTATATTACTTATTACCATGTCATGAACACTATGTAATTATTTAAGTTAATGGCGGCCGTTTTAACGATCATTGGTACTTGAGTCAAAAATAAACTCTTTATAATTAAAAGTTGTTCATGTATCCATTATATCCAGAGTTATATTAATGATGTATATATCATATATATCATATATATCCAGTATATACATGCATTTATAATATTACATAACATTTAGAGGTAAGAAATGAAATGCACCGTTCATGGAGACGGTAATCCGTAAGTACGCATGAACGCAACTTTCATTTCTATTTTGTATTTTATGGAATGGAATCATAATGATATAAATGTATATTATAATTCCAGTATAATATAATATATAATATCATTAAATCCATCCTTTATACGTCCCACATATGGCATTAATGAATCAAATCACTTTGAGGGGGCGGTAATCCGCACTTCCTAAAATGAAGATATCGCGTTTACCCGTAATGGAAACCATAAAGGTATGCCAAAAATTAAAAAAAAAAAGAAGCTTAAGGAAAACATAAACATATTATATATCATATATAAATATAGTGTCATCTTAATGGCCACCTTTGATGGTGTTAGAAGAATATTGAAGAATCATCGTTTCGTGAGGCAGAAATTCGCCATCCACGGAAACAGTATGCCCTTTAACCATTAGATGAAGGTGTTTTTAAGTGTATCTCGAATCCTTATTATAAAAAAATCATAGTATATTGAATATACTGGTTTTGTGACAAAATAAATTAATAAAAAGAGTTTAGGGGGTTGGATAAGCAAAATAAAACAAAAGAACATTAGAGAAGACTTTACCTTTAAATCGGGTAACTCTTCTTGGTTTGAACCAAAATGGTTTCTTGAAGAGCTTTCTGCCTAAGGTAAGGCTTCTAGGATGAATAGAGGGATGTGGAGAGATAAAATGAGCAGGTCTTGGCCGAGCCAAAGGCTTGAGAAGTGTGGGTAAGGAGGTAGAGGTGGGGGCCTTTTATAAGAGGAGAGGAGGGGCACTCTTGGAAAGTTAAGAAATGTTACATTATTTTAAAAAGATTTTAGGATTTAAAAGGTCCCACATTGATATATTTCTAGGATAAGGTGATAAGGATTCAAAATATACTCATCCAATAGGTCTTTGACAAGTGTAAGTCTTAGATTTTACATTATATTTTCATTTTATTTAAATCGTTAATTAATGATGTAATCGCAGCATCATCATGATGTCATCAATAATTTAATTTATTTAATGACTAAAAATTATAAAAAAAATACTATGATGTAGGAAATCTTTTTAGAATTAAAATTACTATTTATATTCCAATAGATCATTTATGTAGACAAAATTAAAAATTACTTAGGTGACACATTCTTTGTTATATTTAACTTTCTTTAAAAAAATAAAAAGATAAAAAGTCATTATCACACAAAAGTGATTCCATGGGGTCCCCAAGTTTGGAACAAGGAATCCCATGGTCGGCCATGACACAAACAGTAGTATTAGGACACATGTTGGTGTAATTTTTTATTATTATGATATTATTTTATTATCCTTAACTACCTGATTACTAATTAATCAATATAATTAATGATAATTACCGTCGTTACTATTCACAAAGTCCAAAAACAAAAGAGTATTGATTACATAATTTGGACCTTGTGATTCTGAATATGTAATATATTTTAGCAAATTCCGAACACAGAAAGTGAAATAATTAATTTAAAAATAATTCTCGTTGTCAAAACAAATAGCGGGTTTTTTAGAAACAATATCTATGAAAAGTTTGGCACTTGTTTATGCCCAATTCCAAAGTTAAATTAATTCCAATGGCCACCATTGGATTAAATGGTAAAAATATATTCTATTTAAACTTTAAAATCAATTAAAAATATCATATAACCATATAATTAAATTAGATGAAAATGTCATTTTGGTGTGAAATGCAGTATTTTTCACTATTCATTAAAAAATGAACAATGTCAGAAAAATACCAAAAAATAACCCAAGGTAAATTTCAAAGTCTCAATCATAAAAAATATGTTTAATTTGACAAATAGAGATTATAAAATTGTCAAAAGTTTTATTTAAAAATGGTTTTCCATCAAAAGGCAATAAAATAATCTTTTAAAAATATTAGTGTATTCCATGCTTAAGATTGGATTTTTTCTCATTTTAAGCCTCTAAAACACTATATAATTCATTAGTGGACATAGATAAAAATATCTATTATTCATTACTAACTTGGGATGTTACAAAATATTTGGATACTGAGGTTCATTTGAGTACTACAAATTATCCTCTAACTGATGGGTTGTCTAAAAGGACGATCCAAAATTTAGAGGATTTGTTGATATCATGCTCACATGATATCCATGTTTTGTGGGGTCAGTACATTTTTTTACAAGATTTTACCAACATAAATAGTTTCTATTATAGTAATAAAATGGAACAATGTGAAGCATTGTATGAAAAGATATTCCATACACCAACTTGTTGGGATGTGGTGGGTGAAAGGAATCTTGCAGGCCCAGATCTTGTAGAGGAAACCGAAAAAAGTAAAACACTATTCAAGAATATATCAAATAATCTCAAAGTAGGAAAAAGATCCATGCTAATAATCGAAGGAATTATTTGGTATTTTAAGTGGTTGATTATTTTTTCTTGAATGTTTATCCATGTAAGGGTGTTATATGATATAGAGTGAACGGAAAACTATTCCCCATGTAATTGGTCATTTGGAATTCCTAGAGAGAATAGGAACTATGGTTTCTCATTTGGCTATTCCATCGATCCTTCATAATTTTGAAATTTGTTTCCATATCTCTTTGTTGAGGAAGTATATATAAGACCCACCACATGTACTCACATATGATGAAATTGAATTTGATCCTATATTATCACACTGTGAAGATCCTGTCCAAAATATGGTAACTAAGGAACAAGTTTTTTGAAATCAGAGACTTAGATGGTAAAGGTATATTGGAAAAACATAAAATTAATGAGGCAATGTGGGAACATGAGGAAGATATGATGAAGAAATAAACATATCATTTTTTAGGGTGACAGTCTAGATATTTAGAGGATGAAATTTTTGTATATGGGTAGAATGTAACAACCCAAAATTATATCAATTAATTTTACCTTATAATTTTATATAGAATAAATCCCATAAGACCACTTTAATAACAAAATAAAACATTATAAATGAAGATTCAATGATATAGTAAGTGATTCTATAAATTTTAGGATCGAAATATGAATTTAGATGCTCAATTACAAGAGTGGGGTTTAATTTTATGTTTCAAAACATTTGTTTTAAACCTTATAGTAAACTATGATTAATACAGTTAAACATGGTAAATTCCCAAGACATCTTTTAGTTCTAAAAACTTTCTAGGTTCCTGATATATGATTACAGAAATGAAACTTATAAAAAGTTTACCAAGAAAATATTCTACCATAAAGTGTATATAATCTTACTTATCAGAGTATAAAAAAGTACATAAAATTATAAGAAGCTTATACTTTCTTCCATTATCAAAATTCATCAGAAATAAACATGAAAAAAAACAAGTTACATGTATGAAATATTTTAACCCAAATACAAGGTTATCCAATAACCTTTGATAAAGGTCCCTTGATTTATACTTTCAAGAATGTGTGTCTTACCCACAAGAGGGTATTCCATCAATAGGTATCAAAATTTGTCTTGCTATCCATACAAGCCCTTGAGCATTAAGGTAGTTGACACCTCTGGCTTCCTATCCCCGGAAGTCCATGATGATAGACAGTAACAATACGAGTCACACAAAGCCAACTGAACAAGATTTTTAGTTCGCACAAGGCATGAGAGTATATCTCTCTAGAAAATACATCAGAAACCTACAATATCTAGAGTGATCAACAATTTCTTTTAGTTTTTGAGCACATTCAAATGAGCTCCAATTTATTATAACTTCTCCAGCGGTCAGCTCCCGCCTCCAACGGTCATATTTTTCCTTGAATTTCGTCAGGACTTGTACCCATGTCACTCAAAAAATGGTTAGTTAAAATGGAATGTATGAAATAATTTCATAAATATAATGAGTTTAAAAAAATAATATTTCTTAACAAAATATAATTTTTTTGGAGCCTAATGGACAAATAAATTTCAGAGTCTAAACAAATAATAATTTGGAGACTATAAATCATGGATATTCAGATTTTTTTTCCAATGAATTTGAAATATAAATTCTATTGATTCTGGAATCTGAATTCCAATGGATTCAGAGTCCTAATTCTGAGGAATTTAGAGTCTTAATTCTAAGTAATTTGGAGTCATAATTTCAGATAATTCATAGTCCGAATTTCAGATAATTCAGAGTCTTCATATCGGAGAATTTGAAGACTCAATTTTAGAGAATTCAGATTCTGAAAACTTTTTACTCAATATCCAAGAATTTATAGGATTCATAGGTTTTAGATGTGAAACCAAATTTTTATACATAAGAATAAAAAGATTTAGATTCTTGAGAAACCATAAAATGAAAAATTAAAATTTGTGAAATGATAAAATTTACTTAGGGAAAGAATAATTTTCATTATTAAGATAATTCTTATAAGAAAATTAATTTTCCATAAGTTAGATTGTTGGTAATTTTAAAAACATAGAGGACTAGAAAAATTCATAAGGAAACCCTATTTACTCAACAATCTCCCCCTTTATTGAAAGCACAAACATCCATTTGAAAAAGAATATAAGGTCTTTGAAAATTTTTTATGAACATAAAAGAAAAACTTATCTCCCTTTACATATGAATCATAGTGAATATGACTAACTCCACCTTAGATTTTGAAATTCCTAAGGATTGTATTCTTTATTTTATGAATGAGTTTTTATAGTTTCTTACATAAAAATATCCTCAATGATAAGAACTACCCATAGATGGACTCCCCCTTACTTAGGGAAATTTCATCCTTAGTATTCTTTTTATCATTCCTTTCATTCCCATTGTGATTTTAAAAATGGAATAATGAAAATGGAACAAAATTATGGTACCTGGAAAATCAGTACTATCCAAAAAAAATATTAAGGACAATAGAAATTTCATTGCAATTAAAAGAATTTTGTCAAGGAAGAAAAATACAACAAAAGATCAGATTGGTAAGAATTATCCTTCTTTCTCCATTAGCATTAGAATCTTTAAAATGGTTTTTATCTTCTTTATCTCCTTGTGATATTCTTCCATAGGCTTGAGTAGCTGATTTGGATCTTCATTTTCATTCTCTAATGCTTTTATCTTTTCTTCATGAGCCTTAAGAATATCTGCCTGAGCCTAAAATACTTCTCCTTTCATATCATGATTTTCTTCATACTCAATTCTAAAATTCATTTCCCACTTCCAATTTATAACCACAAAATTGAGCTTCCTATTCAATTCCTCAACTTCTTGCTTCCAAGATTACATTTCGAGAGTCAACTTTTACTCAAAACTCTTTGCAATATCACAAAAATTCTCATCTTTGAGGACAAAGGCATCCTTCACAATTTCATGAAATTCATCAATTACTCCCAGGTCATAAATTTTCTTCCTTGACTAATTTTTTATAATATTTTATGATCTTATATGTTCTTCATATTCAATGATAAAATATTTTTAAGTCGGTCTCCAGCTTTACAAACATATCCATAAGTATGGGGATAAAATATGCTTTCTTATTAAACAAATGCTGAAGCAGTTGGCACCTCGAGTCTATACTCGGAAATAAGGGAATAGTATCAAACAACTTCTTAAAAGATTTTACCACAAAATCATGTCCAAGAGAGGATGATTATGAATCATAGTGTTTGGTTGGTGAGGATTCTTTTTCTTTTTATTCATCTTTCTTCTTGGATAAAGCACCAACATCTTTCTTTTTCACCATAGATTTCCTAGTTTTATCATCCAACACCTGCATTCCCTTATCAGATCTTAGAATAATATATTCTACTTTGGGTGATTCAAGCTCACTATATGATAACTAAAAAATCTTTCCTTCCACAAGATTTTCATTCTTGGAACCTACCAAAACACACTCTGGCTGGATGAAGTTATGGTTTTTATTTTCTTCTTTCAGATTGTTTATTCACTTCTTCCTGACCCTTTTCTTCTTTTCCTAGAGTAGAAAGTTTTGAAAATTCTTCTTCAGAAGTTTGGATGGATAGTTTTTCAAAAGGACTATCCTTATCATGATATTCATCTACTTACCTTATAATGTCATATGTATTACCACTTTCCTATTCCTCTTATTCATCAAATTCTTGTTTCTGTTCTGGTTCTGAAATCACAATCTTCTTTCCTAGAGTCATAAGAAGTGATTATTTAAAAAGTTATTCTGTCACATGGTGTAGTTCAGAGTCTTTCTCATTATCCTTGAGAAGGGATTGAAGGATTTCATCCTCAGGCATTTTCATCCTCTACTTATTTTCTTTTTCTTGTTTCTCAAGATCTTTAGCACCCTTCAACTTAAAGGATTTTGCCTCAGTAGGGTCCATCCCAAAACTACGTTCCCCTTCTTTCTTATTCTTCCTATATTCCTTCCATTTTGCAATCACTTCATCAGGGTATGTCTTTTTCTTCTTTGGTTTCGGGGGTATAGATTGGGTTTCCGGAACAACGTGATTTTTTTCATTCTCTTCAAGTTCTATTGCTTTCCTCTTCTTTCCACCCTTCATGGAAGATTCAGCCACTTCTAGTTCCCTTGATAGAGTTTTGATTTAATATTTATGAAAATCATAGAATCCTCTTGATTCACTGGAAAAACAAACATTCATTCTTCTTTAGTGTTTAATCACTCAGAATCATTACTTTGAAATTCCATGAAAAATAACTACAAGGAATTTTGAAAGACTCAAGACAAATAACATTAATAATTGAGAGATTAGTTGAAAACATAATGATCTGAGGCTTCAAATTTACATTCTTGGTATTCTCAATTATAACCAACATATACATACCAAGTTTATCTTTATAAGTTTCACCATGAAATCCAGGATATAGATGTAACTTTTCTACAGATAATCCTTATCCCCTTTTCTCGAAATAATAAAACATTTATCCCATAATTCAATAATCCAAATTCTTGTATATAGATAGACAATCTTTAGGGTCTTAACATATTTCATGCCAAAGAAATATAATGACTTTTCCTTATCAAACTAACTTGATACATCCATTAATTAATGGGTGAAAAATTCAACATCACCTTCATATGGAATTCCAATTAGACTTCATTCCATAGTGTAGAAAAGGGAGTTAGTCTTTCTGTAGCTCATGAAAGAAAACATGTCTCTCCATATATTTTTTATGAAACATACTGACTCATAATGTTAAATCAACAACTCTGGATAAGATGAATCTTGTGCCTTCGGTTTTGATACACATAGGCTCTCCCAGCCATTCATCTCGATATTCTTTGAAATGATTGAATCATTTTTAGAATAGCATTTTGGAATGACTAACATTTCTCTATATATCTACCATTCTGAGATTTCCTTTACAGACAATATTTCTTTATAAGGGGATTCTTGCAAAGACATTCGGAAGTGAGAAAAACTTGAAGATCTAGAACGACCTTAAGTAGAGGGGAACAAAATCATCATGAGAAGAATTTGGAGATCGGTGTGGGAAAACTATCAAGGGGTCCTTATATAGGTGTTTGAGATGACATTTCAACATCCTTGCTTGATCCAACAATTAAAAAACTCTTGATTAGATCTGATGGATTAGATTATAGTCGAAGATGGAATATGGTAGGTTCCAATCTTTTGAGGTTTTTGAGGTAAAAATTCAGATTTAAGAAAAATTGAATCAGAAAAGGTATCCTAAACAAGATTAAATTACCCAAATGTAAAAAAATGATTATGAAAATTTATGAATGAAATCAAACCATCCGGATTGCTCGGAAAATTTTTCATAATTATGAAAATTATTCTTGAGGAACTTTAGATTCTGAAGAATTTTCTTACAAAAAAAAATTTGATTTAGATAATTTTGATAAAAAAATATGATTAAGAAAATTTTTATTATGAAACTTTTTTATTAATAAAATTTTCATTATGAAATAATATTCATTTAGAAAATTTTTATTACGAATTTATTTTTGATTTATAAGAAAATGTACCCCCCTATGGAAGGGAATTACTTATTATAAAGAGATAGGTTTGAACAAAAAGATAATATGGAAGATTACCTTTTGGTTATCATTCATAAATTTTGTTTAATGTATTCAAATCTATCAGAGGGTAATGATTTTGAGAAAATATCAAAAAGTTAATATTTTGTTCCAATAAATTGATGAATGATATCTTCTTTTTTGTGTGTGATCCCTAAGTAAGTGATGCATTGTATCTATGTATTTTGTAAGTGAGTTATGTGCATGGTTTTTACTTAAGAAAATTACACTAGTATTATCCCACAATATTTGTGTTTTGGTAAAACTCATACCATAGTCTGTGGGTATGTATTGCATCCAAAACACTTGGGAATAACAAATTCTAGCTGCTACATATTCAGCTTTAGTAGTGGAATGTTCTATTGAGGGTCGCTATTTTCATGACCAAAAAACTAAATAATATATTATGAAATGACAAGTTCCATATGTACTTTTCCTATCCATTATACATCTACCAATGTCAGTGTCTGAAAAATAATTTTAAAATAAAATCATTTACAGATGTATAAAAGAGTCCTAAATCCATGTTTCCCTTTAATTAGATAAATATCATTTTCATAGAATTTAAATAATATTCCTTTGGATTGGATTGATATCCTGCACATAAGCATACTGAAAACATTAAATCTGGATGACTAGCTGTTATGTATAGTAGACTTCCAATCATACCTCTAATTGATGATGGATCTACAGGTTTCCCAGATTCATCAAGATCATGTGAGTTTGAGGTACCAATTGGATTACTTATACTTTTAGTGCTTTTATAACCATACTTTTTAAGAAGATATTTAATATAATTATTTTTGAGATATATAAGTTCCTTATGGTTTTTGAGAAAATTGGAAAAATAGTAATAATGTTAACTCACCCATCATACTCATTTCGAACTCATATTTCATTAAATTTTCAATTGAATCAGTTAAAGATGGCTGAGTTGAACCAAATATAATATCATCAACATAAATTCGAATAATCAAAATAGTTTTCATATCATTCTTTATAAAGAGGGTTGGATCAGCATTTACCTTAACATAATTTATTTTGTATAAAAAATCTTGTAAGTCTATCAAACCAGGCTCTAGGGGATTGTTTAAGTCCATATAATGCATTGGTATGTTTGATTACATGTTCAGGATGTTTTGTTTCTTCAAAAAAAGGATGTTGTTCAAAAAAACATCATCATGAACATAACCATTATGTCAATCAAATTTAACATTCATTTGAAAAATATTGAAATTAATGAATGCTGCAAAGCCATGTAAATTTTGAATTGATTCAAGTCTAGATACTAGAGTATAAGTTTATTTATAATCTATTCCTTCTTATTTATTATAGCCTTTAGCAACCAATCTATCCTTATTTCATTCAATGACTCCATTCTCATCACACTTATCTCTGAAGACCCATTTTACACCAATAACAGAGGTTTCTTTAGGTCTTTCACCCAAGGTCCAGACATTATTCCTTTTGAATTCATTAAGCTCTTCTTGCATGGCTTTAATACAATCATCATCACTTAAGGCTTCATTAGTGATTTTTGAATCTAATTGTAAAAGGAATACTATATATTCTACTTCATTTCATAATTAACTTTTCGTCCTTATAGTTTTATTTTCATCACCAATGATACCGTCATTTGGATGATTCTTGAGAAACAACTGATTTGGGTTTTGTAAAGCCTATTCATCAATATATGGTAAGAAATATTATGGATAAATGATTCAGAAAAACTTTCTTAAAAATTTTCCTTATCAGAAGGATTTTCTATCAAGGGTCGATAATTATATTTTGAAAAGACATCTAATGATGTAGGTTGAGGTTGTTTAAAAACAAAATGATCTATTTTATCAAATTTAATATGTACTATTTCTTCAACTGTACAAGTATTTTTATTAAAAACATTATAAGGATTAGAAGTTCTAGAGTATCCTATGAAAATTATATCACCATATTTTGGTGTGAATTTATGTATATTATCTGTTGTATTTATAATGAATACATTTCAACCAAATACATTGTAGTAGGAAAGTATTGGTTTTCTACCATTCCACAATTCATAGGGGTTTTTTTAAGAAAAAGTTCTAATCAAAACTCGATTTATAGTATAACAAGAAGTACATATAACTTTAGCCAAAAAATGTTTAGATATCGAATATTCACTCATCCTAGTCCTAGTTATTTCTTGACGAATTATATTTCTTCTTTCAAAAACACCATAATTTTGAGGAGTTCTTGGTGGTGAGAAGTTATGAGTAATTCCATTTTTACTACAAAAATTTTAAAAAACAGAATTTTGAAATTATCCTCCCTGATCACTATGAATAGTTATGAATGGAAGATTTTTCTCATTTTTAACTTGGGCTCTAATATTTTGAAATAATAAAAAGTTTTATATTTCTTTTCTAGAAAAAATACGCAGGTAAATCTTGTGTAATCATAAACAAAAACAAATACATAATATTTTCCTCCAATTATTCTAGTTTTTATTGGTCCAAAAAGATCCATATGAACCAACTGTAATGAATCCGTAGTTGAGATTTCACTGATTGATTTAAAACTTGATTATGTCGCTTTCCATATTGACAAGGATCAAAAAATTTTGAAGAATCAAATGTAAGCTCCTATATATCCTTAACAAGTCATTTCATAGAACGTATACATATGTTCTTCAGGTTACAGTGTCCTAACCTACTATGCCATATCCATGATTGATCTTTCGTTGCACTAAGAAAAGGTAGATCTTGTCTTCTAAGGTCTACTATGTTTAGTGTGTATACATTCTATTGCATATTGGCAGAAAGAATAAACTCCTCCTTGGAATTTTGTACTATGTACTTTTCATTCCTAAAGTTCATAGGGTAACATTCATCACATAATTTACTTATGCCGATGAGGTTATTCTTAAGACCTTTAATAAACAAAACATTATAAATCAATGTTTATCCAAGAAGAACAATGTTATCTATACCGATAATATCTCCTTGAGCATTATCTCTGAAATATATTTTTCCTCCTTTGCTCTTGATAATACTTTTGAAGATGTATTTGTTACCAGTCATATGCCAGGAACATCCACTATCCATGTAACTTCTATTTCTATTGGTACTATCTTTATTTTCATGAAAATAAGAGTTTTAGACTTTCAGAACCCAAAAATTCTTGGATCCAGAAATTTCCAAAAGAAATATTTAAGGAATCCACATTTTCTTAGAAAAATATGAATTATGAAAACCTAAAGTCTGAGTTTTATTTAATGAACAGTTTTCCACCCAATGTACACCACATTGACATTTAGTACAGAATGCAGAATTTTGAGGAACAAAATAGTTATTACTAAAAACCGGTTTAGAATTGGTATAATCAAAAAAAAAATTATATATGTCAATTTTGGGAATACAACTTATCATAGTTTTCATTACCTAATGTAATGTTTTATAAACACTTCCTCAAAGTAAATATTTCTATCTTTAGTTTAATAACCATGTTTTTATCCTAGAAAACATTTTTTTAGGTCAAGAGTTATTCTATAAAATATTTTTCATAGAAATTACATTTTCAAGATCCTTAAAAAGTTTATCCTTCACAAAATTAAATTACAAAAGGCTTTTGGAAATAATTTAAAAATCAAATGTTTTATTATCAAGAATTTTAGAAATATTTGATACTTCTTTAGTAAGAATAGAAATTCTACAATTTTTCTTATAAAAATTTTTCTTGAGTTTAGAATTTTCATTCTCAAGAAAATCAGAAAACCTAGATACTTATTAATAATTAGGTAATATATTATCTTCCTCAGAAAAATATTTATCATCTACAGATTCATAAAAAAATATCTTTATAATTTACATTCAAATATTCATTAGTTATGGATTCATCATTTTGTTCATTGGCCATTAGAAAATTTTTTCCAATGGGTAATTTTTTTAGTAGATCGAGATTCTTTTGACCAAAAGATTCATACTCAGAAGATTCAAAAGATTCACCACCACTGGTACTACAGGTTTCATTGGATTTCAAAACATTCGTAGCTTTATCCTTATTGGATTTCGTTCTATTCCTTTCATAATGCATTTTCCTTTCTATTATTTTTTGTAATCAGAGAAAAATATAGCCTTATGTGCCATAATCTTTTGCATTCATAGCAAGTGACTTTCGAGTGCTTCTTTTCTATTCATTATTTCTTCTTAAATCGATACTGAAAGTCTTTCTTCCCAAAAATCTTGTTCATCCTTCGAGCCAGATTAGCTAGCTCGTTTTCAGAATGTTCACTCTCACTAGATTCAGATAAAACATTGGCTTTCTTAAATGTGGAACTTTTAACCCTTTCAAGAGTATTTGTTGTAGTAGTAGTAAAGGCTACACTTCAATTACCAATCTTCTTCTTATTCATATCAGCGTCTCTTTTTATTCTTTCCTCATACTAAAGAATAGTTCCAAAAAGATCATCAAGAGTAATTTGAGATACTTTCCTATTATCATCAATATATGTTCTCTTTGATTCTAACTCATTAGGCATGATATCTATAATCTTGTGCACAAGTGCCTCATCATCTAAACCATTCTCACACATTGATTGTAAATTTTTAACAATAGTAATAAACTTTTGTTGTACCTTGATCACGGTTTCACCATAAGGAAATAGATATCTATGATATTTTTCTCTAAGCATAGCTCCTATAGTTTCTATAATTGTGGATGTACCCAAATGGTACCTTCCAATTTTCTCAAGATACTGTTTTAGCCTTGTAAGAAAAAATCTGACTATATATATTCCTGGTCATTTAACACAACAAAGTATTTCATACCTTTTAGTTCAGTTGATATTCTGACTTTTCATGATTGGTGAAAGTTCTGACTTCCTTCTCATCAATCTTGTAATCTCTGGTAAGCATAAAAAAGTTTTCCACTCTAAATGGGAGAGATTGTTGCTTGAATAAGTTTTATTTATGACTCAACATAAATTAGTGAACCTATAATAATTTAATAGTAAGTTATCCCTTTCTAAATTTAATGTTACCCATATGATTAGTAATACGAACAATAGAATAGTAACCTCACCGAAGAATTTATGGATACATTTTAGGCATCTTATATGTGAGAATATGATATTATTATATCATTATATAAGTAAATAAATATTTTAAAAATTATTATTTAGTTTTCATAATTTTTGTAAGTCATAAATATTTAAATTCAATTTTATAATTAATATAATTAATCAAAATAAATAGCATATTCCTAAAATGTATTCATTAGTTAAATTTTTTCTCATGAATATGAGAAAATTGTATAATACCTTATTTAATTTTTCAGTGTTTTCTAAAATAATTTATAATTTTAAAACCTTTATTTTTCATGTAAATTATAATTTTCATTGAAAATTAAATTACTCTTATATATATATAATTATATTCATGAAAAGGAATTTTTTTTGGATTCTTCATGTCAAAAAAGGTTAAGGTGATTTTTTGAGACTTTTCTAAAATATTTGAATTTTTTTAATATTAAAATATAGTAATTTATGATATTTATGGATTATAAGCTAAATAAAATATTCCAAAAACCATAAATGATGTAATCACCCTTAGTTTAAACTCGAATTCATTTATTAATATATTTAGTCACAAGAATCAAATATTTTAATTTTCTTGATAAAAAATGAAATTAATTAATAAAATAATGATATCACCTCTGTCCTCAACTATAAATACCACCCCTCAACTTATGTTCTCATCACAACTATAAGACTTGAATATTGTAAAAAATATACCCACATTCTATTACCTAGTATCTAACCAATGTTCATAAGCTTATAATTTAACTAGAAGTCAAAAACCCCTTTCCCTAAGGAGGCTCTCATGGAGGATATTTCAAGAGGAAAACCCTCTTTCCTTTTCATTTAATTTGATTTCAATTTATTTCCTTTTCTTATCCTCTTATCACCTACTATATCAAAATGATCACATTATCTCCGATATTATCTACATACTATAATGATATCATGTTAATATAATATCTGATATCAATCTCCTTACTCTTCCTCTAGTTTATTTTAAAAACAAAATCATTGTCTGGGAGGAGCTGATTTAAAACCTACATGGATGACAAACATTCTTTATATAGTTTATTCCATCATGATTATCCTGAAACAATTTTTATGTTTGAAATAGATTATAAAATATGTATTATATCTTATGTAATTTTCTAGGTAAATTTTATATACAAGATATTAAATAATAGAATAAAACTAGTTCATTATGATCAAAAAACAGCATAAATTAAGTTAAATGATCATCATTAATATGTTATATAATAATTCATCCTAAAATATAGAATAAAAATAATAGATATACTCAATTAAACTTCCGGTTGTTCATTAATAATAATAAATTCAAATTCTAGGGAATTATACCAATTTTACATAATCTTCGTTAATCATAATCAAACGAATCGATCATGAAATCAATGAATACGAACACCCTAAAAAGATGAAATTAAATATAATAACATAAAAAAAGACCATAAATGAAATTAATAAAAAATAAAAAAAATAAAAAAAATTCTAATAGGTTAGGAATTAAATTATTTTTTAGTCTAATTTCATATTCTAGGACCTTAAGGTCAAGTTTATAACATGTTCTGATAGTATGTAAGGGATTCTCCCCAAACCTCCATTTTCATTAGGGTAGTTCTTTTTACCTTTATAAAAAATTAATTTAATATTTAATTTATATATTTTCTCAAAATTCGGATTATATGTTTCAAACTCATATATTCTCATCATTTCATCATTCATTTATGGAAAATGAATGTTTTACAAGGTCCACATCTCAATCCTTTCGATTTGCAAGCCATATTAAAGGGATATGTCTCGTTTTGATACACATTTTCATGTACCATATATAAATTTTTTAAAAGACCCTTATTTATATAAAATTTTAAAAAAATACTAAAAAACAAGATAATTTCTTTTTTGGTTTTATATAAACAATTCTTCAAATGAACTATTCTTTTCAAAGTTAAAAGAGTATTTCCTTCAAAAATTACTTAACGATTTAATAATTATATTTTTCATCTATTTGAACTATCTTTGTTAATTATTATGTTTAATTGGGATTATTTTTTTATATTATAAATCATATTTTATTTTAATGGTTTATGATTAGTTTGACTATGGATGTGCTATCTTGATATCATTCACCTATTTACTCTAAATGGTTAGAGATTTAATTTAATGAATTGGTAATGTTATTTAAATTTAATAAGTTAATTTCAATATGATTATATATGTTGATTATTTTTCTCTACTTTCCTATGTGTAATGCATTAGAATTATTATGTGTCAGTGGAGATTTCTATAGGCTAGTGGTGCATTTGTAGGTTTCAGGAGATAAACTAGCTTGTTTTTTTACCCTTTTATGTATGGTCTTGGCATGAGGCCTTAACAGTATGATTATGATGTCTCACAATATACATTCCCTTATTATGATACTAGTAATTGATATTCCATGTGATTATTTGAATAGTTTAATATCCATGGTTATGTATTGTTATGGAGTTAACAAATCAATTTATATTTCTACCATATAATGTGCATGTTTACCTATAATTGCATGTGTTTTTAGTCATTCACTATTCTGTATTATTTATTTATGATTCTTCTGTATTTCTTACTCTTAATGATCATATGAGGTAACTACTTTCATATATATCATTTCTCCCTAGGAGGTGAAGATGTGTATTACAAATTACCTATAAGGATAATCTAAGTGTTTATGTGTGATTCAAATTAAATTGATATGTTATATTTCATTTATTGTTTTAAGGTAAAGTTAATATATGTAATATGGTTTTCCAAACTACTAAACTATTCGGTACTTCATGATGTTTCTTCCTTATTTAGATGATAATTTAAAGAAGTATTTCACCACCTTCAGGCTACTGGAGTCTGGGTCCATAAAATCGAAGTTAGAAGAGAAAAAAGTAATATGTCAAAAGAGACTCAAAATAATAGGCTATTAACACCTGAAAAGTGAAAATAAGGAATGACTCTTAATATACATGTAATGAGATCATTTAATGAGATTGTATATGAATTTATAAATTTCTGTACAGTTATAGTGTAATATAGTGACATGTTTTAAACCTATATACATGATGTAAAATGATGGTCACCCAAAAGGAAACCCAATGCAAGAGTTCTTATCTAAATTTATATTCCATTAAGACTTATTTGTTGTTATGGACCTAGTTTATATTATGTGGTGTATATATTGACATTAAAAATGTTATATATGGAATCTTTTTCTTCTCATTATATTATGATATTCCTTTAATGGTATTCAATTCTAGATATTATGATTAAAATGTTTCAATATTCTATGGGAAACATTTGATTGTTTATTTATTATTCTTCTCATGAACTTTTTTAATCATTATCATAGCAATATAAATTCCTTTTGTTATTGTTAACATTATTTTGAAACAATCACTTTATTTCTTTCTACTAATTTGTAATATATTATGTACATACTCCCAATTTTTCATATAATATCATGATTCTTTATTTATTCATGATATTTGGATAACTAATTTAAGTTATTTCATCTAAAGGGATTTGAGTTAAAAGTTAACAAGTGGAAAAGAATTTCATAACCCAATTTCTTATCACTACTATAGACTACTACCACATATTCATTAGCATTAAATGATTATTTTTATAATGAATTTGACTATTTCTTGATATATTTCCACTTGTTAATGTGTATTTATAATTGATACCCATATATACTCATTGATTGAATCTATATTTAATGTTATAACCTATTTTAGGGGTTAATTTATAGTACAATTTTGTTTAGTATTATTTAGTATTGAGCTTACATTAAAAGAAATTATTTTATAATTGTCTAATAAGCCCTCTCATCTTTCTATGCTATGGTTATTCAGGACCCTTTTCCAGAAATAGTTCAATTTTCTACTCTGTGGAAATAAATATGCTTTAGAATTTTATTTAAGAAAACCCAACTTCATTTATCTCATTAGTTAGATAATCTAATTTCTTCAAAAAAAATCTATTTTATAAAGTTTTTATAAATTTTTTTAGCCATTCAAAAATGGTTTATTATATAAATTTTTACCCTTTTTCATTTACTAATATTTTTAGAGGAATTTTCATGTTGGTTTATAAATAATGCTTTTTTTATCCTTTTATTGTTCAAATGGAACATTGTTTTTTACCTCATACGACATCTATGGATTTACCCACAATTATTTATTTTAAGATACCTTTTCATGATTTAGGGGTTAATTTTTAAATAAAATGTTTTAAAAGGTTATTTTCAGAGAGATGGATTTTCAACATGTTTTTCAAAATAAAATTGATATTTTCCTCAAGAATGTTTTCTCATCAATGACAACAACAATTTATTTCTACTTCACATGTGATAATTTTTTTTGAAACTATCCTTATTATTCTTATGGATGGTTTATGTTTGATTTGTCAAGGGATAATGTTCACATTCACATCCATGATTCCATTATTATTCAGATTGAAATATTCAATTCTTTATGATCATTATACATTGGATTTATCCTTAATATACATATCATTTATCATTGATATGCGTATTTTCTAAAAAATAAATCAATTTTTCTATGGTGTTCACTTTAAAAATTATTTTATTTCCTAGGTAAATATGGTAAATCCAAATAATTTAATCTATATGAATATTTGACTGGAAATATTTATTATTAGTTATATTATTTATTCGATATGAGGAATTTTTTGGAAATTCTATGATAGGTGGGGTCCATGTGTTATATAGTCCCTTGAAGCACCGATAGGTTCTCATGAGAAAAACAAGTTTCTGAAATTAAAAATGTTTCTAAAAATTGTATTAAACTTTCTGGAGGATGGATAATGCTAGTAGTGATTTTCATGTTCCTAAGAAATGATGTCTAAAAATTTATAATTACTTTAATTTGATTTATTATAAATTTACCCCTAAAATAATTCATCAACATATATATTGATTCCTTTCATTCTAAATTTTTCGACTAAATAGAATGTGTGTCTAGTTATTTACCTTACCATAATATATATAAACATATTTCTTAGTTTATTGATTACCTATAATGTGACTTAATTTATTACCTTTCTATATTAACTATTTTAATTTATTCGTTTTCTCTTCCACTGTACATTATCCTTACTAAGAATTTATGCACACTATAATTTTGTTACCTTTCCCCAAGAATCATATATGTTTACTATGATAGATATGAAAGTATAATCCAGATGGTGTAATATAAGGAAAAATATGTTATAACTAGTGTATTAATTTTTAATACAGGGCTCATATATGTATCACCCTTACCAAGACTACTAAACTATTATGTCATTTGGGATGTCATTTTCATGTATCTTATCCCAATGTAATTGATATAAGACACTAGATCAATGCATTTTTGGGTCATTTCTCTACATTCTTAGTCTCTTCATGATCAGAAATATAAAAGGTGCATATATAGAGTATCTTATTATCATCATAAGCATCCCCCTTAGGGAATCAAATTTCATAGTATCAATCATTGATGACATAAGAATACCATTATCCTTGCCGATTGTGTTAACTGAAAATTTATATTTGAAATTAAAATCATTATTTCATTAATTTCCACACCCATAGAATCATCTAGTTCCATTGATACATTATCCTAGATACATATTCCCTACATGATTTACATGAGGAAAATTTAACCATAATCCCTATATGGTCACCATGAAAGTCTATATTTCTCATGTTAGAGTTGACAAGAAATCACCAAATCTAAGATTATTGATCATATTATTAGCCTTCTGATTAGGAGAAATTACAAAGTGTAGCCTCCTAGTTCCTATATTATTTAGTTGCTCATAATGAAGATCATTTTATTGTCCATCATATTAACAATTAATATTATCCATCTTGGTTCCATCCATTTTGAAAAACCCAAAAAAAAATTGAGCAGTATTAATCATACTCCGAAAACATCATAATTTTGATATATTAAATTCAATATATAACATATTAGATTTAATTTATGTTTATTCATTATATTTTCGAAATTTCTTGATTTGTGACCTTTAATCAAACTTAACCATAGAGACATCCATAGACATATCCATAAAAATAACTCTACGAATCTCACAAAATATTTCTTATCCTAGTTTCCAAATGTTTAATAAACCATTTCTTATGATACCTACTATAATAACCAAAGAATTTTCAAAAATAGATATTATATTTTTTTATATGAATATTCATTACATTATAAAAAACACATTTCCAAGGCCTATAATAGTTTATTTCATTTTGAAACAAGGAATGTATTATTATAACTTAGTGAATGATCTTTAAAATATCCCATGTAATGACACTAATTGTTTTCTGGGATTTATTTTAATAAATTAATTGGGAATATTATAAGGCCACGAATTTAGATGGCGTGTGATTTCGTGGCCTTGTGTTCCTGGAACAATTCCTTGAAAAAATTTCAGTTTTTAATAAAGTGAGTGAGCAAGTTTCTTTAGAAAGTGTAATAACCTCTAAACGGGTGCCCGAATCAGAAATATGAGGGTCCAATTGAAATTAGATATGTGATTTTATATTAGGTGAGGCCTTGCATTGACAAGAACTGATCGACCATGAAATATAATTTTTGGACTTATCAATAGAAAAATATCTTATAAAAATATTTTATTTTGAATTAGTAACTCAAATTAATTATATTTTAGTTTTTTTGGAATCCAAAGTCATCAACATAACCCTGGAATTTATCTATGACATGTAGAAGGATGATCTCTCAATAAATACGAGGATCGGATATCAGAATGTGGATCAAAGATTGACATATCGACAAACAAAGATGGAATTGCTTCACCCTTTATCAATAGCCAATCCAAAAACCAGGTAGGATGTTGGGTTATTTTTTATGTTTCATTATTTTTAAAATAGGTGAAAAACATAAAAAAACCCATGATCAAGTTGATCTATTGTTCGATCACTTGTGGGGTGGGCTTGATTTTTAAGGATTTAAGGAGAGATAATCTTTGTGATTTTGTAATTATTTTTTTTAATCATTATAATAAGTAAAAATCGAGTTCATCACAAACAATTCCCAAGATTATTACTTTCGATGATCTTTATGATTTCCTTACCCCCCTGTTTTTTTATATGTTCATCTCAATTGAATCCATGTGGTCAAAGCTCAAAATTTTGGGTGGCTCCATGCCAGATCAGACCCCCAGTGTAACAACAAGATGGATCATAGACCAAGGGAGTGAAGATCATGATCCAAGGTTTTAAAATGCGTCTCTATTTCAAGAAATGGATCATCAGAGGATGACCTACTAATGATGAGATGGGTTCACCGCCAGTCGATGCATGCGGCGGAGACCACTAGTGTATGATAATGTATGATGACTCCCTCCAGTCAAGGCCCTGGTTGTAGCCACAGGAGAAGGTGACGATGATGATCAGGGGTCACGAGGGGGGACATGGTGTGGCCACTTCTTATGTAGTTGGGATCCTGCGATGGTGACCATGCCCCATGATATGAAGAGTAGGTGGTCCAGCCTGGTCGAATGCATCACGACTCTATGTTGATAGGGGAGGTAGGTGGTCGGGGTAGACCATGTGTGGCAAAGCAAGCTTTCCCACAATGTAGCAAGGGGTATGGTAGATGGGCCACTCTAAGTAGCCCTACGGGCTGATTCTATTTGGAAGAGCCCATCCATCCAAGCCTAGAAGGCCTAGCCTATTTGGTCGTGTCCAGTGGGCCATGCTAGTTCGGGTCTGGCCAGACCTGACCCAAGTTAGACCATTTTATAAAAATATCCATAACATCCAAACTTTGTGTCCATTTAGTGAGCCTTTTACTGTGTTGTGATACTTGAAATAAGTCTGTCCTTTTGAGATACACTTATAGAATGTTTGTGTCGAAGTTAACATATGACCTAATGGATTGAGATATAGGTTCTCTGAGAAAAAGCGTGCTACAAGTGAAATCATGTGGCTAGTAGTGACCTCCAGACTATATGACCTCGAGACTATGTGAATTTTATAATATGTGACTTAATGAGACTTTGTGACTTACAGAGACTACAAGTATTACTGATACTACTTGTCTTAACAAAACTATGTGTCTTTCTGAGAATATGTTTCTTATTCAGACGGAGTGTCTCATCGAAACTACGTGTCTTGTCAATATTGTCTATTTTGTGGATTACGTATGATAATACTATTTTTCATAATATAGACTTATAATTTTATTAGATAAAAATTTATATTCACATTAGTATAATTTTTTTATTACTTGGTGGTATACATCATGTATTTCTTATTGGTATACTTTGTGTATTACTTTGTAGTATACTTCATGTATTTCAAAGTGGTATACTCCATGTTTTTCCTTTTGGAATAATTATTCTATTTATTAGTGGAATTATTTTTGTGATTTTAGGGATTCCTACTAAGTATTGTTTTACTCACCCCTGCATAGGATTTTCTCACATGTTTTGGGTCTAGTGTAGATGATTCATGCCTTGATGGAGTCCTAGGTGGACCAGGACCAGTTGGTTCTTAGACAGACAAGATAATCAAGGTGTGCCCCTACTTCTTATGAAATTTGTTCCTATAACTACCCTTTATGTGTGGTTATCTATGGATGAGTTTCATGAACTTTAACTTTCACTTTTCTAGACTCCTTTTTGGGTGGGCCTATATTCTAGCTCTGTTTACTTCCCAGTTTGGAACTGCCATACTATATTGTTACTATCTTAGTTGTATTCATTCTTTTTTACTTAGTGTTTTTCATTTCTGCATTTTGGGCTTGGAGATATGTGTGTGTATATAGTTACTTAGGAAAACACCTCCCATTTTTGGGATATACCTACTCGGTGCTTGTCACCAGTCCCAAGCCTATTGGAGGTAAGTTTGGGGTAGTCACAATATGGGATCCTCTGGGATGGGTCATGAATGAGTTGTATTAGAGGTGGTAATTTCTACTTAAGGACCAAGAGTCTGTAGGATTTGTTTAGGAAAACATTGTTAAGTGTTTCGAGTATGTCTTTCCAGCCATAAAATCTTGTGTTGGTGTGGCGGCTGATATATCCATACACCTTGACTCTGAATTATTATTATTGAATCAGTACATGAAAATACTAATTGTAATGAAAATAATTGTACATTCATCATATACGATTTTGTTTTGTTATCATGTATTTCTTGAGTCATCTTCCCAGATATAATATAATGATCATGCTACATCTTATTCTATCTCATGATTCCTCTACACAGATAGCATGAAAGGATTCTGTTGCATGATCATGGGGACCATCCTCCTAATGATGAGGCACTAGTAAAGGGTCTTATTCCAAAGATATAACCTACGTATGGATTACTAGGTATACCTCCACCCAATGATTAAGAGTTACTACCAGTACTACAGTTTGAGGATGCACATAGACTTAGAGAATTTCATTAGTTCCATAGGCATCGACCTACCATTTTTCAGGGTGTGATAGACCTCTAGATAGATAAGGATATTATAGAGGTAGTTACACATTTCAGGTGCTTTTTGAGGAAGCCTTTCTCCGAGATGGAAGTCCTAGCCATCAGTCTTCTTCAGGGATCAACAGGGAAAAGCTGGAGCATATTGACCAAGACACATGATGAAATGACCCTCTCTTGCAAATACATCGAGAATATATTGTGAGAGGAGTTATTTTAATATACATTAATCTATGTGTGAATAAAAGAGCTTATATATAAACATCAGGGTAGTCTGAAAGTGGAAAAGTACTAGATGAGGTTTATATATCTTTATCACTACTTAGATGATATGGAATGAGACCTATTTTTTCAGGATAGACACTTCGAGTAGGGATTACACCAGGAGATTAGTGTATCCACGATGTCCCTTAACATTATTACATATGAAGTGGTATTAGAGCGATCTCTATTAGTGGGGAGATTTCTAGTGGAGTAGAAACCAGTAGTGGGAAGTATAACCCTAAACTAGGTTTCTGGGACATTGGTGGTAGGTATATGACATTTGTCTCAGGGTCCCATGAATGCCTGTAACTATAAGGGATGACCCATGACACATGATTAGTGGTGCATGACTCCCATGGTACAACACATTAGCTGAAGTACATGATGTGTTACTCAGGTGGTGGATAGGGAAATCTAGCACAAGATTTCACAACCTGTCATAAGGACAATCCAGAGATCGTCGTGGCAGAGGTAGAGGTGTGATTAGATTTTTCTATGGGGTGGAAGACATTGAATACAAACATGCAGAGATGAAATATGTTGGAATAGGTTTCACGTATTAAAACCAACACCCCTAGGTGGTCCCCACTAGGCATAGGGATCTAGTGGATAGGGATGAGGTTAGAAATAGGAAATAGAGGCTTATGACCCTGGTGCTCCATAGATGATTATAGGTATGATCAATTTCTTTTCCACCATAGCTACTTTTTCGATACACACAAGTTCCCTTTATTATTTTATTTCTATGAACCACTCTTGAAACATGGAGATTCTTGGGGAACCATTTACACCAACCCTAATCTTAGATACCGTTATGGGATGGGATTCAATGATCATACACTAGATCCAATAGTGTAACATTACACTTTGAGAAGAGTTATTTGGTTGGAATATTTTATTTGTGATGTGGAGGCCTTACAAAGTCATTCATGGTATGGACTACTTATCCATAGTCAATGCTCATATTGTTTGTTTTAGGCACATAGTTTGTGGTGTCTGCGGTGATGGGACCACATATTTATTTGCTGGTGAAAAGGAAATATATTTAGTAAAGGATTAACATTGTCTTAGGAGGGTATATCCTTTTACTCATTAGTTAGATAGCTTTACCCTTAGTGTAGTGGATGATATGAGTCATCAGTTTCTTAAAGTGGTGGAGTAGTATGAGGAACTCATTCTTATGGATGTTCTTGGATTACCTCCCCACATGGAGGTATAATTATAAAATGATGTACAACTCTTTAATGCACCTATATCTACTTCTTCTTGTTGGATGTCTCTTGTATATCATTGTGAGTTGAGGGTAATATTGAAGGACCCATAGTTGAAGGACTTCGTGAGTCCTACTGTTTCACCCTAGGCATCCCTAGTTTTTTTCCAAAAGGAAGACATGAGTTTGAGGTTATGTGTGGACTTACGGTACCTGAACCAGGTGACTGTGAAGAAAAACTAACCACTAATTTGGAATTATGACCTCTTTGATTGGTTGAAAGGGTGCGCGACATTTCTCAAAGAATTACCTCAGATTTATCTATCGACAGATTTGAGTACGGGTTGATGATATACCGAAGACAACATTTAGATATCGTTATGGACATTATGAGTACTTGGTTATGTCGTATGAATTGAGGAACACCCCATAAGTGTTCATGTGACTCATGAAAAATACCTTGAATCCTTATATAGAATGGTTCTTGGTGGGATTCATTGATGACATCCTCGTGTACTTGACGTCTGAGGTGGATCATGTGATACACAGAGGATAATCCTAGATACACAATGAGAGCACCAACATTCCAAGAAGCTCTTTAAGTGTCTATTATGAATACTATAGTCCCATTTTCTGGGACACATCATTTCATAGGAGGAGGTATAGTAGATATAAAATAGATTTATGTGTTTCTTGTTTGGGAATCACCCTAAAGTATTACTGAAGTGCAGAGTTACTTTAGTTTGTCTCTATACAAACAGATATTTGTACCTTAATTTTATAGAATAAAGTACCCTTGAAAACATTTACTTGAAATTGTATGACATTCATGTGGAAGGATAAGTTCTATGAGTGTTTTTAGTAGTTTATAAATAGATTTACAAGTGCTCCCATCTTGAGAATACCCAATAATGGTGTCTTGTACGTGGTGTTTTGCAATGCATCAGGAACCAAGCTTGGTTGTGTCTTGATGTAGGGTAAATAGGTGTTTTCCTATGGTTCACAAAAGTTGATACCACATGAGAATAACTATTTTTACTATTATCTTGAGTTAGAAATTTTACAGTTATCATTGATGTTGTGGAGACACTACCTTATAGGCAAGAAATTTATCATCTACTCTAACAACAAGAGTCTCATGTATATCTTATCTCAAAAATATTCTAACATGAGACAAAGGTGATGGATAGAGTTCCTTCATGACTATGACTTTGAGATTATCTATACAACTATGAAAGGGAATGTAGTGAAAGAATATCTCAACGAGAGATCTGGTTTGCAACATCTAAGGGTGGAATTCAAGGAGTAGTCCTTATTGTATATATCCATTATGGATGGAGATGGAGCATCTTACCTCTAGTCAATTTTTGTTACCCCTCCACTATTTAATTTTTGTTATGGTGGAATAACTCAGAGATAACTACTGTGAAACTATACGTTCAATTATGTTCATAGGGGAATCCCATGATGGATATTTAAAATGTGGGGTACACATAAATTTTTTTAAAGGATCCACAGTGATAACAGCGACGTTACGAGAGGAGTTATTAAAGTAGTTCCATATATCCCCTTTGGTGATACATCCTAGTGTGTTGAAGATGTAACAGGACATCTGATGTCAGTTTTGGTGGTTGGGGATGAAGAAGGAAATGACAGAGTCCATTTCTAGATGCCTTTTTTTCGGTAGGTGGAGGATAAACATTATGTTTCTGTATGTTTGACTCAACCCTTTGAGGTTCTAGAGTGGATAAGGTAAGGGATATCAATGGAATTTGTGATAGGGTTACCATGTTCATCCAGGGGGAATGATACCATCTGGGTGATCATTGACCAACTCACAAGGTCAGCACACTTCTTATCGATTCAAGAGTATAGTTTAAAAGAGAGTTTAGGGTGCCTATATGTGTATGGGATTTACACCTTGGAGTTCCATCGATGATATTATTAGATCATGATACTATATTTACTTCCCAGTAGTGGAAGGGAGTGCATGAGGCATTTGGGACTCAACTGCGATGAAGCATAGATTTTCACCCACCGACAGATGGCCAGACTAAGTAGACTATGAAGGTTCTAGATGAAATTCTATGTGTTTACATCCTATATGTTTTTTATGAAGTTGGGAGGATCACCTAATAGTGGTAGAGTTTTCGTAAAACAACATATATCATTCCAACATTGGTATGGCACCATTGGAGACCATGTATGGGCGACCCTGTAGGACACCACATTACTGGACAGACCCAAGAGAGTCAACACATATGAGCCCAATGGTAGTGGAGGTTACTGTATAGAAGGTGAAGGTCATACAATAGTGAATTAAGAATACACAGAGCTATCAAAAATATTATATTGACTATCAAGAGAGGAGTTTGGAGTTCTTGGAGGGAGACCACATGTTTCTTCAGATCTCTCCTAGATACTAGATTCAATGGACTGGCTGGGGTGATAAGAAATCTTTGTGGATCATCGGTACATTACAAATATTATGTAGAGTTGTAGTGGGGGTTTAACACATGCATATTCCCCCACAGTTAGAATGGGCACATGATGTATTCTACGCATCACAACTGAGGTGGTACATGCATGACCCATCACATATCATTGACCTAAGAGAGATGCATATTGATGATGGGGGACTATTGATGAGTACCTAGTAGAGATTGAGGATTGTAATGATAGGATACTTCATGGATAGTCTCTTACTCTAGTTCATGATTGGTGGATGCTTGATAATATACAAGAGAGAACATGGGTGCAGGGGGCTTAGATTCATTCTTAGTACCCTTATCATTTTTTGAGTAGCCCTTGTTTTGGATTTTGGGGATGTAAATCCCTAATCTGGAGAGAATGTAATTACTCAGATTTTTGCAGTATTTTTTTATGAATCAAATGGAAATATTAAAATACTAGGCACTACGATGACGTATGATTCTGTAGACCAGTGTGTCTAGAATTTTTTTTAAATGAAAAGTTTTTAATAAAGCTCAAGTGTGATTTTCTTGAAATAGTGGAATAACATCTAAAAGGGTGCTCAAATTATAAATTTAAGTGCACCCTTGCATTAAAAGTAGTGATATTACTTTAGGAGGGGCCTAATAATGACTGGAATGGGTCATCCATGAAAGATAGTTTTTGGACATTTTGGTAATAAAATATTTAATTAAAATATTTTATTTAGATGTAGTGACTCCTACTCATTATATTTGAGTCTTTTAAAAATCCAAGATCATCACCATAACTCAGAAAATCCCCTGAAACTTGTATAATGAATTTCTCTCAATGGTGATGACAGATAGGAGATCTGTACTTGGATCAAAGATCTATAGATCAAGGAATGACAACAACATAGCTTATCCCTTATTCCACAACAAATCCATTCACCAAATAAGATATCATATTCATTGTGATATTGCCCCATTTCTGAATTTGATGAAGAACTATGACCATCCCACAAATAGTTTGATCTTATATTCGATAACTTGTGTGATGGGATTGATTTGTGGGGATTTAATCAGAGATAATCTGTGTGATTTCTTACTTATTTTTTCTTCATTAATTTCACATTCATTGATGAATCGATTCCCCCATAAACAAATTCCAAGATCAATCCTTCATGTGTTATTTGTGTTTTCCTTAACCCCCCACCACCCATTATTGGAATATATTTTTGTTGAACCCTTATGGTCATAGATCGACTTGTTGGGATGCTCTTAATGTGATCGGACCTCTAAAGTATTGGAAAGATGGCTCAGAGCCCAAGGTAGTGAGGATTGCGACATAAGGATCATGATTGTATCTTTGTTATGAAACATTGAGAATTTGTGGATGACTAGAGGCCTGTGGATGGGGAGGAAACACTGGTACATAGAGACACATATCAGCTTCGGCCAGTCCGAGACTTGAAAGCCGCCATAGGAGAAGGCAACGATGATGATCGGGGGTCATGAGGGGGGACACACCGAGGAGGAAACATATGTGGATGGAAGGAAATGTGGATCCCATGATGGTGGAAAGGTCACAGGTAATGTGGAAGTAGAAGGTCAACCATGGGGAATGTGGCACAACAAAACATTGACAGGGGAGGCATGTGTTGGGGGCATAATGCATGCGACACAGTAGGCCTGCCCATAGTGATGGCCAGACTAATTGAGCTGGGCCACTCCAGGAGGCCCCATGAGCTAGACCCAGTGGCCCAAAAGGCCATGGTCTAGTAGGCTCAGTGGTCTATCAGGTGGATCCTTGCGGGCCAGGCTAGTTTGGTACAGACTGGATCAGACACGGGTCATCCCTCTTTATGAAAAATAGTTGTAACTTTAAAATTATGGGTCCATTTAACCATCCATTTATGGATTTAGTACCCCTGTGAAAATATGGTAATTTTTAAATAATATATTTTATTTTTTTGGATGTTCACATACAACCTGATGGCTTGAGGGGTAGTTTCTCCCAGAACGAGTGCGCTTCATGTGAAATCCTATGACTAGTCGTGACCACAATACTACATGACTTCAAGACCATTTTACATTGAGACTATGTGAATTTATGAGACTACATGATGTACAAAGACTATGTGTCTTACAAATACTACAACTCATCCCGAAACTACATGTCTTAGCAAGATTATCTGTCTTATCAGCACTGAGTGTCTAATCGGGACAACATGTCTTGTCTATACTGGGTGTTTTTTAGATTATATATGATAATCATATTATTCATAATATATAATTATAACTATGTGAGCTGACAATTCTTATTCATAGTGTTATAATTTGTGTATAAATTTGTGGTATAGCATAGGTATTTTTTGTGGTACACTTCGTGTATTACTTTGTGGTATACTTCATGTATTTTTTAGTGGTATACTAAGTGAATTCACTTGTGTATTACATTATGTAATAATTAGTGGTATACATTTCATGGTTCTAGGCTTCCTATTGAATATTCTTTTTACTCACCCCTGCATTGGATTTTCTTGTATATGTCATGTATTGTGCAGACAATAGATGCTTTGATAGAGTCCTCAGTTGGCTAGGAACATGTGCTTATTATAGAGACTAGACAGTTATAGAGTGATCACATGGCTTTAGATATCTATCCATGTACCTAAATATTAGGATGGGTTTACTGAAGATGAGTTTCATGAACATGTACTTTCACTTTTCCAGACTCGTTTTTGGGTGGGCTTATATTCTAGCCCTGTTTACTTCATAGTTATATAATATTATACTCTATTGTTGGTATCTTATTTATATGCATTATTTTTTACTTATTTTTTTACATTTCAATATTTTGGTCTTAGAGATATGATAATGTGTATAGGTAGATTGGAAAATTCAACCCATGTGTGGGATATGCCGACAAAGTTATTTTTGCCAACCCCAAGACTATTGGAGGCGGGATTGGGGTAGTAATGGCATAAGACCCTCTAGAATGGTTCATGACATCCCAAGAATATATTCCCCTTTTTTAATCCTATATATTATGTTTCTTTATAACCTGATTAATGGAAACATAAGAAAGGGTGATCTTAAAGGATAAGTAAGGGTAATCATGGAATATATGTATGTTTGAAAGGAGCATAAATGTGTGGAAACACGAGCATAAAATTTCAATATCACACCATACATATAATAGATCATATAAATGAGTTAGGGAATAAATATAGGTAGTTCATTAAACATGAATCATGCAATTATCAAAGAACATAATCCATGAGAGTATAACCATCACATAAGACATAGAATTTTTTTTCACACACATAAGCTAAGAATATCATATGTTAATAAAACATATCAAGACATTCATAGAATGTTAGGCTTGGTATAATCACACTTGTACCTACTTCATGCTTGGGATGAAATCTTGGGTACCTTTTAGTTTCAAGCTTCAGATGGCCTCCAATGTAATGTCTTGTTACAATCTTTAGATGACCTCCAGTGTACCCTCTTGCTATGGGATTTGGATGACCTCTCATGTATCCTTTGAGATCATAGAACTTTTACTATTAAACAATGCATAAGAGGGAGATATAGATCCTACCTTTCACCTAATTTAAACCATTTATATGTTTTCCACAAGAACATAAATCATATATAAACCCATGGAATGAAATGGGTTTTAAAGTTATCATTCAATCATATCATATACCATAGTGAAGAAATGGATTTCATAAATAACATTCCCCCATAAACATAAAATTAACATAAAAATAATATGGATATTATCCTATAATTATATCCCTATTAAATAAAAATTAATATACAATAATTTTATCTTAGATGGAAATTTATTTTTATAGATCACATGGATATAATTCTTGTAGAAAATATCCTTTCAACACTAAAAATATATTCATTTCCTTAAATTACATGCATTTAAAAAATATTTGAAAATAAACTTGTAATCATATGAGGGAAGATTCAAGGAAATAAGTCATTATAAAAGTGTAAAAATCCATTCATTCCATATAAGATAATTTTTTCCATTTGTTCTTTTTCTCATAAAGGATACTATTTACCTCATTTGGAAAATTATAAAAATTATTTCATTCAAACAATTTTGTAATAAAATTACAACATGAAGAAATATATATTTTAATATTCATATCAAAATACTAAAAACATTTTTATTTAAAAAAACGTTTACTTAGAAGATAAATATTCCCCATTGGATATTTAAAATGAGATAATCCCAAATATTATTGAGATTATGGAGTAAATAATTATCAATATATTATTAGTAGAATTGTATTCCAATGAAATAATTAAAAGTATATAGATATGAGAATAAAATAATTGTTTGAATAATACTCATAAAATAAATTCTTGGGTGTTATATACACCACGTAGAGGAAACTAGTAGTTTATAATGCATCAGTCCCATAGAAAAAAAGTCAGAAAAATATCCATTATATTATGTCTTAAATTCATTCACACACATTAAAATATCATGTATAATAAATATAAGTTCATTATACCTTTTCAAAATAAACATATTCATATATATAATACCATATATTTTTCACTTATGACTTAATATTACTCGCTTATTAACAATTCCATGATAAAGTTATATTTCGAGTAATAACTGCTTTGCTTTTTATACATGTTTTAACTTTTTATCCTTAGTCCCCATAAATAGACCAAGATCTAATAACCTCAAATATGATAGAAATGATATAAATACTATATGTATATTCATTATATAGGTGTTTATGGGGACTAATCTATGTTATATGTTGAAAATAAATTACATCGTTCTTAGAGAAGGTATGTCGTACATACGTATGAACGATTTTCTCATTTTTTTATCATATTAAATGAAACATTTATCTTATTTATTATCAATCCAGAATAATTTTTTTTATATATTTTATATTTTAAAAAATTATGTTCTTATTACCACCCATGTGAAATATATATGAAAAAACATGACATCACATTGTGGAGATGGTGAGTCATACGTACGTACAAGCGACATTTTCATTTCCCAAATGATTAGGTTGAAAGGAAAATGATATTATATTATCATTCTGGAAGTATAATAATTTCATAATTATCATATATAGGAATTAAACCCATCATAATACACACTATTAAAATATGGCAGTGAAATTTTCCTTGAATCTCTACATAGAGACGGTATACTGAATGTACGCATGATTCCCACTCTAACTTTTTTTCAAATGGTAAAGGTAATGTATACTAGTGTTTTCATAATCATAATGACGTTTCACAATATTTATGACATGGAATTAAATCTTTTATGATATATATCATATCTTTGGAGGAGGTATATAATAGTCGAAATATATATTTATTGTTTAGATAGATTATGTCTTCTTCAAAATAGATCCTTTTGATCTTTTATAAAGGAATATAGAGTCGGTATTCGTGGAATAAATGAACCATTATAATTTATTTAGGGAAGTTTAGATGATAATATTATAGAGTTTGGTTGAGATACATGTCTCAATGTAGTGAAACGAGGTGTGAGAGGAGGTTTTATTTTATAATTAATGTGAGGGGAACTTTTGTGTTGAATTTACTTTATCCAATAACATTTGGTAAAATTTTAGGTTACTTTTATAGTATTTATATTATTATTTTTACCGCTAATTACTATATTTATAATTAAATTTTTTTTAAAAAAATATTAAGGCACTATTCATATTATCAAAAAAAGTGTAATACTTTATAAATTTGGACGTTATAGAAAAATAACCTATTAGCGGTGGTTTTTTTTCATATAGTGGCAGTTTAAACAGCCGTTGTATGCTTTGGTGGCAGTTTTAGGAAACATCTTCTAAGTTTCACATCAGAAAACTATTAGCGGCAGTTATGTCCATTTTGTGGCAGTTTAAATGAATCGTCGTAGTTGCCTCATTTTGCAGTGGTTCTGGTTTTTGTTGCGGTGGTTTTACGGCCAGTGGATATCTTTTATTTGTAGTGGTTATAACCACTGCAAATAAAAAACACCCCCTCTCCAAAAAAGTTCCACTAAAATAATCCAATCCACAGCGGAATACATGTGGATGGTGGGACACTATGGGGGCGGTTAAAACCGCCACTACAAAAAAAAATATCTATATTTAGCAGCTGTTAAAACCACAACAACAATTTTACCAGTTTCATTTACTGATGGTTTTAATCACCGCTAACTGCTAATCCCGGACAAAAAATAGTAGCTCTGCATCCCCTGCACCGGTGCCCTGAAAAAGAAGCCATTCCAGGAATACGAATAGTCTAACAGAATACTTACTAGTCAATATGAAAATAGATGCCTAAATAATCACAATCCAATACATATTTCAGTTATGGAATGCAGATAAACATATCATGTAACGCCCCGACCCCAGCTACCCAGAGTCGGTGCATTACTTCGTAACATTGGCATGATCACAAGAAAGAATCAAATCTCGAAAGACCGATTGGTTTAGTAGCCTTGGAAACACTAGATATATTCATAAGTTTTACATTACATCATAAAATGAAAAACTAATACAACAACATAATTTTTCCACAATCCACACTATTATCCCCTCATAATATCTCTGCAGGTCATTCATAACTTACTTCTTCACATCCTGGGAAAAATAAAACATAGAAAAGGGGTGAGCTCAAATGCCCAGTAAGGATATCAATATAGCGGAAACTTTCATAAATAAGAATAAACATTTAAGGCAATGTATAACTAAAACAAAAGCCTTTTAAACTTGAACTTTCAACATGGTATGGCATAAATAAAATGAAATAATGCCATTTACATATTCACATGGATATTCTACTAATCGAATGATCACATGCAAAAATCAATAACCACTTTCATAATTATGGAATGCATAATGTCAAACGTTAATTTCATTGTCTAGGCCTCATCCCAAGACCTAGGGGTTACTTCTAACCGGAACCCAACCCGGAGTGCCTCTAATAACCGGACACCAACCCGGAGTGCCTCTAATAACCGGACACCAACCCGGAGTTCCTCTAATAACCGGACACCAAACCGGAGGGCTTACTTTTACCAGTCCCTAACCTGGAGGGCTTACTTTAACCAGTCCCCAACCTGGAGGGCTTACTTTTACCAGTCCCCAACCTGGAGGGCTTACTTTTACCGGTCCCCAACCCGGAACATACTTGTTTAGCACATTCATCTGAAGAAAAGTTTGAAATATAACATAAACATTCGGATTAAAACTAGCATACGAAATGTCAATAGTTTCACCATAAACTATGAATGATATAAAATAGCACATCCACAGTCAAACATATCACAAAACCTTCAATACAATATAGAAGTTTTGTATTATAATAAATCAACTTCAAATAAGCGTAAAATCCATTAAAGGATGTTGACATAGATGAAATCAAAACACTTTTTAGAGAAATATCTCTTTTTATTTTGAAATCATTTAAGATCCATATAAAATAAAACATTTTCTTTGAAAATATTCTTATAAGCTTGTAAGGAAAGTTTCGACGATTTTATAACGGTGGAAAATAACCGCACCCGCCGTATAAGTTAAAACATTCTTAACTCAATTCTGTCGAAAAGGTTAAAAAGGACCTTGTTTTGAAAACGACGGAAAGATTCCTTTATAAACCTCTTATAAAAAGTCAAACAAGGGTATAAATGACTTTAACCCATATTCTTGTAAATAGTAAAAATGTTTTGAAATACATTTCGAAGAAACATGGATGTGGATGATAAAGAGATCCCAGTAGATTATTACGTATAATACAACCTCGGATAATGAAGAGATTGTGAAATAACCCTTACCTTGTACTTTTCCTTGGTTGGGGTAGGTTAACCTCCTGTATAATGGTGAAATAATTGTTATTAAATTATACAAGAATCATATATATTAATATGATATCATATATGATCTTTTAACATTGATTTGTTAATAATATCTTAGAATTATCGTCGTTTCAGGTGTTAACTTACTCATTTTCTTTTATATGTTTTGTTACATAAGTCATTTTTGTTGTATCTTATTCATATCCAGAATGATATCAAGTCCTTAAACATCATTTTAAATCATTAAATGATAATTATACTTGGATGGATATGATGGGGAATGAATCTCATCGCGTTCGTGGAGACGGTAGTCCGTACGTACGCACGAGCGACAATATCATTATTTTGATATTAAAATAATATATAATTGGATAGTATATCATATATACAGAATCATTATCATGTTATATTTATTATTTATATGAGTTGCACATCATTATTATACCCATCCAAATAATAATATACTGAATAACAATTACACCACGACGTGGAGACGGTAAGCCGTACGTACGCACGTATGGTGACATGTTATTCAAAGGGTGGATAGAATACTGAATATGGTTCTACCATATTTATAATAACATCACAGTATATGTGAGATACTGGAGTTATTATTTTAGAATGGTAAGAACAAAGAAAGGAGAAGTGGAAGAAGAAATGAACTTGAAAAGGGGTGGTGAAAACATTACCTCTTCTTCGGGTTCTTCCTTTTGATTTGATCAAAAGGGCTCCTTAGGTTGGCTTTCTGATCGAACTAAGGCCTCTAGGTTGTAGTGAGGGATGTTGGGAGAGTATGTGGGCAGAGTTTGGCCGAGCCAAGTGGCTTGAGAGGTGTGAGGAATGAGTAGAAGTGGTCTCCTTTTATAAGGGAGAGGAGGGGATCTTTAGGAAAGAGTGAAAGTATTACTTTATAATATAATTAAATTCGGTTTGTAATGGTCCAAAAATAATTGAGGTCGAAGATAAGATGACTCATTTTCTAAATAACATCAACCAATAAGAATTGGACAGGTTTTAGATAATATTTTAATCATTATAATCTTATTTATTTAAATGATTTATTAATGAGGTAAACATTTCATCATTATTGTGTCATTAATAATTTAACTTATTTGATGTCTAAAAATTATAAATAAAATATCATCATGTAGGAAATCTTTTTAGCTTTCTAATGAATATTTATAATCAAAAATCCAACATGTATAACCCTATGTAAAAATTGTTCTTCTAAAAGATGTAAGTTTATGCCATTTTTATTTTTATTTTAACTTTATTAATATAATGTGTCCCTACCACATACAAGTGGCTCCAAGGGGTCCCCAAATTGACCCAAGGATGCCCATGGTCGGGTATGTGTCCACCAATAAGGTTAGGACACGTTTTAGGGTAATTTTGTATTATTATAATATTATTTTTTTAACCCTTATTTACCGGATTTACCCTTTAACCATGGTAAATAAAATATTTACCACAGTAACTATTCAAAATGTCTAAAAATAAAAGTTACCTATTTACACAATTTGAACATCCTGATTCCAAATATGGAATCCATTTTCCTAAATTCAAAACACAGAAGTGGCAGAAATTAATTTAAAATTAATTCCCGCTGTCAAAACAAAAAAGCGTGTTTTTAAGAGATAATAACTATAAAAAGATTGACACTTGTTTATGTTCGGTTTAATTGTAAAATTATGTCCAATGACCAAAATTATATTAAATGGTAAAAATATATTCTAAATATACTTTAAAACCACTCAAATTCACAATTTATCACTATTAATTATTTTGATTAAAAAAGTTGTTTTTAATTAAAATTTAGTAATTTTCACTATTCATCAAAATATGAAAGTTATCCGAAATGTACCAAAATTTCACCCTAGGCTAATTTTGATATTCCGAATCCAAAAATGAAGTCCATTTTGAAATATAAAATATATATAATTTCAAAAAGTAGGTATTACTATTCACAACGGCTAGTTTGTGGTGTGTGTTAGAACTCGAGGTTGCGTACAACACACGCTATCGCATTATTCGAAGGGAAGCGTACCGTAGAAGCTTGGGGTGTTACATTCTCCCCTCCTTCAAATAATTGCGTCCTCGCAATTTCTAGGGTATTACTGCATAAAAAGACTCGGGTGGTTCTTCATCATAAGTTCCTCGGGTTCCCACGTTGCCTCTTCCATCTTATGGTTTCTCCACAAAACTTTTACCAGACGCGTCGTCCGGTTTCTCAGTACTTGTTCTCTCGTATCAAGAATCTTGACGGGCTCTTCGCAATAAGACAGATCGGGTTCCAGTTCTAATTCCTCATAGGTGAGTACATGCGTTGGATCAGGCATGTATTTCCTCAATAGAGATACGTGGAACACATCGTGAACTTTGGAGAGACTTGGCGGCATTGCCAATTGGTAAGCTACAACCCCAATTCGTTCTAGAATTTCGAAAGGTCCGATGTACCTGGGACTCAAATTACCTTTCTTACCAAAACGTATGACTCCCTTCCACGGAGATACCTTCAGAAAAACATGATCACCGACTTGAAATTCCAAATCCTTCCTTCGATTATCGGCATAGCTCTTCTGCCTACTTTGAGCTGCTTGGATGTGATTTTGGATTACTTTCACCTTTTCCACCGTTTCCTCCACCAGTTCTGGGCCTACAAGTTTTCTTTCACCAACGTCATCCCAACAGGTTGGTGTACGACATCTCTTTCCGTATAACGCTTCATATGGTGCCATCTGAATACTCGAATGGAAGCTATTGTTATAGGAAAATTCTACCAGTGGTAAATATTGATCCCACATACCCTGAAAGTCAAGGGAGCAATATCTCAACATGTCTTCTAAGGTCTGAATGGTCCGTTCTGATTGTCCATCTGTCTGAGGGTGGTAAGCAGTGCTCAAATGAAGTTCAGTATCCAGGTATTTCTGAATACTTTTCCAGAATCTTGAAGTAAAACGGGGATCACGATCAGAAACAATCGATAGGGGTACTCCATGAAGTCTCACAACTTCATTAATATATAGTCTTGCTAGACGTTCCAGGGGTAGATCTTCTCTTATAGCAAGAAAATGTGCTGACTTGGTAAGACGATCAACAATAACCCATATTGCATCGTTCCTTCTAGGAGTCTTTGGTAGCCCTATGACAAAGTCCATCGTAATATTGTCCCATTTCCACTCCGGTATGGGAAGAGGTTGCATGACTCCTCCAGGCTGTTGCCTTCCAGCTTTCACTTGTTGACAAACCATACATCTTGACACAAAATCAGCAATCTCCCTCTTCATGTTGTCCCACCAAAAATGTTCCTTCAAATCTCTATACATTTTGGTGCTCCCAGGGTGTATAGAGAAATTGGAACTATGAGCACCATCCAGAAATTCCCTTTTTAGATCAGGTATATTGGGAACACAAAGTCTCTTCCCGAATTTCAAAATTCCATCTTCATACACAAAGTCTCTTAATCTCCCATCACTCACAGCTTTAATCTTCTTTTGGAATTCTTCATCATCGGCCTGAGAACTCTTAATCCTTTCTAGTAAAGATGGTTTGGCAACCATTTGAAAAAGCATTGATGTTTCACCTTCCCTGGTTATTCCCATGTCCATCTTCACTAGATCCATGAAAATTGGATCCCTTTCAATTCTCATATTGTTCAAAACTCCATGGTCTTTTCTACTCAAAGCATCTGCCACCTTGTTTGCCTTCCCCGGGTGGTAGTGTATCGTACAATCATAATCCTTGAGTAATTCAAGCCATCTCCTTTGCCTCATGTTGAGTTCTTTTTGTGAGAAAATATACTTCAAACTCTTGTGATCAGTATAAATCTCACATTTTTCACCATAGAGGTAGTGTCTCCATATCTTCAAAGCAAATATCACAGCTGCTAACTCGAGATCATGAGTAGGATAGTTTTGTTCATGAATTTTCAACTGTCGTGATGCATAGGCAATAACTCTATCATTCTGCATAAGGACACAGCCAAGTCCTTTCTTCGATGCATCACTATAAATAACGAACCCATCATTCCCCGATGGTAGAGTCAATATAGGAGCATTGACTAATCTTCTTTTCAGTTCTTCGAAACATTCTTCACACTCTTTTGTCCAAACAAATTTAACCCCTTTACGTGTGAGCTTCGTTAATGGGTTAGCCAATCGGGCAAAATTCTGGACGAAACGTCGATAATAACCTGCCAAACCAATAAAAATACGTACCTCAGTTATACTCGTAGGTGCTGGCCATTCTTGGATTTCCTTGGTCTTAGAAGGATCAACAGAGATTCCATCTTTAGAGACAATATGGCCAAGAAAAGAAATCTCCTGAAGCCAGAATTCACACTTGCTAAACTTCCCATATAATTCATGCCTCCTCAGAGTCTTCAAGATAATGCGCAAGTGATTTTCATGATCTTCGTAGGTTTTGGAGTATACCAAGATATCATCAATAAATACCACCACAAATTCATCGAGATACTCCTTGAAAACTCTATTCATTAGATCCATGAATACAGAGGGTGCATTAGTCAATCCAAACGGCATTACAGTAAACTCGTAATGCCCGTACCTGGTTCGAAATGCTGTTTTCGGAATGTCTTCCTTCTTCACACACAACTGATGGTATCCAGATCGAAGGTCAATCTTTGAAAAGTATTGAGCTCCATGCAGTTGGTCAAATAAATCATCAATACGGGGTAGGGGATACTTGTTCTTTATCGTTATAGCATTGATCTCCCTGTAGTCGATACATAACCTCATAGATCCATCTTTCTTTTTAACAAAAAGAACAGGGGCTCCCCATGGAGAAACACTAGGGCGAATAAATCCCTTATTACTCAATTCCTCTAGTTGTTTCTTTAGTTCGACTAACTCTACAGTGGCCATTCTATAAGGGGTCTTCGATATAGGCCTTGATCCAGGAATCAAATCAATGGAAAACTCAACTTCTCGTTCTGGAGGATGTCCAGGTAAATCTTCTGGAAATACGTCTACAAATTCTTTCACAATAGGTACATCCTCTATTTGAACATTCCTTTCCTCACCGACAGTTATTTCATTCTCTTCCTCCCCAATAATTGAATTAAGTTGAGCTACTGGGGGTGGATCTAAATAAGAATTAGGTGGTGACGATTCTGCTCTAAAAATAAGGTGTTCCTTATCATTATCATCAAGAATCGTAACCTCTTTATTCTTACAATAAATCTTCGCATCATAGTCCGAAAGCCAGTCCATACCGAGGATTATATCAAACTCAATCATAGGTATGACGATGAGATCAGCAGATAAAGAAAATTTATGTGCTCTAATGGGGACTGATTCACAAAACTTTGTTGCAACGATACTTCCCTTAGGAGTTTTAACTGACAACTCCCTTATTAAATCAAATTGGAAATATCTAATTTTCTTAGCAAACTGGGAAGATATGAAACAATGCGATGATCCAGAATCAAATAATGCATTTGCTAAACTTGAGGAAACCATTAAATTACCTGCCACCACGTCTTTTGGAGCTTCTACCTCTGCAGTAGTGATAGCATAAGCCTGGCCTTGATCCCTTGGCCTTTTCTGAGGTAAGTTCTCCTGACGCTTAGGACATGCATTTGCATAATGCCCCATCTCCCTGCAATTGTAGCACTGAACGTTGGTAGCTTCCTTCTTCCCCTTGCAATCATGAGCTTGGTGGCCTTTTTCACCACACTTGTAACAGACTCCCATTCCCTTCAAGCAAGTACCAGGATGTTTCTTCCCGCATTTACCACAAGATGGATATTCAACCTTTCCCTTCTTCCCCTTATTTCCATTCCCAGATTGATCAGCAGTTCTCTTCTTCTCTTGCTTTGCTTTAAATTCATAAGACTTAGAGAAATCCTTTTCGGTCTTGATAGCACATGAGACAATGTCTTCGTACGATGAAAAGGATTGTGAGACTAACGCTCGACGGAGAAATGGTTTTAACCCATCAAAGAAACGATCAATCTTACTTCTTGGGTTACGAATATAATCACCAGCATACCTCACTAACCTTGTAAAGTTAGCCTCATACTTTGTGACATTCTCATCCTCCTTTTGTCTCAGACTCAGAAATTGCCTTTCCATATCTGCTCGATGGTCGCGAGGGAAGTATTTTTCTAAAAACAGATCTTTGAACTCCCTCCATTCCATATTTGATACTTCATCATCTTCCTTCGTATTTTGAATCAATGACCACCATTGATCAGCATCTCCAGTGAGGCGGTAAACTGCCATGATAACTTTTTCCCTTTCACTGCTCCCCAAAGCCTGAAATATTTTCTCTAGGGAATTTATCCATTGCTCAGCTACTAAGGGATTTGTACTCCCATTGAACGTTGGTGGTTGTTGCCTCATGAATCGATCTAACATTGATCCTCCACGCTGCGGATCAGGGTGCTCCATACGGGTAAGGTTATTATTCATAACCTGAGTAAGTTGTCCCAGTATGGTGATTAGCTGATCGGCACCAGTTGCATCACCAGCCCCACTATAATTATCTTGAGCAGGAGGGCAATCCCTACATGGAGTGCGTGCATTGATACAGTTTCCATTTCTTCCACTAGGTGCCATTTCTAAACAATGGCATAAACTAGATCAGTTTATGAATCAAAATACATAATCCCATACTTATAAAACACTTAACATAAATTGAACTATTTATGGATATAATCCATAATCATAAGAATGTTTTCTTTGAGGATGTATATACTCATAATCCCTTCAAAATGATTTGTAAAGAAAATGAGAGTTATCCTAAGCATATCCCCCGGGAGTGTCGTAACCAAGAGTGCAGCAAGGCCCGTTGTCGTGCACCAGTTCCCGTTCGAGTCTAGCTCAAAGCGGTGTTTTCGGGTTTTACCCCTAGGTACATCTGTGCCAGAGCCACCTCTACCTGCTCGTATCCAGACAGGGATGTATTGCTCGGAAAACTCACAAAATCTCTACAATATCAAAATTCTAGGAAGTTATTCTATACTAATCCTAAAATTTCATCTTAGGTCTACGTGCTCTAATCAGAGTTTATCTAAATCTAGCTTCCAAGGTTTGTACTAAACTTCCTCTGATACCAACTGTAACGCCCCGACCCCAGCTACCCAGAGTCGGTGCATTACTTCGTAACATTGGCATGATCACAAGAAAGAATCAAATCTCGAAAGACCGATTGGTTTAGTAGCCTTGGAAACACTAGATATATTCATAAGTTTTACATTACATCATAAAATGAAAAACTAATACAACAACATAATTTTTCCACAATCCACACTATTATCCCCTCATAATATCTCTGCAGGTCATTCATAACTTACTTCTTCACATCCTGGGAAAAATAAAACATAGAAAAGGGGTGAGCTCAAATGCCCAGTAAGGATATCAATATAGCGGAAACTTTCATAAATAAGAATAAACATTTAAGGCAATGTATAACTAAAACAAAAGCCTTTTAAACTTGAACTTTCAACATGGTATGGCATAAATAAAATGAAATAATGCCATTTACATATTCACATGGATATTCTACTAATCGAATGATCACATGCAAAAATCAATAACCACTTTCATAATTATGGAATGCATAATGTCAAACGTTAATTTCATTGTCTAGGCCTCATCCCAAGACCTAGGGGTTACTTCTAACCGGAACCCAACCCGGAGTGCCTCTAATAACCGGACACCAACCCGGAGTGCCTCTAATAACCGGACACCAACCCGGAGTGCCTCTAATAACCGGACACCAAACCGGAGGGCTTACTTTTACCAGTCCCTAACCTGGAGGGCTTACTTTAACCAGTCCCCAACCTGGAGGGCTTACTTTTACCAGTCCCCAACCTGGAGGGCTTACTTTTACCGGTCCCCAACCCGGAACATACTTGTTTAGCACATTCATCTGAAGAAAAGTTTGAAATATAACATAAACATTCGGATTAAAACTAGCATACGAAATGTCAATAGTTTCACCATAAACTATGAATGATATAAAATAGCACATCCACAGTCAAACATATCACAAAACCTTCAATACAATATAGAAGTTTTGTATTATAATAAATCAACTTCAAATAAGTGTAAAATCCATTAAAGGATGTTGACATAGATGAAATCAAAACACTTTTTAGAGAAATATCTCTTTTTATTTTGAAATCATTTAAGATCCATATAAAATAAAACATTTTCTTTGAAAATATTCTTATAAGCTTGTAAGGAAAGTTTCGACGATTTTATAACGGTGGAAAATAACCGCACCCACCGTATAAGTTAAAACATTCTTACCTCAATTCTGTCGAAAAGGTTAAAAAGGACCTTGTTTTGAAAACGACGGAAAGATTCCTTTATAAACCTCTTATAAAAAGTCAAACAAGGGTATAAATTACTTTAACCCATATTCTTGTAAATAGTAAAAATGTTTTGAAATACATTTCGAAGAAACATGGATGTGGATGATAAAGAGATCCCAGTAGATTATTACGTATAATACAACCTCGGATAATGAAGAGATTGTGAAATAACCCTTACCTTGTACTTTTCCTTGGTTGGGGTAGGTTAACCTCCTGTATAATGGTGAAATAATTGTTATTAAATTATACAAGAATCATATATATTAATATGATATCATATATGATCTTTTAACATTGATTTGTTAATAATATCTTAGAATTATCGTCGTTTCGGGTGTTAACTTACTCATTTTCTTTTATATGTTTTGTTACATAAGTCATGTTTGTTGTATCTTATTCATATCCAGAATGATATCAAGTCCTTAAACATCATTTTTAAATCATTAAATGATAATTATACTTGGATGGATATGATGGGGAATGAATCTCATCGCGTTCGTGGAGACGGTAGTCCGTACGTACGCACGAGCGACAATATCATTATTTTGATATTAAAATAATATATAATTGGATAGTATATCATATATACAGAATCATTATCATGTTATATTTATTATTTATATGAGTTGCACATCATTATTATACCCATCCAAATAATAATATACTGAATAACAATTACACCACGACGTGGAGACGGTAAGTCGTACGTACGCACGTATGGTGACATGTTATTCAAAGGGTGGATAGAATACTGAATATGGTTCTACCATATTTATAATAACATCACAGTATATGTGAGATACTGGAGTTATTATTTTAGAATGGTAAGAACAAAGAAAGGAGAAGTGGAAGAAGAAATGAACTTGAAAAGGGGTGGTGAAAACATTACCTCTTCTTCGGGTTCTTCCTTTTGATTTGATCAAAAGGGCTCCTTAGGTTGGCTTTCTGATCGAACTAAGGCCTCTAGGTTGTAGTGAGGGATGTTGAGAGAGTATGTGGGCAGAGTTTGGCCGAGCCAAGTGGCTTGAGAGGTGTGAGGAATGAGTAGAAGTGGTCTCCTTTTATAAGGGAGAGGAGGGGCTCTTTAGGAAAGAGTGAAAGTATTACTTTATAATATAATTAAATTCGGTTTGTAATGGTCCAAAAATAATTGAGGTCGAAGATAAGATGACGCATTTTCTAAATTACATCAACCAATAAGAATTGGACAGGTTTTAGATAATATTTTAATCATTATAATCTTATTTATTTAAATGATTTATTAATGAGGTAAACATTGCATCATTATTGTGTCATTAATAATTTAACTTATTTGATGTCTAAAAATTATAAATAAAATATCATCATGTAGGAAATCTTTTTAGCTTTCTAATGAATATTTATAATCGAAAATCCAACATGTATAACCCAATGTAAAAATTGTTCTTCTAAAAGATGTAAGTTTATGCCATTTTTATTTTTATTTTAACTTTATTAATATAATGTGTCCCTACCACATACAAGTGGCTCCAAGGGGTCCCCAAATTGACCCAAGGATGCCCATGGTCAGGTATGTGTCCACCAATAAGGTTAGGACACGTTTTAGGGTAATTTTTTATTATTATAATATTATTTTTTTAACCCTTATTTACCGGATTTACCCTTTAACCATGGTAAATAAAATATTTACCACAGTAACTATTCAAAATGTCTAAAAATAAAAGTTACCTATTTACACAATTTGAACATCCTGATTCCAAATATGGAATCCATTTTCCTAAATTCAAAACACAGAAGTGGCAGAAATTAATTTAAAATTAATTCCCGCTGTCAAAACAAAAAAGCGTGTTTTTAAGAGATAATAACTATAAAAAGATTGACACTTGTTTATGTTCGGTTTAATTGTAAAATTATGTCCAATGACCAAAATTATATTAAATGGTAAAAATATATTCTAAATATACTTTAAAACCACTCAAATTCACAATTTATCACTATTAATTATTTTGATTAAAAAAGTTGTTTTTAATTAAAATTTAGTAATTTTCACTATTCATCAAAATATGAAAGTTATCCGAAATGTACCAAAATTTCACCCTAGGCTAATTTTGATATTCCGAATCCAAAAATGAAGTCCATTTTGAAATATAAAATATACATAATTTCAAAAAGTAGGTATTACTATTCACAACGGCTAGTTTGTGGTGTGTGTTAGAACTCGAGGTTGCGTACAACACACGCTATCGCATTATTCGAAGGGAAGCGTACCGTAGAAGCTTGGGGTGTTACATATCACATGGCCATTGGACCATTAAAAAAATTATAAACAAGCATGTCTGTCATATTTCATGAAAATAATTCCAAGCCTAGGTTCAACCTATTCCATCCATTCCAGTTCCAACCCTGACATAACAATTCATATCAACACACATCCCACTTGTAATATATGATGAATTTTGTATGATATTTCTAATTTATGGTCATTATTCATATCATTATTCTTATATTATTCTTTCATATTATTATCAATTGATATCTCTCATGTTTACCCTTTATGAACATATGATTTGACACATTCTTTTTTTTCCATAACCACTAAGTTATAAAGAACAACTACCCAAACTATGAATTAGCATGACACGATCCATCAATTACACGTTCACATAAAAATAATTTTAATTTTTTTCCAAAAAGAATTATTTGAAAATAAGTGCATACAATAATGGAATTATATTATTTAAAAGTGAGTATTGGTAATGCAAAGCAGAAAAACAGTACATACAGTAGTCATGTAACAATTACTTTCTATATAAGTGAAAACTAGTAATGTATACTTGAAAATAAGGAAATATATGAATATGTATATTGGAAAAAATAAAATTAGTAATATTTATAGAGAATAAAAATATATTCTATGTATAATAAGAAAGAACATCCTTTAGTAATATAAATCAAAAATTCACAAAGAGAAACAACAAACATAAACTCCTGTATGAACTTATGTTACGAAGTTAATTTTGTGTGATTGTACCATCATTAATTATTCAACATCATATTTCCTATACCTATATTATGAGAACATAGGAAATTAATTGTTTGGTAACTCTACAACAGGGATTCTTGTGACTGTGTTTAGTTTTTATGAGCCTTGTTGTCATGTAAATTTTTCCAATACCTTTATTATGCTCCAGATATAATCAAGTAATTCAGTTTATCATCACACCCAAACCATGACGCTCGAGTCCATATCATATTTCTCCCACATCCTATTCAACCTTGTGAATAAAAAACCCACCCTATGGTGATGTTAATGACACCCTTTTTCAATAGCAATCAATGTAATCATAGTAGGGGAACAACCATTCCATCCCAAGAATGATGTCAAAACCATCATCTCGAGGAAAATGAGGTCTCATATGAGGTGACACCCACTTATATCAAGGTCCACTCCCTACACTAACATAAATTCTATAATAAAATCCCCAAAAATGTTTTGAGAGTCATCACTTCATAGGAAAACTGAATGTCACGCCCATGGATCTCCACAACATGCACAAATATGATGGAATGAGAAGCACCTATATAAAAAAATAGATACTAATGTAGAAGCTACCAAAATACTACATCTCACTATAGATGGTCCAACACTCTGTTCCTCACATATTGGTCTCACTTTATACAATTATACTAATATGTGGACATAATATATAGCCTAGATACCTTGAGCAGGTCCTCAATTCTAGTGATGTAAGTCTTTTTTCTGGATGTTTTGACCATGACCACCGCATCGGACTGATCGATTGGCCAAACAATATATCCCTTCCTAACATGAACCTGATTTACCCAATCCCAAATTTGGAATTATTGTAGACACTCATTTACTATAACATATAGGAAATGATCTACCAAAATCCCGTAGATGGATCATCCTACTACAATCTCAACACTCAACTTGATTAATATCACACAGTATCCCCATGAATCCCTACCTCCCACACCAATGATAGAAAATATAATTACCGACACCAATTCTATAGAAATTATTCCCTTAATGATAGGTCACAAAGTGTCACTTCCTTTCACCAAACACTTTTCCATTAGGTCAACAAACTGAACTACCTTGCTTTGTGCCCAAACCTTACCTCGAGATATGTTATATAATAAGAACCTGATTTATTTTTGATATTGTGGACAACAAAAATACATTCACCTATGATCAAACAACATGATTTTTCCCTAACATGATTCGTATCACCCTAGATGGATAATCCATATGAAAAATATGCACAAAACCTACAAGTTGGTAATGGGAGTCAAACACTCTGTAAAAAACATAGAACCATACTCTAAATGCCTAAAATATTTGGCCCTTTCAGTCCTAAAATTATATTGAAAAAATACTCATAAAAATAAATCATAAAAAATGAATCATCACAATAGAGAATCGACATATATTGTGCATACCAACTCTAGAAATTAAGACATGAAAGGAAACATTAGAATTCATTAAAATTCATAAAAGGAAACATGAGAAATCATGAAAATGATAGGTCATGAAAATGTTTGCTGGAAACTATGTGCCACATATGATACATATACAAACCAACTGTTCCCATATTTGTCCAACACATCAAAAATAATACTACTCATGGTCCGATAATTAACATGTATCGTCACCATCTCCACCTCTATCTCCACTTCCTAATATCACCTGTAAGAACATTATATTGAAAATTAAATATGGTTTCATATTTATATTTAATCATAATACCAATAAAAGATTGAAAACTAAATGATTATGATTTTTTGTGATTTTCCTGCTTACCTCCAGTCGATGCACTACCACCGGGGGAATATCTTCTCATCTACTGATATAGATTAGTTATCTCTTTCTACGAAGAGGATATCTAAGCCCCTGGTCTAGAACTGTGGTTCGTAGAGATGCAATATCCTTCTGAGCATATTTGGGTATTGACTGACTATAATCAAGAGTAGTTGCAGCTAGAATACCTAGTGGCCTGCCAAAGACCACAGATGGTATGGGTCTGAAACTCATCTCATGCACTCTACCAGGATGCTCCTTCCCAAGGACTTTAGTGACCGAGTCATCCTGGGAGACTAAGTAGGACTGCCCAGGTTTGACATCCCATAGTTCATTAATTATTACTTATAAATCAAATATCAATATATATTAATATAGTAAAAACTTATAATCAATTATTATAATAAAAAATTGACTTCATACCGCTACTTATTTTGCAAGCTCATTAACTAGACTTCCATCTAGTTTTTTGTGAACATCCAACCACACTTCAGTTCGGGATGCTTCATTCCCTAAACTCTGTGACTGTATTAAGCAATGATAAATGAACAATTTAATATATTAAACAGATAATATTGTTTTATAAATATTTAATCTAATGAAAATATTCCTAGAATCATTCGACTTCTAGAAAAGATTTTTGACCCCGCAGTTTGAGGGATGACTTACTTAGCCCTGTTTGATGCATTATATCTTGAGAGATCCTGAAATAAATAAAATTCAATTTAAAAGTAATGTATTTAATGTCATATCCCCTTCATATACATGTATAAATGTAAAATTATGATTATATAATATTATATATTTTAATACCATCCACTTCTCATCATGCTGTCTATCAACAAAAACATTCCACTGTTCATTTGGTACTGCACTAGGTAGCTTCTCATACATTTGTTGCACGGTTAATGAAGTATCATTGACATCACACCAAAATATCCATTTGAAGTCTTTCAATTTCATACCATGATTTTTCAATGTCCACTTTCGTGCTATCACATCAGCAACTGTAAAGTGGAAGAACATCTATATACAAAAATTCTTTTTGAACATATTAGTAACATGGCATTCAATTAAACCATAATTTATTAAAATTACCATTATTTGGGAATAAAAAAACATCATTTTTACATGTTGGACGAATATGTCTCCAATCATCATAAGAAATAGGTATGGAAATGGGCTCTGCTGCCATTTGGCCAAGAATATGACCAAGTAACCCCATGGTGTCATTTGTAGGGACCACAAATGAATCAAATGGCATGACTATCTTCTCACCATTCATATTCTAAGCATCTTAACTTTTTATGCTTTTCTCCACGGTTGCATTTTTTTCATCTTCAATGAGAAAACAGTTAGTATAATCAAAATGAAATAAATTTATTTATTTTAAAAAATTTACCTATGATAGTGACCCTCTTGTATGCCCGTGATGAACTAGAAGGGGCGTGTTGTCGCCCCACTGCTGAGGCTTCTAAAGAGAGATTCAAAGACTCAGCCTCTATTGGGACACCCACAGAGGGTGTGAGAGATGGTGTAGGGGTGTAGATAATTGGTATCTCAGATGGCGTGGGGAGGGAGAGAGATGGATCATCATCTGTTGTAGTAGTAGATGAAATAGTGTACCACTTCCTCCTTGGCATTCCTGTCATTTAATCAAATTAAAATAATTTTAAAATATGTATTTCAAAAAAAATGCAGAAAGAAATATTTAAAAATGGTAATAGACTCCCAATACTTACAAACAAAATATATATAACAATGATAATGAATGACTGCACAAATGAAATAAGTGCTTTCTGAATGAATTAATAAATGGACATTCAATCATTTTCCCCTTCAATCATGTTGATTTCATTCTCCATTAATTCATCCACTTCATTCATCCTTGCTAGACTAATATCATCAATATCACGATGGACAAATAATTCTGATTCTTGTTGTTGATGAGATTCAATTTCAGAGGTCAAATCTTCCACTTAATTACCCATATCATAAAAATCTCTTTGTATTACGTGAGAAACTACACTCCACCCTTCATACACAACATAATTCACATAATATACAATTTTATCTTATGATTATAAGATATATGGATCATGTTGTTCATGATCACCACCATCCATCAAGCGAGAGAAGTTCATGGAAGTAAATTGCATGGAATGTCTTTTAATACCTCTGATAATATCGACCCAATTGCATTTGAGTAAAAAAAATTCCCATGGTAGTTTAATTCAATAATATCAAGCAGATTTCCATAGTATCACACTTCAGAAAATATAAATATACCACTATTCTATTTTTTCAATCCCACTTCTTGATCGACTGTAAAAAATCTACAGCTATTAGCAATGTAACTGTCAAAGTTTCTAACTTGTTTTATTGGACCTCTAGCAAGAAACTTCAAATATTATGACAAATCTGTTCTAGTATCCGTATTCAGGATCTAAAAAAAGAAATATATTTTATTAAATTTACAAAATCTATGTTTCAAACTAATATTCATATTTATTACAATATTTAGGAACTTACATGTCTTGTAAACCATTATACTAGCTCTTTCTCCGTAGCATTCATTATATATTTCTCATTTCATGTTTGGCCTCTAATTTGACTATTTGTTTGTATCCTCAACTCTTCAATTAATGGATCTGAAATTTCACTATTCAGTAGCACATATCTATGTGCCTGTAATAATTCAAATTCAGTCAGTGTCACATTTGAGGTCCTCCCAACTGATCGACCAATAACATGAAATATTTTTGATTTCTGATGTATTTGAAATTTAGTCGATGTGTCGTCAACACGTCCAACTCGATTATATCTTGGATCAATATCATCCATGTATCTGGAACAAAAGGTAAGTCACTCCTCATACTAATAGCCTTCAGAAATAGAGCCTTCTAGTTGAGCTTTATTTCTCACATATGCTTTAAAATTCTCATGATATCTATAACAAAATAATCATAATTATGCATTTATTTGATTTCCTAAAATTGGTTACATAACTGAAAAACCTATTAATGAAATGACTCTCAATTGGATACATCCTTCAATAATGAACGAGGCCTCCTAATTTAGCTTCCTCAACCAAATTCATAGTTAAATCCATCATGATTGTAAAAACGATGGAGGAAAGATCATCTCTATTTCACAAAGGGTCAATAAAAACCGCTCCTGTAGGTTGTCAAGCTGATATGGATGTAAATATTTCACACATAATTTCCAGAAAAATGTGCAGAATTGGAGTAAACAGTAGTAATTTTTTCAAGTAATAATGTATGCAATTCCAATGTTAGTAACTGTTGTAACAAAATATGATAATCATGTTTTTTCAATCCATGTTACTTACAATTATTCAAGTCAACACACCTCAAGATGTTACTCTAATACCCAACAGATACCTTCATGTTCTTTGAAATTTGAAGGAATGTATCTTTATCCCTATTTTTCATTGAAAATTTTCCAGAGCATACTTTTCATTCTCATCTGGCCGGAGATCACGATTTATGTCCATTACTTTTAAGTCTTTGAAAGCGTTGAGATGATCCTTCGACTTTCCATTTTCATTATGTAATTTTAAATCAAAATTTTCATAGACGGTCTTCTCAATATATATCATATCAATATTATGCAGCAATAAATTAAATTCTCAATGCAGATGTTTGAATATTATACTTTTTTCGTCCATTGTTGCATTCTGATTTCACTTGACGATGCACATTAGACACTTTTTCTACTATCATTCAAATGATGAACCTTCCCAAATTTGGTTTCAATATTTTCAAGTTGTGTCAATATTTGAGTACCAGTTAACAACTTTGTAGGTGGTTTATGATCAATGAAACCTTTAAATTTTGATCTGTTCAGCCGAAATCTATGAGATGCATTGAGAAATCTTCGATGGCTTAAGAAGAACCAGTTTCTACTATGAGGTAGCCATTTGGGCTCAAAATCAAGGTTACAAATGGGAAATTCCAAACCCATGTAAGTGTTCCAACCAGATAAATTCCCAATCCCCGGGAAGTCACTTATTATCCATATTAAAGCAGCATGCATTTTAAAAAAAATTAGAAGAAGCGTCAAATATCTCAACACAGTTGCTCCATAAATCCTACAATTCATCAATAAATGGATGAAATTATACATCAATATCATTTTCAAGAATTTTTTTTCAAGGAATAATCATCGAAATGATAAAGGATATTTGTTTCATACACATCCACAGAGGCATATTGTAAGGGATCAAAACAACTAGCCAAATGATATAACTGGTACTCAAAGTCCTAAATGGGTTGAATTCATTGACATCCAATCCCAATCAATCATTCGTAGGATCAGCTGAGAAATCTAGATGTAATGAATTAAATGTATTCCATGATTGTGAATCTCACGGATGTCTCATTAACCCATCATTGTTATTATCTACAGAATTCCACTTTATGTGTTTGGTGGTTTTTGATGACATGAATAATCTTTACAATCGAGGAATCAAAGGAATGTAACACAAAACCTTTTCAGGTGTGTTCATTTTCTCCTTTCTAGGAAAATTTTTTTATTCATACTTCCAACATCACACTTTGACTGCAATGTTAAAGAAGAGCATTTTTTTCAATTCTGTAAACTTGAATCCTCTCCCCAATAAATTATACAATCATTGGGAGACACATGTATTTTTGTTTAATTCAGACCAAGCCTGTTAACAAATTATTTCATATCATAAAAAGACTCAGGGAATTTTGCTTCAAGAAATTCATCACGAATCAATTCAAATATCATGGTCATTGCGTTATTTGTAATTCCACATAGACATTTGATATGGTACAACTTCAGTAGAAATGAAATCTTTGAATATTTCAAACACCCACTATACAACTCTTGATTTCCATCGTCAACTAATCATGAAACATATTTTCATTAGTGACGTTTTATCTTACCTTTGTCTCCATAGAATCAAGAGGAGGATCCAATGATATGTTACAATCTTGATCTGGTTGTGTTACAGTATCAAAAACATCACTTGTCATGTTGCAATTTGTAGCACCCTCATCTGGTTGTTCTGTTATGTTGTGATGTTGATAGTGGTGTCTTAAAGTGCCGAATGGATCCTTTATGAGGTTTATAATTTCATTTTCCATTTTCAACAAATTTGGGACCTCATTCAATGGATTAAAATCAGTGCTCAATCTTTCTATAATGTTCGATTCTCCATTCCAAATCCAAAAAAAATATTGATCAGGGAATTGCTTCAGTATAAAATGTTCATACACTTCATCTCTCTTAAACCATCTTTTAAATTTACATTTAGGACATGGACATATTTTTATTCCTTCAACAAATCAATTAGAAATTTAAAAATTTAAAAACTCTTTCAAATCCTTAATACACTGAGGTGCATTCCTCGGTAATGTGATCCAACTTTTATCCATGTATATCACAATATGAATAGACAATACTAAAAAATTTAAAACTCATATTTTCTACTAAATAGATAAAGAGATTAATATATATGATAGTGTAAGATTACAGAAACATAATATAATAAAGATGATCCATGTATTATAAAGTAGGCATAATATAATTGTACTTATTTAGGAGAATATTCTCAAGTTAATGTGATATGGTGTAGTGAAATCCATACCATTTTTGATGTGTTCACACATGGAAATGCACATGTTTAAGCTATATTAAATCTTAGATTTTTGGGATTAAGTATAGTAAGGTTATTATTGAGCATATAATATCTGACATGCACTTCCAAACTAGGCTTGGTGTGTGTTTTGTTCTAGTAGAGTAGGCCAGGCATGAACTCGGGTTTGCGTGGATGTACTTTGGTGTTGCCTATACACATTTGATTGAGGTTTCTTGGTATCCATTTAATTTTTTACTACACCAGTAGAGACTATATTCAATGCATGAACATAAGTATCATGATTTATCACCATTAATCATTTTGACATAGTAAAGAGAAGGGGGTCGTGGGGTCATAGGGGGTCGCGGGGGAGAAGGGGGGTCACCAGGAGAAGGGGGGTCACCGGGAGAAGGGGGTCACAAGGGGTCTTCGGGAGAAGGGGGTTCGTGGGGGTCATCGAGGGGTGGTGGGGGTCGCGGTGGGTCGCTGGGGGTCGTCAGGGGGGGGGGGGGTCGATGGGAGAAGGAGGTCCCGAGGGGTCATCAGGAGATGGGGGGCATGGTTTATGGGGGGTCGGGGGATAATTAGGGTTGGGATTGGGGGGTAGGGTTGGGAGTGTAAAAATATATATATTTTTTCATGGCGGTTTATTATAAACTGCCGTGAAACCATTTTACCAAAAGCTTTAGCAGTGGTTTTTTGAACCGCCACTACAAAACCGCCGCTAAAGTCAATTTATGTTGTAGTAATATCATCATATTATAAATATGTAATCCATTGTTATAAATTCAATTCAATAAATTTTCTGAAAGAATTTAAAATTTTAATACCATTTTTAGAATGAAACTCTGAGTTTTTACAGTGAAAATGCTCAAAAGCATGGAATGACTTCCATATCAAATTTTAATGTGAACATTACTCAAATTATATAAATTAGATGGATAGATAAGAGTGTTTCTTAGTTAGACATTAAATCTAATTAATATTAAAATTATACATTATAAATAATTTATATGAAAATTATTTTTCAATCGAAATGATTTTTTTTACTCTTCATAAAAACATGAAACAGGAAAAAAAATTCAAAAAATTAAACATCAAATAATTTTTAATATTACAATTTCAAAGAAAAAGTTTATTATTTTTAAATAGAATTTATAGAATTTTCAAATACTATATTTTAGAAAAATTCACCATCAAATGGAGGAAAAAATACTTATTATGAAAAATACGTATTTTATTGATAAGATTAAATTTGATCATTTATCATATATATACAAAAATTAGACGAATTCAAAAAATAATATCTAATATATTTTTAATATAATCCAATAACATTTATTGGGTTTTTAATTAGTATGAAACATTTTTCTGCATAATTAAATTTTATTTACAAAAAACATTTCATTTTATTTTAAAATTGTTTTGACATTTATTTAAAATTAATTAGTAATATATGTGTGTGTGTGTGTCTAAAAAATATTTTCACAATAAATTTAATCTTATTTACACCCCCATTCTAATTTCTAGGTTTTAATTTTATCATTTAAATAATTAAAATAATAAAATGATGTTTCATATAAACTCAGTGTTGCGTGTAAAACAAGCCATGTCAATTTTTCATGTAGCACAAAATTATAATGATATAGAATATAACAAAAGGAATCAAGTTATTTTAATTTATTAAAAAAATAATTATAAAAACTTGGGGTTTTACATATCTCATTATAAAAAACCAATCATGAAGTATAGAGATTTGTAGTCTCACTTATATTTCTGCGATACATATGCCTTATTCACCAATCATTTCTTTGGTGTGGTTTATATAAAAGGAATTATTATATTATTTATTTCATATAAATAAATTTTTGTATATTGAAATATTGATTTAAAGATCTCTCTTTATGGGGGTTTGTGGTTAAATAGTTACCAAATTGGTAATGTAATTTTTTCACAATTTTCTTTCTTTGAAACACAAGCCATGTTACGCACCTATTATATTCTATGAGGTGTATATAATACTCATTGACATGTTATATCATGATTATTATTATTTTCATGATTATATAAGAATTATTATTTTGATTATCTCTTGGGGATCATGATTTAATGTTACTAATGTTGTGATTGATTATTGAAAAATATCATCATTTATCAAGATTTATTATGATTATACTTCCATTATTGAAATCTTATAACCCATATATCATGAATTATCATGAAATTTAGCATCCAATTCTTATTAATTATATCATCGTGTAATGGAACCATTCCCCACTACATGGTACTTAAGATGAATACAAAATGATATTAAGAAAACCTGTCATTATTTATATATTTTTTCAGAAATATGTTTTATTCAAAAACACATGTTTCCTAAAAAGATTCCAAAATTTTTAAGTGATATTTCAAAAATATTTTTGAATAAAAAAATATCATTTTTTGAAACAATAATTTATATATTTTTAGATCTATTTAAAATGAGTTTTTTTTTTCAAAATGTTTTCAAGCATTCATTTTATATTTCCAATGGAATCTTCAATGATTTTTTTATAAAAATGATTTATTGTTTAAAATGATCATTTAAAAGAGAAAAATATATTTTTCAATATGAAATGTTTCATATTAAAGATAAAATATTTCTTTAAAAAAAGGATTTTGAAATTGTTTTATAAATCATATTTTCAAATAATGACAATTTTTTCATAGGAAATGTTCCAAATGATCATTCAAAATCCTTCTATGTAGACATTGACATCATTTGATATAGTTTATGATTTATTGGGGATATGGTTAAAGGATTCCATTCTGAATATTTCATTGAACCTTTTATGTTTAAAATGAATAATTATTTATAAAACCCTATTCTATTTCATGGGTTATATACTTTTGAATCCTGCTTCTTTTCAAGGGTTATTATTTGATTAAATGATTATGAAACCATTCTATTTTCCACATGTTATAATTTGATGACATTTTTATGATACCCATATCATATAATGGGTTGTGATATGATTTTTATTAAACTCAAATCTTTTTATGGGTCATGACATGATGAATATTTAATTATCTTGTGGAACATGTATGTATGATTTTATTATATAACATGTGAGAGAAATATCTCCCTCTAATTAAATGAGTAAGGATTTATATCTCATTATATAATGTTGAGAAACATTTAAATGATCTTCATCTACAATTTAATGTTGGTGAGTCTTGATCCACAATTGAAAAAATGTGTGTACTGCTCCATAATGAGGAATAATTGGGTCTGAATCCACAACGGGGAACAGGTGTGTCCAAATCCACTATGGAAAAATGGTATGTCTTGATCAACTATGTTGTTGGTTTTATTAGTTAACCATGAAACATGAAAAGGGTTTCTATATGATTTATGGTTCCACAGATTTGTGACATGTGCTTTTATGTATCATTTCTTTTTTTATGATTCATCAACTTTGTTATTCATGTCATATAAGAAGCCAATATTTACACCATGAATAATGTATATGTTCTTTGATATAAAAGATTTGATTTTAAAATGTTATTTTATGCTCATGTTATGCCTAAGCATCTCTTTTATTTACCCTTACTGAGCATATGACCTCACTATTTCTTATGTTTTTTTCCTAGGTGTTGAAGAAATGTTTTAAGTAAAAGCACTAAAGGGGGATATATTTTTCAGAAGCATTGAAAAAATTTTATTATGATAGATGATATTATCCAAATTTCCTGATGATATTAATCTTTTACTATAATTGGGATGTACTTTTCTAAGGTTCTGAATATTGAACTAAATGGATTTAATATCCTTTTATATTAAGTCGGGGTTACTAAACATGCACTTATTTTTTTATTTGGACCACATCCTCAGCCTCCCTAAAGGTTCAAATCATACTTTGAGACCACTTACAACTACTATCTAGCACATGTGATACTTTCATTCATCAAATGTTGATAGATATAACTAAGGGTAAATTACTTTTCTCACAATCATGTGACTCTCAAAATCCATGACATTATAATCCCTACATAATCCAATAATATCTCAAAATATATTTTGTACTATGATTATGTTTATAAACAAACTATCATATTCATTTTGCATATATTTAATCAGCTCAACCTATAATCCATTAAAAATAATCAAAAATCAACATTTAACATTTATCTTTTCAGAAATATGTCACAAATCATCTCTCATATGTGATTGTAGTCTTTAGATATACAAAATTTCATAAGACCATCAGTCATTTCACTATATAATTGTTGAGATATTGTCTCCTTCACTGGTTATACCTTGATGTACCAGATATGCATTGTCAAACTACAACTTATCATATCTTAGATTTTATACAACTCTAACTACCATAATAAATGAAATAAATAGTCAAATCCCTTTTTCTATCCCATTATTGTGAAAAGGTTTCTTACACATTTTCACAATCATCTGATATTTGATCACTTGAAATACATGATCTCCATATGAGCCTAATGAAAAACCTTTACCCAACTCATAATATCTAAGACAACTAGGGAGTGATTGATGTCAAAAAATCTTCAATGAACTACCCCATATATATTTTTAAAGGTAAAAAACAAACACATCCAAAACAGTTTAACCACATAATAGAGAACCATCGCAAGAAAGTATGACATGTTATAATTGATTATCATGACCTAATAATAATGGTCATGTATCCAAAAAAACTCAATCTCTCTATAATGTTGATTTTCCATATTCCACTGATAGACATGTCACATATTTCAACCAAGGATAATCCCAAAAATCCATCAATTAACCATGAGTCAAATTATTATACATTTATTCAATTGGTGTATTGATAAAATAATTATGAATAAAAATATATCTCCAATGAATTTCATGCCTATAAAAACATAAGTACTACACATGATTTTATATTCAAAATATACAATTCATCCAATTCCTATATCAAAATCATAATTAAATACCCCATTAACCAATATCAATAACCATGTATCTATCCATTTGTAATATTTTTTTAAAAACACATTTTTGGGATGATCCTTGTAATGGTCAAACCTCATATATGAAAAATCTTTGGGGAGATTTCCACCCACCACATGTAACTATGATATATCATAATCATGTAGGGGATTAACCACAACTGTTTATAACCATCATATATCATAAACACTAGGGGTATTAATTAACAACCTAAAGATGATGATATATGATATACATCATGTGGATTATCACATTCCCTAAATATGACCATATATAATAAAAACTGGTGGTATATTCAGATCTCTTGAATTCTATAGTTTATTATACTCATTAGGGAGATAAATAAATTCTTTAGATATCAACATATATCTAATATATGGGTTTGAAAATCACTACGAATGGATTTAATTTATAGAGTATGTATTTTCATGAAAAAAACGATATCCATTAGTAAATTTTTACTATGATAACACTGTGTTAACCCCATTGTTCAAATTCTATTCATAGATAACATAAGAATTGGGAACATGCTATAGTGAACTCATTCATATCATGGCTTAGAATCAAAAAAGTTATTAAACTATCTAATTCCCAAAATATTTTTATAAATAATTTACATTAATGTTTATAGCTTCCTTGACATATACACTACCACATTATGGAAAAATCAGACATATAGGAAATATAAAAAAAGAATAAAATATATGGTTTGAAATAAGATCCATTTCGCCTCCATGTCTTGAAAGGTTAGTTTTCACACACCCAGACTATACATACTCCTATATATGGAATAACCATTTTGATTCAAAAATTCTTATATAAGAAGAACACTTTACCCACACATTAATCATCCCATTTTTATTTTATAGGGAAACTCAAAATTATATATAAATAGTCCCTAATCTAAACCATTTCAATCCATAACTCCCCCCATAACTAGAGGTGTCTATTATAACTTATCCCAAGGACATGTATATATCTTTTTATTAATATCATACAAATAAGGTTCCATTTATTATAGAAAATATATTTACGGTCAGGCCATCGACCCTCTGTGATTAAATAACCAATACTAGTTATCAATGGTTCCTTGTGTATTAGAAATCCTCTATTACACAATTTTTATTTTTTAGAGAGAAAATTAATTTTAAATTTGAATTAAAATAAAGAATAGTTTTTTGACCTCACATAACATTCTAAATAACAAAACAAAAAACCATAGTTATATTTTTAGGGTCCACCTAACTCATTCAATGTTAGTTTTTTTATGAAGAGCATAACCATCACCATAAACCAATTGAAGTCATATTCTATCATCCACAATCGAATCACAAAATGTTATTACATTATCCAATGTAGTATAAAATAAATATAAAAAATTATAATTAATTTGAAAAATATATTATTTTACCGAACCCTTTTGGTATACGCTATAAATATCTTTGTAGTGTGTTTAATGATATCAAAACCTCAGAAACCATTGTTCAGATCACTCTGAACACAACCCTAATCCAATTAAAGGTTCATACCATTAAACCAAATATCAACTCATTAATCCAAAAAATTAAAACTTATATAAAAATGAAAATAATTGATGGAAATAGTTTTTCTCAATGGGGACTCACAATCCCAAATGTAATAATCCACCATAGTTCACCTTTATCCAAATACAAAGAGCCCATTATTTTGGGGTGATACTACAAATAATCATTGGGATCATCACATGAGTCCTTCCAATAGAAACCATATTCAGATGATAACTATTGTGAATAAAATAGATGAAATATAGGCAATCATTTCTCAAATGATGAGGAAACCCACATTCAATTTCCATTCATTACAAATGATGAATATGAGAAGTGGTATGTTATAGGATCTCAACATTTTTTATTTATAAATCAAAAAATGAGATAATTGGTATGGGGTGTAAATTTATATTCCCAAAATATCAACCTGCCCTTGAAAAATAGAAACTAGTTATCAAGCCCATTACTGTATGAATTATAGGTCTCATGATGCAGTGAATTTTTTCTGAAACCCTCCAAAATATTTAAAATCATGTCAAAAAATGCACAAAAATTCCTACCAAAATAGAAAACCTAACCACATTTCTCAAGGTCATTTTTTGGAGTGACATTTACCTTTACAGTATAATGAACTTTTTAGAGAAAGATGATGCTAATATTTCTCATGGGGAATCTAGGATGCAAACCAAATACTATGACATGATATTTACCCATGAGATAATACCCTGACATAGAATATGTATCATGTTTTGATCCTTACTCCAATGTAAACATTTTTTCATACATATCACATAGTAAAAAATGACCCTATTAACTTAATCGGTGGAAAATTAATGACTTAGTACTACCCATTAGTGATACACATAAATATTGGAGGTAAAAAATTACGTACCATATACATTACCATTATAATTACCCTTATATATTTTTGTAGCCCTTATACTCTATATAAATCAATCATTATGTATCAAGTACATTACCAATGTTCAGATTCTTATATATCCAAGTACTCATTACAATTCATCTAGATTAACCCTTACATAATAGAGACTTCACCGATTTTTTTACCCTTATGTATCATATTAATCATTAGGTATCAATATATATCAATTTCTTATTAGATACTATTATATTTTTCTTATTCCATAATTATCACATGTTTACTTGTATTCAACATAATCCATAGACTCCAATAATTGAAATCATAAGTTACCCTGTAGAAACTATTTCATATAATATTTCATGATGAATCCCTTAGGCTGTGGAACCTCATTACACATATAATAATCCCCCTTTTTATGAACCAACTAATATCAAACCCAAACTAGTCACCTGAGTTTGTCCATAATAATATACGAGAGTTATTCCCAATCCTCCAGTGCTGGAACTAGTTTCAGACTTCAGAATAAAAAAATTGAGAATGATTTTTCCCCTAAAAATTGAAAATGAATAAATATAAAATAATCATTAAAAAATTACATAATAAATTAATAAAACCACACATACCTCCATGTCACCCATATTGGTCATGATCGACCAGTAAACCAACGCTGCTTCATGGTGACTGAATCTGAGCTAGAATCATCACTACAAACTAAAAAAAGATATTGTAATGAGTATTAAAACATGGTAGGTGTGCCTGAATATACTATTCACTATACCTTACCTTCAGTAGGAAAAAAATAATTCTTTTTTGAAAATAAAACAAATAAAAAATATGATTTTTCTTTTTTTAAATACAATTAACATGATGAAATATCTTAAAATCCATTCCCCCATTTTATTAGGAAATCCACTATAAAAAAATTCATACACTTCCAACAATCCCATTATATGAATGAACATGAAATGATAAAAACATTCCAGTGAAAAATTATAACATCAAGTGCTACAAAACAGGGGTAGTTAAAACATATTATTAATTTTGTTTTTAAATTCAAGGAAAATTGAGAAAAAATAATTTAATAATGAAATAACAAGGAAAATAATAATAATATAAGAAATAAAAAATTGTAATAAAGATGTAGATATTTTTAGTAGAATCATGGGATCCTCTTACCTTAGTGACATGGTATAGAATCCAAAAAACATAGTTCCCTCATGCATGTTTCAATAGAGGGAACACATGTGAAGGTCTAATTCTCTCCAATAATCCTTATATATATAGTTAGTTTTGTTTCTTTAATCTTGGTAGTGGGAACCATGCCCCAGACCAGCCAATGCACCTATCATACCAGTCTTATCCTTATCACCTAGGTATGAATGTTTCCCATATTCTCTATTTCAAGGGAGGAGTGTTTTAATGAATCCATGATTAATATAATTACCAAATAATTTACCAAAAAACTCATAAAATACTCAATATTGATCCCCATCCATAATTGAATCCACATTATTATGTCATACAATAATGTACCATACACTTCACATTGAAAATATCAAAAATAAAAAATTTAACACACTCATCAAATAACTAAATAATAGGTCCATACATCAATAGGGGTTTTATAAGTAATTATAAGATTCAAAATGTGCCAAATTTTCATTATTACATTAAAAGTAATACATTCAATTTAGAATTAAAATTTTTTGAGAAATTTTGTCATAAAAAACATTTAAAAAAACTACTGAATATTTAAGGCCCCTATACTTTAAAACAGGCATGAAACCATGATTAAAATATTGAAATCAACTATAAAATTGTTAGAGGAAACATAAAATCCATCTGAGAAGACACATTCTAGGAACCACAACCAATTATATATATATCATATGCAATAAATAAAAAATAAAACACATCTTAAAAAGAACCAAGAAATTATATATTTTACTTATAAAGGACCGGGCATAGGGAACCCTCCTCAAACTCCAGGCAAACTGTTTAGAATATGAGAACATGAATATTCACTTTTTCCTCTTTCCTAATATTGTGTGTGTATAAGTGTATTTGAAGATGAATACATTTGTAACTAGAAATTTCTATACGAAAGTACATTTTCCAGGATGTAATAAAACAATATTTGGATCCCAAACTTTAAAAACATAATTGAAATTAAGACTAAATAAAAGAAAAAATAAAACCTACCTTAAAACAGAGGCAGGTGGATTGAAATTTCCCGAAATGACTTACCTTAGATAGTGGATCCAAAGCACACCTGAAGTCAACTTAATAAACCTAGTGTAAATCATAATATGTGAAGAATCGTGAAAAATTTAGGTCAACATAGACTCCTGGTTTTGGATGAGAGAAGAGGGACTATGGGGAGTGAAAAAACACATAATAATGGGAGTTGGAAGGATAAAATGGGATTACCTTGATATATTTACCTCATACTACCATGAAATCTGAAAAAATAGTGTGGATTAGAGGGTCAAGAGAGGTGGTGGCACACACCCATGGTAAAGGGGGATGTCAGGGACACACAAATCATATGGAGGAGGAAAGGAAAAATAAAATATGATAAAAAAATGTAAATTAAGATTAAATAAATAACAAATTTTTTTAAAGGGAATCCATCATGTTTTTTACAAGGATTACCAAACCATGTTCCAACCTTACGATGTCTACTGGAATGTGTAAGATCCCTCTCAAAGTTATCCTTATGTAAAAAAATTCATAGAAATCTTTTCATGAACCATTCCCCATGGCACTCTAAACCCAAAGATCCTAAACCCATTCTTGTCACATGTGTTAATAAATTATGAAAAAGTCAAGCGCCACAACACATACCCACCTCAACACCTTCATAAAAAAAGCACAGTTGCTCATAACTATGATGGAAAACCATGAAACCACAAAAAACAATCATGAATATTTAAATCTTATCCACCAACTATCATAACTCAAACCCACTCAACAACCAAATGAAATATGAAAAAAAAATTATGAAATAAAAGAGAGTTGTCAAATCTGGGTGTGAAAATTATCATCACTATTAACATTTTCATCCCCCATAGAGATTACTAACCAATAACAGAAGAAAAAAAAGACAAAGAAATAATTATAAACAAATGAATCCATGAAACCTATTGTGACTTCTCAACTCCACAGCTGACTCTTGTCTAGGTATAATGAAATCCAATACATGGAAAACCACATAGAGAAGAGAAAGGTCTCTCAACCTAAAAACAATATGGAACTGAAAAATTCTAAATGAAACAAAAAATGGACCCCTGAAAGGTCTCACAACATGTAAGAACCTAATGGATATACCACAGAACACAAACAAACACAAGTGTTCCACATACATACCAGCCCCAAACATGAGGGGGCCATCAAAACATAGAGGTGAACCAAACCATAATTAATCATATCCCCAACAAACATGAATCTAAAAAATAAGTAGAATCCATAACTAAAACTAATTCAAAAGGATAAAATAATTCACAAATTTTCATCAATAAGGTAATACTAAAAATCATGAAAGAAAATGAGACAATAAATTCTTCTTATAATTGAAGAATAAATTTCATAAATAAATACATACACAATAAGGAAACAATTCCTCTTATCCTTTTACAAAAAAAGGGAACCTTCAAATACAAATAAGTGACAAATGATAATATTAAACTATCCCCATTACGAAAATGCTGAAAAATAATGGATCATGATATCCCCTATACCCAATGATCCGTCACTATGTGAAAGATTCACTATAGGGCCTATGGCCTGAGCCCTGATGTCTTGAGGCATCTCATGAATCGTAGTGAAAAGATAAAATCATCTATCTGTGAATTTTTCATCATGAAATGCCACTTTAATAAATTCTCCACGTGACACAGATAGATATATCATTAGAAAAATTTAATAGGATTTTGAAAAAACAACTTTGAATGTCCGTACTTTCCACAGAGGAAGCAGAAAAGTTGGAAAACCGGAGAACAAGAATCTAAGACCAGTAAAAGAGACTCCTCTAGGATATGATTCCCTATTATACTCTATAAACTATATGATAATCCCTTTTAAGCACTATGGTAAATTAAACTACCAACAACCTACAATTCATGACCCTAATCAACTGAAAAATAATTATCCACCAAATTCTCAAGTTGAACGTCACATGATGAAAAGAATCACTCCATAATCCCTAATCAAATACCCCAAATTTCTATTGGAGATTTAAAATTATTTTATGATTCTACCACCAAAAAAATGATCCATGATCCTCAAAATTTTCAATGTACACCATCAACTTCAACTAACATTGTTGAACACTAACATGACCTGCCAAATTCCTCCACTTCAATTACTATGGAATAATTCACTAGATTAATGCGGTAATTGAAATAAAAAAATACATATGCAATAATAACATTATTAGAACCATCAACTTCAACTTCTCTAGTCACACTCCTTAAAACATACCCAAGAAAATTGTACTCTCCTTTGATCTAGCATTCTTAAAAAAATTGGTACACCCTCAACTTCCCCAAATTACTGAACAACACCTAACAAGTATAGGTAACTATAGTAAAAAAGAACCGATTGAAAGGATCTTAGATCATCCACTCCACTAAGAGTATGGGTAAAGATGACTACTATATGATAATCCTTATAAACCTTTTGGGTCATTCTATGAATCATACTCTAAACAACATAAAGAACAAAAACAAAATCACCACAAACTAAAACTCAACCAATAAAATTTTAAACCAAAACCCAATCTCATAAACCAACATATGAAAACCTAAATAAAATAAAAATACTATTTTAACCCAAAAAACCACAAAAAAAATAATAAAATAAAGTATTAATAGTCTTCTAGAAACAACCATTTCCAAATTCAACCATTTTATAAATCATTTTCCCTCTTTAAAAAAATAATTTTTTCCATTTCTAATATTATTTCATAAAATCCACATTAAAATTAAAAAAAACATTAATTTTCAATATATATAAAATAATAACATTATAAAAGATGTCACCTTTTCTTAAAAACCATTTTAAATTTCATAATAGATCATTAGAAATACCAGTTAATATGTTTTACTTTAAAAACACGCCAGAAACATACTATAAATTATCACATATGTGTCCATCACAGTTCTTATTATATCATATACACATACAGACTAACATGATCATTCCACACACACACTCAAATATAAAAACATCCACAAGTATTAAAAGATACATATATAATGTTTTGTCATCAAAACCAATCATTTATAAAATTAAAAATTCTCTTTTCCTCCAAATTTTCCCAATCATTTCAAAATTATGAATCAATTTTTCTATTGAAAAAAATTTATATCAATATGAAAACATTTTTCATAAATAACATTCCAATCTAAATCCACTATCACCAATTGAAATCAATCCAAAGCATCACTTATAGATAAATAACTATAAAAGGGATCTAGTGGTCATCCATACCCCCACCTCATGGTTTAGCAGACCATGCGTTTAGAATGCGCCAACCACTGGAAGAATATTGAACCATGTACCAAAGCACTACATGATTTTCTTTTCCATTTAATATTATTATGTAGAACCAACTCTCTTCCTCTATAACCCCCCAATATACATCAAAATAAATTACCATTAATAAAATAACCTAAAATTGAAAATAAATACTCAAATACCAACTACCCTTGTTGACTAAGGTTACATCATGAGTTGTGGTGATCTAGAATAGAACTATGAACTACCTCTTGAGACCATGAAATTATATCTTCGATCTACCTGATATTCCAAATAAAAAGGATCTACTCTAATACAATTTTTTCCTAAACTAACCCAGGTCACATTGAATTGGTCACCCAAGATGGACTACTAGAAGGCATTTGAGCTGTTCCTAATGCTCCAGGGCTGGAAACTAGTGCTCTGAATCAAAATAAAACAATTGGAAATTATTTGGACCAAAAAATAAAAAAATAAATAGTTAACACTAGAAAAAAATAAAATCAAACATTGGAATTGGGAATAAATAAAACGTTACTTGCATCCATATGAAACTACAAGTAACCACTGACCACTAAAAAAATGCCACTCCAATTTTACTGAATTTGATCAAGAATAATCATGATATACTAAAAATATATATTTTTATAAGTGAGTATTAAAACACAGAAGGAATGCCAAAATAAACTACTACCTATGCAATATATTCAATAAGAAACCAATTTATATGTAGTTTGAAAAAAAAACTATATTAAATAGGATTACCCAATTATCTTGCAGATAAGTAACAAGATGAAATTTCTTAAAATAAAATTCCCTAATTCAATTTAAAAATCCACTAATAATGAATAAAATACTTGCAATAATCCCTTTGAATGATATAACATAAAGTTAAAAAAAACGTTTTTGTATAAAATCATAACATCAGTAGTTATAATACATAGTTTAGTAAATCTTTTTTTTCATTATTTTTTAAATGAAATGAAAATATAAAAAAATAATTCAATACCATAGAAAAACATTGTTAAATGACAGAAAGATCCCTAGTGAATCCCTATGTAGCTACGGTTTGTTTAATCCTAATATCCTTATATGTCAGTGGCAGGGTATAAAAATCATGACACACAATTTCCAAATGGATGTGATACTATAGGTTAAGAAATCCCAAGGTCTAGTGTTATTAAATCATCATCAAATTTCTAGTTAGTTTTTAGGCGTCAATCTAGTTTTGGGAAACTTGGCCTTGGCCCTTCTGATCCTCCTAGAGTACTAGTGTACTTCATCCTACCTAGGTACTCAGGTTCCCCTTGTTATATATTTCAATAGTGGTGAATTTTTATCAATAGAAGATATACATACCCACCATATTATTTATCAAAAAAACTAATCCAACATATCACCATCGATCTCACACTTTATGACCATCCTTTTTTTGTAACACAGTAATTCACCATCCTATTCAATAAGAACTTCTCAGAAATCTCACATATATCAAATTCATCAAATTTATGAATAATAGGGACATTATTCAAGAGGTATTTTCAAATTCCATAAATAATTCTCAATGTTCCTATCAAGTCTTATTACTTTAGAAGAATTACTGTCACATGATAAAATTAAATTCACCAACACAATTAATTTCAAAAAATATTTATAACTTTAAGGAACCACACATTTAGAAACACACATGAAACCATGATAAAATAAAATAAATCCATTTTAAATGATTTAGATGAAACATAACACCTAATAGAGAAAATACATTCTTATGAATTCTATAGTATATTTATATAGCATATAAATTTCAAATGAAATGGAACTTTTTTAAAAAATTACTATGAAATTGTAGATGTCACATTTAAGGGACTGTGAAAAGGGATCCTACCTATAAATAAAGGCACATTTCTTTAGATGATTATGACTAGAAAATTAATATTTTGACACACATGAATATAAACAATTACACATATATATAAGGACTCTTGACCCCAATCTACATATGCTCATGTCCAAATATATTCAAATAAATCCTTACATATAATCTTATACATGAATATACCAATTTTTACTTACACACATACACATATTCATGTATACATATATGAACATGTAGTCCAATTATATATATTTATCCTTCTATGGGAGATTATATATAATGGGGAAACATAAATTTTTGCATGCCTACCTATGCATATATTTGTAATACTTTGACAAACATTACTAGATTCCACCTCAATGAGGTTCAATATATACTAAAACAATATTAGGAAACCATAAATAATAGAAACCATAGTTAAAAATAAGAAAAAATTATATGTATGGGAATGTCTATATAAAAATCATTTTAGGAGGACTAAAATGGTCATAAACTTTTCACCTAGGGTGGGGGATACTGAAACATGCATGAATCTGACCAAAGAGACAATATTCAAACCTTGTTAATGGAAGAAAACCAAAAAAATAGGTTAAAAAACACCCTATGGTGAGAACAAAATGATATTTTTGATAAGGATAGGAAGCAAACAAATCTGGGGAGGAGGAGGAAACAAAATTGGTTACCTAAAAAGATCGACCAGAAATTACAAAAAAATCATGAAAAACAGTGTGGAGTGGAGGCTGAGGAGAGTGGGGAGGCTTGTAAAACTAAAGGATGGAATGAGAGGGGGTCATTTTATGAAAATTTAGATAGAAATGAAATAAAGGTTATGTGATAATGATAAATAAAATAGAAATAGAAAAATATAATAAAGAATAATTTTTCAATAAGGAAACATGCACGGTCTGCATAATGTTTACCAAATATTTTTCCAACCATGCACTGGCCACTACCTTAGTCATGAACCCTTTAGAATTTACCCCTATGATAGTTTATGTTTTAGAAAAATAATCACAAAATATTCCACTCAGATTATTCTACTCATAAAGCCCAACAATATGACTGTCGCATGGTTTAATAAACTGTTCTCAAGCCACGTGCCACAACACAGACCCACATGGGAACCCACACTGGCCCCACAAAGATACTAATAACCATTTTTTATAACATTACAACAAATAAAAATAATTTAAAAAATTTAAATAATAGTCATCCAACTACCAGAACTCAAACCCACTAAAGAACCAAATAATAAAAAACCAAAACAAATATATGAAATAAAACAGAGTTGTTGGGTTGGGGTGTGACACCCCTTCTTAAATACCAATGCATAAGATGTGGTGTTCCTCATCTAATACCTATAAAAAATATCTCATGAATAGTTTCATAGATCAAAAAATCTACAGTATGACCCTCTCCATCTTTTTAAAATTTAATCACAATCAAAATACCCCAGACTAGAATACACACTGATTTCAATGTTAAAAATTTCATGTTGTAGAGATTCAAAAAAAACCACCATGCCCCTAATATGATATTAAATAAAGGAAATGAGGCAACTCATTAAACTCTAATAAAATCAAACACCTTCTATGGATGTTCCAACTCATAAAATCTCATTCGGAGTCCCAATTCATAGAACCTAACCTAGTTTGAACCTCCGATAATTTTTATCAACATATACTGATGTATATCATCACCAAGAAAATCATGTCAGTATATTATACTATTATATGTTCTTAAGTTGGACCACTATATAGTAGGACCCTTCTCTATCTTTTTAAAATTTTATCACAAACCACATATACCACATTGGAACAACCACTGGTTTCATTGTGACGAATTTACTAGTGGAAAGATTCATAAAAAATCCCCCAAGACCCAACACTGATACTCAATAGAGATTACATGAAACCATTTAGAACTATAATAAAATTCATAAACCCCTTGAGAGATGATATATAAATATGCACCAGGCTCATCGGCTAGATGTACATTCCATCCATCAGTGAACATGTTCACTAGGGTGTACGTGTAGGGTGTGTGTAAAAATATAACTTGGAAAAAACCAATGAATAACCTAATAATTTTTATATATGTGTGTGATTTATTATACTAAATGAAAATTTTTAAGTATATAAATGATATGCATAATACATGTTAAACAATTGGTTACTCAATATTTCCCCATGATAGATGACTCCTATATACATATACCAGTGAAGATATCAATTATGAACATCAAAATCCAAATAAAACATTTTAGTGTGGATTCCTATGATAATATGTTAATGAATCATAATAATTAGTCATTTTATTATAACTATCATTGATTAAAATTAATCAACTAAATATATTTTTGGTGTTACATACTTCTTCCAATACCTATAGGGATCTATCACTTTGATGAAATAATATATATTTAGTTAGAGTCGTTTATAAGGAAAAAACATCAACATAGTTTATAATTTCATATATTAATTCATTTTAGTATTAATAAACTGATTATCACATCATTTTCTTCCTTCTAAATGACATATAATGTGATAATAAACTAAGAGTAAGCATCACATTGAAAGGTATATGAAGTACCTTTCTAGGATGATAAACTGTAAGTGCCATAATAGTATTGTTAAATATATTTTCGATAGTTGGATGATATAATTTTATGGGGGTCAATTTATATAGGATATCTTGTGTAGAGACTCGTAATACATTGTGTAACATTGAAATGGTTTACACCCCAGGTAATTTCTGATGAAGGAGTTTACGAGAACAAGAACTGCTAGTTGGAAATACAAATAAATATGTGTCACTTTGTGTTCCTATACAGTGACACATTTTTAGATCATTAGAGTTTAATAATATTGTTATTTAATATTATTAGTCACATACATTGATTCATGAATGAAAATGGTGACACTATGTGTTAATTTTGATGTTAGATACACAAGGTGTGTCATTAGTGATATTGAATTGATGAATAACTGGGGAATGACTTTTTTCAATTAATACATCAGTGAAATTTGATACCAATATCCCTTTTATTAAAATTAAATATCCTAAAAAAATACATCCACAGGGTGTTCTATGGGTATGATAATTTTAGAAAATTCAAAAAACAGTCAATGAGAAATTAGGATAATGACACAAACATGAACAGTACATCAATAATGTTATCATGAAAAATGTATTATTTTATATAGTAATCATTCATATGATCTTGTGTGTCCTTGAGAAATTATCATATTATCCCTATAAATGATGTCACATGTTTCTATATTCTATCATTGAATTATGGATGGTTCTACCCAATGAAAGAATGAGTCCTAGAGGGTAACAAAATAAGTGTATCCAAATCCTTAGTTAAATATTAGTTGTTATTGATTATTTAAAAATTATAATTAAAATTATTATAATATATTGTTTATTATTTTTCATATTTTTTTGATTGAACATAATTTATCCCTAGTTATTTGATTGATTATTTTTATGAAGATTATTGTATAGTTTTTTATCCAGTAAAAAGAATATTAATTTCATTATTTATTCATGAATAATGAATTGATATTTATTTATTAAATAAACATTCATTATTGTTGTAACAATAAAGTCAAATGAAAAATGATAGACTCATTTTAATGTTCTAGGGTAAAATAATATATATTAAAAATTATTTTTAATAAATTTTAAAAATATTATTCCTGAAATAATTTTTAATTAATTCTATGAGGTTACACATCTCATGGAATAATAACAACAGTATAGGCTTTGGGTTTTATGATGAGTTAGGAAATTATATTGGTATATGCTTAAAACTAGATGATTAATTAAATATTATTTCTTGAATAAATTATTATTCATTTATTATTTTTTTAAATGGGAATCAGCAAAATTATTTTTTTCAAAACATAAAACTATTTAAACCAAAATATATTATTCCCACTCATAACTGAGGACATTTGTTCTGTTTATAAAAAGTGATTCTAGAGATACCTCTTAATATGTAAAGAGATCTTTTCCACAAATGCTCTGATAAATTGAGTGGTATCTTCCTCTGCCTCTACTATCAATTATCATGTTATAATTGATAGTCTATATATAAAGATATTCTCATGTAGATAATAGGTGAACCAATCAATAATTTTAATATTCCTTTTAAAAACTAAAGGAATCATATGACATCAATTAGAGGATTGTGGTGGATGTATGGATCATTTTTGTAGGGAATGTTCCATTGATTCATGAAATGGAAAAATAATATGACCTACGGGCATTTTTAGATTCATCAATGATCTAATAATTCATCTTAACGTGTATTTGTGTAATTAAATTACTTCTATATCATAATGTGATGATCCAAAATTTGTATCTAAAAATCTCATGTTAATTAAATTTTTATTCAAATTCAATTTTTCATGACCTTATTCATTTGTCAAATAATAGACTAATCATCGATAAAAATATCTGAGTTGGTCAAGCCCTAACTGGTTCTTGTTTTGTGTCCAAAGACTTTAAGACATTTCAAAGGGGTCACATAATAATTTATTATTCTGCAAATATTGTTGATTGAGTTATGTATTTATTATTAATTTTTAATCTCAATATAATAATTATTTAATTCTAAATCAAAGTATCCAATATTCCTCCATGTACTTATTTCAAATAAAATCAAAAATCAATTATTTATCAATTTAGAATATTATATGAACTCATCATAAAATTCCATAAATTTTTTCAAGATATCACAAGAATTCATGGTGTCTTTGTTATAACTACATGTCATTTAACCATGTTCTATAGAATATATCGTCAGAAGAATTCATCCATGACATGTGTTCAATTAGTTAAAAATGAACGGTGTGTCAATTATATGAACCACGTGATTGGTAACTAAGTAACAGAGAAACCACATGACAATTAGCCAAGGTAAATGTAGTGCACATCATTAGTGTTCCTTAAAGGATGAAAAATTTATTCCATAGGTAAATTCATTTGATAGATTTCGAAGATCTATAAAAGATATGAATATTGGGATTACATTTATTGTAAAATACTTTGTTACAATAAAATAATATTAATTTATCATTCTATTTAAAAGATATCATCATGTAATATTTATATCATTTATTTTACTTGTATGTTCCATGTGATTTAATATATGTATAATTAATAAGTAATTAATTTCTATAAAATATTCTAATCACTACGAGAAAAATGGGTATTTGCGACAGGGGTATTTGCCCGTCGCAAATAAGTAGCCTTTTGCGACGGGATAGCTTTCCCCGTCGCAAAAGGACTGGCGCGCTTTGCGCTCCAAATCGCGGGAAACATATTTGCGACGGGGGAATATTCCTGTCGCAAATAACCGGCGGCGGTAAAAGGTATTTGCGACCGGAATACTCCCCCGTCGCAAATGGTATGTCGGCAGGTGGTTATTTGCGACGGGTCCCGTCGCAAATAACTATTTAATCGTTGACCGTAATAAATGATGGCTAAGGTATTTGCGACGGGTACCGTCGCAAATAATATTATTTGCGACGGGATACCCGACGCAAATAATCTAACCTATAAATACCCCAATCCGTTTTTTTCAAATCATTCTCAAACTCCATCTTCTTCTTCTCTCAAAATTTTATTTCTAAAGTTCAGTTTTTCTCAAGTTTAATTTTTTTCTCCGGAGTTGATATTGAAGTTTTGAAGAACGATCAAAGATCAACCTCAGATCAATTTTCACGGTATTTATGTTCATTTTAATTTAATATTTATTTTGAATTTTTTATTAGTTTCAATTATTCTTAATTAGTTGTAATTTAATTATGTTTACATTGTTTTGTTACTTAATAAATTTAAATTATTAGTATTGTTTATAGTTAATGGTAATTAGGAATAATTAGTAATAATTTTTAATAATTAAGAATAAATATTAATAATTAGTAATAAATAACAATAATTAGGAATAATAACATTATTACATTATTAGTATATTTTATTATTAATATTAAAATAATATAATTTTTTATATATATACAATTCTCTTTTCATCTGTGTGTTTGCTGTCTCCACATGTATTATTTGTATGTGGAGATAGAAAACACACAGATGAAAGGAGAATTGTATATAAATTAAAAAATTATATTATTTTAATATTAATAATAAAATATACTAATAATGTTATTATTCCTAATTATTGGTAATTATTCCTAATTATTGATAATTATTCATTTAATTACTAATAATTAGGAACAATTACCAATAATTATCAATAACTAGGAATAATTAGTAATAATTAGTAATAATTACCAATAATTAGTAATAATTACCAATAATTAGTAATAATTACCAATAATTAGTAATAATTATTAATAATTAATAATAATTACCAATAATTAGTAATAATTAGCAATAATTAGTAATAATTACCAATAATTGGTAATAATTACCAATAATTAGTAATAATTACCAATAATTCGTAATAATTACCAATAATTAGTAATAATTAACAATAATTAGTAATAAGTAGTAATAATTACCAATAATTAGTAGTAATTAGTAATAATTAGTTGTAATTAGTAATAATTAGTAGTAATTAGTAATAATTACCAATAATTAGTAATAATTACCAATAATTAGTAATAATTACCAATAATTAGTAATAATTAGTAATAATTACCAATAATTAGTAATAATTAGTAATAATTACCAATAATTAGTAATACTTAACAATAATTAGTAATAATTACCGGTAAATAGTAATAATTAGTAATAATTAGAAATAATTACCAATAATTAGTAATAATTAGTAATAATTAGTAATAATTAGTAATAATTAGTAATAATTACCAATAATTAGTAATAATTAACAATAATTAGTAATAATTAGTAATAAATAATAATAATTAACAATAATTAGTAATAATTACCAATAATTACCAATAATTACCAATAATTAGTAATAATTACCAATAATTAGTAATAATTACAAATAATTACCAATAATTACCAATAATTACCAATAATTAGTATTAATTACCAATAATTACCAATAATTACCAATAATTACCAATAATTAGTAATAATTACCAATAATTAGTAATAATTACAAATAATTAGTAAAAATTAGTAATAATTAGTAATAATTAGTAATAATTAGTAATAATTACCAATAATTAATAATAATTAGTAATAATTAATAATAATTACCAATAATTAATAATAATTACCAATAATTAGTAATAATTACCAATAATTAGTAATAATTAGTAGTAATTAGTAATAATTAGTAGTAATTAGTAATAATTAGTAGTAATTAGTAATAATTACCAATAATTAGTAATAATTAGTAATAATTAGTAATAATTACCAATAATTAGTAATAATTAACAATAATTACCAATAATTACCAATAATTACTAATAATTAGTAGTAATTACCAATAATTACCAATAATTACCAATAATTACCAATAATTAGTAATAATTACCAATAATTAGTAATAATTACCAATAATTATCAATAATTAGTAATAATTAGTAATAATTAGTAATAATTACCAATAATTAGTAATAATTAGTAATAATTAGTAATAATTAGTAATAATTACCAATAATTACCAATAATTAGTAATAATTAGTAATAATTAGTAATAATTACCAATAATTAGTAATAATTAGTAATAATTAGTAATAATTACCAATAATTACCAATAATTAGTAATAATTACTAATAATTACAAATAATTAGTAATAATTACCAATAATTACCAATAATTACCAATAATTACCAATAATTACCAATAATTACCAATAATTAGTATTAATTACCAATAATTACCAATAATTACCAATAATTAGTAATAATTACCAATAATTAGTAATAATTAGTAATAATTACCAATAATTAGTAATAATTACCAATAATTAGTAATAATTAGTAATAATTAGTAATAATTACCAATAATTAATAATAATTAGTAATAATTAATAATAATTACCAATATTTAATAATAATTACCAATAATTAGTAATAATTACCAATAATTAGTAATAATTAGTAATAATTAGTAGTAATTAGTAATAATTACCAATAATTAGTAATAATTAGTAATTATTAGTAATAATTACCAATAATTAGTAATAATTACCGATAATTAGTAATAATTACCGATAATTACCAATAATTACTAATAATTACCAATAATTAGTAATAATTACCAATAATTAGTATTAATTATTAATAATTACCAATAATTAGTATTAATTAGTAATAATTAGTAAAAATTAGTAATAGTTAGTAATAATTAGTAATAATTAGCAATAATTAGTAATAATTAGTAATAATTAGTAATAATTAGCAATAATTAGGAATAATTACCAATAATATTAGTACTATAAAAATAATAAAAATTTTATATAATATTAAAATTATCAATATTTGTAACATGTTTTGCTTTATTCTCAACATATTTAATTCTTAAAGGGTCAATTTTTAGGTCTATCTCAATAAAAAGTTTATGTCAGTCGTTTATGATCTAAACTCTATAATTATCCTAGCTTGAGTGTTTTTTTTAACAAATTATTCAAAACCAGTAATGCTTTTATATTTTATAGAGAAATATGGAACAATGAGGTCGTCAACAATCATTATTAGGTGACCGCATATGGATAAATCAACGTAGAAATCCAAACGGTTCTGGTTTAAATCCAGTATATGTAGAGGGTGTGGAGACTTTTTTATCATTTGCAACATCAAATCCAGAATTTGTTTCAGAAGGCAAAATAAAATGCCCTTGCAGAAAATGTGCATTGAGAACGTTTGACATGTTTGACAGAGTGGGAGAACATCTCTTGCGTTTTGGTTTTCAACCAGATTATATTTTTTGGTATCAACACGGTGAACGCAGTTCCAGAGCAGGTGATACCAACTTGATTCCGGATCCATCCCGGTTTCAAGATTTAGTACATGATGTTGCAGGTTCATCTGTTCAACATACAGAAACTCCGGCTGATATAGCTTCAAATCCTGAGTTGGCACCATCTGAATTTTATGAGTTGTAGAAGTCTGCTGAGGATGCATTATATCCTGGCTACAAGATGAGAAAATTAGAAGCAGTTGCAAAATTTATGGCTATCAAATCAGATAACGGAATGTCAAACACCTATTTTGACCAGATATTTTCTTTGCTTAAAACACAGTTACCCGAAGGAGATGTTTTACCTGCAAATTACTATGAGAGTAAGAGGTTGGTTCGAAATTTGGGACTTACTTGTCAGAAGATTCATGCATGTTCAAATGACTGCATTTTATATTCTGGGGAAAATGAGTCGTTGGATAGTTGTCCCACATGTGGGCAACTGAGATATAAAGAAGGACAACACGGGAAGTCTGGTTTGATTCCTGTAAAACAGTTGAGATATTTTCCGCTTACATCCAGACTTCAGCATTTATTCATGTCTAAGAATACAGCGATAATGATGTCATGGCATAAAGAGAATATTTCAACCGATAAAAGCTTGAATCATCCAGCCGATGGTGATTCATGGAAACATTTTGATAGAGTGCATCCATCCTTTGCTTTAGAAGCTAGAAATGTTCGACTGGGCCTTTCCACTGATGGTTTCTGTCCGTTTGGATCTTATGGTAGTCAATATTCATGTTGGCCTGTTTTTTTAACTCCGTAAAATTTACCTCCATGGATGTTGATGAAGGAGCCATATATCTTTTTGACTTTACTAATTCCAGGACATCCGAAGAAAAATATTGATGTTTATTTGAAACCATTGATTGATGAATTAAATTTATTGTGGAGTACTAGTTTCAGTACATATGATGTTGCAACGAAACAGAATTTCATACTGAGAGCAGCATTGATGTGGACAATAAGTGACTTCCCGGATTATGGGATGTTATCTGGCTGGAGTACACATGGTCAGAAATCATGTCCTTACTGTATGGGAGAGAACAAAGCATTTATGCTCATTCATGGAAAGAAACCTTGTTATTTTGACTGTCATCGCAGATTTCTTCCAGCTGATCATCCTTTTCGCAGAAACAGATCTCATTTCAGAAAAGGAACAGTTGAAAGGGAAGGACCTCCAAAAATGCTATCAGGTTCGGAGTTAAAATCAGTTGTATTTTCATTACCTCCCATCACTTTTGGTCCCATAATAAACCAACAGAAAATTTCTGGTTTTGGGAAATAACACAATTGGATTAAACGTAGCATATTTTGGGATTTGCCATATTGGTCTGATTTGTTGGTCCGACACATGTTAGATGTCATGCATATTGAGAAGAACTATTTTGATAATTTGTTTCATACAGTTTTGGATACGCCAGGAAAGAGCAAAGACAATGTAAATGCACGTTTAGATCTTGCCCAAATTTGCAGGCGTCCAGAATTGGAACTGTTTGAGAATGTCAGAACAGAAAGGTTACTGAAACCAAAAGCAGCTTATACCCTGTCTAAAGAAAATCGTTTATTATTTTGTCAGTGGATTTCGGATTTGAGACTTCCAGATGGTTGTGCTTTCAATTTGGGTAGATGTGTAAAGAATGGTCATATTACTGGATTAAAAAGTCATGATTGTCATGTTATAATGGAAAGACTACTACCCATTGGATTAAGAGGTCTGTTGAATTCTGTGATTTGGGATTCCATAACAGACATGTCTCATTTTTTTCTGGAAATTTGTGCGGCTACAGCAGATTATGATGCTCTAGGAAAACTTGAAAAAGATGTTGTTGTAATTATATGTAAACTGGAAAAAATATTTTCGCCGTCTTTCTTCGACTCAATGGAACATTTGATGTTACATTTGCCATATGAAGCCAAATGTGGAGGTCCAGTATAGTTTCGATGGATTTACCCATTTGAAAGATGCATGCAAAAATTGAAAAGAAAAGTATGTAACAAAGCATCTGTTGAAGGATCTATTGCAGAAGCTTATTTGCAAGAGGAAATATCTTTTTTCTGCTCCCATTATTTTGAATCTGAGTATCCTTCAAAACACAACCGAATGGGACGGAACGAGAGAAAAATTGATGAAATCGACAATCAATTATCTGTTTTCAACCAGTCAGAGCTTGGTTTTGGTGGAGTTTATGAACGCTGGCTTTCAGATGATGAACATCATAGAGCTCATACGTATGTTCTGCTCAACTGTGAAGAGATGACATCAGTTTTACTGTAAGTATTTATATCACTTATTCTATCATTTATGTTATAGTAAATAACTTTTGTTTTTATAGGTTGTATGATAATCATATCAAGAAACAAATTCCACAAATTACAGCAGCTGCTCTCGAAGAACGTCGACTGAAAAATTTCTCTCAGTGGTTTCAAAAACTGGTAACATAAATTCTTTATCTTTTAGCAACTCATTCAATGTATAGTTTACTATATTGATAATTATTTCACAAATTTTCAGGTGTCTCGACATGCTGATAAAATTGACAAACGGCTGTCTGTATTGAGTAACCCACCTTCCAAACTTGTTAAAACTTATAATGCATATGTGGTGAATGGATTTCGATTCCACACACATGCATATAGGGAATCGAAAAAAACAATGAACAGTGGAGTTAGCTTGAGAGGATCTCATCATCGAGAAAATGAAGTTGACTTTTATGGCATACTTGATGAAATCATTGAACTCTGTTATCTTGGACAACATTACATAACCATGTTCAAATGTCGGTGGTTGGATACAGAGAGAGGCGTGCGTGTTCATCCGACTCATGGAATCATCGATATTAAATGTAAAAGTTTTCTTGCAGTAAATGAACCATTCTTATTGGCTCAACAGGCATATCAAGTTTATTATGCGAAGTACTGTGCTACATCAAGAGACTTGACTGATTGGTGAAGTGTAATAAAAATCAAAATTCGAGACAATCAGTTTAGTCAAAGTGAATGTGCTTTCACTGATGTGCAAAGAATTGAAGTTTTTCAAGAGATTACTCAAAATCAATCTTTTTTACAAAGAGACATGAGTATCGATGACGACACCCCACATTTATGAGTCGGTGATGACGATGATGTTAATGATGTCACATATGAATTTGAAATGGTAAGAGATGAAGCAACTGTAACTCGAATGGATATCGATGATGTTGAGGAGGAATATGAAGATGACATTGACATATATGAAGATGATGATAAAGATGAACACTGATAGAATTCCATGGTATTTATATACAATCATAATATGTATATATGTATATATAATAGTAATTATCAATTATTTTCTAAAAACATTAACATTTTCTGTTTGAGATGGACGACACCACATTTCGTGAGTTGGCAGATGCTGACCTGACTTTCGATGCGGATGAGTTGCTGACAGATGACGCTCAGCCTGCAGGCGCTCCAGGGAGTACGCGGAGGGGGCGCGGTCTTGCACGATTGATGATTCCTGACCCTGTTCCCGAGCGACGTCCACGTCTTGGGTTTGATCCACGCACACGGAGGTGTGATAACCTGTGTGATAACCTGTGGATTTGACTAAGATTTCATTAATCTATTCACATAATATATGTTTATTATTTTTACAGTTTTTCGCATATAGCAGTCGGACAGGGCAGCGCTATTTTGCACAACTATTTCTCTCAGTCGTGGACCACATGGGAGCAGATTCCTATTGATGTGAAGCAGGCCATGTTCGGCCATTGGTTGGTACGTACGTAAATAAATAATTTTTATTTTGAAAACTATTTCATTTCTAACTTGATATTTTGATTTATTTGTAGGTTTTATGGTATCCGATCGAGGATACACTGCATGAAGCCATCCACGAGGCATGGGAGGTGGCCATGCGTGATCGCCTTCGTCAGTTTTTGCACAATTTAAGAAAATCTGCGATGAATAAAGCAGGAGTGTCAGATTTTGACGAGTCATGTAGAGCACACCGACCAGAGTACATTTCATCCCATGTATGGGATGGATTATGTGCGCACTGGTTGAGTGGTGCCTTTCAGAGGAGATCATCGGTGGGGAGGCAGAATCGGGGGAGACAGGAGGTGACTCATCGAGCTGGGATTCGTTCTTTCAGTTCTCATAGATAGCATCTGGTACGTACATTATTTATAAATATTTTATATAACTATAAATATTAACAGTTTATTTTTTATTCTTATAGGCTGTCGAGCACCCCGATATTACAGAGTACGACGTATATCGAAGGATGTATAGTGATCCTGCTACTGGGGAGCTCAGAGGTGATCGTCATCGTCACATCGTGGTCAGTATTATTTGTTTTCAAGTTTAAAAATTAACTGCATATAATATATTCACAATTTTAATTTTAAATTGCAACTACAGGAGTCATATGAGGTCGCAGCGTCACAGGCCCGGCCTAAGAGTCAGGCCGAGTCATCAGATCAGACCACTGGCTGTCAGTTTGATGAGGTGGCATGGATGTAGGCCACCCAGTATGCCTTTGAGAAGGGCCGGGTAGTTGGTATCGGCTCTCGACTGACTCCCGGAGATTATTATGGCAGTGCTGCGATGTCGGCGTCCAGCTCGAGAGGAGCTCATGCATCTTCTTCTTCTACACAGTATGAGGATCAGTTGCGATCTCAGACTGCACTGATAGAGAGTCTCCGACAGGAGCAGGAGCAGATGCGTCTGCAGCATGAGGAGGAGCATCGACGCCAGCAGCAGCTGTACGAGGAGCAGACGAGTCGGTGGCAGCAGCAGCATCAGGAGCAGATGGAGTACATGTGCCGACTCACTCATGCTTTAGGGATGGAGTTTCCTCCACCACCATCTACAGATCCCCCTCCCCCCTCCTTCAAATTAGAGTTTGTATTTATGTTATAAAATTTGTGAAATCAAAATATGATTTTTTTTTCTATTTGTGTAGTTTCTGTCTGATTATAAAATATTAATAATATTATATTTTTAAATAACAATATTAATATGAATAATAATATTATTTATATTTTATAATATTAAATTTTATATATATATTAAAATTTTATAATATTAAAATTTATATATATATTAAAATTTTATAATATTATAATTTAATTATATTTTTTTGTAATACTTGAATTATTTTAATATTTAAATGTAAAATAATTCTATTATTTTTATATTAATTAAAATAACTTATTAATATTTTTTTTATTAATGAATTATAATTCTAATATTATTATATTAATTAAATCATTTATTAATATTCTATTATTTTTTATTTTTGAATTATAATTCTATTATTATTATATTAATTAAAATAATTTGTTATTTTTATTTGTGAATTATAATTATATTATTATATTAATTAAAATCATTTATGAATATTTTATTATTTTTTATTTTTGAATTATAATTGGATTATTATTATATTAATTAAAATAATTTATTAATAATTTATTTTTTTTATTTTTTTATAGTATTTGCGACGGGATACTATGCTCATCGCAAATAGTATTATTATTATATGAATTAAAATAATTTATTAATAGTTTTTTTATTTTATTTTTTAAAAATAGTTTTTGTGACGGGTCCCGTCGCAAAAACTATTTGCGACGGGCCCGTCGCAACAGGTATTTGCGACGAGCCCCTCGCAACAGGTAATTACGACGGGCCCCGTCGCAAATAGTTTTTGAAAAGTTTTTTACAAATATACGGAGTACTATTTGCGATGGGGATGCTCCCCGTCGCGGAAAAAAAGCTTTAGCGACGGGCCCGTCGCAAAAAAGTGTTGTTGCGACACCGTTTTCAGAAACGGGCCATTTGTGACGGGGTCCCATCGCAAATGACCCGTCGCAAATACCTGTTTTTCTAGTAGTGAATTTAAATTTCATTTATAATTCATAACACAATGATTACCATACACATTGTAGGCTATAACATGTTATATAAATAACATGTTTCATTGTGACATTTATTTGAGAATAAAAAGTAAAAAATTATGTGATATGATGTGTATGATAAATTCCGTATGAGTAAAAAGTACATGAATATAATACACACTGAATTGTTCTAATGATTACTCTCCATGTTACCTACAGACTACCTATTTTTTATATTCCTAATTTATAATAAATAATTCAATTAATTTAAAAAAATGATGAATGAGAATCTAAGAAATTTTTGTATGGGAATTATTAATAATGAATTTATTAATTAAATAAGATAGTTCATTCCTTAAAAACTTTATTATCTTAAATTAGAGTGATTACTAATGAAATATAGTTTAGTTAATTCTGAATTCATTATCTATATTTGGATGATCATGAGCATATACTGCACCTTTTTATGTGAATGATTTACCTTCAATTTATTTTTTAATTATTTTTTTTGGTTACACATCACCCCCCTTCTCACAATGTATGGGATTCCATACCCATGGTATAATATTATATAAACCCCCTAAACCAATCATATGGTTCCCCTCAACTCCCTGGGATAAAAAAATATATAATTAATAAAGATACAAAGAGAGTGGAGGTGTTTTATAGTGGTATATATAGAGAAACCAATCCAACAGATACTTGGGAGGTCTAGTTAGAAAGATAAAATAGGATCCAAGTAATTTAACAATGTATTTTTAGACTAGTTCTATTGTTTATTTATCAACCACTATATAAAAAAAATCTTGGAAATATCATGATTATGCCACACATATCATTTTCCATCATTGAATTATCTGGATTAATTACTCTATGGATGGTTTTTTCAAAATCACATGAAATGAAAAATATAAATTCATCTATGATGGAAGTAATTTAAATTATATACATTAAAAGATAAATTAATACATATTTTATTACATAAGAAAATATAGAATATTTCGAAAGACATGTTATAAATTAATAATGGAAAATTTTGAAATTATGTTTAAACCCTAAATTGTATGAACCAAAACTATATATAAATAAAAAGATTATTTCAAAATTGAACTATCATTTCAAAATATTTTCCTCCAAATGTTGGTTCAATTTCAACTCATAGGGAATTTTTACTTGAATTTTTTATTGATGTAACTTAGGTCTCATCAAGGTTTAACACATATAGAGGGACATTATGTAACTGATAAGTTAAGGGTTAATGAAATCCAAAACATAGATTTTAGGATTTTGGTGTCCACTCAATAGATTAAAGAACTACTATTAATGGTATTATAATTTTATTATACATTAAACCATGGAAATGAAATTTCAGGATAAATAACATGTTATATGAAGGGGAATATGGTCCTTTTTCTACTATAATATCAATGTAATTGGATATTCCCAATCAAATATTTTGGATTTGTGTGTTTCAATAAAATAGTAGAATATTAATAAATATAATGTTGATCATATAATATTTCAAATTAAATAATGTAATATCCTTTTATCATATTTTTTATAGAAATGATTTACACATGAATAAAACCATATCATTGAAATTCATACATGAGAATGATAAAATTATCACTAGAACTAATTTATGTGAATAGAAAATGTGATTTTTTTATTCTACCTTGTGAAAGGAAATAATATGTACTGCAAAATTCTATTCAAGAAGAACATAGAAAAGGGGATACTAATAATTTACTAGATCTTTATGTGAAACAATTTTAATGATACCATATATTTGCAATGTTGTATGATATATTTCATGAGAAATGGGATTTCAATGAAACATGGGGAATTAGATTCATATAACATCAGGTTTTAACATCACAATCTCTATATTTAGATTATAATATATGAGATACATGAGATTTTTAATGCACTGTTCTCATGAATTCTTTGAGAGTAAATGCCTATTATTTCTCATGTAGTAAACATTATTCTCTATATAGAGCATATAACCATAATGGGTATTAAATTACAAGATGACATCTATACAAATATCATCTTTTCATCACATCATAAATATTTCTTAAGATTCATTTTGAATTACAATATGTGAAATTACAAGATGTCTCTTCAAAAATTTCATACCCACATTCACCAAGTTGGCAAGGAAATGGGGTGTGAAAAAACCATAACCCATACAGTGAAAAAGAAAATGAAGAGAATAATAAGGGGGTCCATGACTCACAATATATATAAATCCCCTAAGACCCATCATTTTAAGAATAATAAGATGATATAAATGATGTATATAGAAAAATATACATTATGTTATTCCTATTTAAATCTAGTCTATTAGAAGAAGAACCATACTCTGAACAAATGGGATACTAAACAGATATTTTTATTGTGGGTAATATATTTACATATAAAAAATGGGAGTTAGATTCAAATTTTTGTAGTGACATATTTAGAAAAATGTAAAAACACATAAATATTAAATGGATTTATGGTTTAGAGTAAGATCACTGAGAAACTAATTTATCTTGAATTGTGTTTTTGTCTATACAATATCTCCACCATCCATTTCCAAATAGATTGATTTTTGTTTCAACGAATTATTATTTTTCCTCCTGTTTTTCAATGACCATCATATCTATTTTTTTCATTGATAATCTAGGATTTATTTTAATATTTTCTAATTAATAATTTATATTTATAAATAGAATATTTTTAAGTTTATGGAACATCTTAATTCAAATTTTTTTCTTAATTTTGAAAAAAATCTATTTTAAAAATATATAAAATTTTTATGGAATTTTTTTATTGTGTCTCAAATATATCCACATTATAAATCATAGTGGGATGATGTTAGTTAATGGAGGAACTATAAATTTCATGACATGGTTAGGTAAATGATTAGTCATATAGATCATCCATTATCCTTTTAGTGACATGTAATATATACTTTTGTATACCCACAAATCCATGTACCCATTAATGTTGGAAATAAAATTACCTTTAAGATATGGTGTGGAGAGAAACCATTTTTCTCACATACATGTGTATGGAGATATGAGGAATTTTTTAATCCCATCATTCTAAACAAAATATCAACTTGAGTAATAATGTGTATATTTATAGGATATCCCAATAAAAATGTGGGATACAATCTAAATAATCCCTTAGACAAGAAGGTTAATATTGGAAGGAAATAAATATTTCAAAAGTGGGAGGAAATATTTAATAAGTATTTTGGGAGAAAGATTAACTTTTATGACGTTTATGATCAATATACATAAGATTTGGTACATGAAATGAATCTATATGTCCCCATAGAATAAGTAATTCATGATAGAAATATACTTTATAGGAGTACATGAGACTGTATAGAACCAAAAATATATATATTTTTTGTTATAAATTGTGGTTATTCATTGTTTATTTACTATAATTTACCACTCTCCTACAATGTGGTTGTAGAGATCTCAAAATCATAGTGATAATAAGAAAAAATTAATTCTTATATGGATTCCATTTATGAAAAAAAATGTTTGGTATATGGTGGGTCTACTAGTTGATATAAATCCAGTCACGCGTAAATGGATATTTAAGATAAACTATACATTAAATTTAAATAAAATAACATAACATCATGTTTACTGGATAAACTGTGTATGATAATTAAGACATTTAGTAAGATTAAACATGTTTTCAATTTTATATGCAAAAATCTATAATAGTTATACTCAGTATAACAATTTAATATAATTATGAAAGTTGGATGTTGGATGTCAAAACAAATTTTCTTAATTGGAACCATTAATAATATGTCTATATAATAAAAATATATGGGTTTTCTAATCCATGTAATGCTAAAATTGGAACCACTAAGAATATTTCTATATAAAAAAGTAGAAAGGTATGTTAGTCCATGTGATGGTAAAATGGTTTACAAGTTACAGAGATAAATTTATGTATTGAAACATGCATCCAAATCCTATAACATTATGTTCAATTAATCTATAAAATACTTTGGTTTCATTTAGAATGAATGTCGTATATGTGTTTATCAGTAGTTCGGTGAGTATTAAATCATTATCCTGGTAGTATATGTCAATGGAATATTACATATTGGAAATGATATACCGGTCTTATTGTTAATAAATGACTTTATGAACAAGTACCTCTCCATGAAAGACTTAGGTAAAGAAAACTATACACTGGGGATTAGATAATTAATGATAGATCTAAGAGTTTAATTTGACTAAATCATGGTACATAAATTGATCAAATTCTAACTAAATATATTATGAAAATATCTAAGTGATAATAGGTTCCATTTTTTCATAGAATAAATCATTCTATGAAAACATCTCATTTAAAACAAGAGGAAATATATAGGTAGAGTAATATCCCTTGCACTTATTTGATAGGATCAATCATTTATTCCATATTAGGTATTAGGCATGATTCTTCATATACCTTCAACACATAAAGATGATATCAAGATGATTTAGATGGGCTCTATTTTCCTCCATTAATGTTCTCCTTATATATATGTAAATATTTACGGATATGTTCCCTATGTATATAATAGATTAGGATCATTAAATAATGGGTTATTATGGGGATATCATTAAAATATATCTAATTTATCTGAATTCACAATAAGTTTTCATCTTCAGTCTCAATAGAGGATAGGTTAGTTGAAAGAGTTCAGTGGGTAAGTTTGTCACAAGTTCATTGAAATTTTTTGAATATATATAAGCTTCTAATATAGCTATGGTTGTTTTTTGGATATAAATATTATTCTATGATATTTATTTTTTACCAAATATTAATTATCCTCTTACATTATTTTGTGATAATTTTGCATTGGTGTATCTTGAAATTATTCCAGGGTCACGCAAATAGGGTTAGAAAACTATACAAAAGTATCAGTTATTGAGTGATATTTCTCTAAGGATTAATGTTATGGTTAGGGGAGTTTCGATAGAAGAAAATTTTTAACCACCATGATTAGAAAAATATCTTTTTAGAAACATAAGTATCATGCGAGATCTAGAATTCTAAATGACGATATTAGTTAGCTCTAGTGGATGTTTTGTTTTTTAGATTTAGTTCCCCAGAACAAAATTCAACATACTTCAGGATCACCTTTATTAATTCTTTAAATTTTAATAAACTTCCTATAATATTATGATTTATTTTATGTGTGACATATTATGTGATAATCTCATATGATACATTGTCCTACTAAATGTTCATAACAGTTACCTACTATGAAGATTTACTAGAAGTACCATGATAATATTTTAAAATATATTATCTATAATGAAAATATATCATTTGATGTGATATAAATTATATAGGATAGAAGGGGTTGATACTCATTGTAATTTGATGCAATTTATATTTTTTTACTCCTATAGTCATTCCAAATGTACCTAATTTACAAAACATGACCCACCAATAAGAAATCTGCATTTATATGTGAAAATGGATGTTCCTCTATGAATATGTTTGTATTAATCAATATAATTTATGATTTTAATTATTGTAGGTTATTTTTCACATTTTATGATGTGTTGATGGAATATTTGTCAACATATTATCATCGTGATGTAGGGTATGTTATTTTTACAAAGAACGATATTAAATTAAAGTATATATCGATAAATCATTAAAATTATTTAGAAGATGGTGATATATAATTTCCATTTAGAGGTATGAAATAGTATAAATGAATCCATTACCATGGTGTTCTATGAGTATGATATTTGCTTGAAATTCAAATTAAGAGACCATGGGCACCTCAGTTGATAACAACAACACAAAACATGATTGATTAATGATATCATGATAAAGATAATATTTTTCAATGTAAGTGTTTGTATGAGGTTGTATATCATTGAAATAAAAAATTATTTCTTCATCCATTCTTTAACATTTTTTATATGGTTACCATGGACATCAAATATCTTTTCCATAGGCCACTAAGAAATAGGCTTAGGGGTTCAATCAATTCTTGTATTAGTAACCATAAAATAATTATTAATTATTATTAATTATATAACATGTTGAATAAACAGTATTCATGTATATAGATTTATATTTATTGATGTTTTTTTGTCTCATATATTCATATACTAGTTGATTAAGAGAAAATTTGTGACTATAATCTTTAATAAATATTTTTTCCATTAATATATTCTCTATTAATTCATTTATTACTTCAAAATATATTGGGAATTATTTATTAAATAAATATTCATTTGTAAAGGCCTAATAAATATTTTAGAGTAATGAAAATCTTATATTGATGGTCTAATGAAGAATATAACATATTAGTTGTTAATTAATTAAATTTAAATCAATTCATTGTAGATAATTTATTAAATAAATTCATTGGTTTTAGGAATGTTAAGAAATAGTTACATTTCTCTAATATATATGGAGTTTTGTGAGTGTTAATGAAATGTTAAGGCACTATGTGAAATTATTATTTTCTAACACTATAAGTTTTTAAAACCAATTATATTATTTCCAACCCTAAAGCTTGAAATTTGTTATAGTATTTAACAATGACTATAGAAAATCCTATAAGTCCTAGAGAGATCCTCTCCAAAAATAATCCCAGTAATGAGGACATATCCTCCTATACTACTAGTTATGTTTCTAAAGAGATCAAGAAGATTCCTTCTTTAAAGTAGTTTTCTAGGTGATCATTGATGAATGATCAAATCATTTGAATCCACCATACTACCAATCAAATATTCCAATGACATAACTCATATGATCACGGTGGATGCGTGGAACTCAAATAGAGGGAAAATACAATATTCACATAATAACACCCCATTATGGTACATAGGAATTATTAGATTAATCAATAATGAATTAATTCTTCACAAGGAAATTTATTAACTAAAATAAATAAATATAAAATATTATGTGATGACCCTATAATTGGTTTCTTATTTTCAATGTTAATAAATTTTTTATTCAGATTCATTTCTCACTTTTTTATGCATCATTTGAATCTTAGAAAAAACATCAAATTTGAAAAAATGATGACTTATGTATGCTTTTATCGGTACTTCTGTTGAACCCAGAACCTTAAAATCCAAAAAATAATATCAAGAGTGTATAATAAAAAAATTATTTCCCATAGTTATCATGATGAATGAGTGGGAATATTTTTTTCACCCTACTTCCAAGTATAAGGTATATTTGTATACTATATAGTCCCATAAAACTAACTAAAAATGAATAAGCATAACATCCCAACCCACTTCTTATTCCATGTTAGAGAGGCATTTCATTAAAATCCTTGACTACATTAGAACATTAATAATTATAATATTCTATGACATCTATATATAGAAGATAAAATTTTCAATCATATTAATTACATATCATGATCTATTTTAAAAATAGATAAATTTTTTTCTAACAACATTATGTAAAATACCAAAATTATCAATTAAAATATATCCCAATTACACTACCAAGATAATTAGTGTATGGGTCTATAATCCCAATAGTATATGTTCATATCATCTATTATTCCATCATAACTTATCCTGCTCATAATTTCTAACAGGGTCATTATAAAACCCAACACAATCCACACAATCTCATTAGTTGGAAGGATTTCCTACTAATTCCCAACTAACATGAATGAAATGAGGTGGTCCAATCATCTAATGATGTGGAATCATATTATGAAAATTATAAATGTAATTCTATTTTTTAGCTCAATCATTTATTTGATAAAACTACAATTTAATTATTGATTTTGGGTATTCAGTTCTTTATCAAAAACAATTGTCATTCCATCAATGTTTGGATTGAAAACAGGTTTCATTACTGGTTATATATATTTAAATTGTAATTCATTATATGTTTTTAATCATATTTTTATGTGATATATCAAGGTTAATAAGAATATTTCTGTTTTTTAAATTTGATTGTTTTTAGATAAATATAAAAAATTATTTTAGATTTTAAAATTTTATTTTTTAAAGTTTTTAGGTGATATTCCACAAGATTATGATTTGGACTAAGAAACATAAATAATTTCTTGTAACATAATTTAAATTAACAACTATCTTATGTTCATATTTCACTTCATTACAAAAAATTTGAATCATTGGAAATATATTATGAATATTCTTATTAAAATGAATTTTTTGTGAATGTTGAAATGTATTTTTCAATTATATATATATATATATATACATTGAAACTGATTTTTTTATGATTGTTTGGAATGAACTATTATAGTATGTTTATTATTTATTATGATAATCTAATGTCCTCATTCTAAGATTTTATGGGATGAACCTGTCAAGAGTTTTAGGATCGTATGTCTAGGAACAAACTATGATTCCCATTTAGATTCTGTGACAAAGCCTAATGTTATTGAAATTATACTTCATCCATGAACTGTGATGCCAATATAAACAATAATATAATTTTCCACCATAGAGACCTTGAAATCTTCCATCATAAACTTATAATAATAGATATATACATATATTTCTCAATAATTTTATTCTAAAATTGTATTTCCCCTCATAAAATAGAATACTATTCACACTTCCTTGAATTCATACTATTCAGCAGACTAGACCATTGATTCATTGAATCAGTATTATATCCACTTGTAACAAAATAAGATATTATATCTATAGATCTATAAGAAAAAAAATGCAGCCCTACTCGAAAAATTATTGGGATTATATCAATTAGAACCCCTAGGAATGAAACATACATGTGAAATGGAACCTTATTAATTTATCTACAATTTTATTTAACAATGTGTATTTATTGACATTTTTATAGATCTATTTGGAGATTAACAAGTGTGTATTATGTTTTTTGTTTTCAAATATGTTTCCAATAGTCCATATACATAAAAAATATGATTTTTTTATTGAAATCCCATAATAAGACATATCAGATTTCTTAAACATATGTTTGGGTATAGGTCCAATCAAGGGCCAAATGAAATGACACTAAGCTCATATTAAAATTGAATCACTGGTAGGGAAATAAAATAGTGAATCCAAAGAAGTAAAAAATTAATTTTCAATATTAATTCTATTAGACTATGCAAAATTGTTAAATCGTAGGGTACTTAAATAAAATAGATATAACAAATATAAAAAATGCTATCTTGGGAATATTAGCCCCTCATTTCATCTTTGAAACTTATACAAAAGTTCAAAAAAGATGTTAAGGGTTAAAAAGATTATAAATTCATTGAAATTGATATACATTTAAAGTAAATTGATCCCCTATGATGTAATTATTTTGTGGGGATAATTCCTGGAGGATATATATTTATTTTAATTTTATTACAGTTTCTTAATATATATCACCTCCTTTAAATGGTATTGATGAGACTTCATGTGTCCATTTAGTGCATAGTAGAGGTGGTCAGTCATATACCCAATAATGATTGTTGATCGAGTTGTTTTGATATCTCTATTGAACTAGATCAAAAAGTAACATTGAAACCCATGAGGCGCAATAATAAAACATAATTTTTAATTAAATTATATAGATTAAAAGTTACTATGCATTGGAAATATTTTTTCATTGAGTAATTAGTTGACCACATCATTGTGAGATGATTTAATTAGTGAATCCCTCTAAAAGTATTCCTACTACGAGTTTCAAAAAAATCCATAATCACTTTAGAAACCCCAAGGTGCCAATTCATATTATTCTAATGTTTTATTCTTTCTCCATTAAATTTAACAGTATCTTTTGAGTAGAGATGGAATTTTTCTTGTTATTTCTAGATTAGAGAGGTTATTGGAGAAGGATATCACTCTGTTCATAATAGAATTCTAGTATAGGATCTCCCTAGGGATAGGGAATAATCTCATGAAATTCAGTGTCCACAATGATTAGTACATAACAAATAGTTTTAGAGAATATCCAAATCAAGATTAGTTTGTGTTAGCAATAGAGAATAATAATTTTTCTAAGGATATTATTATTATATTAATCCCTCAATGAACATATGTCTCAACAATACTAGTAATAATAATTTTTTGTTTTTTACATTAAATGCTGTACAATTTGTGAAAAATTATGTTTTGATACAATAAATAATATAATTTTAATATATAGAACATTTAATATGTCATTCGAGCCTGGTTTATTGAACTCAGATCTTCTAGTCTTAAATATTTATCTGATTCTCAATAATGAATATTTATTTAAATTAAAAAAATCACTTCACTATATAATAATAATTAATGATTAATATATTCATAAAATTAGTAAATAAATACTAAATAAAAATTCTCATAACTAATTTTTTTTATTAAACACAGAAATATATTATACAGTAACATAATTAACTATCACCCAACAGAAAAAAAAATCATTAAGATTCAACTCAAATATTATTCTCTCAAATAAATGTATGAAAAATATATATAATCAGATAATACTTAATAATTATAAAACAATATTGTAGTAAAATATTTACTCACATTGTTCAAATCAAATATAATTTAATTGTAGTTCCAAACATAATTAATGAGGGACTCACATGGATACATTCTCAGCGTCATTAGGAATGAGAACCTAATGTCCCATGTTATCATTTGTAAACCCAATAATTACCCTAAAAAGAAATAATTTGATTGACACACTAATAATAACCACACATGAATGTGAACTATAATATTTAACCCCATTGTCTCTATAACTCTAAACAAGATGGTTCCATACTCATGCCTTTAACCTAAGACATTAATGTCACTTCATATGTTTTCTTTTAGTCGATATAGTGAAATTAATTCAATTGAAATTAATGAATACCCTATGAAATATTTATATTTAGATTTCCAAATGGTGTTAGAATGGTATGTATGAGTATGATATACTCTATAATACCAAATGTAGGATCGAATATTAGAATTAGATTCTTAGATACAAGAGGGGGTGAATTGTATCTTTTAAAAATTCATTTGGAACTTTTAAAGATGGTTATGTTTAACAAGGTTAAACAAGATAATTCACAAGACCACTATAAGTTTTAATAACTTGCTAAATTCCAAAAATGAGATTCTGAAAATGAAACTTAACTAAAGTTTACAAAGATGAAGATTCTACCTTAAAGCATATAGAATCTAACTATATCAGAGTACAAGAGTATATAAGTACAAGATAGTTTTACTTTCCTTAACAATACAAATGCAGCGGAAAAAACTTGTAACAAAACAAGTAACAAGTAATAATTATTTTAACCCAAAGAGAAGGGTATCAAACAACCTTGGATAAAGGTCCCTTGATTTATACTTTCAAGAAAGTCTATCTTACCCACAAAATGGTAAGCCCTTGATACGAAGATCAGAGTCTGTCTTGCTATCCCCGCAAGCCCTCAACTATCAGGTAGTCGGCACCTCTATCTTCCTCAGAAATGAATACCTCAACTTCAAGGTGTTGGAACCTCTGTCTTCCTATCCCTGGAAGCCATCGATTATACACAGCAACAATCAGAGTCACATGAAGCAAATATGCACAAGGAAAATTTTGAACAAGCTATTCAAACTTTCTGTATGAAGCTTGAGAGTTGATAAGAGCCCCTCTCTCTAGAAATCACTTCAACAACATGTAAGCACGGATGTCAAAGATGTTTTCAATGTTATGTCTTCTTTTCAAATGAGCGCCTATTTATAGGCAAAGCTCCAACGGTCGGCTCCCTCCTCCAACAGTCGAATTCTTCCTTAAATTTAAGAGGGACCTATTAACGTGTCACTCAAACAATAGTTAGTTAATAACAGAAAGCACGACATCGTTTTATAATAGAACAAGTGAAAGCATACCAAAAACTGATATTCGAAATGGAGGTAAATAAAAGTTCGGAGTCTAAGTAAAAATGAATTCGGAGTCTGTATTACTAGGATATTCAGATTCTATTTTTCTAATGAATTCGTAATGGGGATTCATAATCAAAATTCATCATCAGAATTCGTAATGAGAATTCTTAATCAGAATTCATCATCATAATTCGAAATGAGAATTCATCATCAGAATTCGTAATGAGAATTCGTAATCAGAATTCATCATCAGAATTCTTAATGAGAATTCGTAATCAGAATTCATCATCAGAATTCATAATGAGAATTCATAATCATAATTCATCATCATAATTTGTAATGAGAATTCGTAATCAAAATTCATCATCAGAATTTGTAATGAGAATTCATAATCAAAATTCATCATCAGAATTCGTAATCAGAATTCATCATCAGAATTCATAGTTATAACTTTATACAAGTTCTTAATAAGAATTCAGAGTTGAACATCATAAAATTTCATAACAGGGAATTCAGAGTAGAACTTCATAAAAGTTCGTAACAGGAATTCGGATCCTAAAATAGAATGTTTCAAATCTTTGTATTATACGATTCTGAGGTTTTAGATATGAATCTGATTTTTATACTTAAGAAAAATATTGATATGAACAATGAAAAACAAGTGAGGGGTAAATTTCCATCGGCAATGAAATTTTCTTTATAGAAGTAAAACAGGGGTAAAATGAAATTTTCCTTAAGATATGGTGTTTTTTATTTTCAAAACAAGAGTAATGATCAAGTCATAAGGAATCCTTGATGACTTATCAATATCCCCCATATATGAAGGAATGGAAAAGTCATAAGGAAAACTTTATTGACTCAACAATATCCCCCTTTTTGGAAAGCACAAACATCCTTACGAAAAAGAATGTATGAACATAGAATAGATTTCTAGACATTGAAATTAACGCTTATCTCCCTTTGTTCATGGATAATGGTAAATACGACTGACTCCCCCTTAGGCTTTGGAACTCTAAGGATCGTATTCTATATTTCCGAAATGGGATTTCCATTGTGAATATGGAATTATTCGTAATGAGCATTCCCCCTTAGATAACCCCCCCCCCCCTACTTAGGGATAGTTATTCTTCACTTAGACATTTTCCCTTCTCCCTTTTATAATTATTTCTCCTTATCCCCCTTTTTGATTTTCAAAAAGAGTTTGAAGGAATGGAAAATAATAAAGTACCTGAAATATTAGTATAGTCATACAAGGAAAAACAAACCAACCATAATTCCATTACAATTGAAATTATTAGTATAGGGAAATACAATACAACAAAAGATCGGATTAGGTCTAATTGTATTCGTTTTCCTTGGGGATTAGCTTCTTAACTTCTTTACCTATTTGTGGTTCTCCTCATCTTTCTTGTCTAAGGATTTAATCTTGTCATCATGAGCCTTCAGAGCCTCAGACAGAGCCTTAAGAACTTCATCCTGCTTTACAAGCTTCTCTTCGATCTCAATCCGGAGATATCTTTCCCCTTTCCAGCTTTGAGCAACTGATTTAAGCTTCCCATTCAGATCTTTCACCAGTTAATTCTGAGAATTTTTCTCTAGGGTCTTATTTTCTTAAAAACGGTTTCTAAGATCCTTGATCTTGGAATCTTCAGTATTAAAAGATTCTTTTACATCCTGTTTAAATTCATCAAGATCTGCCATATTTTGGACGATCATCTTTGACTAAGTGGTCATTTTCTTGCAGGACTTTCTGTGAGCTTCATATCCTATAAAAAAAATTTAAAATCTAATTCTATATTTACATACTTTTACATCACCATGGACACCGAATCTGACATCTCATTAAGAGTGTGTGGGAGCATCTGGCATCTAGAATCTATGTTTGTAAAAGTCCGAATGGAACCCACTAGCTTCTTCAAAGACTTCTCCAAAAAATCATGACCAAGTAAATATGACTCTGAATCCAAGATATTACTTGGTGAGAGTGGTTTTTAAAGATCAACAAGCTTCCTTTTTGAAGTTCCTACAACTTCCTTCCTCTTCACTGTAGATTTTCTTTGAGAATCACCAACCATTTTCTTACCCTTATAAATCATTGATATGACTTGGTCATCAGGAGATTTATGCTCACTATCGGATAATTGAAAAACTCTATAATCATCAATGTTTTCTTTTTTCTGCTCCTTCCTCAATAAAATTCTTTTCAAAACTACCTTCCTCAGATAATTAATTTACTTCTTCTTCTTCCTTGTTTTCATCTTTGATTCCATCTTTCTCTTTTTCCTTTCTAGGAGTGACAATCTTTGAGGAATCGACCTAATATGTTCAGAGTGGTAATTTCTCTTATGGATTTGCCTTATCTTGATATTTTTTAACTTGTTTAATCAGATCAACTAAATCACTACTTTCTTCTTCTACTTCTTCTTCTTCATCATCTACTTCCACCTCTTCCACTTCATCAACAACTTCTTTCTATTTAGATTTTTTTGGGAGTGAAGAAATTATTCCCTAGTGCCTCAGGTAATGTCTTGACTATGAATGTTTTCAGTACTAGAATATTCTCAGAACCTAATTCTGTTGCTTTCAAAAGAGATTGAACAACTTCAGCCTCAGACATTTTCTTCTTCAACTTCTTCTCTTTTTCTACCTTCTCAAGGTATTCAGCAGTCTTCTCCCTTAAAGACTTAGCTTCAGTAGGGTCCAAGCTGAACTTTTCCTCTTTTCCTTAATTTCCCTCCATTTTGCAACCACCTCATCCAGATATGATTTTTGTTTCTTAGGTTTAGGAGGTGCGGATTGGGCTTCCTTAGGTTTGGGGGTTTTGTCTATTTCCTCCACTTCCTTCAGCTTTCTTTTCTTTCCTGCATTCACTGATGGTTTGGCTTTTTCAACAGTTTCTAGATTGGGTTCTTCCTCATCCTTAAGAAGATCATAGAACTCTATTGTCTCCTTAAAATATCCCATATTCATTCTTTTCAGAGTGTCATCACAAACAAGCATAACTTTGCAATTCCGAGACAAGGATTTGCATGCAATCACGAATGATTCAAGACACCGAACTATCAGCTTTGAAAGTAAGGCAGGATACATGATAATTTGGTCTCTTATATTTCAATCCTTGATGTTCTGAATTGTAACAAGAACATGCCTCATCAAATTGATTTTCCTTAGATTTACCAAGAAATCTGAGCAATATATGTCACTTTTCTTGAGGTTATCTTTTTCACCTTTTCTCGGTACTAAAAAACCTTGTACCAAGAACTGAAGAATCCAGTTTTTAGAAGATAGATGAGCAATTTTTGATGTCTTGACATTAGAAATTCCAAGACATTGCAAGGCCTTTACCTTAACGAAACTAACTTGAACATCCGAGACTTTTTGGGAGAAAAATTATACCTCCCCTTCATATGATAATCCCACCAAGCTGTCTACCTTGGTATAAGAAAGTTTGTAGGTTTTTTCATTAGACTTGAATGAAAATATTTCTCTATCATCTTCCATAAAGAAGCACACTGACTCATAAAAATCTATGAGTAAATCCGGATACACCAGGTCTTGAACTCCTGGCTTAGATATACAGACATCTTCTTATCCATTTAACTTGATATTCTTAAAAATGATTGAATCTTACTTGAAAAATTTTAGATGCACCAACCATTCCCTTTATACTTTCCATTTTGAGATTGTCTTCATGGTAGAAATTTCTTGAGAAGAGGCTTCTACAAACATTTATACTGGAAGAACTCTGAGAGATTCGGAATAGGCTTATGAACTAAGGCATAGCTTTGAGACGCGAGATCTTGGAAACTGATGTGGGAAACCATTGGGGGTCCCCTTTATATAGGTGATGGTGGTGACCTTTCATCTTCCAAAACCAATCTAATGGTTGAAAAACCCTCTGATCTGATCTGACTGTTGAAAACATTCCTGCAAAGAAATCTTGAATCCGATCTTTTTAGGTTTTAAGAAAAATATTCATATTTAAGAAGAAACGAATCCAAAAAATTAAAATGCCAGTAATTAAAAATGATTACGAAAACATGAGTAAAGAAATCATACCTTTTAGATTAGATAGAATGTTTATTCGTAATATGTGATATTCTTCTTGAAGAAAATTTGACTATGAAAAACTCACTATGAAAAACTCACTACGAAAAACTTACTACAAAAAACTCGCTACAAAAAACTTACTATGAAAAACTTACAATGAAAAAAATACTATGAAAAACATAAGATCTAAAAGTTTTATGGAAAAAATTTTGAGTACCAAAAGTCGATTATGAAAATTATGAGTATGAAACTTCCCATTATGAAAATTTCTATTACAAAAATTTCCATTACGAAAATGTCCATTACGAAAATTTCCAGTACTAAAATTTCCTGTATAAAAATTTCTATTACGCAAATTTTTATTATGAAAATTTCCAGTACTATAATTTCTAGTATGAAAATTTTTATTACGAAAATTTCTATTATGAAAATTTCCATTACGAAAATTTGAATACTATCTTCAATAAGAGATGTACTCCCCCTATGAAAAGAAGTTTATTACTATAAGGAGATTGGTTCAAAAAAAATTAATGGATGAATATTACCTCATGGTTATCATTCGTAACTTCCGTTTGATGTATTCAAATCTATCCATTGGTAAAGATTTTGTGAAAATATCAGCAATTTGATCTTGTGTTCCGATGAATTGAAGAATGATATCTCATTTTTGTGTGTGATACCTAAGAAAGTGATGCCTAATGTCTATGTGTTTTGCACAAGAGTTATGTGAAGGGTTTTTACTAAGGGAAATGGAACTTGTGTTATCACAAAAAATTTGAGTTTTAGTAAAACTCAAGCCATAGTCTGTGAGTTAGTGTTGCATCCACAACACATGAGCAAAACAACTTCCAGCTGCTACATATTCAGCTTTAGGACTGGAGAGTGATACTGAGTGTTTCTTCTTGAAAGACCAAGAAACTAATGAATCTCCTAAGAAATGAAAAGTTCTGGATGTACTCTTTCTATCCATTCTACATCCACCAAAGTCAGCATCCAAAAAACTCTTTAAAACAAAATCATTTCCAGAAGTGTAAATTAGTCCTAAATCCATGGTTCACTTTAATTAGCGAAAATTATTTTCACTGCCTTTAAATGAGATTCCTTAGGATTGGATTGATATCTTGCACATAAGAATACTAAAAACATTTAGTCTGTATGACTAGCTTTCAAGTAAAGTAGACTTCCTATCATACCTCTAAAAGATGTTTGATCTATTGGTTTCCCAAATTCATCAAGATCATGTGTGTTTGAGGTACCGATGGGGGTACTTATACTTTTAGTGTTGTCATATCCATACTTTTTAAGAATATATTTAATATAATTATGTTGAGATTTATAGATTCCTTATGGTTTTTAAGAAATATGAAAACCTATGAAAAATGTTAACTCACCCATTATACTCATTTCAAACTCAGATTTCATTAGATCCGCAAATGAATCAGTTAAATATTGTTGAGTTGAACCGAATATAATTTCATCAACATAAATTTGAACAATAAAAACATTTTTATTATCTTTATTTATAAAAAAGGGTTATATCTGCAATTCCCTTAACATAGTTATTTTGAAGAAAAAATATTGTAAGTCTATCATACCAAGATCAAGGGGCTTATTTAAGGCTATTAAAAGCTTTGGAAAGTCTAAAAACATGATTAGGATGTTTTGTATCTTCAAATCCAGGAGGATGTTCAACAAAAACATCCTCTTGAACACAACCATTAAGGAAAACACATTTCACATCCATTTGAAAAAGTATGAAATTGAAGAATGATTCAAAGGCAAGTAAAATATGAATAGATTCAAGTCTAGAAACTGGAGCATAGGTTTCTTCATAGTCTATTCCTTCTTGTTGATTATAGACTTTAGCAACTAATCTAGCTTTATTTCTTAAGATGATTCCATTTTCATCACACTTATTTCTAAAGACCCATTTTACTCCAATAACAGAAGTTTCCTTAGGTCTTTCAACCAAGGTCCTGACTTTATTCCTTTAAAATTCATTTAGTTCATCTTGCATGGATTTTATCCAATGATCATCAACTAAAGCTTCAACATATCTTTTTTGTTCCAATTGGGAAAGGAATGCTAGATGCTCTACTTCATTTCTTAAGGAACTTCTAGTCCTTACAGGTTGATTGAAATCACCAATGATACTACCACAAGGATGATTCTTTAGAAACGACTGATTTGGGTTTTGTAAAACCTGTTCATCATCATAGGGTATGAAATCTTCTCGATTAAATGTTTCAGGAGTATCTTCTGGAACATTTTCCTTAACAGAAGGATCTTTTATCATAGGTTGATAATCAGTTTTTGAAAACACATCCGAGTATGTAGGTTAAGGTTTTTTTTAAAAAAAAGGATCAGTTTCATAAAATTTGACATGTACTATCTCTTCAACAATACAAGTGTTTTTTTTAAAAACTCTATAATCCTTAGAATTTGTGGAGTAGCCTATGAAAATTCCTTCATCAGATTTTGGTGCAAATTTATGAAGATTTTCTTTAGTATTTAGAATTAATACCTTGAAAAAAAAAACCTTAAAGTATGAAAGTCTAGGTTTTCTACAATTCCATAACTCATAAGGGGTTTTATTACAAAAAGTTCTAATCAAAAAACGATTTAGAGTATAACAAAAAGTACTTATAGTTTCAGCCCAAAAATTTTTGGCAAAAGAATAGTCACTCAACATGGTTATAGTTATCTCTTGAAGAATTGTATTTCTTATTTCAAAAACACCATTCTATTGAGGTGTTCTAGGTGCTGAAAAGTTATGAATAATGCCTTTTCTACTACAAAAAGTTTCAAAATATGAATTTTGAAATTATCCTCCATGATCACTATGAATAGTTTTCAATGGAAGTTTTTTCACATTTTTAACTTGGGCACTAAAAATTTTGAAATAAGAAAAAGCTTTAGAATTCTTTTCTAGAAAATAGACCCATGTATATCAAGAGTAATCATCAACCAAGACAAATACATAATACTTACCACCAATGCTTCAAGTTTCTGTAGAACCAAAATGATCCATATGCACTAAATGTAATGCATCAGTAGTTGAGACTTCACTGACTGATTTAAAACTTGATTTATGTTGCTTTCCAGATTGACTAGGGTCATAAACATTTGAAGAATCAAATCTATGCTTCTAGAGATCATTAACTAGTCCTTAGAAAGTTTTCATAAGTTCCTAAGGTTACAGTGTCCTCTACTTCTATGTCATAACCAAGAATGATCTTCCATTGCACTAAGGCAAGGTATGTCTTGGATCCTACGGTCTTTTATATTTAGTGTGTAAACATTTTATTGCCTATGGGCAGAAAGAATAAACTCTTCCTTGGAATTGTATACTAAGAAATTATCATTCCTAAAATTCACAAGGTATCCTTCATCACATATTTGTCTTATGCTGATGAGGTTGTTCTTGGGACCCTTAACAAATAAAAATTTTTAAATCAATGTTTTTTCAAAAAGAATGATGTTACCTATACCAATAAATTTTCTCTGGTCATTATCTCTGAATGTTACTTTTCCTCCTTTCATCTTTATAATATTTCCAAAATAGTTTTTGTTACCAGTCATATGCCGGGAACATCCACTATCCATGTACCATGTATTTCTATTGGTACTTTCCCTATTCTATTGAAAATAAAAAAAGTGAGGTTTTCAGAATCTAGACTTGCTTGGATACGGAAATCTCAAAAAGTAAAATTTTGGGAACCCACATCATCTTTGAAAAATAATCCATAAGGAATCCTAAAGACTGGGTTTTGTTTAGAGAAACATTCTTTTCCCAGTGACCACCACATTGACACTTAGTGCAGAATGGGGCACTTTGAGGAACAAAGTAATTGTTGCTAAAAATCGGTTTAGAACTTGTGTAACCAAAACCAGAAGTATTCCTTCGATGTCAGATTTGTGAGTACATTTTATCAAAATTTTATTTACCTAGGGTAAAGGTTGATAAACACTTCATAAAGGATAATATTTTGGATTTGAGTTTTAAAACTAAGTTCTTATCTTCAAAAACATTTGAACTAGATCTAGGCTCGAAAACATTTTTCTTAGAAAATATGTTTTCTTGATCTTTAGAATGTTCATTCTTTTCATAACTTACTTCCTCAAGATTTTTTGAAATAATTTCAAATTAAGAATTTTTCTTATCAAGTTCATTAGAAAGATATGATATTTTCTTAGTAAGAATAGAATTCCTAGAATTTTCCTTATCATTTTTTTTCATGAGTTTTGAATTCTCATTCTCAATGAGTTCAGCAAACCTAGAAACTATTTCATAGGTAGGTAAAGTATTATCTTCATCAGAAGAAGATTCTTCATTTGAAGAGTTATAATATTTACTATCATTAGCCTTTAAAGAAACATTGGTCATTGATTCAGCATTGTGTACCTTATCCATCAAGAAATGATTATCAATAGGTAGCCTAGCTAAAAGACCAAGATTCTTATGTCCAGAAGATTCATAATCCGATGATTCATCTAAAAAATATCCACCACTGGCACTCCATGTGTCATTGGATTTCAACACTTTCTCATCTTTGGACTTGTAATACATCTTTATGTTTTTCTCAGAATACCTTTCCTTTCTTTCTTTTCTCATGAACATAGGGCAGTCAAGTCTTATGTGTCCTGCTCTCTTGCATTCATAGAATGTAACTTCAGAATCATTCTTGTCTTTATTTTCCTTCTTATTATATTTGGATTGAAAGTTCCTCTGTCCAATTATCTTGTTCATCCTTCAAGAAAGATTTGCTAATTCATATTATGAGTATTCACTTCCACTATATTCATAATAGATAAAAACTATCTTAGATCTGGATCTATTAACTCTCTCAAGAGTCTTGGCTTTCATATGATTGGAGGTAGTAGTAAAAGATACACTGCCATTTTCATTATTCTCCTTCAAAATATCAGCATCTCTCTTCATTCTAGTCTCATTCTGAAGAAGAGTTCCAAACAGCTCATCAAGGGTAATCTGGGTAACATTTCTATTCTCAGCAATTGCAGTCCTTTTAGATTCCCACTCATTTGTAATGATGTCGATGATCTTGTCAACAAAGGGTTCATCATCCAATCTTTTTTCACCCATTTATTGTAAACTATTCTCAATAGACATGTATCTCTATTGCACCATGCATATGGGTTCACCATACAGAAAACTAAAACCATGATATTCAATTCTAAGAATGGCTCTTCTGGTCTCAATTACTTTGGAAGTTCCAAAGTGAGTAACATCAAGATTCTTCCATATATAATTTTCTGCTTCAAAAGATTAAATTTGTCTCTATATATTTGTAGTCATTGAACAAAGTAAAGTACTGCGTAACTTATAATTGAGTTGATATTCATGCTTTTCTTGATTTGTATAGGCACTTACTTCTTTATTAGGAATTTTTTATCCACCAGTAAGCATAACAAAATTTTCAACCCCAGTGTTGATAATGAAAGTCTTCATGCGATCACTCCAATATTCTTAATCATTACCATCAAAGATAGGTGGTTAGCTTGGATTAATATTGTCTATGGAAACAACATTGATTCATGCCATCTTTAATAAAAGTCTTTCCACAAAAAAAAATTATTAGTAGAAAAAGTTTGTAAACAATAAAAATATTATAAGAAATAAAATATAGAGTAAAAGTATCTCTACAAAAAGGTGAATCCGAACTATACGAGTCTAAAAAACAGATTCCGAAAAAAATATGAATCTGAAAGTTTGAATCTGAAGATTTAATTATGATAATTATCATCTAAATCTAATCGTGAGATTAATTCATATTGAACCAAATCCTATTATACCAATTGTTAGAATGGTATGTCTGAGTATGATATACTCTATAATATCAAATGTAGGATCGAATATAAGAATGATATTCTCAAATACAAGAGGGGGGTGAATTTTATCTTTTAAAAATTCCTTTGGACCTTTTAAATATGGTTATGTTTAACAAGGTTATACAAGATAATTCACAAGACCTCTATATGTTCTAATCACTTGCTAAATTCCGAAAAAGTGATTTCGAAAATGAAACATAACTAAAGTTTAAAAATTTGATAATTCTACCTTAAAGAATATAGAATCTAACTATATCAGAGTATAAGAGTAAGGAAGTATATGATATTTATACATTCCTTAACAATACAAATGCAGCAGAAAATACATGTAACAAAACAAGTAACAAGTAATAAGTCTTTTAACCCAAAGTAAAGGGTATCCAACAACCTTGGATAAAGGTCCCCTGATTTATACTTTCAAGAAAGTTTGTCTTACCCACACCAAGGTAAGACCTCAATATAAAGATCAGAGTCTATATTGATATCCCTACAAGCCCTCAACTATCAGGTATTCGACACCTCTGTCTTCCTCTGCAAGGAAGCCCTCTACTTCAAGGTGTTGGAACCTCTATCTTCCTATCCCTGAAAGCCCTCGATTTTACACAGAAAAATCAGAGTCGCACGAAGAAAATCTACACAAGGCAATGTTTGAAAAAGTTGTTCAAACATTCTTCACGAAGCATGAGAGTTGATAAGATACTCTCTCTCTAGAAATCACTTCAATATCATGTAAGCACGAATTTCAAAGGTGCTGTCAAAGTTATTTTTTATTTTCAAATGAGCTACTATTTATAGGCAAAGCTCCACGGTCGGCTCCCTCCTCCAATGGTCGAATTCTTCTTTGAATTTCATAGGGACCTGTACATGTTTCACTCAATCAATGGTTTGTTAATAACTGAAAGCACGACATCATTTTATAATAGAACAAGTGTAAGAATAACCAAAACAGATATTCAGAATGAAGGTAAATCAAAGTTCAGAGTCTAAGTAAAAAAGAATTTGGAGTCTGTAGTACTAGGATATTCAGATTCTGTTTTTCTAAGGAATTCGTAATGGGGATTTGTAATCATAATTCTTCATCAGAATTCATAATGAGAATTCGTAATCATAATTTATCATCAGAATTCATAATCAGAATTCATAATCAGAATTCATCATCAGAATTCATAATGAGAATTCGTAATAAGAATTCATCATTAGAATTCATAATGAGAATTCGTAATCAGAATTCATCATCAAAATTCAAAATGGGAATTCCTAATCAGAATTCATCATCAGAATTCGTAATGAGAATTCGTAATGAGAATTCATCATCAGAATTCATAATGAGAATTCGTAATCAGAATTCATCATCAGAATTCGTAATGAGAATTCATAATCATAATTCATCATTAGAATTCATAATGAGAATTTGTAATCAGAATTAATAGTTATAAATATATACAAGTTCATAATTAGAATTCAGAGTTGAACTTTAATAATGTTCGTAACATGGAATTCTGAGTAGAACTTCATAAATGTTTGTAACAGGAATTCAGATCCTAAAACAGAATGTTTCAAATCTAAGTATTAAACGATTCCAAGGTTTTAGATATGAATCCAATTTTTATACTTAAGAAAAATATTGATATGAACAATGAAAAATAAGGTTGGGGTAAATTTCCTTTGGCAGGGAAATTTTCCTTATGGAAGTAAAACAGGGGTAAAATGAAATTTTCCTTAAGATAAGGTGTTTGTGATTTTCAAAACTAGATGAATGATCAAGCCATAAAAAAACCTTGATGGCTTATCAATATCCCCCATATATGAAGGAATGGGAAAGTCATAAGGAAAACCTTATTGACTCCACAAATGGCGGGTCACAATCTCATATTCTCTATATATTAGATTACCATTAATAGTTTCATATATATGAATAGTTTCATATATATGAAGTCTGAATAAATTATGATCCTTATACCCCTAAAATATTGTAAATTATTTTCCATTAAATGATTTCATACAACCATATAATATGTATTTAAGAATAATATCTTACCACATCATGGTTCTAATTATATCATGCAACTACAATAACCATTCAAGTTGATAAGTTTTTAATGACCCAATCCTAATCATTTTCACATAGAAGAATGGCCAGGATAAGTTTTGATATTAATTATCACCCCACTCCATGAATATTTTAGTAATACACTGTTAATAGTAGTTTTTTATAGGGAACCTAAATCAACAAAATTCTTATAGTGGTTATTTTTTGGATTTCTACTTGGACTTTAAGTCCATTTGTAATTTCTGTCGGGCTTTTTGGGTGTTTATAAGTTCTAATGTGGGTTGATGGGGGCATGATACACTTGTGTACTCTAGGTTTGTCTTGTTATTATTTTTAATCTGCTAAACCTAAATAAAATAAATATACCAATGAAGAAGTTTATTCAATAATATAGTTTTGGAAGATATATTTATAATGGTATGTTAATTCTCAATACCATTCTCATGTTTTTTGTTATTTGTTTCCATATTTAATTCCTTTCTTTTTTCAGCACTTTAAATTTTAATCAGAAAAGATATGTTTACAAGAGATGGTCTTGTAAATAAATATCTATAGTTTAATATTTTTTTAACATAAATTTTTTTTGATGGGTTGTTTCAAGGAAACATGACATCCAAACGTCTAAAACATTCCATATCAGTAAAAAATATTGTCTACAATTTTTAGAAAATAAGTTACTGTTTGTAATTGAGAATCTTTCTATATTGGGTTTAAAAAAAAGAAATATGTTGGTGGATCGTGACTGGGATTACCAAATAATTTTTTTTGATATATCCAATTAACAAATATAAAATTAATATATGAAAATAACTATTTAGAAAAACAACATAAAATAATTTACATTGAGAATTTATTCATTCATCTTTATCTTGTTACTTATCTAATCCCATTTATTGATATTCCATGTGGTGGTATTTTAGTACAAAAATTCTACAATTTTTATATATTTTTTGTGTTCCATGAATTTTCTCCCAACTTATTTTATATTAACAAATTGATTTTATTATAAACTCTTATAAAATAACACACACACACACAACATTCCATCTTTGTTTAAAAATAAGCATTGATATATTAAAATTTAGAAACACCAGGTTACATATAAATTCAACACATTAATCACTTATCTTTTATTGTTATGTATTTTCCAAAATGTAATATATTTTTGTTCATTCCATGAAAATTGGAAATGATCACTATACCCATCCATCCTAACATGATAAATCATTTTCTCATATAGTTTTTAGTATATGAATATGCCTTTGACCATTATTTGTGGGACTATATCTCTATATTATGTTCAAACAATAAATATGGAGACTGATATCACATATATGTATTAGGTTATGTTTCACATATAAAGAAACTTTTTGTTACAATATGATGGGTTTTGTTGGATCAAATATTCATTATGGAACTATAATAAACTCATTTAAAGAGATCGATCTATAATCATGAATCAACATGATATCATCTGAATATACATATAATAATTGTAATTGAGATTAAAAATGAACTAAAACTATCTAAAATGTAAGAGTATTCTTGATAGTTATCATCTAAAAACAACCGCATGATTCATACCATCATAGGGATTCTACCTTCCATATGAATTGCCTCATGCTATGAGGGGACCCGTCAGACTCTAAATGTGTGTTAACACATACTATGTGAATGTTAATGGAAAAATATAGGAATATAGAGAATTGAAATTGTATTATTAATAACAAAATACCTCACTTAGGGATCTCATCCTAGTATACAGTCTCCCTTCATTCAATGAAGGTATTCAAACATCCACTACCAACACTTTACAAACAATCAATGTTATTAAGACATATTCATTTTGAGTGTATACCGCATTAGAATTTTCATAATATTATAATTAATTCACATATCCATATTTTATTCAACCCATTTATTTCTTTTCATGAATCTATGATAATGACATGGTTCTATCAATGAACTCGATATCACATATCGGTAACCTATTGTATATTACGACAGACATTGATTGTCTTCTATAATAACATTACGTGCATTCTATATACTAGTTTAGGAATAAATTATATCACACAATATAATATATATATATTTGTAGTATATATCAAATAATATCCCACTTTCTAAAAAATCATAGAGTAATTTATGAAAAGAATCACTTAATTTTATGAATCTACTGTACACTTTGCTATTTTTTTTAGCAAGCTCAATTAATTTTGGAATAATTTATTTTCTAATATATTAACCATATTCAATGTTTTAACCATTTGACCATATGTGGATTTGTATAATTGAAAAACAATATGAAATAATGATTTCAAATTTATTTTAAAAGAGAATCATATAAAAAAGTATAGGTTTTACTTAATATACAATGTTATTAGGTGTGGTATAGAATAAAAAAAATTCTATTTATATGTGAACAAGTGAACCATAAGATGTCTCATATAGATTATATTTATGCCAAAATAATCCATTTACCCATGTCATAAACTGACTAATAGACTTTTAATTATCTGCATTGTAAAGAATGTCTCATATATTTAGGATTCATTGAAATAGACTGAGTAGTTTGAATCAATACATAACAATCCATGTAACCAAGTTGATATGAACATCATATGTCACTAATCCAATAATGACCATGAATTTACAATGAATAGTTCAATCATTTTCATATATTTATTTACTCATTATATTAGTGAAAAAAACCCATAAATTTCTTTGCTTCAACCAACAACTTGTATAGAAACATATCCAACAACCCCCTCGCTAGTTGTTCCTTATGGAATGCATAAGAAAGGAATCAAAGAATGGATGTTCTCATGACATGTTATCCCTACAAACTCATGTAATAGGGAATAATAAGAAAAATACATCCCATGTTATATTAATTACTATATGATATTCCTTGTTATATTCACGAAAAGGTGATTACAAATAATAATCAATACTTATTACTACGGGATACTACTCTTTGTATTGTGTGAAATATTCTACAAAATATAGTCTAAAGGTATTATCGATATCCAACAGAATCCATGATTATCATTGACTAAGGATATATAAAATTAAAACATTATGGTGTATATTATCATTACATTTCAAAATAAATATGCATCCAATGTATATCAATGCTAATTTAGATATTACATTTTAATGAAAATGATACAATTTATATTACTAAACTTATTTAACAATTCTTAACAAAAACACTCACAAGCGTCTATCTAACGTATCAGTTATAATATTTTACTAGATTAATTATATGTATTTACCATTTCAGTGTATATTTTAATTAATATTATATATTTCTAATTTCTTCCATGTATCTATGTGAATATATAATTAAAATATCCATCTATACTAAATAGTGATTAAAATCATGGGAGTGTATTTGATTGATTTTTTTTGATATTTAAGAATCATATAACTAATAATCATCTTTTTAAATGTATTCAAACATATAAACATTACATCCACACATTTTTTGATGTTATTAATTTTATTATCTATATTGTACTCTTTAAAATTGGATCATCATCATTATTTGAAACCCTTTCATCTAACTCATCCATATAACCATTGGTTACCTATATTAACTATTTATATAAATAATAATTTTTATACTATTATGTGATATTAACATTTTATTTATAATGTAATACTCAACTATTTTTATTAATTTTAAATTATCTTTATCCAAATATATCACAACTATCCTCTCAACCACTATATCTTTTTATAATACCTTTTAAAGGAAAAAACATTTTTTGTTTAGAAAATAAATATTATTTCCTTTTTGAATGATTATTTAACAAATTAACCATTGGTTCCATAACATATATTTAATTATAGGTGTTTGAATAATTATTTTCCTAAAAAAATGATTTTATTGTTTATAATATATGACTCATGGTGGTGAAATATCAAATCCCCATATTTTAACAATCAATTTGATAAATAATTTTATCATAGTTAAAATATTTTAATCATTGTATCATTTTTAAAACAATTATATAATAAAATATTAAATAAAACAACTGTATCCTCCAATATTTTTCATAATAAATCTTGTTATCAAACAAATACTATTTTTATATAATGTTGATGACATAACTATATTATTATTTTACATAAAATCCTTTAGAGAAGGTTATATCCCTTCACATTGAAGTATTTAATATAAAAACTATTCTCACCATCATGAAATTGAACACTACAAAATGAATCAATCACAAGTTCTATTTTGATGTCTTGTATACTAAGAAAATTTATGACGTATATTGTTTTTATAATATACCCCTAAAAATTAGAAATTAATTAATAAAGAATTGAAACATGAAATATAAATTCAATAAAATTTTAGAAACCCATTTAGGTATCATGATAATCTAATATATGGAATAATTATTCCTCTTATTCTAGGAAATAGTAGGTTTCAGTGACTTTAAATATGGATAGAGTAATCTATTTGGGTAATTATAATGGATTTTTCATCATATTGTTTAAAATTTTATTGACCATTACATTCTACAAAGATCTATAATATGGAAATCATATATCTCATTGATCTATCCTCAACACATTGAGAATATTTACATAATAATTCATGAACACTTTCACATTAATAGAAAATTATGAATTTAAAGAAACCCACAACTACTAAAAACCATAGAGGACATCATCAATATCACACAGTCTTTTTCATACTTAGTAATATTTAGTATATGAATGGATACTAAAATTCCTTTTTTAATTTTTAATTAAATTACATTGAATACTTATGTGGATCATTCTATTAATATCATAATCTTCATGATTCTAAGTGGTAAACCAAATTATGTGTTTGGTCACTTAGAAAGGTGTTGCTATAACATGTTTAATATGACCTAATTATGTACCCTTCAGAATATAGTGGAACAAAGAGACTTTTATATTAAGATTATTTTTTTGAAGTGTTATTGTCATAATTATTTTTGAAGCTAATGATGTTATATATCAAAAAAAATATTTTATCATAATACGACCATGTATTAAACATATTTAATCATAACTACTGTTAAATTTATTCCAACTAAAATGATGACCCCTTTTAAATTCATCATATCCAATTGGAGATCATGATTTTTCCACAAAATATTGAATCTAATTTTATGTTTCTCATCAAAAATATTTATTTAGGTTTAGAATCATCATAATCTTACAATTTAATACACTTTTATAGTTTAGTGGATACCAATTTTATAAAATACATCGTACAGATAATACAATATATATTCTTATAGTATCTTAAATAATAAGGTTTCCATGTAATGTGTATTTCAATGCTCCAAATTTTATTTTTTAACCTATGTCATGGGGTTTTTTATTTACACCATTATTAAATAATATATTCCATGAGAACCTTATTTTAAAATAACATCCCCTGTTGAATGAACATTGTCGAGTGATTTGTTTTCATTAGGTGAAATCCAACATGTAGTATTATCTTAGGGATTTAATTATCACAATAATATATCTATTTGTCCAATTTTCATGTGTATATATATAATCCCATGATTTTAGTTTTTATTTTCCTTTTAATCAATAAAGTGTTCTATAGATTTCTAAACATCCACTAACAAACTGAAATGAATTATTATATATTTCATTGTGATAAAATATCAAAATAAAAAATGAAATATAGTACAAGATAACAAAATGAATAAATATTTTTATAACATCAAAGGTAATGAAACACAATGTGAATAATAAAACTATAAAATCAAAATTATCATCATCGAGATCTTCAATGAAAATCATATCACCAATGATGACTATAAAAACATTAAAATATGTTAAAAATATGATACATATAATGAAATTGAATTATAGAGTAGTTCATATTGTTGTTTAAATATTTTGAAGGATATTTATCCAAATGTAATATTGATTTGGGATATTACATTTTTGGTTTTACGGCTAGTACACATATGACCATATAATACATGGTCATTGTGTTTATATTTGTGGTATAGACTAGTATCCAATAGATACATCACTGTTTCATAATTTTAAGGTAGAAAATGAATATAAAATAATTAAAAATAATTATTATTTTGGAATGAATGAAAAAGATAAAAAATTAATTAAAAGGACTCCTTTCATATATATGTATTTTCATTTGTTATAATGTATATACATTGAATTTTTTAAATAATTAATATATGTTTTTTATAATTAATTTAATGATGACAATACAACTGAATTGGTAAAAAATAATTTGTTCATGAATAATTATTTTTAATGAGATGCAATAAAAATAATTTAATAAAAATTACAGTTACTTTTGAATGAATTTATTTTTCTAAGTGCCATTTATTTAACAAAATAAATTATGTTTATCTTTTTCTAAAGGATTATTATAATGAAATATAATGGATTAATTTATAAAAAAATATAATACCACTCATTTAATTAGTATTTTATATGAGATGGTATTAAGAAAACAAAATTTTTAAAAATTAATTTTTCTATAAAAACAAATTTTTATATTTATTTTTGGTTTTCACCAAGAAGAAAAATTTATCATAATTAATAAATGATTTAGATTTAAGGGATTATAAATTTAAAATAATCAATTGAAAATTGTGTATTATAGTAAATTATACTTTCAACACATTAAAATAATTTACCATGGTATTATTTGAGGTACCACAGAAAATGTAAAATGTTGAAAATGGGTTAAAATATGTTATAAATTCCAAAAATAGGTTAATATTTTATTCCTAAATGCGTCGATGAGGGAATAATAAACATAAAAATATTATATATCTATAATTTTTCCACATTAGATATTATTTAAAAGATAAATTTCCCACCATATTAATTAACAAATTGATATTTGTGGAAAATACAACTGAGAATCACCAATAAATAGAGAACTATAATTCCTACCTCAATGAAAATAATTATTTACATTACTCTTGAGTCCCAATACTCATTTTATGGAAAAATATATTTCCTTTATTTGGGATCCTTTTTGAGAGGTAGGATTCTTAAATCCCTTATTTCCATGAGGTTCTCTAAAAGAACATCCATATTTCCAACATATGTTTTATCCTATTATTTTTCTTTATTATTTATCTTATTCATACACAAGTTATATAATATAAGTTACCATTTTAAAAAATATATTCTGAACTCCCTAATTTTCTACACAATTTATATTATTATTGTTGTTATTATTTGTTACCATGTTTTTACTAATTTTATCATTATAGCATGTTGTTCTTTTACAGAAAACTACAATGAGGAGATAACATTTATATTATAAATTATTAATAAAAAAAATTGAGTAGTATATTGTATTTATAATTTTTTTTAGATATTTTCTAAATTCACAAATTTTATTATGGAAAATTATATAATTACTTATTTATTAGTTAATTTGTTTCCCATCGAAAGAATTATTTCTAAACATTACATGAAAATCATCAACATAAATTCCATGAAATAAATATGTGATTCAAGAAATATATAATTAAAATTTTAACAACATTATTCAAATTTTGTGGGTGATGAATCCATTTTAGATGATAAAGGATTGGAACCACCTAATAGAATCAATCATGTTTAAATAAAATACATAATATGTGAATATTAATTTTAACAATAAAAAATTAACATCTCGCTATGTAAGAAATATAAATGAAACATGTTATGTGTAATAAACATGAATAAGATTTATATATATTTTAATAATAAAAAAAATCTACTATAAATGGATTCATAGAATTTATAACCAAAAAATGAATATGGAAAGTGTTAATATATATTTTCACAATTTTACCGCCCTTCAATTCACCTCTCCATCAAAATGATACAAATTTGTCGAAACAAAATTATATCTTATTTTATGTTGTGATTTTTTCTTCCATTTCTATATTTTTAATAAATCATTATCCTAACATCTATGATTCATAAAAATTAATTTCTATTGTCTTTTAATTTCATTTATACTCGAATGAATGGAATCTTCTCTAATGTTTTCCACATTGTCATATTCTTCCTATATTTGTTTAAGTCCTTTTTATGATGTTTAATTTTCATGTATACTTGGATTTCTAGATGGATATTAATTTACATAAGATTAATTTTTCTAGAAATTTATATTTATAAATTATTCACATTTATATTATAAGTATTCAAAAAGTAACTAATATTTATTCATATTTTTTAATTTTTTTTAATAATGTCTATTTTAGATATTTTTTATTATATAAATTTTCATATGCTTCAATGTTGATATAATGTAATGATACCATCCACCTACACATTCTGGATTTATTATGATCACTTCTTTTTAGGTTTTCATGAAACCTTCTTCATTAACATTGGTTATTAAATTATTAGTCAAATTATACAAATTTTTATTATTTAGATGGCACACATATGATTTTACTTTAATTACTTGATTGGGAGAGATTAAAATATATTACGATAAAATTAATTGGGAAATGACTTATATCTTATAAAATTATATTTAAGGTATTGATGAGTGAACCCAGTCCCAATGTTCCGGTTTCTCCGACGTTGGGGGATGGCTCGGCTAGCTCCCTCCTACCCTCTTTTATGGACGTCCTTGTGCATCCTCCGCCGGATCTGGTTCAGGTAGCTTCGCTGGCTGTTCCTAGGGTTGCGTCTTCCTTCTCGGAGAATGGGCATCCCGTGCTCGCGGTCTTGGCGGATTCCTTTGTGGCGGCGCCAAAGGACCTTCAGTGGACGCTGGTTGCGAGGTTCGGTGCCAAAAAGCCACCCCTCACGTTCTTCCAGGATTGCTTCAGGCATTGGGGCTTAGCTCAGCCGGCTAAGGTTTTGTTTTTGGATCGGAAATCGTTCTGTATTGTGCTGGCTTCCAGGGCGGATTTCGTTCATGCTTGGGGCAACAGCCCACGCTCCGTGGGGCGTTGGAGATTCTCGCTTGGCCGTTGTTCGATGGATGTTCATTTTTGAACCCTTCTTGAAGGAAATTGGGGATTAGCTGGGGTCTTTTCTGTGCGCGGATATCAGGACGATCGGCCGGGCAGAGGCTTCAGTGGTGAGAATGTGCATTGAATTGGATATTTTGCGGCCTCTTCAGGATCACATTGTGCTCAGGATCAAATGTTTGAGGGATCGTCATCAACCTATGATTTATCATGTTTTCCCCAGGTTCTTCTCTCGCTGCCATATCTCTGGTCACACCCTGTAGGTCTGCCGCAAAGCTTGCCTGGATGTTCTAGAGCTTTCGAGGCCTTCCCCTCCCCCTTCTCGATCACGACCTCTTTCAGGCTGGGTGGGAGGCGACCATAAGGATGTTGCTGTCTGCCATTCCCCTCCTTCCTCGGGGGCCTCCCCTCCCATGCTTCCTGCAACCTCTGTTGGGCTTGCTCTCATCCGCTCCAGTCAAGGTTTGGGTGGGATCTCTGTGTCTCCAGTTATGAGGTCTTTTCCGGTAGGGGTGGTTTTCAGCAGCTCATTTCGGTTTGGTCCCCTTCTTTTTGAGGATTGGATCCCTTCACACACATGTTTGTCGAAGCTCCCTCTATTAGAACCTGGCCCGTGCGATTAGGTTGCTCTTCCAGTTGTGTCTTCTCCTTCCCCGCACCTGCGCTCGCCTCTAAAGTTGTTGAAGCTGGATCAGGTTGCGCACAAGGAGCAGAACATTGCCTCTCCTGAAGTCTCTTGCAGGAAGGAGTCCATTGGTTCGTTCTCCCCTATAGCAGTCTTCTAAGAGGTGTGTAGTGGTGTTTGCACCCGTTCCCAATCCAAAGGTAGTGTTTTTGGTTGTTCGTTTGTGTCTCAGCATGTTAGGGGCCAGGAGTCTGGGGCCAAAGCCAAACGTGATCATTGCGATGTTTAGAGTATTGGTATGGAATGCTCGTGGCCTTGGGTCTTGGGAAAATTTAGATTTCATTATTAATGAGCTTCGGAATAATTCTGTCTCTATGGTCACTATTTTGGAACCAAGACAGGTCTCCTACAGAATCTCGGAGTTTTCTCAAAGGCATAAGGTTCACGGGTTCTTGCATGGGGACCCTCCCAACTCCCATTACTGGTTGTTTTGGAAGGACCATATTGCTGTCGATCTTCTATTTGCGTCGGACCAGGTAATGACCACTAAAATTTCTGTTGGATCCCAAGAGTTCTTATTTTCTTTCATCTACACAATGTGCAATCCCCAGGAAAGGGAGGCTCAGTGGAGTGATCTTGATGGCATGTACTCCAATGACGCTCCGTGGGTTGTTGGGGGGTGATTTCAAAATTGTGGCATGTCCGAAGGAGAAAAAAGGGTGTGGCGCTTTTCCCAGGAGTGCAAGTCCATCCTTCGCCTCCATCATGGCTAGAAAGAGCCTTATGGATTTTGGCTATGAGGGTAGTGTATTCACATGGTGCAATAATCAACGATGTGGGAGATGTACATGGTGCCTGCTTGATCGGGTTCTGATGAATGAGGCCTCTATTGCTTTGTTCCCGAACTCTAAAGTCACTCATCTGGTTCGACATCTTTATGAGAACTCTGTTGCATTTATCTTTGGGGGCAAGGGTGTTGAATGAGTACCATGTTACGTTCTCTAAAACAAGGATGGAGGAGCCGAGCTTCTTTGACACGATTAGGGAAGCGTGGGACTCTTCTCACTGGGGGAATCAGTAGATTTTTTTTCATAACAAGTTAAGATGGCTTAAGCATCTCCTTTGAACCTGGAAGAGGAATCTCCCTGCTAGTGACATGGATATGCGTGACATCAGTTAGGAGGTGGAACGTTTGGAGACTTGCTTGGAGAAAGACTGGGTTAAATCTAGGTTTAATGAGCTTAGGCTTAAAAAAGACCATCTTACTAATCACTTGCTGAGACAGGAGGGACTGTCCAGGGAAGGGGCAAATGATAAATTGATTTGTGAGGGGGATCAAGACTCTTGGTTTTTCCATGCATGCATCTGAGAGCGTCGACGTGTGCAGAGGCCCAATATCCGCAGGGAGGATGGATCTTTCTCAAATGACCGTGATGAGGTTGGGGCTATGTCCAACGAAGAAATTAACTCCCTTTTGGCAAATCTAAATCCGAGTATGATTGGGGGGGGGGGTATCTGAGAGGTATTGATGATCTTTTTGAGGGCATTACAAGCTATGTTTTAGAAGACGCTGATTCGTGTTTGAGGAATATCACAGATGAAGCTGAAGTGCATGAGGCGATTTTTAGTCTGAACCCAGATAGTGCACTTGAACCTGATGGATTCCCTGGCTCTTTTTACTGGGCGACATGGGAAATTGTTAAAGGGGACCTTGTTAGACTAATGCGGGATTTTTTCCGAGGGATTTTGTCGTGCATTGACTGTGCTACCAAGTTGGTTTTTATTCCTAAGGTCATTCATCCTCAATCCATTGATCAGTATCGCCCCATTAGTATGTGCAACGTTCCATACAAGGCTCTAGATAGTATCCTCAACAAGAGGTTTTCTACCCCTCTTAAATTTTGGATTGCTCCAGAACAACACGTTTTTATCAAAGGGTGATCAATCCAATGGGCGATTGGGGTGGTCTAAGAGATGACTAGCAGCATTAATAATAAGTCCTTGGGGGAATTTGGTGATTTAGTTAGATATTAGAAAGGCTTATGATTGGGTGGAATGAGGCTTTGTTCTCAGAGTTTTGGCTTGTATTGTCACGACCCGTCCTCGGGGCCCGTGCCGTGACTACCCCAAGTCTGCCTTCCATAGGCCAGAGGCTGGCGACTAGCACCAAAGGCGTAAATTCCGATAACTGGGAAGACATTGCCTTTATAAAAGTAAACAAAACACCACAAAGTACAAGCAGAAGTAAAACACTAAGTACAAAGAGAAGTGCTGAAAGGTAAATGGGCCAGAATACAAAACCAAATGAAAGTACAACTACAACTGAACAAAGTACAATAGCTGGAAGAACGGAAGCGGCTCCTGGGTCGTCCTCCTCGGATCCTACCTGAAGGGTAGGTACAGATGGCGCAGCTCCTGGATCGTCTATCACGGATCCTACCTGAAGGGTAGGTACAGATAGCCTCTACAACGCTCTCGCCCGTCAACCTCCTCCGAGTGTCGTCTCGCCGTGAAGTCCACCTCCGGATACTGACTCATCGTGTGGTCCACCTCCGCGTACCGTCCAGTCCTCGATCACTCGGCCTCCGTCAGCACTGCCCGTCGTCTGCAACAAACACAACGAGTTGCGGGCATAGCCCGTGCAGGGGTGAGTATAACGATACTCAGTAGGGACCCCGAGACCCTCAAGGTCTCACTAAAACCAACATGGATAATCACAAAGAAGATCTAAACAGATAACCTCTACTTAGGTATATGCCCATGCATATACCTAAGTTATCAAGTAACTCATCTCAATCATGAGGAATCACAAAGATTATGAAATCAACGGATAATCACTACCCATGTATATGCCCATACATATACCTAAGTTATCAAGTAACTCATCTCAATCATGAGGAAACACAAAGGTCATAGACTCAGCTCAAACCAGGATTTTCATTATCGAAACCGTAACTGCTGAAGAGCCCCGTCTCTGGAGTGTACAGTGGTCCTGTCACGACTCTGAGATACTGCTCACTAATCCAAGTCTCTGAGGTACTCCTCACGTCGAGTACCGCGGGTCTGCTACCAAATATTGGGCGCTCCGTCCGCTGTGGGTCTGGCGCCAAATACAGGGCGCTCCCCCTAATAGCCTATAGAGGTACTCCTCCGGTCGAGTACCGCGGGTCTGCTGCCAACTACCAGGCGCTCCGTCCGCCGTGAGTCTGCCGCCAAATACCGGGCGCTCCGTCCACTGGGCTAGTCGACTCACTCCAAGTCGAGTCGGTCAATCAGTCGTCAGGTCTCAGTCGTCTACACGGTCTCTGTACTCCGTATGCTCGTCTCCGAGAGGGACCGCTCCATGAGATACTGGTCAAAACTCCAAGTATCACAAAGTCCCACAAAGATTTATCTTAAAGGACTGCCTCGTCATAAGGGTCTCAACGCAACAGACGACGCGTCAATCGGACGCCCGGTCTGGGAGTTATTAGCCTTTTCGTCCCAGGTGCCCGGTTGGTTTTGGGTGCGAACCCACCCGACCGTATCTCAACTGTACCTTGAACTCTCATAGGGTATACTCAAAGGGACCGTTTCTCCACGTTATCACCAACGCCGTTGACGGTTCGTCAAACGGACGTCCAGTCTGAAGATAACAGTTTTTCCGTTCCAAGGGCCCGGTTGGATTTCGGGTACAATCCAACCCGGTCACTATCCAACAGCAACCAAAACTCGGGTGAAGTATGCCAAAAGTTCCGTCTTATCAAGAGGAATTCAACGAGACAGACGGCCCGTCAATCGGACGCCCGGTCTGTAAGTTATTGGCTTTTTCGTTCCAGGAGCCCGGTTGGTTTCGTGAGCGAACCAACCCGACCACACTCCGACGACATCCAAACTTTGAGCGGAGTAAGCCAAAAGATCCGTCTCGCTTAGAAGAATCCATGAAAGTCGACGATACGTCAATCGGACGTCCGGAGCTCAAGATATAAGCGTTTCCGCTCCGAGGGCCCGGTTGGTTTCGTATCCGAACCAACCCGGCCGAACCCAAAGTATTTTGAAACCTTGAGTGTAATATACCGAAACGACCGTCTCGATCCAAGGATCGCATCGCCGCTGACGGTGCATCGATCGGAGGTCTACAACTCATGATATGGGCGAAAGACCGAAAAGGGCCCGAAAACGGGGGTTTCGGGCCCGGACCGACCCGGCCCGGCTGACGGAAACCGCGACCCCAATTAAGGGGTCGCTCAGCTAGCTAGCCGGGGGTTTTGACCCCCGGCTCTTTCCCTGTCCGGCCGGCCCGCCCTGGCCGGCCGGTTCTTGCTCCATGGGACCGGCGTCGGCCGGTCCCCTACTTGCTCCGACGCCGGCGGCCCGTCTCCAGCCGCCGGTCACCCTGCTTCGCCGCGGCCCGGAACCCGCCGCGACCTTGGTCGACCGGTGCGGCGCGACGGCGCCGTGCTCTTCCACCGCAGCCCCGCTCCGGCCGCGGTGTCTTCGAGTATCTCCGACTCGGCGCGACGGCGTCGTGTCCTTGTTCGTTTCCACGGCGCGACACGACGGCGCCGCACATTCCTTGTCGCACGATCACAAGCGGTGCGACGGCACCGCGCCATACTCGTTTCAAACCACAAAGAAACAAACACACGGATAAGGGAGGAGGGTCGGCCGTGTTTGTGCGGTCCGGCCCCCTCTCATTAATCGATAGCATTTGGTCGTATTTTCACGAAGAACGACAAAGTGGTAAACATGAACAAAATAATTAAATAACCCCTACTTTGAGCGTAGCTAGAACGGGGGTTCGCTGCGGAAAACGACGTCGCGAGGTGAAGCTCAGTATGTTGACGGAGAACGTCCGAGGAGGAAGTTGCGTCTCCTTTTCTTTGACACGAGAAGAAGATCGAAAGAGGGTGCGTCGTCGATCTTCAGAAAAAGGGGTCACACCCCGGCTGCGGAGAGGAGAAGAGACGGGACGTCGATCTCTTCTTACGGTGATGGTGTTCTTCATCGAAGTCTTGGTGTTCTTCGTGATGAAGATGAAAACACCCAAGAGCTCTCTCCTCAATTGTCCACACACAACAACCAACCAAAATAAAATAAGGCTCATCCTTATTTTATTAACTCATGCCACAATTCTAAAATTCAAAACTCAATTTAATTAATTGAATTGGTGAGTTAGCATACTTAAAGAGAGGAGAGGAAAAGTCACCCAAATTAAAGGGATGTTTAAAATTTAAAAGTGTTACACAACATAAGTGGGGGGGTTACGAGGAGTTAGGGAGTTAAGGAAATTGAGAAGTTGGGGCTCGTGTGGGCCCCACTTTACCTTTATTCCACTCAAGAGAAACTAACAATCAGTGGGTCCCACCCTAACTCCTACACCTAGGTTCTAACACATGGAAAAGAGAAATAAAATTCTTAACGAAATTTTATTTCACTCACACTTAATCCACAAATTTAAACAACTCATAACGAGCAAATGCAACTCTAGAAAAGGCGTTCCTAAGCAATTACCGGCACTGCGGTTTCATCGGTGCCCTCATAATTAGATTCCGAGCACCGGTTCAAAAGTTAGAATTTCCCGCTCGTTCGTTCACTGAACGTACCCGAGCTAAACTTCGGATAGAAATTCCGGACACACCGGGCCTCGGAATCCAGTGCCGTCAGAAACTGCGTTCTTGTAAAATCCCAATGAAAATTAAGAAAAAAGTTCCCTTGAATTTTACGGGTCTTTACATTACTCCCACCTCAGGGCTTTACGTCCCTGTAAAGCTTTAACACTAACTAGGGATACAAAAGCGGTACTGAGCACGCATCTGAGCCTTCCGCTCCCATGTGCTTACCTGGAGATTCCCATACTGCCAAAGAAAGCGCACCCGAGGAATCGACCGTCCTTGTAGGATACACTCCTGTCGATCCTCGATCCCCACTGGAACCTCCGTGAATTTAACCCCATTGCCATAGTCCAGCTCCTCATGGTCGATGATATGCGAAGGGTCGAGCACGTATCTTCTCAGTTGAGATACTTGGAAAACGTCGTGCACCTGGTGCAACTGAGGTGGATGGGTCAAGCGGTAAACCACCTCGCCTACCCAGCTGAGGACCCAGAAAGGTCCGTTGAACCTCGGAGATAACTTGCCGTCTTGGCCACATCTCCGTAAACCTCGTCGAGGTGAGACCCGTATAAGGACGTGATCGTCATCCTCGAACTCTAGAGGTCTCCAATTCCTGTTAGAACTGAAACTCAAAACAACTGTTGCCACGAGGGTAAGGTTGACCGACTCAAGAGTGATCGGTCACACCCTCCTGTGCATGAGTTTATCCTGTGCTACCTGGGGTTTCCTTTTCACCAACCAAGGAAAAACCATCCCGACATCGTAGTTAAACCACAACCTTATTGCCTAATACCGTCAATTTGAGTATGAAAAGTTATTGCCCATTCCATACTCAAACTAACGTCGTAATGCCTCGACGCTGCCACCAAGAGATTCCAACCGAAACTCTCGCCTCGAGGGTCTGACCACACCGTTGGCGTAAGTGTGATTATCGAGTCTCCTCCCAAGGTATCTCCAGACGTGAGGGTCAAGTCCACGGCTTACCGGAAACTCTAGGACTGGAACAAGATTTGTGAAAGTAAGGAATGATCCATATCGATGTCCGTTACTACAGCAACTAGTAGTGGACACAGACTATCCCTTGAATCATTTTTAGAGCCATTGGGTCGCACTCCTTGACCGCATGCAGCCGCACTCTTCCTCTGCCCTCCAGCTCCCTGAGCCTGGCGGGGATAACTAAGGCGGGTGGTTATTGCATGTTAAGATGTACACCACCTCATGCTGATATCCTAGCTCTGCCTCCACGTCTGCTGCTCCGCAGACTCATCTCTCCTTAAAGATTCTTCTTCTTGAAACTCTTAACACGCTCGAGTCTCTAAGACTGGCGACGGTTTCTTGTTTCTTACTGCACTGTGCAGTCTTCATCCGCTCCTGGATGATCTGCACCTTCTTTGCCTACGATCTGAAAGAGCTGCTAAAATTTCTCCTTTTCCGAAAAGAGAAACTCGGTCTCATCCCATGGATGAACCACACCCATTGCCTAATACAGTCAATCCTGACATGAATGATGTATTCATGCCATGGATGACGTCTTAAGGCCTCGACGTAACTACCGAGAGATCCAACCGTCACTCTCGCCTCTAAGGGTCGAGTCACGCTGTCGGCATCAGTGTGAGGTCACTGGGTCTCCTCCAGTAGAAATCTCGAAAGTGAGATTCAAGTCAACAGTTTTAACCGGGACCTCTCAGTATCAACCAAACAAAAGGACAGGAAAGAAAACATCCCAAAGATAAGTGCCTTTTTATTATTGCATCTCATAGTACAATGACACGAATACAACATCAACATGGAACTAGAAGTACAAGGGACGTATCCACTAGTTCCTCTCCTGTCCACCTGCTCCCAGAGCTCTACTGCCTTGTCCATTGCTCGGCTGTTGCTCAAGCACCAGCCGCTGCTTCTGTCTCGGCGGCTCCTCCAACACCCGCGGATCAACTGTACGAGGAGTCGGACAGTCACGTGCCAGGTGACCCTTCCTGCCGCATTCATAACACTTCCTGCTTCTCGTACGGTTGGCTCTGGTCCTCTTGGACCTCTGCATCATCTGTCTACTGCCCACAGATGAATCGGCTACTGATCGAAAAAAACGCGGCAAAGGCAGCAGCTCCTGAACACGCTCGGGGTGTAGAGCTACTGGCACAAACTCCACCCTGAAGAAGGTCTCGAAGTCTTCCCATGCGAAGGTCATCCCGTCGCAAAACTGGAACACGTGGCTCCACCACCTGCCTGCTGCTGCCTGAAGAAGGCTGGCAGCAAAGATCACCATGAAGTCTGCTGACGTCCCTACTAGCCTGAAGACTCTCACCACAGCCTCCAGCCAATCCTCAGCCACCTGCGGGTCCGTCTCTCCCCGGAACCTGAGTGACCTCTATCGCTGGAACTCGTGCAGCGCGCTCAAGTGGCGTGCATCGCCTACTGCTGGGGCTGGTGGCATCGGTGGCCCAACGTATGGTAGTACCGCTGGTGCCTCCACTGGTGCCTCAACTGCAAGAGGGCCCTGTACCGAAGCCTCGTCGCTCGGCTGGCTGTCAGTACGCACATCCCTCTGGGCTCTAGCTGGTCGTCCGTGAAAAGACATCCTGAAAGAATCAACGTGACACAGTCAAACGATGATACCTGGTGAGCTGACCTGGTTTGATCTGACTTTTAAGAACTTCTGGAAACACACACGCTATCAGTGTTTTCGTGCACAATGTCGGAAATCAATTGTCAGGGTCCTGGTGTATGGATACGTCGGCCGCCCGCACCAACACTGGACTCCCTGAACTGAAAACCACACTCGGTACTCTTAACACTATTGCTTCACAGAAAGAAAACATCATAGTTATAAGTTCTGCGGTAGAACTGACTCCTCTGATACAAATTTGTCACGACCCGTCCTCGGGGCCCGTGCCATGACTACCCCAAGCCCGCCTTCCATAGCCCAGGGGCTGGCGACTAGCACCAAAGGCGTAAATCCCGATAACTGGGAAGACATTGCCTTTATAAAAGTAAACAAAACACCACAGAGTACAAGCGGAAGTGAAACACTAAGTATAAAGAGAAGTGCTGAAAGGTAAATGGGCCATAATACAAACCCAAATGAAAGTACAACTACAACTGAACAAAGTACAACAACTGGAAGAACAGAAGCGGCTCCTGGGTCGTCCTCCTCGGATCCTAACTGAAGGGTAGGTACAGATGGCGCAGCTCCTGGATCGTCCACCACAGATCCTACCTGAAGGGCAGGTACAGATAGCCTCCACAATGCTCTCGCCCGTCAACCTCCTCCGAGTGTCGTCTCGTCGTGAAGTCCACCTCCGGATACTGACTTGTCGTGTTTTCCAACTCCGCGTACCGTCCAGTCCTCGATCACTCGGCCTCCGTCAGCATTGACCGTCGTCTGCAACAAACACAACGAGGTGCGGGCATAGCCCGTGCAGGGGTGAGTATAACGATACTCAGTAGGGACCCCGAGACCCTCAATGTTTCACTAAAACCAACATGGATAACTACAAAGAATATCTCAACAGATAACCTCTACTTAGGTATATGCCCATGCATATACCTAAGTTATCAAGTAACTCATCTCAATCATGAGGAAACACAAAGATTATGAAATCAACGGATAACCACTACCCGGTTATATGCCCATACATATACCTAAGTTATCAAGTAACCCATTGTTGGATTGGTGTTGCCCGATCCGGTTGGGCCGAATGCTTGTGGCCCGCAACTTTCGCGGGTCGAGCTCCGCGGTGAGCTCGTTGGGGGTTGCAGGGGGCAACGCGCCCCTGCTCCGCGGAACTGTAGCAATACTGACCACTGTAGCGGAGCTGACCGACCGACACCGACAGACACTGTAGCGGTGCGGACTTCGGGGTCAACTTTACTGTAGCGCTTTTGACAAAGCCAGCCGCCGTTCACTGTAGCGACGCGGACCACTTTTTCGAATAGTGATCGTCTTCTTCATTTGTTTTATAGCCCATTTCGGGCTAGGGTTTGGTTAAAAAAAAAATCCTCTGTAATTTCTGTGCTCCCGAATCATAGTGAAAATCTGCCTCTCCCGTGGACGTAGGGATTTTTCCCGAACCACGTAAATCATCGTGTTCATTGTTGCTTTTCTTTCTTTCGTTTTCTCGTTTTCTGTCGTTCTGTCTCCCGGTGATTCCGCAACACCCATCTCAATCATGAGGAAACACAAAGGTCATAGACTCAGCTCAAACCAAGATTTTCATTATCGAAACCGTAACTGCTGAAGAGCCCCGTCTCTGGAGTGTACAGTGGTCCTGTCACGACTCCGAGGTACTGCTCACTAATCCAAGTCTCTGAGTTACTCCTCCTGTCGAGTACCGCGGGTCTGCTACCAAATACTGGGCGCTCTACCCGCTGTGGGTCTGCCGCCAAATACCGGGCGCTCCCCCTAATAGCCTACAGAGGTACTCCTCCGGTCGAGTACCGCGAGTCTGCTGCCAACTACCAGGCGCTCCGTCCACCGTGAGTCTGCCGCCAAATACCGGGCGCTCCGTCCACTGGGCTAGTCGACTCACTCCAAGTCGAGTCGGTCAAGCAGTCATCAGGTCTCAGTCGTCTACACGGTCCCCGTACTCCGTATGCTTTTCTCTGGGAGGGACCGCTCCACGAGCTACCGGTCAAAACTCCAAGTATCACAAAGTCCCACGAAGATGTATCTCAATGGACCGCCTCGTCATAAGGGTCTCAACGCAACAGACAGCGCGTCAATCAGACGCCCGGTCTGGGAGTTATTAGCATTTTCGTCCCAGGGGCCTGGTTGGGTTCGAGTGCGAACCAACCCGGCCGTATCTCATCTGTACCCTGAACTCTCATAGGGTATACTCAGAGGGACCTTTTCTCCACGTGATCACCAACGCTGCTGACGGTTCGTCAAACGGACGTCCAGTCTGAAGATAACAGCTTTTCCGTTCCAAGGGCCCGGTTGGATTTCGGGTACAATCCAACCCGGCCACTATCCAACAACAACCAATACTCGGGTGAAGTATGCCAAAAGTTCCATCTCATCAAGAGGAATTCAACGAGACAGACGACGCGTCAATCGGACGCCCGGTTTGTGAGTTATTGGCTTTTTCGTTCCAGGGGCCCGGTTGGTTTCGTGAGCGAACCAACCCGACCGCACTCCGACGACATCCAACCCTCGAGAGAAGTAAGCCAAAAGATCCGTCTCACTTAGAGGAATCCATGAAATTCGACGGTACGTCAATCGGACATCCGAAGCTCAAGATATAAGCGTTTCCGCTCCGAGGGCCCGATTGGTTTTGTATCCGAACCAACCCGGCCGAACCCAAAGCATTTCGAAACCTTGAGTGTAATATACCAAAACGACCGTCTCGATCCAAGGATCGCATCGCCGCTGACGGTGCATCGATCGGAGGTCTACAGCTCAAGTTCGGTGGCCCGGCTACCCGGCGCGCTGGCGAGCGGCGCCTGCTGGCTCGGCCGAACGGCCGAGCCGTTCGGTTATGCGGGGGGGCGCGCTGCCCCCCGCCGTTCGGAAACCGTGGCCCCAATTAAGGGGCCGCTCAGCTGGCCAGCCGGGGGTTTTGACCCCCGGCTCTTTCCCTGTCCGGCTGGCCCGCCCTGGCCGGCCGGTTCTTGCTCCACGGGACCGGCGTCGGCCGATCCCCTCCTTGCTCCGACGCCGGCGGCCCGTCTCCGGCCGCCGGTCACCCTGCTTCGCCACGACCAAGAACCGGCCGCGAGCTTGGTCGACCGGTGCGGCGCGACGACGTCGTGTTCTTCCACCGTGGCCCCGCTCCGGCAGCGGTGTCTTCGGGTTTCTCTGACGCGGCGCGACGACGTCGTGTCCTTGTTCGTTTCCACGGCGCGGTGCGACGGCGCAGTGCATTCCTTGTCGCACGATCATACGCGGTGCGACAACACCACGCCATACTCGTTTCAAACCACAAAGAAACAAACAGACGGATAAGGGAGGTGGGTCGGCCGTGTTTGTGCGGTCCGGCCCCCTCTCGTTAATCGATAGCATTTGGTCGTATTTTCACGAAGAACGACAAAGTGGTAAACACGAACAAAATAATTAAATAACCCCTACTTTGAGCGTAGCTAGAACGGGGGTTCGCCGCGGAAAACGACGTTGCGAGGTGAAGCTCCGTATGTTGACGGAGAACGTCTGAGGAGGAAGTGGCGTCTCCTTTTCTTTGACACGGGAAGAAGATCGAAAGAGGGTGCGTCGTCGATCTTCGGAAAAAGGGGTCACACCCCGGCTGCGGAGAGGAGAAGAGAAGGCATGTCAATCTCTTCTTACGGTGACAACGTTCTTCGTCGAAGTCTTGGTGTTCTTCGTGATGAAGATGAAAACACCCAAGAGCTCTCTCCTCAATTGTCCACACACAACAACCAACCAAAATAAAATAAGGCTCATCCTTATTTTATTAACTCATGCCACAATTCAAGTGGGGGTGTTAAGAGGAGTTAGGGAGTTAAGGAAATTGAAAAGGTGGGGCTCGTGTGGGCCCCACCTTACCTTTAATCCACTCAAGAGAAACTAACAATCAGTGGGTCCCACCCTAACTCCTACACCTAGGTTCTAACACATGGAAAAGAGAAATAAAATTCTTAACGAAATTTTATTTCACTCACACTTAATCCACAAATTTAAACAACTCATAACGAGTAACCGCAACTCTAGAAAATGCGTTCGTAAGCAATTACCGGCGCTGCAGTTTCATCGGTGCCCTCAGAATTTGATTCCGAGCACCGGTTCAAAAGTTAGAATTTCCCGCTCGTTCGTTCACTGAACATACCCGAGCTAAACTTCGGATAGAAATTCCGGACACACCGGGCCTCGGAATCCAGTGCCGTCAGAAACTGCCTTCTTGTAAAATCCCAAAGAAAATTAAGAAAAAATTTCCCTTGAATTTTACGGGTCTTTACATGTATGGGTTTCTCTAACTGGTCCAAAGACATCCATTTCCGTTGCATCAGTTCTGCTTGGATCTCCACTTCATTTATTGGAATTCAGTTTGGTTTCTTCAAAGCGTGTCGTGGCCTCAGGCAAGGGGACCCCCTCTCTCCTACTCTTTTCATACTATCCCAAAATTTCCCGAGCTTCTACAATAACCGAGGCATTTGCATGGGTAAAATTCTTCCTTATAGGACCAGGTATGGCTCAGGTGGGGATATCGCACCTGATGTTCACAGATGATATTATTATTTTCATTAATTGCAGAAGGAGATCCGTGCAGGGGCTTAGTGGACATCAAGGAGATTACTGCAGGTGGAGTGGTCTAGTGGTGAACAGGGAGAAAAATCTATACTTTACTTCCAGAAGAATGTCAGAAAGAAGGGTCAGGGACCTCGGTGCCCATCTGAGTATGAGTAGAGGATACCTTCCCATGGAATATCTTGGGCCCCCGTTAGCCCGTCTCTCCTTAGGATTTAGCACTTTGACAGGCTCATTACAAAACTGATGGGGTGTATCATTAATTGGAAAAATAGATTCTTATCTTTTGGAGGTCGTATTACTTTGGTTAATAGTGTTCTTGTGTCTATTACCATTCACATAATTTCCACCATGAAGGTCTCTAAGAGTGTGATTGCTAATTTGGAAAAAATTATGCTGTCTTTCATATTGGATGCGCATATGGAAGGAAGGCATCACTGGGCTTCTGGGAAATGCATGAATAAGCCTCTCTTTGAAGGGGGAATAGGCTATACTTGCGTCGGAGGCCATGGAAGTAAGAATATTGTGGGGGCAGGAAAATGCAAGATACATATGGCCCGAGTTTGAGGGAATATCGGGCATGCCCTTATAAGACATGGAAGTTGATCCACCCTTATTCAGAGGCCCTTGAACAACATTCTTGCTGGCTGGTGGGTCGGGGATCTTTTAACTTTTGGCATCATGTTTGGTGGCTGGGCATGCTGTGGTTTTCGGGCTGTCCCACCCCAAACCTTTCCCTGCGAGAGGCTAGTGGTCATCCCAGTGTTTCTCTAGGCTATCTTTACTGAGATCTAGCATGCGTCTTTTAGAGAAATTATTTTTAATAATGATCCTGATCGTCTCATCTTCACGGGGTCCAGGTCTAGTGAGCTCTCTATCAAGTACTTTTCTCGCGTGACGTGAGTCGAGTCAAATGATGACCCATGGGTGAGGTTCTTTGGTGTAAGGAGATCCCATCCATGTATAATTTTTTATTATGGCTTGTTCATAAAAAATACCTACCAACTGATGATAACCTTCAGCGCATGGGAGTGAACCTGGCCTCTTAATGCTGGTGCTGCATGAATTTGGGGAAGGAATCGTTTGATCACATTTTTTACAGCGAGTGGGCTAAAGGCATATGGCCTGACATTGGGTCCTTATGTGGCTGGGCTGACAGCGGTGGGGAACCTGCAGAGTTCTGCTCTTCATGGTTCCGCAGTACTGGTGTGCAGGGGACCGAGCGAAAAGCCAGAGCTATCATTCTCATCGTGGGCTACTGGACCCTTTGGCAGGCCCGGAACGATGCTCACCATAAAGGTTTTAAAGGCTCTCATGTTAGAATTTCTTTCCGGATGATAAATACCATTCAGGATCTTATCAGGTTGTTCATGGATTGCTTCAAGGCCCCGTATATTCAACGGTTCTGCTCGAACCTGATCGCTGGCATCCAGAACAACAGTACGGGTCAGAGCCGATGGGTCTGCTGGCGTCCCCCAGTCTAGGGTCTTAAGTTGAATACAGATGGGTCTTTCATTGGGGGGGGGGGGTGAGTTTCACGGGGGAGGTGTTATTTGGGACCAGATGGGGTCGGTGATGGCTGCTTTCACGGCTTCCTATGGCAGTGGAGACGCATTAAAGGCGGAGGCTAAAGCTTTGTCTACACGTTTGGAGATGTGCGCTCAAAGGCAGATTTTGTTGACGGTGGTGGAAACATATTCCATGATCCTTTTTAAAGCATTGGGGGTGAAGGAAGTGTTCCCTAGAGCACTGATTATATCATCAGGAAATGTCATCAACTCATTGGTTCTCATATGGAGCTCACTCACACTTGGCGGGAGGGAAATATGGTGGCGGATTTCCAGGCATCTATGGCATCTCCTCATCAAAGTATGTCTTTTCTTATTCTTGGTTCTTTTCCTAGCAAGGGGTTGAAGTTTGTTTTGAATTATGCTCTGGGCCTGCATTAAATTAGACCTCCGTAATGTTTTTTCTTGTCCTAAGGCTTTTTTTCCGTTCCAAAATCAATAAAAATGTAAATTGTGAGTCAATCATTAATCACCCAAACCACTAGTGTTATAGAATTGGATGGATGGTATAATCAAAAAATATAGGTGGTGGAGGGTAGATATATTATGAAAAGAAATATTTATACTAAATTGTATTAATTTATTAATACGGTGAAAATTATATTGGACTATGTATACATATTTTATTTTATTTAAAAAAATTTTGTTTTATAATGATTGAATCCAATATCGATTACATCACACCAATAGAATAATACAGTAAATTGATTCATAAAAGTATTATTATTATGATTATTACATTGGTTGAATTATTTGTGATATTATGATGTGTTCGATCTCCTTACTTAGAGCCCATATTAATTACATATATTGGGGATTCAAATTTCATCTCTAAATTCAAATTATGGTCATATATTGATCCATTACTAATTGTGAAATCTGTATGATAATTAATTCCTTTTATATTAGTTATACAACCAAATAATTAAAGGTATTTTATATAATAGTTTTGGATAAATTCAATATGGAGGATATGAATATTAATAATAAACACATAGATGTTTTTAAAGAAGAGTAACCTTGTCTTCCTCAACATTGGGAGGCTATGTTTTCATAGAATTTATATTTAGTTATAGAATTATATTAAAGTAACCTTAATGAATGTACCAACTTTAATTTGACCAATTATTGAAGAACCTGAGAATATTTATTAGGATTTCTATGACCAAATACATCGGCATGAGGATTATTAGTCCTATTTTTTAAATATAAAGGAAGATAAATACATCTTTTAATTTATTATTTATATTTTAATAATATCATGATCATGAATAAGTACCACCTTACTAATATATATTAATTTTTCCATCTACTATAATAGAATAAATACCTCTCAAATATAGCCCTTGGTTTATATATCATCTATTAAGCATGAGATGGGAGGATTTACCCTTTATAATATTTCTCAAATGATACAAAAACTATGAATTCATTTTAATTCTTTTTGAACACATGAATATCCATAATATCTTCATTGAATTTATTAATATAGTCTTCCCAGTTTACCTTGATCAATTTAAGTTACTTTATACATATAAAAACCAATATATCCCATGGGCAAGGAAGAACATGATTACCATTTGAGGGTTCTACCAGAATCCTTGATAATGATGAAAATGTATTCCATCTTTTTCAGTTGTGATTTATAGCTATAGAAATTATAATTCATTTGTCATGTAATTATAAGAGACTCTATATCTTTTTATCCTTCAACAATATAGGATAACAAAAATTTTCTTATACTAAAACACCATTATACTTTTCCAAAGATTTCGTGAATAGATGGATTCTACCAATGCAATTTGGAAAATTTCACAGATCAATTTAATCCAATGACTAAGGAAACATGAAAGGAAAAAAAGTCACTTTAGATAGATGAACATAAGTAAAATTTGAATGATATAATGAGATGTTTTATCGCATTAACTTCAATGGCACTAACCTAAAATTAAAAATATTGTGTAATATTTAATGCTTCTTTAACGAATGTATTAGGATGAATCCTGATTAAAAATTAATTAGTGGTAGAAGATGCATCAGATAAATGAATGGTTCTTGGTAAATATTTACAAAACCATGATTTGGTTCTAGATTTGGTAGTATTTACATTAAAACATTAGATTTATTTTCTCTATAGAAAAAAGTATGGTATCAATACTAATCATAATATATTAAAGTATATATTTAAATCGATGGAGATGAAGAACCACTAAGAGATGTTGTTCGAGATGATCAATGATTATCGTAGCTCCATAAATTTTAACCAATGAATGAAAATTAATTAGGATAGTTCTTGGGGAATGAAGGATCAAGACACGGTAACTATGATCACAGTGAAAATATTCCCAATACTCATTAATTTAAAATGAATAGACTAGGAATCAGAAGGCATGGGGAGATATGCTATATTATATAAATTAATTCTCAACCACATATCCATTTGGTGATCTAAATGGTGCACAAAGAGAATATAAGGAAATTTATAAATGGATGTTATATTTAATTTTTTGATTAAATTATACGATTTCAGAAATTAAAATGTTTCTCTTACATAGTAAAATTGAAGAAGGTGTTTTTGGATGATAAACACATTTTACTATTCCGTCCACATTGATGTGTGGTGATTTCGAGGAAATTTTTTAGATTTACTGTATAAATCAGTACATTGAAAATTATATATGTTAGTTTATGGAAATACATCTTGTTAAGAAAGAATGATAAAATTCTAAGGGGGTGATCCCACCATTACCAACACCTGTATGAAAATGGGAGAACATTCAAATGGATTAAATTTTAGGTATTCCTATGATTTATAAATTCTATAATTACATTTTTTGTGTAGTTTATATCGTTACAATGTCAACTTATTTCATTACAATTTGGGAAAATTTCTCAGAAAACAAATATTCCCATATATATATATAAGATTTGGTATGTATATTTGGAGTTCCAATCTCAAATTAATTTGACTGAGATATGAGGTCCTTCTCTTGGTTTTTGAGAATTCTTCTATAAGTATTGGAGATTGTGATGTGATGTGATACAATATATCATCCTAAAAAATATGGTCAATCTAAAATATCTTTCAAACCATAGAAGTTATGATTATATATTTCTTGATGAAATTCCAAGGATGTTTCAATCAACATCTTTTATAGGTAGAGTTCTCACTTAAAAATTTATTCCAATCAATAATCTAAATCGAACCAAAATTTTCTTTTTATGGGATGTGGTGTAGATATACCACATGTTCAGATGATAATAGAGATAATAATCTAAAATAAAAATACTAAAAGATGTTATAAAATATTCAAACCATTCAATTAAGAATCAAAATTTGAAAATGTTAAAAAAATATTTATAATAATAATCATTGGTGATATTTTCAATTTGTGGTTGGAGACAATGTAATACATTGAATATCACAGACACAGGATTATGATATTCTTGAATAGTGGTATGTTATACTATAGATATATTTATCCCTTAAAACCCCTCAATAATTTGTGGATGGAAGATTCTGGTCTCACAACTCCACTTTAGTTCTATTATGTGATGAAGTGTTCATTTATCATTTTTGAGGAAGTACATAACATACTGTTCATATGTATTGAACTAAGAGGTAATAAAAATTGAACAAGACATTTCATAATAGAAATATCTTGTAGAAATACATTTTTATAGAAGTAATATATAAGGAAACAAGACAACTCAAATTTTTAATGTTCATTAAAGAAATAATAATTTTAGGAAGTGAGATTGAAACCCAAAGTTTAAGTGAATAAAAATTAACCCCATTTAATTTCATCAATGTAATGAAATATTTTTGGGATTAATTATTTTATGGGGAAATTGAAAAGACCCATATTTTCAATGTAATTTTTTTAAATTATATGGAGTTATAACGAGTCTGGAAAAATTGATGGCATGTGATTTCGAGGCCCGGTGTGCCCAGAATGAATTTCTGAATATATTTTTTGGTACGTTCAACAAACACATGGGTGGAATTTTCTATCTTTTGAACGGGTGCACAGATAAAAAATCAGATGGAACTGTTGAATCAGCGGTGCCGAGATTCAGTTACGAGAGGCTTCACTTCGATCGAAGTAAGTCTTGAGAAAAGGGAGATTTTGGACTTTTTAAAAAAATAAATAAAATAACAAAGTTATTTTTTTTATTTCGTTATTTTCCTCCAACATACAAGTGGTAGTGGTAGGACCAACGAACTATCAAACCAATAAAGGGATTGACTCCTCAAATCCTTTGTTACAGTACTGTTGGAATTAAGAAGGTTCATATTAGATGAACTACCCTTTATTCCACATGCGTTACTCACCCTCCACTATCCAATTTATATGAATCATGGGGAGTGGTATTGGAATTTCTTCACCATGAGACAAAGTTTTAATAAAGTGCCACGACGCCAATAACATGGAGGACATATTCGGTTCTAGGGGGCGGTGATGAACGACACTGAATCACGAACTGAAGGATGATGTTTGATCGGCAACGTTGGCGGCTTGTTGTGGGGACGACGAACTCCAACTCTTCTTTAAAGGCTGACTTTCTCCAATGATATTGGGATATGGATTTTTTTTGTTATAATTCCATGTGAATTTTGAATTCTATTCCTCCAACTTATTTTATAGATAACACGGAGGGTGCATTCCTAACGAACATGGCCCGGACCCTCAGCTACCTTTCTTACGCTTGCGTTCTCTGTGGATGACCGTTGGCACGACACCATCCGGTCATGATGTACATGATGAATAGTTGTGCACTGAAGGAGGAGGCTGTGGAACTATGACATGGTAGTTAGTGGAGTGGCTAGCACCGGCCGACTGCAAAGGTGGTGTGGTACGCCGTCGCGCGCCCTTATTGGGGAAGGCCATAGCTGAAGCTGCAGTGGTTGAAGATGGTAGCCGGATCTAGCCGACCGAGGAGGGTGGAGGCGTAGTGGTGCACTGTCACGCGCAGTAGGAGGAGTCCATGGCTAGAATCCATGACGGTGGAGGGACCCGCCCTCCTATGGGTCCCATGGTGATCGGGCGGTGCCCCGTGATGACGCCACTTCATCAGCCGAACGCCCTCTCTACCGTTCGAGAAAATCGGGGGGCATCCCCCTCATGTTGGCTAGGCCAGACCCCACTCAAGCGGGCCATGCGAGCTTAGCGGGCCGCGCCTTTACGGGCCGGGCCATGCTCTCTTGTGGTCCGAGCCAGACCGCATCCCAATGGGATGAGCCCTCTGTAGTCCGACCCTTCTGGGTTAGAACTGGACAGGGTGGGGTTGGGTCCGTCCAAGGTGGACCATTGACGTGATGTGAAATAGTTACTACAGATCATGAGATGTACCTACCCTTCAGGTAGGATCATCGGTGGAAAATCCAAGAGCTGTTTTTATTTTTTCAGTTGTACTTATACATTCTATTGGAATTTTATTCTAGCCCCTTTACATTCAACACACATTTCACTACAATAGTATACTTCGTGGTTGCTTCATGTTGTGTTCATAGACTGTGTAATTGAACATGATTTAAGGAAATACCTTCCTATTTTAGGGACACTTTATTTTAGTGCTAGTTACTTGCCTCTGGCCTATGGAAGACTGGCTTGGGATAGTCACGGCATGGTCCCTGGGAGATGAGTAGTGATAGATATATTATTAATCCCATTGATTTTTGAATGTAGTGTTCATTAAGTAAATACCATGTTTGAAAACTTGTGATAAAAATAGGATCAAACTAAAATGAATAATGCTTTATTTTATTAATGAAAAATTATATAATTCACAATGAAATACCTTATGATAAATACAATGAAATATAACAAGTATAATAAAAAAATTATTGAAACCAAAAGTAAATAAGAATAATATAAGGATAAAATACCCATCAGCATTATATAAAATAGAAATAACACCTCCAATGATATCTGTAGTACAAATAAAATACAGTTAATATATTATAAACATACTGAAATATAAATTTCATGATATTATGATTTATTTTAGATATGTTTATGAGAGGTTTTATAGAAATATATTATTTCTGTAGGAAATAGTTCAATTGCACATATGGAAATTAAACTGATGGATGTTGGACAAATGAATTTTGGAAATATTACCTCTAAATATATTGTCATTGTAAATTATAGATTCCAATGGACTCATTATAGTTATGTAATTATGTTTAAAATTTTAAAAAATATAATTCCAAGATAATAAATTGTACTAGAATGAAATAAATAGAAAAATATTAAATGATATGTTTTTTTTAAAAGATATGAGTTTTTATTCTATAAATATTATTGTTATAACAATAATAACAATATTTTATATTTTATTTTTATTTTTAATGAAATACATGATGCTTCTATAAAATTCAAATAAAACATCCAGTACATGATTATTATTAAAATTAATTGTTTAAATGGAATATAATTATTTTTAATATGATTTCGTTAAAATAATTTAACGATGAATGTGATTATTTTAAAAGAATTTTTTTCTAGGATTTGTGTATTTTTTATCTAAATTAATTTATTCAACAACTTGGAAATGTTAAATATAATAATATGTGACATTGAAATGTATAATTTACATATTAATTCTTATTTAATTTCCTTTTCAAATAAAAATGAGTTAAAACAACTTATTGTCCAAGAAGTCATTTTTATATTAACTTAAATATATATATATATTTAATGTATTCATTGAAATGTATAATACATAATATTTAATAATTTAATTAGTGAATTTTATTTCATAATTAGAAGTTATCATGATAAAATTAGTCAAGATGGTTAATTTTATTATTTTTTTATAATTATGAAATTGTGTTAAAAATTAATATACCAAAATAATGGTAAAATAAGGAAAATGGTTAAATTAATTGTCAAATTATATAAATACCATAAAAATTATCTACAAAGAAAATTATAGGGTATTTATCTATATATTCATATAATTTTTCCATTATGAAATTATATGAAACGCACCACCCATGGGAAATTGCATTCCTTATTCGTTAAGGAATGATTTTTTGTGAAAATTCCCCAAAAACCAACATATAATTGGACCCATCATATATATTTATAAAAGAACATATTTTCCTCATTTCCCTATTAAATAATTTCTCAAATTATATTATTAATAGTCCTATTAAATATTTTAGAACCTTGGGTCAGAATGAAGAATTATAAATCCCATATATCTAACTCTCTCTTTCTGAGAAGATTATGGACTTCAATGATAGTGTTACTTTCCTCATAATAATAATTATTTATTTTAATATCCAAAAAATCAAAAATATGATTTATCACTATAAAAAAATTAGTTTGAATCAATAATTTTCTATTAAATTTATATTTTAACTACACTATAAATGTTTCCATTATAATATATCATTATAAAATATAATTATTTTGGTAAGTTTTGAAACTAAAAAAAATGATATTTGAATGATTACCACAGGAATAAATAATAATAAATATACTATAAATGTATTATAATAATTATACATTTAATATTTTTTCCATTTATATGAATAATAAAGTGAAATTGTTTATATAAGGATTTATATTGCATTCAACCAAGAAGAATTATCATAAAACAGTTTCTCTTCAAATATAAATTTTAAATTAAAATTACCATTCTAGAAATAATTATTTATGAAAAATTTATATAATTTTTCAATAAAAACATATTTATTTTTCCCATCAATTTATTTTTTAGGATTACATGAATTATCACTATTTCAACACCCTATTGTTTAACCTTAAACCTAAATTAGAGTTTTATGTTGAGCTGACATTATCACATTGTTTTGTTCCAGAATATTTCACCTAAATCAACATTTTCTAATATATAATTATCCCTTATTATATATTACCTTATTCCCATACTCTACTAACATTGAAATTAATTTACAAAAGATTGGCATCAATATTTTATTATTTTTTTCTTCAAAGTCTCTTTCTCTCACCATTTTCTTATGTTTTCTTTATCTAGGTTAAACTCTATATTTTCATGGATTTTTAAATCAATTTATATTATATTTCATATCATTTTTTTAAAAATATTTATAAATTATTTTTCATTAAAATAAATTATATCAAATAATAAATGGAATTTATTTATATTTTTAATGAATTATTCTAATATCTTTTATAACTACGTAAAAATCCATTAGTGTCTTCCATACATTCTTAAGGGTCTTATTTGATTATATTATCCACCTTTTTTATCTTTATGTGTCACTAAAAGGTTTTTTAGATGTTTTCATTAAATGTATTTCATTAATAGTGGTAAATTACTTTTTATCCGAAATATAAATTATTTCAGGATAATCTGTCACACATAAGTACAATATATCATTAATTGGTGTGTAGCCCATGGATTATATTATGTCATATTGGATTTGGTAAGGATCTATATTTCATGTGATAACATATAACATGCTAGGGTGTGAACCACACCCAAAAAGGGATATTGATCACAATGTTTATGAGACAAGTGAGTGATCCTAATCTACTATAGGTTTCTATCCACTATGTGACAATAGTGTTATATGTTATTGTTGTCCAAATAAATGGATTTATATCATTTTATGGGTTAAAAATTCTTAAATGATGACCCATATCACTTGTTATGACAAAATTATTTTATTATTATTCATGATTTGTGATCTATTTTTTCAGGGGCATGATTTACTTTTGTTATGTTCATAAAATTGATTATCTTTTCATACCCACATTTTTATATTATAATCACTTAATATCGATAAATGATATCTATTATAATCACCTATTATAGATTGTTTGTGGCAATTAATTAGTAGGTTTATATTACAATTTTTTTTATAATAGTAATATGTATGATATGTATAGAGTGGTATCATGTGGAATGAACATTTATAGGAGATGCTAGTGATTTTTTTTAAATGAGATTATTCTGTATCGAATACCATAGTACACAAATTCTATAAATTTTTTGTTGTAATTTATTATAATATGTAATTAATATTAAAGATATATTATGTTCATAGGATATTTGTTGGAGTATCTCAATTATTTTTTACTCTGATTTAGATTCCTTAATATTCTACCAAATCCATATTTTGAAACCTTTTCTATTTGTAACAATTCACACAACACATTTCTATTTTTACTAACTGTAATTAAAATCCAATAATAATAATATATATGAAATTGATTTCCTTGAATAATGTAGGTTAAAAAAATTCATGCAACGTTATATAATTATATAAAAACAATAATATCTCGATGATTTATCATGTATTCATTGATAATAAACACCCACGTTTATTTAATTTGGAATAAGGCTCTAGGACAATGTGAATATAGACCGAATGTCACTCTTTTTATGTATAAATTACTTAATAGAGATATTAAATCCCATAAAACTCTAACACTAAATATGTATAAATTATAAATAACACCCTAATTAAATCTCATTACTCAATACAAGAAACAGTCAAGGTGATAGAAAAGAAAACCCATAATCATACCTAGAACCAAAGTCATTAGATGAATGTTTGTTAATAATTTTTTGGGTACTAACAACTTCAAAATAAGAAATATATTCTAATTATAAATATAATAATTATATGTACTTGTATAGAAGGTAATAAATTTTAAATAAATGAAAAATTATGATATTTAAAAATGATATTTTTCTTTATGAAAAAATGAAAAATAGTGAAAAAATAACCAATTTAAAATTTATCTATCCTTGTAGGAATTCCATAATTATGAATATAAATACATTACATTTATTTTGAATATGGACAATTTTATATAAATAATTATAAAAATTTTACCAATAACTTATAAAGATAGATGAAATATAATATTTTTATATTTGAATGTCTATTTTATAAACTCATTACATATTAATAATATATCTAATTGATAATTATTTAATAATTGACCAAAAAAAAAATAAAACCCCATTTTATGTGGTTAAAATAATATTCATAAATAATTAATTTAAATTATATTGTTAAAATTAATAATTATGAATAATTCATTATAATACATATAAACTCTTAATATTTATAAATTTTTTCAATTTATATACACATTATGAATAACACATTTAATCTTGATATAATCACTTCTAATATAAAGTATTATTTAATCCATCAAATTTAATTATATATCATATTCTTAATAAATCTATAAATGTTTCATCCCATTCAAAAATTATTTTCACACGTCAAGTCCATTACTATTTAATCCCTTTCTTATTGATTATCCTTTATTTTCCATGACTACCCTTCTGTATGATATTATTGTGTTATGGCATTAACACTTACATATTGAGATCTATAGTGGTGGGGGCCCGTAAAGGGCTCCCATTCTAGGGTTCTCTTCTCGCCGCCGCTTGCCCTTCGCTGCGGACAGTGCGACGTTCTGCCCCGAGCTCGGTGGGTTGGTTTAGGGTTTCTGCTGCTGTGGCATCGTGCGTTTCGTGAACTTCCCTTGCCGAGGTGATTCTCTTTGGGCTTCGGTGGTTGCTGGCTCAGAATCGTGGGTGTAAGTCCGGTCCCCGTCGACGGCATACTCTTCGGAGCGCTCCTGTTTTTGTTCTCGGCAGCTCGCTGGTGGCCTGCGGTGAGTTCCTTAGCTTCAGAAGGTGGTGCTCATGCATCGGCGGTTCGTGGGGTCCCGACTCTTCTCAGGCGAGTGCGGTGGGGTTTCGTGGTGTCTGAAGTGGTCGATTCGGTCGGTGGCGGCGGGATCCTCAGAAATAGGGCACTGCTTGCGCGACATGGTGGGTTGCTGAAGTTGACATCGAAGGGGTTTTGAGGGGGCTCTTCCGACATGGTGTTGTTGGGCTGGTGAAAGGTCAGAAGGTCAGATGGTTTGATCCTCCTGTGGATGCGGTGATGTTGGTGTAAATCACTGTTGTTTTTCTGTTTTCTGATTGTTTTTGGTTTGTGATGTGCTCTGTCGCGTCTGAATTTATGGTTTTGTGATGTCTGTGGTGTGGGGGATTGTTGTTTGGATTTTGATTTTCGATGGCGACGACGGGATTCTGCCGTCGTTGAGGATGAAAGTGACGACGGACGCTGGGGAAGCGCGCCGGCGATCCGGGGTTGTGGTTCACTCTGGGTTCTTGGAGTTCAGTCATGGTGCCTCCGCCGTCGACTGGTGCATAGCGGCGCGTGGTGTTCCTGATTTCTCGCTGGCGTATTAATGGCTATCACATGGATATGCGGCTCGAGGTGATTGCGCAGCTCGAGGTAGAAAATTGGTTTCGTGGGCTTTTTGATTTTTGAATCTTTGTGGGTTTAGCGTTTGGATGGCATGCGGTTTGTCTGTGAGGTTTCCGGTTTTCCTAAACCGGCTATTTTGAAAATCAAAAAAAGGGATTTGCAGTATAGTGGTGAAGATATTATATATCAGTTGAGTGACCCTTACTTATAAGCAAATCATATTTGGAGATATCATCAATATATGAATTATTATTTGAAAAAACAAACTTCACACACCCTTGGTTTCTATCATATCCAATGATATTAACAATATATTACCATAATACATAGATAAAAAACCTATGTTCTCAATGTATCTGTATGAAACTAGATCTTCGTTTTAGGTATGTATCATTATTTTGTGTTGTTTTTGAGGAAAATGGATGAAATATGAAATTTTCTAAGTACAAAGCGTGTACTTTTGAGTACATTCCGTGTACCTGATTTCCATATGTAGTCATGTACTAGAGGTCTAATGGTAGAGTATATGGCTTTGTGGGTGACCTAGTAGACTGCCGATAGTGGGGACTAGTTGAGCCTAGTACATGGCATGTACATTAAATGAACATTTTGTTTAATTGTCTTTTTATTTTATATGTCAAAGAGGGGGCACATCTTATCTCTATAAAACACTTCTTCTTCCCGTGTTTCGTACAAAAGAGAAATGTACAGCCAAAGAACTTTGATATCCACATGTTCCACTTCCCGAGCTCTGATCGAGATGATGCAATGTGTGATAGATTCCAACCGTTGATTTCTCTCTTCCCCTAGAGCCTTTCTTCCCGGTTTCTCCTATTTTATTAGATATCAGTGGTTTATAGTTTTCTTCATTTTTTTAAATCAATGTCGTTATAGTCCGATTCAAGGGCCAACGTTCATTACAGTTCATCATACAACATTAAGGTTGGTGGTTTGTGTCTTTATTTGATTGTCTTTGGATTAAATATTCTAAAAGTGCCGAATACCCATGTTTAGGGTATTTAGGGTTTTGGAATTTTACCCTATTATTATCTTTCTATGGTTACTTTTTTGAGAAATAGGTATTGGTTATGGGTATGGTTCAACACCTTGATTATGGCACTGTCTCTCAAGTTTGATTGATTATGACCGTTTGGTATAGAATTCCTGTTAGGATAGATTTTTTTCCATTCATCATGTTTTTAGGATGGAGTTACTATTTATTTGATATGCATGTGGTTTAAATTTTGAATCTATAACCATGGGGAATTGAATGTGAGAGCATCCCTGAGGTATGGTAATTTATGTATGAATTTTTATTACGTTGACCCAGAGAAATTGATTGTGAGATCTGTCAGGTGTTCATTGGCCAAAGGGTTTTGACTATGAGAGCTACCTATATGGTCATTATTAAATGAAATCATGACCATTGGTAAATGATTATGAGAGCTACAACGGGGCATTATATCTTATTATTTCATTGCACACCACGGGGGTATTGACCGTGAGAGAGGCTCATGTGGTCCTTTTTAAATGATTAGTGCCATGTGGGACCAAAAGGGTAAGACTCCAATATTTCCCAGAGGCTCATTATTTATTGTTTTGATGATAGTTTAAACTAGATGGGTTGGACTGTGAGAATATTCTTGGAGGGTTGATTGTGAATAAATGAATGATTTTGACCAGTCTATTAAGACAAATCACAAGATCAGACTCCGTCGTACTTGGTTTTTTATATGGTCTTTTGAGATGTCTATTGTTACTATTATATACGGGGATATAAAGATTATTCTAGATCCCAATGTTACATTATTCATCTGGTTAAATAATTTATAAATGAAAATGAATGTAATTTAAAACTATAGGATTGTTCACTTTTGAGTACTTCCTTGTTTATTGCATAATTTTAGCATATTGCCTGCTATATATATATTCACTAACTGATAGGTATATATATTTTGGTGGTTGCATACTAGAATTCATCTCACACCATGTTTGGGTTCTACTTTTGGAACCAAACAGATTATATGGTTACTAGTAAAGATAAGGTTACATGCCCTTATTCATCTAGTACTTGATTGTTGTTGGAGTTGGAGAGAAAGGGGCCAAGCTGAAGATTATGATTCTATTGGACATTAAATATTTTGTAAATTGGTATCAATATTTTATTTCTTGAATTATTTATTATTTTATTTCTTTCTTAAATACTTTTTACATGAATCATTTATTTATATATATTCATTAGTAGTTTTTACTATTAGTCTTCCAAAGTTTTCTTTTGTTATGTCATATTACTACTTCTGATATTGTTTATTATTTGTTATCCTAGTTTGTATACTCTTCCTATGAGGTCATAGTTTCCCAACTATCATACCAAGACCCTTGCTACTAGTCGGCAGCCTATGGTATTTGGGAAAATACGCTTGAGGTTATGTGACCAACTAGGTTCACATCACCTTTAGGAGGCACTCTGAACCAGGACATTACAAAGTGCTATCAAAGTGGATTATTTTCTACTTTTTCATACTTTCTAGAGCCTATAGTCATGTATAATAATTATTGGATAGTTGGTAATATGTTGTGCCTGGGTGTAGCCAACCCATGAACATGGAAAATCCATGTAACCTTGAATATTGCAATTTTTCTAGTTTTTCAATTATTACAGCTGATTTGATTTCACTGTTGGGTGATTAACGTGTTTTGTGTTGTTATCATTGATAATATTGGGTTCTATTTAAATTTCCACCTAATGAGTTGAGGGTATTCTGTCTCATTCATTATATATGCACTTTCTAGAGATCACATTTCGTGCATTCTTATTTTTCAATTTAGGGTGCATTACTAATTGCATGTTGTTATGATAGATGTTGTGACAAATATGCATGTGGTTGATATTATTATCTTGAAATAATACCTTATATTTTTATAGGGTGTTAAAATATGTAAATTTTCATTTGGATGGATGCCAATCATTGATCCTTGATGTGTTATGGGCCATTTTGGATCTGAATTTGGTGGATCGTGTAACATCCCTGGTAAAAAAAGAATATGACATTTCCATATTTATTAATATTTTTGAATAAAATGTTAATAATAAATTTAAAGGGAATTATATGTTTGATGGCGTACCCAATACACAACAACGAGTTTCTTTGAAATCTTACGTTGCAAACTAATAATATAATAATATTATTTTAAAATGGTAGTTATCGCCAAGCCGTTGTAACGGAGGGAAGAACTAACTAAAAAATGATTATATATTTTTGTTAAATGTTTTAAAAATTACCCAATAAATTATAATGGCTTAAAATGAGAATTAATCTAATTTTATCATAAATATTCTAATATTCTTTAAAAGGTCGATTAACCGCCTTTTGATGGCGAACCCTTTTAAAAAAAAAACAACTTTTTGTTATTTTTATATGTAATATTTGACAAAATAATATTCTTATTTAGAATCAAGACATAAAAATTTACTTTGTGTAAAATTTTGGTATTTTTCTGATAAAGTTCATTTTTTATGGAATAGTGGAAAATATTGCATTTTAATTCAAAACCACTTTTTGATCTAATTTATTTTTATGGTTATGTTATCTTATTAATTGGTTTTAAAAATAAATTATAATATCTTTTTACCATTTAATCCAATGGTGGTCATTAGAAATAATTTCACTTTGAAAATGGACATAAACAAGTGTAAATCTTTTGATAGATATTGTTTCTTAAAAACATGCTATTTGTTTTGACAGCGGGAATTAACTATATAATTTATTAATGAAACTTCTATATTTTGAATTTGGTAAAATGGAAATCCTTTTTGAATTTGTAATATCAAATATATCTTAGGGTGAATCTTTGGTATTTTTCTGATAATGTTCATTTTTTTAATGAATAGTGAAAAATACAACATTTTAATTCAAAACTGCCTTTTCATCAAATTTATTTATATTGTTAGATTGTCATTTTAATTGGTTTTAAGGTGTAATTTATTTATTTTTTTATCATTTAATACAAATTTGGTGAATGGATATAATTTCTCTTTTAAATTGAATGCAAAAACAAATCCATATTTTGATAGATTTTACTTCTTAAAAATAAGTCTTTGGTTTTGACAACGGGAAGTATTTTTAAATTAATTACTGCAATTTCTTTGCTTGAAATTTGATAAAATGGATTCCATATTTGTAATCATAAGGTTCAAATTATTTAATTAATAATATTTTGTTGTTGGACATTACGAATAGTAATGATGGTAATTATCTTTAATTATCATGATTAATTAGTAATCGGGTAGTTAAGGGTAATAAAATAATATCATAATAATATATAATGACCCCAAAATGTGTTCAAATCCTCTTTTTTGCGTCATGGATGACCATGGGAATCTTTTTACTAAACTTGAGGGCCCATGGAGTCACATGGGTGTGATAGTGACATTTATGACATTATTTTTATAAAAGAAGAGAAATATAACAAATGGTTTGTATATCCTAAGTAAAAAAATTAATATTTTTTACATAAATGATATCTTAGACTATAAATAATAATTTTAAGGATAAAAATATTTCCTACATCATGGTATTTTTTTTATAATTTATAGACATTAAATAAATAAATTTATTTGTGACACCATTATGATGCAGTGATTACCTCATTAATGAACGATTTAAATAAAATGAAATGATAATGTAAAATCTAAGACATAAACTTTTCAAAAAGATATTGGTTTGTTGGATCTAGAACCCTTATCACCGTATCCTAAAAATATATCTTTGTGGGACCTTTAATATACGAAAATCACTTTATAATAATGTAACATTTCAAGACTTTCCAAAAGTGACCCTCCTTCCTCTTATAAAAGGCCCTCACCTATACCCCCTTACCCCAACATCTCTATCCCTTGGATCTTCCAAAATCTACTCATATTATCTCTCCAAATACCTCTATTACTCCTTGAAGCCTCACATTGGGATGAAGGCTTTCCAAGGAAGCCATTGGCTCAAATCAAAAAAGAGTTACCCGATTTAGAGGTAATGTCTTCTCTTGAGTTTTTTCTATTATTTTCCCTCTTCACTCACCACAATATTCTTATTATTTGATCTCATAATAACACTAGTTTCCTCAATATACTAGGATTTTGTTATGACAAGGATTCTACCTACACTTACACACAACTCTGTCTAATGGTTAAAGAACATATTGTTTATGTGGGTGGCGAATTACTGTCTCAAGAAACGATGATTGTTCAATATTCTTTTAAAATCTCTCATGGTGTCCATTATGATGGAACTATGTTTATATATGATATATATTATATTAATGTCGTCTCTATTCTTCTTTATTTTATAATTAAAACATACCTTTATGCTTTGAATGTTGTGCAAATGCGATAATTTCATATGACGAAGTGTGGACAACCGCCCCATCAAGTGATGTGGCTCGTTCATGCCATACATGGAACGAATAAAGAATAGAATAAATTAACTTATGTGACATATATAACATATATATTATACTAAAATTATAATAAATCTATTCCTCATTTATTTTTAAAGTCCTTTAAAATGAAAAAAAATGAAAGTAGCGTTCATGCATACATACGGAATACTGTCTCCATGAACGGTACATTTCATTTATTATCTCCAAACATAATGGAATATTGTTAAATACATATATACTGGATATTTATTATATTTAAATAATTAAAAAACATTCTGGAGATGATGTACTTATAACTTCATGGTCAATTATTTTCAAACAAGTTCATTTTTGACTCATGTACCGAACATCGACAAAACGTATGATATGAACTCGCATAATTAACTAATTATTATAACATGATAATATGTTATATTAATTGAATAATAAAATTTAATGTAATTCCTTAGTCAGTTATGAATTTATCTATGTTTATTATTCAGGAATATAAAGAATGAACGAGAACAAGTCAGACTTGAGGTAAGGGGTTTCTTATCTCACTTTTAATTCCGTGAGATTTTCCATTGTTCACCACATATTTGTTGCATGTGGTGTATTGTGTACTTCAATTTCATATATATTATCATTATTCTATTTATATTCATGGTATTATGTGATTAATTTTGTGTTTAATATCTATTGTTCATATGACTCGATTGATTACAACGAGGTAAGGGGTTTTTATATCGCTTTTTATTCCCATGAGATTCATGATACATTTTCCACTATTTCCTTTTGTGTGGTGTATTTACGTCCCATGATTGTATTCTTTGTGTAATATACTTTAATTTATGGGTATTTACATCATCATTGAATGATCCTTCTTTCATGGGGTGTACGTTTCGAAAGTTACCCAAATCGGTAAGGGAACCTTTCACCCTCCACTTTTTAAAAGACTTATTTTTGTTAGGTCCTTTAATTTATATCTTATTATGTTGGGATATGTTCTTATATATCCTTACTTCTATAAATTTTATGTCCAAGTGATGAGATACCCTTTTTATCTCTCATTAACTCATTTTCTGAATTTTAAAGTGACAATGTTAGGCTCTCAAATTTCTGTAAGGGAACTTCTTAACCTAATTTCAATTCTTTGGGTTAAAACTCCATTTCTTGATTATGTAGTTCTATGAATATATGTGGATTACCTATGATTGTTTTACACTTAATATCCACTTATATTGGGTGTATTTATATTTTTCACACATAATTATGTAATTGAGTTATCCTTAATCTAAGGATAACGTCTTTGTACGGGACATCGTCTCAATCTCCTTTCGTTAGGGAATATTTTGATTTCTACATGACATTATTTTATATGGTGCATAAAACCATTTTTACTTTTCATTTCATTCAAAGGGAAACTTTTCTCTACGAATCATTTTACTAAACGACAAAAAGGAATGTTTCTTTTTTAACGTAAGCGGTGACAAAGACCTTTTCCACAACTGCGAGTATTATTTCATCTATGGATTCCTTAACAGGACATAATTTTTTCAAAAGAAAAATAAATACCATATATTATTTTTACATATTTTGGTATTAAAAATGGTTTTTATAATGGATTTATTATTTCAATATCTTAAATTTTTATATTGTTATTGCAATATGGGAATCTTATCTTTCCTTTACGCTTAAGTTATGTGTTATGATTAGGTTATGGTTCTTGGCCATTGTGACGTATGTGGGTGGTTCCGTGATAAAACTAGGGTGGGTGAGCCCGAGAGAGATCTCCAATGCATTGGGTAACATGACGGAGGTAAATGTTAATGATTCCCCTAAGGGATTTAGGGAATATACTATGGTGGGTATTCCAAATGTCACTCCCTATGTAGCTGTGATAGCTACAATGTAAGTATGTTATGTATACCCTAAGTTAATTTTATTATTTGTGATTACTATGTGTTATTCATTAGTATTATGATTTCAAAAGGTATGATTGAAAATTATGGTTTCATTGATTTTTATTTAATGATGGGTTAATATTTTCTTTCATTATGTTATAACCCTTATGAAGATTTTTATGCTCATCCCATGTTTTTGAAATGTTTTCCACATGAATTAAAGATGAATAGGGTCAAGGATGGGATCAAGGAAAGACATGATTTCTAAAACATGGAACTTGTCATGCTTATTTTATTAGAGTTTTTATTTTATGAAAAAAATGGAAACTAAGTAAAATTTTCTACTTTATAATCTTTTGAGATATAATAGTTATGTACTAATTCTATAAAACTCTATACCTAAAAAGTTCCTAAAAGTGAATTATTCATTTTATTCAAGATTATGTAATGTTTTAAGGCCGGGTCCTTATAGTGGGTATCAGAGGTCGGTTTAGATAACTTTAGATGTTATGGTAATCTTTAAGCATAACTTACATTACTATAATGGTTAGGATTTCAGAATGATTCATAGTTTTTTTAGATAAAGTAAACAAGTTTAAGATAATATGAATAATTATATCTTTGTATTTACCCTCATCATAAGATATTATATGATTATTTTACTGATATACTCACACTGAACTTTTTGGTTTCAGTAAATGGCTGGATCTAGCAGGCACCAAAGTAATAGTGGATGTGAAGAAAACTGTGATGGTTTTCTGAACGAGCAACTGAATGATATGGAAGCTATAATGAGAAATCTTGTTGTTATTCTCAACAAACTATTTGGAGTCATGATTGACCACCTTAACCATAATGATTTTTATAAGGCATCATATATGAGAGAAACAAATCCCTACAGAAGATCAGGTAATAATCATAAAGGTAAGTATGTTCAAAATCCTATGTGTTAAAGATGTGGAAAGAAACACATAGGAAACTGTTTCAAAGGGACAGAAAGATGCTATAGATGTGGAAATGAAGGTCATAAAGCAAGAACCTGCCATGGAAAAAGGAAGAATCTAGTTGACTCTAGGAAAGGAAAATAAGTTCTTTCTGAAGGATTAATTGAATGTTTTAAATATGGTGTGCGTGGTAATTATGAAAACACATGTCCTACGAAGAAGTTTCAGGAATGAGATCACTAGGATCGTACAAATATTTGTATACCAATACCTAACACTATTCTGATTGAGGATGAAGAAACAGACAATGATCAATGAAAGGTATGGATTATTTCTTAACACATTTTTTTATATTATTGAAATCATAGGATATGATTCATGATTTTTTTTGTATGAAAGAATTATTTCAGAATAAGTTAGAATGGAATGGTTAATGGATCATGAATAATGTTTAATGAGTAAGAAGTCAATATATAAGGGATTCAAGAGTTATGGTAGATTTTAGGATGGTGAAATTCATAAAAGTATTAACGCTCTTTTGATGATGAGATTACATTAGAATACTTTTTATAGTATGTGTAACTCTAATGTTTTATATATGAAATTTTTTTTCAGGGAATAATTATCTTTTCTTTTGTGGATATTGTTATAATGAACCATTTGGGTTTATATGATCCTTGAATGTGAGGAAATTACTGGTTAATAATTTTTGGGATACAAAATAAAAGTTATTAGATAACATTTGTGGTTAAAATATGTTATGGTTTTTTTAGATGAATTTATCACTTTTTGAGAATGTCATAAAATTAAAATATTTTTTAAAAAGGCCAACACGCAGACCATGTGACAACCCATCGCGTCGGACGAAGCTATGGGAATCGAACCCACAACCAAAGTGCAACTGGTATTTATCACCTACCACTGGACTACGTGAAGTACCTTGTTAGTATGAGAAATTCTTTTCAGTTAGATGATTTTATTAATAAAGAATAAGTTGATTTTGTGTTATCTATGGAAATGATTGACCTGTCATGGAGGAAATATGATTAGGTTAATTACTTTTCAATATGAGAATTTAAGATTAACTGATGTTATTTTGAGATAAATGTTAAGATTTATCTTGGAAGACTATGTGATTAAATCCTTCAGAGATTTGGGTTTCAATATTATTTTTGATTACATTGAAGAATTTTCTGAATAGTAGTTTATTTAATGGTCTTTCTTGAACCTCGGGTTCTTTTTGTTAAATTTTGGAGACTAAGAGTAGTATTTTTTTAAAAAGGATTATTGTTTTGGGGATTACCTGATATTGTATTAAAAATTTTGGTTTTGGTTAAGGTCTAAAGACATTGGAAATATATAGTTCATCTTTCGGGGGTTAGTTGATTCTCAAGAAGTAGATTATAGTGCTCTTAATGTGAATAAGTCATCCTAAATACTCATCTTTTGGAGAAAATATGAGTTTGTGTTAGAAATCTAGTAAGAGATGAAATTCTACATGAAAAGTAAGTATGTTTCCTTATGTTTTAGTTATGCTCATAAATAAATTCATTAATGAAAAGTATCTTAAAACCAAAACATTGTCTGTTAACTTTTCCTACTAAGGAATAAAATACCGTTTAACCCATCACAAGTTTGTGATTTTTTGGTGGATAAATTTCTTCTAGAAATATTTTCTATCACTATCCATCAGAATGTGACCCTTTGTTTTCTCTTCCATATCCATGTTTTCCTACATGGAATCCTTGTATGGGTTATATCGAGTGACCATTGTACTTATCTTTCTTTCTTTTAAAGTGATTGTTTTATAAACTCTTTCCGATGTGGGATTTTCATTTGTGTTTCCGAGGCCAATTTTAAAATTATGAGGACGTAATTCCCATATGGGGGAAGGATGTAACATCCCAAGTAAATAAAGAATATGACATTTCCATATTTATTAATATTTTTGAATAAAATGATAATATTACTTTAAAGGGAATGCTATGTTCAATGGCTCACCCAATATGCAACAATGATCTTCTTTTAAATATTACGTTGCACATTAATAATATAATAATATTATTTTAAATGGTAGTTAACGCCTAGCCGTTTTAATTGTGGGAATGAATATAACTAACTACAAAATGATTATATATATTTGTTAAATATTTTAACAATTAACCAATAAATTATAGAGGCTTAAAATGCGAATGAATCCAATTTTAAGAATAAATATCTAATATTCTTTAAAAGGTTGATTAACTGCCTTTGGATGGAGAACACTTTTTATTAAAAAACAAATAATTGTCAATTTTATACGTTATATTTGACAAAATAAATTACTTTTTTCAAATCAAGACATCAAAATTTACTTTGTGTAAATTTTTGTTATTTTTCCGATAATGTTCATTTTTTAAGGAATAATGAAAAATGCTGTATTTAAATTCAAAACCTCCTTTTAATGTAATTTATTTACATTGATAGATTATTTTTTAAATTGGGTTTAAAGTGAAATTATAATATATTTTTAACATTTAATACAATGGTGGTCATTATAATTAATTTCACTTTGAAAATGGACATAAACAAGTGTCAATCTTTTGATAGATATTGTTTCTTAAAAATGCGCTATTTGTTTTGACAGTGGGAATTAACTATATAGCTTATTAATGAAACATATATATTTTGAATTTGGTAAAATGGACATCATTTTTGAATTTGGAATATCAGATATCGCTTAGGGTTAATTTTTTGTATTTTTCTAATAGTGTTCAATTTTTAATAAATAGTGAAAAATACAGCATTTTAATTCAAAACTGCATTTTCATCCAATTTATTTATATAGTTATATTGTCACTTTAATTGGTTTTTAGATGTAATTTAATTATGTTATTATCATTAAATAAAATGTTGGTCATTGGATGTAATTTCACATTTAAATTGGATGTAAAAACAAATCAATCTTTTGATAGATTTTACTTCTTAAAAACTCGTCTTGGGTTTTGACAACGAGAATTATTTTTAAATTAATTACTGAAATTTCTGTGTTTGAAATTTGATAAAATTGATTCCATATTTGGAATCATAAGGTCCAAATTATGTAATTAATACTCTTTTTTTGGACATTATGAATCATAACGACGATAATTATCTTTAATTATTGTAATTAATTAGTAATCGGGTAGTTAGGGGTAATAAAATAATATCATAATAATATAAAATGACCCCAAAATGTGTCCAAATCCTTTTTTCTGAGTCATGGCCAAAAATGGGAAGATTTTTAAAAAACATGAGGGCCCATGGAGTCACATGGGTGTGATAGTGACATTTATGACATTATTTTTAAAAAAGAAGAGAAATATAACAAAGGTTAGTATATCCTAATTAAAACAATTTTAAAATTGTTTACATTAATTATTTCTGAGACTATAAATATTAATTGGAAGTATAAAAATATTTTCTACATCATGGTATATTTTTATAATTTTTAAACATTAAATAAATAAATTTATTTATGACACCATGATGATGCAGTGATTACCTCATTAACGAACGATCTAAGTAATATGAAAAGATAAGGTAAAATCTAAGACATAGACTTGTCTAAAACCTATTGGATTGTTGGATATCGAACCCATATCACATTATCCTCAAAATATATCATTTTGGGACCTTTAAAATCGGAAAATCATTTTATAATAAAGTAACATTTCAAGAGGTTCCAAAAGTGACCCTCCTCCCTCTTATAAAAGGCCCCCACCTCTACCCCCTTACGCACACCTCTCAAGACCTAGTCTCGTCCAAAATATACTCATATTATCTCTCCACATCACTATATTACTCCTATATGCCTCACATTGGGCAGAATTCTTTACAAAAAACCATTAGCGCAAATCAAAAAAGAGTTACCCGATATAGAGGTAATGTCTTCTCTCGAGTTTCTTTATTATATTTTCCTTCTTCACTCATCACTGTCTCCTTATTATTTTATCCCATAAAAACACCATTATCCTCAATATACTAGGATGTTTTTATGATAATGATTCTACCTACACTTACACACACCTCCTTCTAATGGTTAAAGAACATACTGTTTCTGTGGGTGACGAATTACTGACTCATGAAACGATGATTGTTCAATCTTCTTTTAACACCTCTCATGTTTGAAATTATGATGGAAAATATATTTATATATGATATATATTATATTTATTCCCTCTCTATGCTTATTTATTTTATATTTAAAACAGACCTTTATGCTTTTCATGTTGTGAAAATACGATAATTTCATATGAGGAAGTGTGGACAACCGCCCTGTCTAGTGATTGACTCATTCATGCCATAAATGAAACATATATATAATGAAATAAATAAACTTATGTGACCTATATAACATATAAATTATACTATAATGATAATATATCTATGTCTCAGTTTATTTTAAAGTCAATTAATATGAAAAAAATGAATGTAGCGTTCAAGCGTACATACGGCCTACCGTCTCTATGGACGGTACACTTAATTTATTATCTACAAACATTATGGAATATTTTTAAATACATATATACTGGATATATATTATATTTAAATCATGAACACCACTATGAAGATGATGTACTTAAAACTACATGGGTGATTATTTTCAAACAAGTTTATTTTTGACTCATGTACATAACATCAACAAAACGTATGATATGAAATCATATAATTAACTAATTATTATAACATTATAATAGTGATATTAATTTAATAATAATATTTAAAGGAATTCCTTAATCAATTATAAAATTTCCTATGATTATTATTCAGGAATATAAAGAATGAACGAGAACAAGTCAGACTCGAGGTAAGGGATTTCTTATCTCACTTTTAATTCGGTGAGATTTCCATTGTTCGCCACTTATTTGTTGCATGTGGTGTATTGTGTACTTTCATTTCATATATATTATCATTATTCTATATATATTCATGGTATTATGTGATTTATTTGGTTTTTATTATCTTTTGGTCATACGAATTGATTGATTATGATGATGTAATGGGTTTTTATCTCGCTTTTTATTCTCGTGAGATTAATGCTACATTTGCCACTATTTCCTTTTGTATGGTGTATGTACTTCCCATGATAGTATTCTTTGTTTAATATAATTTAATTTATGGGTATTTACATCTTCATTATATGATCCTTCTTTCATGGGGTGTACGTTTCGAAAGTTTCCCAAATCGGTAAGAAAGCCTTTCACCCTCTTCTTTTTAAAAGACCTCTTTTTGTTATGTCTTTTAATTTACATATTCTTATGTTGGGATATGTTTTTATATATCCTTATTTATTTATGTTTTATTTTCAAGTGATGATATACCCTTTTTATCAATCATGAACTCATTTTCTAAATTTTAAAGTGATGTAGTTAGGCTGTCAAATTTCTATAAGGGAATTTATTAACCCAATTTCAATTCTTTGGGTTAAACATCTACTTTTGATTGTGTCATGATATGAATATGTGTGGATGACCTATGATTTTTTTACACTTAATATCCACTTATATTGGGTGTATTTATATTTTCCACACATAATTATGTAATTGATTTATCCTTAATCTAAAGATACCATCTTTGTACGGGAATTCATCTCAATCACTTTTCATAGAGGCATCTTTTGATTTCTACACGACTTTATTTTATACGGTGCATAAAACCCTTTTGACTTTTCATTTCATTAAAAGGGAATCTTTTCACTACGAAGTATTTTACTAAATGAAAAAAAGTAATGTTTCATTTTTAACGTAAGCGGTGACAAAAACCTTTTTCGCCATCGTGATTATTATTTGATCTATGGCTTCATTAACAAGCCATAATATTTTCAAAAGAAAAATAAATACCATATACTCGTTTTACATATTTTGGTATTAAAAATGGGTTTTAGAATTGATTTATTATTTCAATATCATAAAATATTATATTGTTATTGTAATATGGGAATATTATCTTTCCTTTATACTTAAGTTATGTGTTATGATTATGTTATGGTTCTTGGCCATTGTTACGTATACGGGTGGTTCCGTGATAAACCTTGGGTGGGTGAGACCAAGATAGCTCTTTAATGCTTCAGGCAATGTGACAGATGTAAACATTAATGTTTTTCATAAGAGATTTAGGGAATATACTGTGATGGATATTCCAAATATAACTCCCTATATAGATATGATATAAAAAATGTAAGTATGTTATGTATGCCTTAAGTTACCTTTTTAATCTGTGACTACTATGTGATATTAATAAATATTATGATTTCATAAAGTATGATTGAAAATTATGGTTTCATTGATTTTTATTTATTGATGAGTTAATATTTCCTTTCATTATGTTATAACCCTTACTAAGCTTTTTATGCTCATCCCAAAATTTTGAAATGTTTTCCACAGGATTTAAAGATGAATAGGGTCAAGAATGGGATCAAGGAAAGACATGCTGTCTAAAACATGGAACTAGTCTTGTTTCTTTTTTTAGAGTTTTTATTCTTTGAAAAAATGGAAAATGAGTTGAAGTTTCTACTTTTTAATCTTTTGAGATGTAATAGTCAAGTCCGAATTCTCTATAACTCTACACCTAAAAAGATACTCAATGTGAATTATTCATTTAATTCAAGATTATGTAATTATTTAAGGCTAGGTCCATATAGATAGGGTTTGAAATTTAATTGATTTTTGTCATGATATGATATGAATAAGGATTCCATATATTTATTGGTGAGAGTATGGTCTCTCATGGGTTGGATTTGTTATGATTTGTAAAAAATTATATGTTTTTAAGGGTTAAAGAGAAATTTCAGAGGCACAGTGTCCAGAAACCCTAACAACACGGTGTGTGGTGTTATGAACACATGCTTTGTGTTCTTCTGTTATAGAATAGTCATCTTTCTTAAGAACACTCTATGTAGTTTTTTACTGTGTGACTAACTATGTGTGCAGAGACACATAGTTGCTAATTTTTTTGTATAACAAGCCATGTTATGATTGTACACACCACGTTATAATGAATTGTGTATCCAGTTGTGTGATGAATGACATAGGTGGACAAAAATGAGGTTGAACATGACGTGTCCCATTTATGCATGCTTTGTAGCGTTGATCACGTATCTGGACATGTGACTAATAACATAGGTGATTAGAACATAAGTGGTACACGCCGTGTGTTGGGTAAACATTTTATGTAGTGTTACACCAAGAGAAACTATGTGGTTCCATCCATGTGGGAGAAAAACCCAGGTTGTTGATGTCTACTTAAGGACACACTATGTAGATTATGTACACCCCATGTAGACATACCCTGTGTGAGGTTGGCCATGTATACTGACATGTGCAAGAGAGAATAATTGATTACACACTATGTTATGGGATGGAACGTCTGGTATCTATGCCATTTACATGCCTAGGTAGGTGGGGGTACACGCCTATGTAGGAGAATGAGTGTACATTCTACATAGGAGTTCTACATTCTGTGTGGTCATCTTTTGTACACATTGAGGGTATGTTCCAGTTTTTCCCCCACTGTCGGTTTTTGACTCGTGAGTAGTCCTTTTTGAGTAGTTTTCCACGTAGATCGTGATAGTGGAACCTGTAGAGATTTATAAGGACTCCTAATAGGTGTTTTGGGGTTTCTTTTCTAAATGAAGAGGTTCTATATCCAGTTACCATTTGCAGTTGTCCCCTAGGAGTGAGACCAATTTATAGATGATCATTTGGATGTTCGGACCGACCTAGTTGAGATCCTTGATCAGGGATGAGTTGTGAGCTATCTCTCGTGACATGTTTATTTTGAGAAAATTTCCCATGTGATATGTTCCTTATATCCTATGAAGTCGTGAGATATATTTCATCTACAGAGTCCCTAGTTGGATCCCTCATATGTGTACCATTTCGAGGATTCCTTTCGTGGTATTCCCTTACTGGTTATCATTTGAATATTTTTTGTAGGATTCCTATACATATGTTCTTTGTAAGGGGGTCATAATAGAAATAAATGCTTATGATTTCATGCCAGGTGTGGTAAAACATCTGTTCTTGGGATCCCCTTTTGAGGACCCAGGTTGGTTTAATAATATCCTTATAGGTTTCCTTGGTTGTTATAAAGGATCTTACATGCTATATCTACATTCGTGATGGAATTTTAGAGTAGTTAATGATTTTAAAGTAATTTTGGAAAGAATCTTCTATTTTACTTTTAGATGTCGAGGTAAAGTAGATTCCCAAGTGATTTTGAGCCTAGTGAATCTATTTTTCGTAGCCTAGTAGTGGAAGTTGATGCTAATGCTTCGTAAGATTATAGCCCAGAGTAGGAAACACTCTTAAAGTTAGTTGTATTGTTTTCCATTGAGATCTTTAGACGTTGGTGTACTCTAGGGGTCCTTGTAATTAGTAGGACTTATGGTTTTAATGAACTTCCTAGTTTATAGGGGTGGTCATGGTGGGTTGAATTTTGATGTGGGACAATCTTGAGTATCACTTGGTTCTCTGGGTTAGACATGCTACGAGCATGGTTGGCTATTCAGAGGTCATTTTAAACACCCTTTTCTTAGTGATGGACAACTTGGTTCATCATCACCCAATTTAATGGTTGTGTAAATTTTTAGATTTTGAGAAATTTATTGTGTGAGTCATATTTTACTATGATGAATATGGTGGAAAACCTACACATTGTACCCAAAATATGTTGTTGATATTGTAAAATTGGGGTTGTGTATGAGTGTTTAATTTTTGAATGATTTGTTGAGATTGGTTACATAGATGAGCATTGATCTGTAGAGTAAGTTCATGGATTGTCTCCATTGTAGAGTCACTTAAGTTTTATGGAATGTTTTTCGTCCAACAACTCAGTTGAAATTTCTAAGACATGAGTGTTTTGAAACACCAGTCATATTATTTTTTTTTCATCATCATGCAAAGTGATGTGACATGGTGATCATGGTTTACCGAAAGACACAGGTGCATTTATGTTTATTATAACCTATAATGTTTGAGAGTGTCTATTCCTTCTCTAAGAATATGAAAAACCTAATTAGGGAGCGTCAATTCAGTTCATTTTTAATTATATCCATTATTGGTAAAAGGATCACACTAATTTCCAATTTTGGATTGGTTGTTTTTACCTGAATGCGTTGAGGATTGTGAGTCTTGTTTCCTATTGGTGATTTCTAGGAAGAACAACATTGTTGTGATCAGATAAATGGCAATGTGTTGGCTAGTAAATCCATGTTTCCTTCAGTAGGTCTACCAGTGGTGGTTCAACTATCCTTTTCTAGTAATCATTGAAGTTCTCTTAGTGTGTTCTTTCTTAAAAGGCAAGCATGTCCACTATCATGGCATTGTCCTGGGTGCACTAATAGGGTGTTAGTTATACATCATGCTACAGTTGGAAGTTATTGGAATGGTTCGTGATCCCTTTTCCTGTTTTGTACTGGATGCATGGTTTTTGTAGAGTCTTGGTTAATCGTAAGTCATACGTGAGTTCCTATGTAAGAACTCCTTTCACAAACACTTGATGCCTACCACTTCATTTACATGGTAGCTATCCAGATCCCATTATTGTTTCAGTATGTTTTCTTAGGTGGACTTTTGGGCTTCACACTAATGTATAACTTGTTCAGAGAGTATGGACCACCTTGGTGAGTTCCATAGACTCCGGGTTGATTTATCGGAGGTTATATCAAACTTTTAGTTGGGCTTAGATGTAATTCATAAAGAGGTAATAATTTTAATTGGTTGGATCTAGAATTACATTTTTATCATGTTGTGGGATGACCCATTTGTGATCAAGGGATGGTGTGACATAGGAGCGTCATCGAATGATAGATGTAGGCATTAGATAATGGATTTATTGTAAGCATTTGGTGCGTTGGAAAAAAGTGTTTTTTATGTTGTAATTTATTTTCCTTCTAAACTAAGAATTTACAACTACTACAACTACAAATTTTATTATCGCTAAAAATGGCCTTTAACAGCGCTAGAAAAGAGATATTAATGTTGGCGATGATAAAGGGGGGGTCCCCTTTATGAGCGCTCCAAAAAGTGATGATAAAGACCCCTTTTATCTGCGCTCAAAAAAAATACTGATAAAAGGGGTGTTTTATCAGCGCTAAAATGAAGCACTGATAAAAGGGTCCTTTATTAGCGCTTTCTTTTTAGCACTGATAAAAGACCCATTTTATCATCACTTTTTTAAAAGCGCTGATAAAAGTTTAAAAAATTAAAAATTAAAAAAATTAAAAAAATCCTACCAATCGGGAAGCTTTTATAGCACTTGAGCCCCCCATTTATAGTGCTTTTCCACCCCCTTCAGTGCCTTCACACACCCATCCACCCTTTATTAGCGCTAGCCCCAGATTCACCCATGCACGCGCATCCCTACCTCCACCCGTATTTGATCTCGAGACCTCCCCTTTGTGCACCTGAAGCCTTTTCCACCCCCATATATTGATTTTTTCTCCTATTAGTGATATATCTATTTATTTATTTATATATTTAGTTATATTTATTCATATAGTAATATATATTTATATTAATATATATATATATATAGTTATATATATATATATATATAAATATATAGTTATATTAATATAAATATATAGTTATATTAATATAAATATATAGTTATATTAATATATATATATATTTATAGTGATATTAATATATATATTTATAGTTAGATTAATATATAGGTATATAAATATTCATATATTTGTATTTTCAATAAAATGTATATTAGTTATTATTTAGATAAATCTAATATATTTTATATGTAAATATTTATTATTAGTTATATTTAAAATTAAATTTTTAATTGTGAATATATAAAAAATATGTACACATAGTTATATATTTGATTATAAATAGTAGTGAATTATAAAAAATGATAAAATTTCAAAGACATAATATAAATATAAATGTAATACCTTGGAATAAATTTAGTCCCCACCAAAAAAAGAAAATATTACCCCCTTAAACGAGGCTGAAAATCTACAAAATGTTAAAAAATCAGGGTACCTCGACAAAAAACTCAGTTTTGGAGGCCTTATAGGCCTTTTTTGGCCTAAAAAAAACCTTAACCTGGGAAGCCCAAATCCTAGTGGTGTAGAGATCATTGCAGGCGTCGATTTGTTATGTGGTAGAGATCAAATGGACACCCAGATCAAAAGTTATGGTCGTTTGAAGTTTGAGTTGTGTTTTCAACATATTTTGGATATTTTTTTAATTTTATATTATTTTTTTAGTCTTAAAATTATTATTAACTGACTATTACTCCATAATAATTAGTAAATTATTAATTAAAAATAATTTTTTATTTTTTTTATAAGCCATTTTCACTAAATATCTTATATGTTAAGTGTAACTGTATATTTATACTTATCTAAAATATATTTAAAACTATATTTAAGAAATATATATTATATTAATATCAATATCAATATATCTATATATTAATATATTAATATAATTTTTTTAATATATTTTTTGGAAGTAAACCCTTTATTAGTGCTTTTTTAGCGCTGATAAAGGTACCCCCCTTTATCAGTGCTTCTTCATTAGCACTGATAAATGATGGTGCTGGCCTTGCCCAGTTTTGTGGTAGTGAAGATAAGTCATTCAGTGATGGTTTGACTCATTATCGTTATTTTTCAATAAGTATGGTTTGAATGAGCCAGATTAAACACCTCGCCAGTAAATGGGGGGTATGTTGTGAAAATCCAAATTGAGTTTTATGAAAGATTGCATGACCATTTTTGCAAATGGTTTTTTTGGGTATGACCATTCCTTGTGGTGAGGTTGCGGTTATGACCTCAGTTGGGTTTGAGTTCACCTAGTAAAAGGAACAAATTCCAGTAGCATCAATAGAATGCTTAGGGGCATGATTTTTGGAGTTTTTCAAATGTTGGATGTGTTGTGGTATCCGTACAGTCTGAGTTGATATCGATAGGCTCACGAAATTTCAACATTTCTTGAAAATTAAGGATACCTTCAGTGTTAATGAGCTTGGGAGTTCGTACATCTGAGAGATTTTACTTTTTCATGGGGTTCCACACTTTACCGTTTTAGAGAGGGATGATTATATTACATATCGCATCTTGTAGGGACTACAGAAGGAATTGGGTACACAAGTAATACTATGTATAACTTACAATACCTAGAAAGTTATCCAGCCTAACTGCCCATTTAAGTTTTTGGAGGACATGCTTTGAGCATGCGTCCTATATTTCGGGGGATCTTGGGAGAGATAAAAAACCCAAGTATAGTTTACCTACAATAACATTTTTTAGGAAATGATTCAGATGGAAAATCAAGAGGCTTTGTATGATATACCATGCCCATCACCCCTACATTGGCTGGAGGAAGGAGTAGAATCTATGTTGGGAACACATATTGTCCAGTAGACCACTAAGCATGTGGTGTTGATTCAGAAGAGGATAAGTACTACACAATGTTTCCAGTAATATTATACTTATCAATGAAGACGACCTCTGGAGTTCGAGTATAGAGATTAGGTTTTCTTATGCATCAGACCATGGTTGGGACACATAAGTATTAGATGACATGAGAATCTTTTACTGAGATATTTCGGGCCATTTGAGGTTTTGGAGATAGTCGGTCCGGTTACCTATCGATTGCAGTTACCACTAGTGTACTAGGCTATGCAAGGCGTCTTTTATGATTCTCAGCTATGATGTTTCTTTTCAAAATTTTCTCACATTTTTCAACCTAAGGAGGTTGATTTAGAGGTGGAAATATCCTTTGAGGATCACCCTATTCGGATTGTGGATTGTAGCCCAAAGGCTCACCGTGGATGGTTTATTCCTCTGGTATGGGTGCTATGGCAGCACAAGTGAGTACATGACGACACATTGGAGAGGGTGGCCGATGTACAATCACAATGGCCAGAGTTGTTTGATGATTATACTTCTCTACCCTTAGAAAGGAAATTTGGGGATGAATTGTTTTAAGGGGGGATTTTTGTAAGATCCCATATCTTTATTTTTTGTATGGACAATTATTTTTGGATTTGTTTGAGGAAAAATCATGAAATGGGAAATTTTCTACTTACACGTTGTGTGCTTTTGAGTACACCCCAAGTACCCAGTTGCTACATGTACCTGTGTACTGGCTATATAACAGGTGAGTACATGGCCCTGTGGGTAGCCCAGCAGACCTCCTAATACGGGGGAAGACCAGGCTAGTACACAATGTGTAAATTAAATGGGCACATAGTGTACTTGTATTTTTAATTCATAAGTTGGAGCTTGGTTGAAAATCTTCTCTAGAAAAAACTTCTTCTTTTTGTGTTTCATACATGAGAGTGACATAGGGCTGAAGAACTTCGAACTTATCATGTTACTCTATCTGATCTCCGATTGAGATGCCGCAAGGTGCATTGTATTCCCACATGAGATTTCTCTATTCCCATAGTGCTTTTCTTCCCAATTTCTCCACTCTCATGAGTTATTAACGGTTGGTCATTTTTAACCCTTTCATAGATCTACATAATTCAAGGATTATTCAAGGGCTGACATTCAAGATTTTTTATCTTACAACATCAAGGAAGGTGGTTTGTGCCTTTCATTTATTTTCTTTGGATTATACATGTTAAAGTGATGAATACCCATTTTTGAGGTATTGTGGGTTTTGGAATTCTACGGTATTATTTACCTACTTTGGTTTAGTTGTTTAATAAAGAGTAATTCCTTATGCATAAGATTTAATACCATGATTGTGGGTGTATTTCAAATGTTGGATTGATTATAAACATTAGGTCTAGAATAACTATTAATATAGCATTGTTTTCCATGCATCATGTTGTTAGGATGGAGTTGTTGTTTATTTGATAAGCATGTGATTCATATTGTGAAATTAAGCACAAGGGGAATTAACATTGAGAGATTCCTGAGGTAGAGACATTTATGTATGAATTGTTGTTATGTTGACATCAAGGTATTGTTTACGAGATCTTCCTACTGGCCATTGAACAGAGGGGTAATACCATGAGATCTAACTAGAGGGTCCTTATTAAATGAATGATGGACCCTAGGGAATTGATTGTGAGAGGTGCTAGGCGTCATTTTTTCTTTTTCTTTCTATGCAGACCAAAGGGGTATTGACTATGAGATCTTCCAAGGTGGTCATTTGTATATGGTTAGTTCCATGTGGGACCAAAGGGGTTAGACTATGTCAACTTTGCTAAAGGTTAATTTCTTTATTATTATGATGATATGTTAATCCAGAGGGGTTCGACTATGAGAACATTCCCAAAGGATTGATTGTGAATTAATGAATGATTGTGACGAGTCTTCCAAGCCAATGCACATGATTAGACTCATTCTTACTTGGTTGTTTATATGGTCTTCAGAGACGTCTGTTGTTACAATTAGATATGGTATATATATCTTAGGCTAGATCCAGAGGTTACATTATTAAACTATTTGAATAATTTATAAATGAAAATGAATGCAATTGAATACTGTTGGATTGTTTAATTTTGAGTACTTCCTAGTTTATTTCTTCATTTTGGCATATTGGATTATATATATATTAAGTGACTATCAGGCATAGATATTTTGGTGGATTCCTATCGGGGTTCATCTCACACCCTATTTGGGTAAGGATTTTGGACCCAAATAGATTATATGGATGCAGGTATATATAAGGTAAATCCCCCTTCTTCACCAGGTAATTGATTACTGTTGGAGATGGAGAGAAAGTGACCAAGTTGAGGCTTGATAAGCAGTTAGAGTTTACTTTTTAATGTACTTTGGTTTTAGTATTTAACTTCCAGCATTGTTACTTGTTTGGATTATTTACTATATACTTGTGACATGCATCATTTATTTATATATATGCTGCAGTTGTTTGTACTATTTTTATTCTTCTCTCTACTTTGGTTATTTGTATTACTGCTTTTTCTATTATTTATTATTTGTTATCCCACTATGTATACTCCACCTATGAGGGTATAGTCTCTCCACTCTTAGACTGTGGCCCTCGATGCTAGCTAGTAGCCTCTAGTGTTTGGGGAAATGTGCTTGTGGTTATGTGAGCAACCAATTTCAGGGAACCTTTTTGAAGAACCTAGAAGCGGGACATTAAAATATCAAACTTTAAGATAAGTATCAGTCATACCCTATGATTAAGAAACAATATAGTTTCATGAATTTCAATTTCATATAAAAATAATCCTTTAATACAAGTCCTATTATTGAAACTCAACCACATCATGTGGTATATTATGATACCATCTATTTTATAATTTGATATGCATGTTATTTACAAATAGAATAAAAGAAGATGTTGGTTTGCTATGGAAATAGAATATTACAACATTGTTTGATTTTCAAGGAACTTATTTTGATCATAGTAGTAGAGGAAACACATTTACAATGATTGACCAATCATAAAAAAATATATTATAAATATAATAAATATAATATGTGTACATGAAACTGAGGAAGACTCATCACATATGTACATGAAACATTTTTCTTAATAGATAAAACTGATTAACAAATTTAGGAATCATTCCTCTATAGGGATGCCACCAAACTCACGAATCATTATATTCTATGATAGGGACCATTAGAGTCTAAAAGTGTGATGAAATAATTTATTTTATGATTAATAGAGAATGTTTAGGTCTAAATATCTATGGATTTGGATTATATGTATCATAAACCGTCAATAGGTTGATGCTATCAAATTATATTGGATCCCTATATTAAATAAGCGGAGTTGAAAATTGGCTCAAAAAACATGAGAAATGAAATACATTATGATGACATATTCCTATCGAGTACATAATTTTTTTTCCATTTCAAGAGATAATAATTTGTTATGTTTGAAAAATTGAATCATCCCATTAGATTATAATTTAAGGGAATAATGTCAGAGATGATGATGAATCCTTGAACATGATATTCCATATTTCAAACCTATTATACATTATGATAAAAATTGTTAATTAACTTTGATATAAGTATATTCATTCCATGTCCAATTTAATGGGCTAGGCATTCCATAAAATAAAATATAGCTTGTTTAATCAAATATATTCATCATATCGCAACCTTAGAATCACCATACTCTTGTTTTTTCCCTCTCCTAAAATCCATCCTACCTCGGGGGGTGGACTATCTATTATACCTAAATATTAATCCCTCAAAACATAACATTGGATGAATTCCCTAATCCATATATTTCTCTCTCCATAATATTTTATGTTAGAATAACCATTGTCAGTTCAATGTAGATTAATACAACATTACCTGAAAATTCATAGACATTACAAACTATCCTCTTCTTCATATTGATACTCCTTGGGTAACATATCAAATTAACTCACTTAAACACATCCAATTTTTTTTCCACATGATTTACCGGATTCCTATGACATTTCAGAATTAATTATTTAGTATAGATTAATCATATTGAAACATTCATATACTTTATCCTATAACCTAATAAGATTCCAACAGGGGTACCATTACCCAAAAATGTACACAGATCATTGTCCCACTCCCCTTGAATCTGATTTGTAAATACCAACAATGATTTTGAGTATTCAAAAAGACTACAATAAATGTTAATGCTTTATCACCACAACCCTAGTTGGATTAAACTAAAATTATGAAATAATTTTTTTTCATAATTGGATAGCGAGTATTCAACCTATCTCATTCACATTAACATAAAATTCAAATTATAAATTACTTGAATAATGTGGAATGTAATATTGAGGTACACCAACATCATTAAAATAGATAAACCCCCATTAAATAATACATCATTTTAGGCCATGGAAACTTAATCCCATTAGATCCATAAACCATCATCTTAATCCCCAATATGAATAGGGAACAACATTTAATTATTTATTTGAAAATTATAGACAATTAAATATATAAATTCATTTTCAATTAATTATAAATAAATATGGTAAACACATATAGTATCATAACAGGGATGAAAAATCACCCAATAGGATTTATATCACTCCAAATGTTCTTATGAAACCAAAACAAGGTAATTACAAAAAATATAACAACCTATCAACTTATAATAACACGATAATTGGGTGTAAACCCACTAAATAAAAAAGTATCACCATGGATCTTATGAACATGAGTAAAACAATTATTATGGATCTTTTCTCAGCTCTACAAATTTCACACTTGATAGAACCATCATTCAGACCCAATTACACGTTTTCAAAGTGGAATCACCACCAATTCCCTAGTTAAATTCAACTATAATTACAGTGTAGCTTTTTTGTGAAATATTACATTAAGTATATAGAGAGGAATCAAATATATTGACAAAGGATAATTATTTATTTATGGGGATCCAAGAAGAATAAAAAAGAATTAAATTATGATAAATAGAAATGATCTCCATTGATTTAATGTGATTGATTGAAGGACCCATCTTGTGGGGTTCTTATAATTAAAAGTTAAATACCAAATTATCAATTCAATTTTAAAATTGGGATTGTAATTTATAAGGTAACTACTACGCCATATTTATTTTCTTAATTACTATCGTAGAATCTACCAAACTATGGATACCTAACCTAGTAAATATTACCAAAAACATTGGGAAACTATTTTCAGTTATTGTATTTTAAAGATACACCAGATGGATTCTATTTCATACTATAATATATTTTGTAATAGTATAAGCACTATAACACTCTCTAGATAACCAAATTTTTTTTCTCAAGAATATAAATAACATTAAGCATAATGATTTATTTTAACACATATATAATCATAGAAAATTAAATTTTTAAACACTAAAATGTATTAAAAATCAAAACATATGCATTCAACCGAAAGGTAGTTCCCTTAAATTCCAATACACCTATGGGTCAAACAACTAATATCTTCATTGGTCATAAAAAACAGCCAACCATAACACTTCTCATCCATGGTAATACTCACTATTTACAACCCATAATTTCTCGTTTTTTACCAAGAGTATTTATACCATCTTATTCACAAACAATTTAAATTTCACGGAATACACCACTACTCCCAGACTTGGAAACCAACCTAATATCTGTATACATGATATATCCATCCTACACAAACATCAATTATCTCATTCAAATTTTTTTGATTAATTTCTAAGCCACCATATACTGTTAATATAAAAATTACATGTCAAATAATCTAGTAAAGATTAATTATAATCCTTTATAGATATAGATACTATGGTGGTGAAATTTTTTATGTCAACAAGTTTCTCCCACTATCAATGAAATATATTAATTTAAAATACATCAATGTCCTTGCCCAATAATTTTTTCCACTACTCTAAACTAGACCATAAAATATATGTCTGTGTACCTAGTAATATCATGAAAACTAATGCTTTGAACTATCTGACTTCATAAAAAAAGATCTCTATATTTCTTTTAATTTCATGGTAGTTTTAACATCAACAAATAGATTCATGAAATAGTATAAAAACACCATGGTTAGTCATGATAGATATTATTTTTTGATTTTTTTGTTAGTGTTAGTCTGATAGAATTTTTATAACTCTATAATTTTTAGAATTATGAATATAATAACTATGATAAATGCATCTGTTAATATTTTGGTAATGTTTTAATATTTATACATGATTACAAAATTCATGAAAATATTGAATTATTTGTACATATATTTACATTTATATATATATTTTTTAAAATATATTAACAAGAATGATAAATTTTCATAGTGGTATAGTTGTGCATACCAGTACATAATAGTGAAATTATATTATATTCTATAGGTTAAAACCAAAGATAAATAGTTGGTGAAATTTTTTTTGTAGTAGTTCAAAAATCATGAAACACTAAAAATTAATGGGGAATAAGGTGTCTTGAATATGATACTCACACTAAATTAAAATAAAAATATACCAATGACATATAGAATTCAATTTACTTTACATTATAACATTACAAAAACCTAAGAACTTATAAACATTTTATCACAAAATATTATCAATATTTATATATATATATATATTTATGTAGTTAAAAAATTCTTCAAATATATATATATATATATATATATATATATATTCAAATAGAAAATAGAAATCATTACTATAGGAATTTAAAATCAACTGTATCCCTTTAAAATTTTGTAAATTTACCATATATGATCATCATTCCATTTGTACATATAAGATAATAGCCTCCAGAGCATCTGATGCCATTATTAAATTTAAATTATAATATAAATTTTTTTTATCATATATTTTTCGTGAAAAAATATTTATAATACTTTTTCATAATAATATAGACATATTTAAAAAACTGTAACAAATTTATTACTGCAAATATCAAAGAAGAAGATTCTAAAAGAATTATCCAATTCATTCCCTAAAATTGATATGAAAATATAATTATAATTAAATATTGTAATAATATATTATAAAATCGGTTATAAATATTTATTTTTTCTTAATTAAATTTTTATTATGAAATTTTAATTCATCATGGTGATGAGAATGTGCCATCAATCAGGTCACTAGATGTAATATGGGAGTCTCATAACATAATAATTTTCCATAAATTTTGACTTATAATAATTTAAATAATCTATAAGAAGCTCAAAAATGTAAAATAAAACAATTATTATACAAATCTAAGGAATAATATTTTTTCACCTTAAGAATTGAACACAAATTTTTGTCACCATCATACAATATCATTATAATAACTATGACACCGTACACTTAGTTGATGACTTATCCATAGTAGTGAAATCTGATCACTTAAAAATCCCTAAATTATAGAAAATTATAATGATTTTATTTTCAATAATTATCTTAGGATTTTTTTCAGTTGAATATACAATTACAAATATAATTTAAAAATTTCCAATAGTTGATATGAAATCATTTGGTTTGAAATAATATTCCATTATCTATAATTTCCATTAATGTATAATTTTTTAGAGTTTATTATAAATAAATAAAATTAATTCTTTGAATTAATATTCTGATATTCTTTGAATGGATAATTTTGAGTTTATTAGTTCATGTAGTAATGTCTTATATAATTATTACCATACAATTTTAGTGGGGTAGTAGTAGTGTGAAGTAATATTTATGTTATAATTTGGGAACTATGTATTATGGAAAGTGAAAATTTATGGTCTAGAGATCTGTTAGGATGAGTTGACTAGGTAATTATATTATTAGAGGTTTACGTAAGTAATTTTTCTGAGAAGTTCTATGTATTTATTCTTTTGGTAAATTTATTAGAGTCCAATAATTTTAGTAATGTGTGGTATGTCGACATTATGAACATTGACAAGAATTTGTGTTGAAATTAGTATGGTATAACAATATCATTTTCACATATATATTTTTCTATTAGAATATTATATTTGATATGACATGGAATCATTATTACATATTGGTATCTTTCTAAAATTGGGATCAAACATTGTAAAAACATTTCATTATCTCTTAAAATTATTTGGGAATTTTATAGTAAAAAATTTATCATATCGTAACCTCAATATCATTGATACTAACTTAAGTGTAATTAAAAAAGAATAACATGATACAATATGGTTTTAATAAAATAAATAATGTTATATTTTTTAAATATAATACATATAAATTTTTATTTTCTTCTTCAAATAACTCATAAAATTCATTTTAATTGTAAACCCAATTATCTATTGTATTATATAATTTAAAATTTGAATGAATCAAAATTCATATATTTACATTATTAGTAAACTATGATCAAGTTCCAAACAGTTCATTATTTATTATTTTAATTCCATTATACTATGTTGTGGAAGTATATTGTTCACTATATTGATGGTAGAATATAAATACTTCTAAAAAATTTAATTCCCTAGTGCTAGTTCATCTCACATATCCATTATATTTTTTCCCTATAAAACTTTCACATAAACATATTGTCTTTGAAATTGTATAATTATGTAATAACTAGAACATGAGAATCTTATTTTTTACTTCTATGGATCTAGTTTGAAATTTACAAAAGTAAAGACCCTTAATACCCCAAAAACATATTGTGGTTTATTCTTGGGAAATAAAATACATATTTTATCCATTATTAAATAATAATAAATATATAATTGTAAAAAAAAATTTTACTTAGAAGAATCATGGTATAAATTAAACATACCATGGAAATAAAGATATAAATTAATAAATTTTGACAGAATAAAATCATCATGTATATTATAATTAAAACAATTAATATTATTAATTAATATTTTATGATTTGAATAAATTTTATCACATTTATAAAAATATGTACGAAATATTAAAATAAAAGCAAATCAAAAAATTTTCAATAAATAAAAAAATAAAAAATAATATGAAAACATTATTTATTAATTCTTCATAAAGAAAAAAATTACAAAAAAAAATACAATTTTTCACTCAAATTTAATACAATAACAAATTAAAAATAAACTAAATATTATTAAATCAATAAAATATATAATATATTTCATTTATTAATATTGACATGAAATATATATCCTTAAATCCTAAATTTATGATAAAACCAAAATTATATAGCCTAGTATGACATATCCATAACCCCCAATTAAAAATCCACGTTTAAATTTTTTATAGTTCATTGAATGTAGAGAATAATTATGAGTTGTTGAGATCATAACTTCCAGAATCATAACATGTATCTTGAAGAAACAAATAGATAAGGGGAAGTGGTTCATGTGATTAATGAATATAGAAGATGATGTGATACAAATATGGGTATGGGATGATGTGTTAAATATGGGATATTGTATCTATAAGGAAGGATGGGAATAATGGAAAAGGAGAGGGTATGATTGGACTGATATGATAGAACAAATATGTCAAATAATGGTGGTAAATCTAATAGGGAAGGGTGATATCTTCGGATATAATAAAAAAGATGGATTCTGTGTTTATGGTATTGTTTATAAATAAAGGGGATTTCCGAAAATCACTATAATAAAAAAATTATTGGCATATTTTTTAAAAAAAATCAATCATTAGGTATATAGATATTTTGGTTAACAACCAATGATACAGTGAGGTCAACACATAGAATCCTAGATTTTTTTTAGATTCTTAGTTACCTTCGATAATAAAGTTCCAAAATGTTTGTATTTCCATGTAATGAAATTCCCTCACTAAATAATTAATTTATCAATGAAATATTTACTCTATTACATAGAAATTTTTACTTTATTAGTTTAACAACATTATCTAGTTCATACTACTACAACCTAATTGTCTCAAAAAATTCATGAAGAGTAATTCCACTAGATCATTATTTCATAACTGAAAACAATTATTTTATAAATTCACATATTTTTTATAATTAATTCTAATTACTAATTCTACTAGACCATTAATCTTGATCATTTTAACATATCTCTTATATTGTTCCATACATTCCATACCTAGTTATTACATTATAGTTGATTCATATTAAATATACTTTTAATACACGTTCTCATGGACTGAAAAGGTTTAAGGAATTTAGAGACTAGATGCACAATATTCTTATTTAATAAAAGATCATCCATATTGTTTATTTAGGGAGAAGAGTGTAATCGAGAACCCACATTGAGGTGGGTCTAGTATGGCCTGATGGTTGATTGTGGGGGGATTCTTTCATGAAAAACCATTAAAATAGGGTAACTATTGTTGATATTTAACAAAACATCCCAACAGTTCCCCCATTCATAATTGGTTACATACCATCTTTCCATCGGTAGGTAGTCACCTAGGTTTTCACGACCAATGGAATATATAGACTCACAGTAGCCAACTTGATGGGAGTTCTAGATCATAAATCCATTTTTGCAGACATGGTCTTCATTCGATAGACCTCGGTTGCATTAAATTATATTTTGAATTGTTGTGGGATTTCATGGGATTTAATGAGTCGTTGTATGAATTTTTTTAAAGATGAATCACATTAAGGATTGAGATATTGGTTGGGATGAATAGAAGTTTCATTAAAATGATGCACTTTTTAACTATAGTTCATCACTTATTGAGTTGGGGTTTCTCTTGAACTTGTGGCTCGAGAACTAAGGAACTTGATGTAGATAAACCAAGTGCATGTGCAGAGGTAGTATGACCATCTTCTTCCAGTGGTTTTGGTCATGGTGGTCTTCCAAATTTCTTGGTTGGATCAAATAATCATACATCATCTGGATGTTAAGGCAATAATGTTGGATGTGAATGGCCTCTAGATAGTTTCTCAATTCCTACATTACCCTTGTGAGCCTATGGGAGCACAACACCAAGAGCCTTAGCAACATATTTGTCTTATGTGGGGACATGATGGAAAAATTATTTCCAACCATTCCCATTCTTTCCCTTGTATCAATAGTTATTATAAATGCAGCCTCCTAGTCCCCGGTTACATGTGAGAAACTCATATTCTAAGGAATATTGATCATCAAATAGGGGTTCTACTAATTTTATCACATTGTGAGACCCCATGTTGAGATCTTAATATGAAGAGGATTTCATTTGGTGGGATAGTGCCCATGCATTAATGATTATGGGATGAAATTTGTAAGAGATAGATCATTATTTGAATGTTATTAAGACCTTACTAATATTCATGAAATTATTATACTATTGATACATTTTAAGTTGATGATAGAACTCTTGGGGCTTCATCATCACTTTTAGGGAGAGTGAGTCCATGGGATGATTCATTATAATCCCTTAGAACCTATTTCATTGCATTGAAATGTGGAAGATGATTTTTTCCAATATTGTTGGGGACATGAGGAGCTTCCATCTATGGGACCCGAATTATCACCTCATCTAGATTGATGGGGAGAATATAGTCACTATCGAGTGCACTCCATGTGTTCACAGAGGCTGTCCCCAGTCCATTGGGTGATGAAACCTCTATATCATCATCTATCCCTAGTTTTCTTCCACACTTTTTTACAAGATTTCAACAAAATATGTCACCTTGTAGGTTTCAAATGGGGCACTATCATTGTGTAGTTTGCTGACTTTTCCATAAATGGGGTATTTCAAATACTGGTTGAATGTTGATGGTACCACCTAGTGGAAATAGATACAGGGACTTCCATGTTACAAATTTTATGCAGTTTTTGGGTGTATAACCATAATCTTACCTTCATATGTGATCTCCCCAAACCATGTTTTGAGTTTCTCTTCCTAATAGTTATTTTCTCATTAATATCATACCCCTAAATAGTCATAAATGTTGGTTAAAACCACAGTTTTCTATATCCCAGACATTAGATGGATCAAATTCATATGATATTGATCCCAGAGCCACTATAAATCAGATCCCTTCAGCTATTGGAAATTATTTTCCTTCTTGAAAGATATAGGGGTCTGATGTGACCCTGAATGACTACCTCCTGACCATTATCTATGACTTAGATAGAAATATAGAATTATTAAGATGTGGGATCTATTTAAAAAACCTCAGTTGTGTTGAATTATATATAATATATCTAAAAGATTTAGAGGGATTTATCAAATCACTCTATGAGTTATTCTAAATGATGATTCACATGAAGGGATAAGATATTGGTTAGGATAAATATTAGATACTTTAGGTGGTTGTAATTTTTTTCTAGAGGTATGTGCTTCTTGATATGGTGTTTCACTTGAACTTTTTTCTCAGGAATTGTGAAATATGAGGTAGATGGGCCTATTGCATGTGTAGAAGATTTAAGAGAATCTTCTCCAAGTATTGATGTTAATGGAGTCCTTCCCCGTTTCCTAGGTGAATAAAAGAATCATTCCACTAATAGGTGTTCAATCAAGAAAAGGGGTTGTGAATGGATTTTGGATTGTTCTAGGATGTCTCTATGCCTCATTTGATCTTACTGTAGTGCTTTCCCATTATTATTAGCTACATATATTTTCTCTAGGGAGACACGATCAAAACATTTTTTCCAACCATGCCCATGTCTTCCCTTGTATAATAGGTTCCTACACATGTAACCTCATGTTATCAGTTTTGTGTAAGAAACTCATATTCTGAGGCATATTCATCACTGGATAAGGGTTCTACCAAATGTATCACTTTGTAAGACCCAATTTTGAGCTCCTCATCAAATTAATAATATATTTGGTGGGATGGTTTCCATACTTTGGATGTTATAAGGATAAAATATGTAAGAGTTAGAACTTTACTAGAGAAGAATATGAATCTTATCTTCTGTCTATCCTTGCATTCGATAGTCACACCCACCCTTTGGATCCATATCTAATGTTACCTCCTTAGGTGATGGTGCTATTTCAGGTCTGTATAGATGTTCTCTCATTATGACATAGTCTCACTCAACTATTTTTCATGTCATCAAATTTCCCAAAATCTGAAATTTTTTATAAATGACTTTACACCAACCACACTCTTCTTTTGTATGGGATATATTTATAGATGCAACCTGTTCTATGAATTCATCTAACCCGACATGTCCAGAATCCAAAATGACTTGAAGGATGTCAATGAAGATGATATAGTCCTGGATATTATTATTCAGATTTCTATGGAATGGGAAGTATTTAAGATAGTTTGTGTGGTCAAACATGTCGAGCATCTTAGGATAACGTAGGCTGATTAGGTTATTTTCCCAAGATACTGCAAAATATCGAAGTACTTATTACGTTTGGAAGGAGTATGTTTTAATAATATGTTCCTCAAATACCTGGTGACCCTGATTTCTCTATGATTCTATTAGGGTTCAATTATATGTTTATATACTCTTGGAAGGAGACATTTGGTTTTTTAAGACTAACACAGTTTCTCATACGAGCACTGTAGTTGACTTGAGGGTGATGGTTGTAGATTCTAAATTTCATATAATTTTCCCCTGTGTAGAGAGAATGATCGACGTTATTTATTAGATTCAGTAAAAGGAATCCTAGAGACAATGTTCAATTTATGAAAACTCTTAGAACCCACCTGGACACTTCATTAGGATAAGTGGTGTTTGTAGCACATCCCTGAGATTTTCATCAAAAAACTCATGAAATTTCTCCTTCAAGAGAGAGATGAGGATTGAGTATGTTAAACAATTAAAATTGAATATGATTTAAAAAACCCTATCATGTTCAAATTTATTTCACATTTTTTGATTGCTAATATTCTTTTTCCTCTCTGTGAAGTTGAATTGATAAAAAACTCATGAATAAGTTCTTATATCATACAAAAGATCCTACTGGAAGTCTATTATACCAAACAAAGGCTATACCTGACATAGTACGCACAAAACCCCAATCTTTTTCATCTACTTTTGATCATGATGTCCCATCATCAGGCAACATCATGATATAATTATTGTTTGATTCTTCTAAAAATTTCATGCACCATTAATGTTAGAGAAGGCAGTACTACAAAACCTGGGTGGAGGCAATGTGTCATCAACACACTTGGGATATGAATTCCTATCAGGCTGCATAAGTGTGTTTCACCTATAAATGGATTCCATTTTCATATATAGGGACTTGATGAAATTATGTATCTCTGGGGGTTTGGTATTTTTATCAACCTCCCAGATACTGGGAGCGAGAATAGGTCGATGGGGTGGCCCCTCCTTCCTCTTCTGGATAATCGTGATTCATCCTAAGACTAAATGATTACCCAGGTGAGAGAGATGTTGCTACTAAAATGGATGGAATTCGTGATCATTTTCATCTTTTTCATCTATGATTGTTGGATTCATTAAAATGGAGTCAGAATGATACTTAGATTCCATTTTTTCTAGAGGATCATATCATATTAGAGGGGGTATATTCACCTCTACGTAAAGAGGATATAGAGTATTGAAATTTCATCAATTTTTTTCCTTATTTATTTTTTAGATAGTTTTTATATAAATATTATTTTATGATTGATCATCTTCTATGGGAGGAAACTACACACATCTTAGTGGTAATTTAGATGAGGTCAAACCATTCCAATTTTCTTTATAAGTGTTCTATCAAGGAGATGGAAACTATTTATTTGGGGGTACCATATTTTTTATGATTCTCTTGTTTTGGTTGGATGCTACCTCTGTTGGTGTATCTAGGTCACCCACCTCTTGGGGTATGTTTTCCATGTTGTGGCTCTATGACTTTCAAACATGGTCATTAGTATCTTCTATATTAACAGCGATGATACACTCTAAATTATATTGGGTAATTGTTGTTCTTATATTACATTTAATTAAATATGATGATTATTCAAAACTTTTATTAGGGTAATTATTCAATATATTGGCTGTATTATTATATTTTGTCTTATGACCCTAGTGGGGTATGATTGCCTTCATTATACACTCCTCCGATTCTCATCTATGAATATTGAAATAGAGGGGTGATTCTGGTCATGATTGATGAATGAGAACAAAAAAAGTAGATATTTGTCTTTTAGTGAGAGGAACATGTGAAATGCATACCATTGATATCACCCCAATAGTGAATATTGATTTCCTATACTATGGTGATTATGGATAAAATTCCCCCATCCTTATAGACTGAGGGTTATTTGGGGTTTCAATTGGATTTGATTTTTCATCTTGTTGAGGATCCAATGATTCCAATCGAGGATTTAATGATGCTCAGAAAAAACATTGATATTTAAATGAACCCAATTTAGTGGGATGGGTGTGATCTAGAATCACAATTGGTTTTCAATGGACCCTCTCAGTAGATGATGAATCTGATTATTGTGATTGAGATATTAATTCCACCATCCATGTGGGTTGGGGTTTGTTTGAAAAATTTTAGGATATATCTAGAATAATTTCAGTAATTGATGATTTAATTGGTAGTGGTGCTGGTTGATATTCTCCCAGATAGGTGAGACATGATTTATCCTAGATGACTACTATAACAGCTACTAATGTGGCCCATTTGATGCAACACAACTATTCTTTTGTAGGATCATGGTGTGATGGCTTCTCATGATGAGATCCAATCATTATTTTAATTTTTCTAGGTGATAACATCACTGTTATCCATACATGTAATTTATTCTCATTGCTTTGAGAAGCCTAGTTTGAAGTATTTTTTGCTATCTGGACTACATATTCCTGATGTCTAAGAATCATTGAAAAAGGAACATTATTTTCTAGTGACCAATTACTCTGAGAGTTACCTGTTCCACTAATTTATCAAGAGGTAATAATGTTATAAGAAACTATGTCTTATAGGTTCTCTTGTTACAGGTGTACATCAATGTGTAAAGCTCCATACATTCCCTATCCTCGAATATAGATGCATTATGTGGACTCAGATATCATATACAAAATATTTATGATACAATGGTGCAAATAGGGTTTCAAATTTTATTTTTTCTTTTCCAATTATGGATCATGATATGTGGACATAACATCATGGTCTAGCTAAGGACAAAGTATCTTGATTTCTTGAAGGTGAAAATCATATCCTCTTTGAGGGTCAAGTTGAGCCTTAATTCGCTGATGAGTACCCCATATGTTTTGGTGTACGTAAGAAAGGCACTATTTTTATAGCTCATATGAAATCATATAGTTAGTATTTGAAATGGGATAGAACATTTTAGAGGGGTTGTTTTTGGTGAACTATCTCCACATGTTAATATTGAATCCTCTTACTCCGACTTCCAAGCCTCCATCTCTAATACCATAGAAGATTATTTTGAGGGCCACCTACTAAATGTAGTAGAGTTCTACTAGATTTTTATGGGACCATATGTAGTTTTCCCTAATATTTTGAGAACCATTATTTATGAAGGCATCATATTTTTTGACACCTCTATATACAACGGATTTTTTGCAAGTGGGGGATTTCCTTTTTTTGTGACAGAACCCATTATAGGGAGGTTGACCATGGTTGAATTTTGGAGTAGACTCCCTATGATTCTTCTACACACTAACACATGGATTAATATCATGGTAATGATCATAATCTCTTTCAAGCGATGAGTTTTTCGAACCGTGGAGTGTTTAAAAGGTGACACAAATGACCTCAAGGACACTGGCATTGAGAAGACATGAAATATGGGTCACAATATGCATCGTGGAAATAATATGTCGAACTGTCATTTAGAATTGTGTTGGAATTTAAGGCTTTTGGATGATAGTTTTTGGAACTTTTATATGTCCATTTTGTGCTGCAAGAATATGTTACTATAACTGAGCAGCTTCTGGAATAGTCAAATGATGGTTCAAAAAATAGAATATTTGAGGCGGTTTTATGTGGGGGGTTTTCACAATCCCATCTATCATTAATTTTAGAAGGGTCTCACCACCACCTATAATTTTTTATAATTTGTTTAATATATGGAATGATTTTGTGCATTTTTTGTAAAAAAATCTAATATATCAATTTGTGTCCCCATTTGTTCTGTGAGATTTTAATGTTGAAATATATGTATATATATATTATTCATTTGGATAATAGAGGCCATATATATAAAATGTAAATTTTTATTTAAAAGAAGTAGTGGAGGTTCAAATCCTACAATAATCTCATAAATTAGAGCGGGTTCATGAATTATGGTTTACCCCTTAGATAAGGGGGGGGGGGGGTTTAAACACTTTTAATTTAAGAAGTTAGAGGGATTTCTAAACCCACTATTGTATATGTAATTAAACAGGGTTTTGAAGTCCCTTTAATTTTAAAAAATATATGGGTTTACGAACCCCCTCAAATTTAGGAAATAGAGGGGGTTCCTGAACCACTATTAATCACTTTGATTAGAGGGTTATTAAATTCCATTAAATTTTTTAGAAATAAATATCATATAAATTCATATTTTGTAACATATATGTTTGCATGTTCATGTCTCTCTCTCTCTGTGTGTGTGTGTATTACATTAAAACATTATATAAATGTGTTTAAATTCTCTATAATCACACACATATGTAAGAATACATTGCATAAATAATTAATCATATCATGAAAAATGTATACATATATAAATATTGGTATACATACTATTCATGTTCTTCTAAATATATATATTCATATATATATTATTTATATATGGTTTTATAAATATTATAGAACTATATTATGATTCCTATTATACATAATATATATTAAATAATTTTTTATTTTATATTTATGTTTAACTACATTTATAATATATTATGTATACAAATAAATATAACATAGATAGAATTAAATTCAAATATAAATATATATGTATGTATGTGTATTATTAGTATTATATATATTAATATTATTATATATATTTTATTATATGTATATATTTATAAATTTAATATATATATAAATATCTATAATTATACCATATAAATTATATAATAATTTTGTATTTAAATAAATATATAATTTAATTAGATTATACATTTCCAATTATATATATGGATTCAATATTTGTTATATGTATACATAAAAATAATTGTATAATTTTATGTAAATTCATATATCTTTTTTTGTATAATTGTATTTCATATAACATTATTTAGAAATACTATCAAAGCATAAACATATTATGTAAAGATATACATAAATAAAATTTATTTAAAAATATATCATATAAAAACATTAGTTGGTAGTTTTTATAATTTATATTGAAATAATAATAAGTACTTTTTAAAATCATATGTTTAACCTTTTATATAATATATTTTATATTATATGATATACAATTTATAAAAATAAATATATATTAATGTACACAATATTTTATAATAATATATTAGAAATACATATATATTAATGTACATAATATTATACAATTATATTTATTGAAATACATATATATTAATGTGAATAATTTTAATTATAAATATCAAAATAATTTTTATAAATTTTTGTATAAATTAAATTTCATATAATATATATATATATATATATATATATATATATAATATTCATATTAATTATATATAATATAATATTGTATTTTATATAACAGTATATGGATATCAGTACATATTTTAATTCATATATAATATTTTAATAAATTTTATTTGATATAATATTTATTATACATAACATGAATATTTGTATAAGTTGAATTTATATATACGTAATTCATATAATATTAGGTATATATTATTAATATATAATTTTATAGAAATTAAAAAATATATATATTAATTCACATAATAATAAATAAATATTTTGAATGAAATTATATAATGTATATTTTTAATAATATTATATTAATATATTAGAAAAATAATTTTATATATATTATATAAATAAGCATGTACATAATATATATAAATATGTGTTATATTCTATAAATAATTTACATATCTATATTTATAAATATATAAATATCTGTGCATATAAAAATCATAAATAGAATTATAAAATATTTTTAATAAAATCTATGTAAACACACATAACAAATATATAGTTTATATAAATTTATTGTTCAAATAAAATATAAATTTATTATAATATAAATTCAAAAAAACTTAATATAAATATATATATAGGTTATATAATTATTCAAATAATATTTTTCTTGAATCACCATCCTAACATACATAATTATAATAAATTTTAATTATATTACATAAATTAAATTTCCAAAGTGGTATTGGTGCCAAAGTTATATCCTGGAAATAAGTTTTTAAAACCCACCAGATAAATGTTTTATAAGGTTAGGGATGAGGCTCATGGTGAATGGTATGTGTATAGGAAATCCCCATAACTGAACGTGATGGTTGGGGGTTCCAACAGGGACTGGATCTTAGGCCCTCAATGAATTGGATGAGATATGGTTATATGGGACCCTGATGAACCAAATGAGGCAGGAAAACTGGATTGGATGGAATTAGAGGAATGATGAATTGAATGGTCAGGTTCCAAACGTGATGGGTGGAGGACCACCACATGAAATATTTTTTTAAAAAAAATAATACTTGGAGATGAATATGAATCCACCTCTAATCTATGGCATTGGATAAATTTAGTGGGGGGTTTTTGAACACCTCTACATGAGTCTTAAATAGGGGTTCTTTTCAAAATCCCTTGTAATAATTTTCTCATAACTCATGTAGCGGTAGTTTTCAGATAAAACTTCATTGTTAATTATATTATAGGGGGATACACCCCCCCTCTAAATTAAGGTTCTATGGTGACATTAGAGTTTGTTAAAATCACCTCTAATTCAAACACCACTAAACAATTCATGAAATTACATGTAGATCCTTAAAATGATTCCAAAAATATTTTTTGGTCACATTAGTGGCGGTTCATTATAACTGACACAAATGTGTTTATAAGAGGTTATAAAAGATTTTAAACTAAAAAATAACAACCATTAAATAGGGAAGAAAATTTTTGTGAGATGTCTCAATATTGAAAGGAATGTGAGCCTCTCTCAAGGCATTTTATATTCATACTTGGAGAGCAACAGTCAGTAAGTGATTATCAGCCTGATCCTGAGGTATCAGATATACTTCTGGTCTTTTGTTGTAGTAATATACATATCTGCATGTTGTTGTGAGAATAATCCCACACACATATTCCCAGTGAGCAGGGATATGAGCATGGTCACTGGTTACAACCAAAATATAATAGCAACTTTCATTAGTGGGAGTGGGAATATGGGCCTAATTGATGATATCCATAGCCTTCCTAATCCCAATGTGGTTTCTTTAATTCTAGTGTATGTGCGTTTGTAGAGATAGTGTGTCGAGTGGTGCCCATAGAAAGAGACTGGTGGGTACTGGTGGAGTGGTTCTAGCGAAAATGGTTTTAGGTGCCCTCCTTGGAAAAACCTATGCTATAAGGGATTCATATTTCACTACCTGGTCCTCCTTCATCATATAATTAATGTGTATTATTTCATTCATCAAGGATAATATCCCTAATATGTTCATTTTGATGACAAGATCCACTGACTGAGCTGTATTTTTGATTGGGTGATGCCAACTCACCTGTTTCTATAGTTGAATAAATTCACAAATTCCCTATAAGGTCATTATTATACCACATTAATGGTACTCCATATCCATTGTGTTATTCACCTAATATTGGAGCTATTGAGAAGGTTATATAGTTTTTCAAAATAAGGGGTTTTAGTCGTTTGTGGTTTGCTCGAGCGATTTATGGATGAATAAGATAATATCTCAGATTTGGAAGTTGTTGATGAGAGTAGTATCAGATAATTTTTTTATTTGAGAGATTAAAATTGGGATCAACATTTTTGTTTCATCAGGTAAGAGAGTAAGACCCGGAACCCTCACATAGGTGGGACCGGTTTGGGCAAAATATCAATTGGGGGGGGGGGGGGTTGTTTCATGCACAATTATTAAGACTAGGTTATTGTTGTATCTATTTAATGGGAAATCATAATGGTTCCACCATATGTAATTGGTTATATTCCATCAATCGAATGGTGTTCACCAAGTTTCTCAATCTCGATGGCATTTAAAGACTTTCATTTTTTGATATGAAGGGTGGTTGGGCTCATCAAACCTTTTTAGTGGGAATTGTTGAATACTCTAGGAGTATTTTATAGATTTAATATATTTTTTAAAATCTATTATTAATTTCAATACAGGATAGATTACCCCATGAAAATGATTGAGGGATAAGTTTCAATTATTGTAGAATTTTATTATCTTATTACAAAATCCATCTGTATGTATCTGAGGTTCATCATGCATTTCCTAGCATGAGAAGTTGATTATGTGAAGTAGAAATATATCCAAGAGAATATAAACATTTTTCAAATCAAGGAGGGTTTAATATTCTAAGTATTAGATTAAGATATTATGTGGAATCCTTCATATCCTAGTTATTTCATGAATTAAAACCCATGTATTTATTTAAACCTATGTAGTTTATTTTCATATAGAAAAGATATATATGTTTTTTATAAGACATCATATAATCCCAATCGAGTCCCAGGGGGTCCTATATTGCTTAATAATGGAGAGAATAATAGTTTCCATATTTCATTTAATTTCATATTCCACAAACATTTGAGGTAGGACAGACATCCCATTTGAGAAATTGGGTCCCGATGGATGAGGTGCTAGAGGCATGAGATGACTTTCACCGAAGTGGGTTCTTATTTTATAAAGGGAATTAGAAATTAATCCTAAATATCCTATTCACTGTATTAATATATGTTCCCATATATCATTCATGCTCTTGGTATATTACACAAGGTAGATTCCCTCATATTGGAGTGGTTTATATCTTTACACTTACCGAGGCGTGCATACTAGGATTGGGCTTGATGGTGGACATTGGATATTTGAATGATCTAAATATTAAGGCTCCCTAAGACCACATGATCTATGTTGAGTGTGAGAAAATATGGATAACAAATAATTTATATAAATAAACATGGATGTTGGGATTATGTACCGGGAGAGCCCATGCGATGTTTAATATAGAAATCTAGCCTTAGGGAGGCATCCTATGTATCTTGGTTATGTTAGGATTCAATGATATTTTAGTCCATTTCATACAGGATTAAACCTTGGCCTTGACCTATATACGGGTTATATCATATTATGATACTTATCATGGATTGTAATATGAGGGTTCCCATTCTGGATATTGGATTACGGTGCAGATGATGTGATTATTACAACTCCCTAAGCCCATTTGATCAGTGCTTGATTTGAGAAACTGGGGATGAAAAATGATCATTCCCATTACATAGGGATGTAGGAAATAACCACCAGGACCATCATGTGGATGGTTAATTTAGATATCATTCCTTGGAGAGGCATCATGTGTATCCTTGTTATGGAAGGAATTATGAACATCGTTGTTTAGTTGATCGGGTCATACACACTAATGTATCCCATTGGTCGGGGATTATACATAAAGGGCATACAATGCCATCAATTCTTGAGATGATGACATTGACATGGAAATCTTTCCAATCTGGTGGGAACTGATTATCCATTCTATATGCATTTAATGCCATATCGACATGTCATAAAGTTTCATCCTTTTATGTACAAATAAAATAGAATGATCAAGTTTACTTGTTAATATAAATTAAAATAATGTGTATGGAATGTTTGAAAGTGGTTGATCGATCAAGTCTTCCTTGTTTGGAGTACATAACTAGACATGTACAGTTGATCAAAGAATCCATCACAAGATCCTGTCGGAATTTTCTAAGGGGTGTCTTACGATCCGGGTAACATGATATGGTTTTACCATGAGAGTTGGCTGACACACATGGAGGGTGTCACAAGAGTTAGTATGACATGTCTTAGAGGGTTTCACATGTCCTATATGACAAGTATAGAGGACATTAAAAATCATGGAGAGTGTGTATGTGGGATATCACAAGAGCTAACTGGAATACCCAACGGGAATCATGAGAGTCATTATGACATGCTCGTTTTCTATCACAACACTTTGCTTACATGATTTGGTTCCCCTGTATGGGTTAAGAAACTTTTCTGAAGGACATCACAAGAGAATGATGGTGAGTTTGGAGGGATTCATACAATAGAGGTGGAATGATCATGGGGAACCATGAGACATTCTCTGACATGTCCAGAAGAGGTCATGTCATCTAAATAGTAATCCATAATGGTGTCATGTGATATAGGTGTTAAGTCGAGGGGTTGTTAGATGACATGGGAGGTTCATGCGAAGGACATGAGGATTTGTGTATATGTTCTATGGTTAATACTCTCATATTTTAGTCATTGTTATAGACTTATTATTGCGAATGTAATATATATTTTTTAGTGTTATATTGAATTATGTCTCTCGTGCTCTCATAGATTTGCTGGATATTCCTTATGTTTCGAATAAAATTTAATTAGCGTGATCTATTAGTGATCAAAAAAACTCTTTTATGCATTCAAAATTATCACAATGGTTTTTTCCACGGAACAAATCTGGCATAATGTTTTTCTAATTATGAGAACATATAATTTTAGATATCTTCTCTAGCAACGTCATGTCTATGTGAGATAAGAAAAATTATTCATTAATAGATTAGTGGTGCATTTTTAAAGATGGTAATAGGGATTTATAAGCCTAACCGCACTGGTATTCCACCTTTTTTGATTGGATTATATAATGAAAATCCAAGATAGAGTCCAAAAAGGGCCTCAATATATTGCTTCTCTATCAATCTCTTCTATAGATCACTCTGACGGCATTGATTGATCCTTAGAGATAAAGAGTTCCTCCTGTCAATGCCTCATTTACCTGATTATTTCCAATTAATATGTAATTTTTGTATCTTATTGGCATGCTGAAGAACATCCATATTTTCAAATTTACTTGTACAAGGGCCTTCGTGAGATCAAGTCACCTATAAAAGGGCATTTGTGTGATTTGAGGTGACATGTCTCAGATATTCCGAGATATAAGGATGTCTTATCAAGGGGACTTCACAAGATTTGAATGAATTCTCAAGGGGTCTCATGAGACTATTAAATGAACATCCTTACCATGTTTCAGCAGTTTCACGACTATGAGAGGCTCCGACCTTTCCTAATATTTTTTTCCATTTTTTGTTTTACTAAGGTCAAGAGATCATGAGGTTATTTTGGTTACGTCATGGATAATCAAATTACTTGTTGGTGATGCATTTTATGATAAAAAAATAGTCCTATGGTGATGGGTGATCAATTAATATAAAAGTAAATGAACATTTTCTTAAGGATACAATGTGGGATAGAATAGTTTCTGAGACAAAACTGATGTCATACAAGTGATGATAATAATAAGCTGGTGGGATTTCAAAAGATGTGACAGTTGTGTCACTAGTAGCATGTAGAAACTCATGGAAAATATGCATGACTTGGGGTATGTTATTTGGCTTCCACTGAGTGAAAACGTGTTTCCCTAGGTGACTTAATGAGAGGTGAAATAAATTTTTCAAATGGATATAATCAGACCATATGTAGGAAATCTTATATGCAAGGTGCCTTCGTGTGACCTCATTGTGGTCACATAATCTTGTATCTTCTAGTTAATAAAATGATACGTGGGTCTCAAACACCTTCTTCTTCATTTTTTTTTGGAAAAAGTAATACTCCTATCCAGAAATTTATACCTTTATGAATTTTTCGATTCACATTTAAAGGTTTTCAAACAATATGTCACAAAAGACCATCCCACATAGTACTCTTATTAGACATACCAAATATAAAACTATACTTCATAATACTGGGTAATTAAAAATCATAAGAAATGATATTTGAAGATTATTAAACGTAATCAGGGATTAATTAATCATTAAACAAATAATAGGGTATTAGAATGTAACCATAACAATTGAAAGCAATACACATCATATCATAGATTATAATCTTTCATCGTGTCATAAATATTGGAAAAATTAGTACATTAATATTAAATGAATAAAGGGGCATGATCCTTGATATAATATCATTTTCATAAAATCCATGACTATGTTATACACCAAATAAATGAAAATCACTTCCATTATAAATGATTAATGTAACGTATCCTATAGTGAATTGGGTTAAATTCCAATTTTACCATATACTTACTAATTTTTCACTCAAGTAATTTCATTGTGGTTTTATTACCCTACTAACCTAGTTTCACTCCCCATTCCATTCCTAATTATCTTCGGAGATATCCATATTTAGTCAATGAATTGATGGGAAATATAATTCAATTCTACATATCACATAATGAATAAAAACTCATAATTATTCTAAAAGATCATAAATAATTCATCATATATCATAAATCATGAGAAATAAATAGGTTTGACACATATTTCTTGAATTTATCATAGCATAACTATTTAAAAAGAAATAGGTTTCATAAATGATTTATTATAATATAATCAACCAATGGAAAAGAACCAGGTTTCATAGAATCATACATAAATAATCATCTTCATGAGCCACATATTGAATGAAATATGATATTATAATTCGATAATAACCATATTAATGAAAAAATAATCTCAAAAAATGTTTTCATTGATGGGAAAATCTTTTAAAAGACAAAAAATTATTTCATGCAGAAAATAACATTTAAATTTATTTAAAATATAAATATTAATAAAAAAATAATGAAAAAATTTTCATTTCAAAATAATATAAAAACATATAAAGTAATAAATAATTTATTGAACCTTCATGATGGGAAAAAATTTAATTCATTCTGAGTACATTTGAAAAAAAATTGTTTATATCATTTATAATAAAAATTCATAATTACATAATATGTAATAAAAAAAGAGGACTACACTAAAAAAGTTCATTAATAGTAAATCCTAGATAGAAATTAATTTTAAAAAATAATATCAGAATATAGAAAACATAAATTACATTTTTTTTGAAAACCTCTACATAGATAAAAAAAGATTTTGATTGAAGAGAGACATAATGTCAGGTTTCCTTAAAAATAATCATTAAGTCTATTATGTTATTAAAGAGTGGAATAATTAATATATAATGTAAATTATTTAAATATGACCATATAATAATTAAAATATTTTTTTTGATTTTTAGATAATAAAATTTCAACTGTAAAACTTAATCATAAATTATCCTGATTAATAATAAGATCGAAACATAAATCACCTACATCATGTTTTAATTACATTGAAGGCTCTTTAACAATCTATATAATAAATTTTATTGTTTTATACAAATATATAATATAAATTTGTAAAATTATATTATAATATACAATCCACTATTATAATACAACAATCTATTTGTTAATAATTAATTATTAAAATAATTTTTTCTGTGTGTCACCAGTTTGGTTTTTCTTGATAATTTTAATTTACTAATTCCTGTATTTTTTCAAGAATCATGGATAAATCTTCTATATATTGTTTATAATGATAAAAATATAATATAATTGAAATAAAATTCTATTTAAAGTCAACCATAAAATGTACACTTTTAAAAATGAATTAAACCTTTCATAGAGATAGTAGGTTCTACGTACGTATTAATAATGTTATCAATTTTTTGACGGATCGAATAAAAGAATGAAAAATAATAAATTGTAATTATAATATAATTGTTATATCATATATATATATCATATATATGTATTAAATATATCCATATTATGATAAATATAAAGGACAAATTAAATACAAATCACATAACTTCATGAAGGTGGTACTCCACAAGTATGCATGAACATACATATAGTTTTCAAATAGATTTAAATTTTAGAAATAATATATGTTATTATTATTAAATTAGAATAAATATTTAAGAAATATCATATGGGAACATTAATCCAATCATATTAACCATCCATGAATGATTTGGATTGAAAATAAATTTTATCACTACTTGGAGGTGGTTCGCACAAAAACACATGGGGGATACATTCACTGACCATTTATGTAAAACATGACTTGTAATCATGGTTACTGATTCATTATAAAACTTCAGTGTTATTAATAATTAACCATTAGATTTATATAATCATGCGTTAGGTTAATAAATTTATAATCATTCACCTTGAGAAAAATTTCATGTTTAGTGATTTAGAGAACTAGGACATAACACATATATAACAAGACAATAATAATAAAAAGTGGACACTTCTGAACACTATACTTTTTCCCAATAATCTTGAAAATTTAAAATAAGGAATTATAATTTTCATGAAGTCTCTTCTCGATATTAAAATTGAAATTTACAAATCATTATATAGACTTATGTACTGTGAACAATATTTTAAAAGTGGGATGAGTATAAAAATCTCAGTAAGGAATACAAAAAGAAGAAAAATTATTAGTTTTATGAAAACATGAAAATACATGAATACTTTGTAACAAATTAATACTTTCACTATTGAAAAGTAGTAAAAACATTGCTTTTTATGTTTTTTTATATCTAATAATTTTTAATAAAAATATTACATTAAAATCCAATGAAAGAAAAGAAAACACATGAAGGTAAAATGGGAAAAAATTATATGTAAATTCAATATGCATGAAATCAACATTCAAACATGTCACTCTGAAAAATGGAATAGCCATACGTCCGACTCACATAACCTATTCTTTGGACGTTATAACATAACCACCCATCCTAGAATTATCACGAAACCACCCATTCTTATTATATCATATAACCACCCGTCAAATGTCCATGTACAATTATATAATCACAACAAAAAAAATATTGAAATTTTTAGTATTTTGCTAATAAAATTTCATTTGAAAACAAAAGAAAAAATTTCAAGATATTGAATTAACCAATCCATTTTAGAACAATTTTAAATACCAAAATACCCAAAAAGGTAATAATATATTTATTTTTCTTTTAAAAATATTAAGGCCTACAGAGGAATCCAAATATCAAATAATGGTTATGGAAGTGGGTATATATTTTTCACCATAAAAGTTAACAAGAACGTCCCTTTTTTATTTTTTCAAAATGTTGTGTATAAAAAACATAAAATGAATCATTTTTAAAACAATTTAATGAAATAAATAAAATTGTTAAAATTTATTTTAAAATACATTTACATCCATATAATAAATATGTAATATAATATCAATAATATTTACATGAAGATAACGATTTGACAATTACATTGTTAAAAAATCTCCGCATCCCATACAATAACGATCATTTAAATCATAATACACTTAAAAGGTGAAGATTTAACAAAACATTATATGAAATGATGATAGGTAAAACGTGGATTTGAAATGGAAAAGGATATGTATATACACTTTATAAAATAATAAAGGTGTATATCATAAATAAAATTCCTCAATGAGAAGAGATTGAGATGAAATCCTTTACCTTGACTCTGGTTCATCACCTATGTTATTTATCTTCATTAATAATAAACTTATGTAAATTATTTGCTTTTATTATAATCTTATCAATTTTTATTATTCATTTGATATAACATATTATCATATAATAAATATTTTGTAATTATTTAATCTCACATTTTATATTTTGATGATATTCGGTACATGAGTCAAAAATGACATTGGTACGATGTCTATAGTAAAACCCATCATAAGTCCATCATCTATAGAATAATATTCATGGAAAAAATAATCCCTTTTATACATCTGTTATACCTTTAAATAAATCCATTTATTTATTGTTATAAGAAATGAAGAATGTTATAATCATGGAGACAATAGGTCGTACGTACACATATAAAACATTTCAAATTATCAATTATCATTATGGAAAGAATGTATGTATTATTTTTTCATTAAATAATGATAATAATGTAATTAATATAATGTTAATAATTTAAATATTTATATACATTATTTATGTTATGTGGAGATAAAAAATGAATGACATCCATTCATAGAGGTTATATTCAACACATACACTTGAATGACATTATCATTTTTATGCGAATGGAAAGTAAGAACGTTATTGATAAATTATAATATTTTAATAATAAATATTTCCAGAATATAATATATATATATATATATATATATATTAATTAAATTTTTATAACTATTCTTGAGAGATGGAAATGGAAAAATAATTTTATCGATTCTGGAGGTGATAGTCACCGTACACACAAATGATAATTATTTTCCCATTTTACAGAAGTTTATTAGCATTTTGGGAATGATATTAACATTATTAAATCTAATTATATTGACTTTAATATATTTATTATTTAGTAATCGTTGGATAATATTTTAAGGATGTGGAAGAATAAATAAAATACAAATACTTAATTAAAACGATACCTCTTCTTCGAACTATCTCCACTGAATGACACCGAAAAAGCTATAACGATGGTTTTATTCCTAAACTATGTTCTATAAAATGTGGGGATGGATTATAGGATGTTATTTGGGAAGATATTTTCCAAACCAAATAGTTTTTTGAAGATTTAGGAAAAGATACTAATGGGTTCTATTTTATAATATTGGGAAGGAGAACTCTTATAATTTATCAAAATATTAGATAAGTATAGATTATATTATATTACTATAGGTTCATAGAATATTTATTTAGAACATGTAATGATTTTGGGTCAAATAAACTTCACCTAATGTATGTTAGATATGTTTTGAATAGCTTTTAATATTTATCATTTTAACCCATATTTCATTGTTTTAATTATTATCATGATATCTTGTAACATACAATATTAGGGTTAATATAATTACTTTAAAATTTAATATGACCAATAAATTAGTAATTAATGATATATATAGACATGCAAAAATTATTTAGCCAAATATATGAATTTTTTATTTTATATAATTTAATAAAACATAACTTATTTTTAAATATCATTAATGTCAACTTTGACACTACTAATCAATTTACATTATAGAAATATCATAACAATATTATGTATTCAAAAAAAACTTATTAACTGATAAATAACAAGTCAATGTCATATATAAAATCCATATATGTCATTACTCATGTCATTTTTTTGATATTTTTAATATAATTTCTTTTATTCCTCCATTAATTAAACAATTCCTCCATCATCACTATGTCACATTTTAAAGAAATTAATTTATTAATATAAAATTATAAAAAAATTTCATGAAGTAAATAGATGTATGTTTACAAATAATATTTATAGATCAACATATCCCTTATATAACCCCATTGAATATAGTATTATTATGAGTATATTCTCATCCAAGTAGCCATAAATGGACAAATAACCAATAATTTAATGCTTATGGATGAAGAATAATCATCCAATAAAATTATGATTTGTTTTAGGGTAGTTTTATTATATTTATAATATTATTCTGAACCTTAATTACCCAATTTACCTTTACCTATGTTAATAGAAAAATAATAAAGTTACTATTCAAAATGTCCAAAAATAATGGTAACTATTTACATTTTTTGAAACATCTAATTATAATTATGGAATCAATTTTTTAAAATTAAAAATATAGAAATTTTATAAATTAATGAAAATTTCATCCCATTTATGGAATGCGAAATAAATTTTTTAGAGTAAAAATATTCCATTGATCATAACATTTTTATATCCAATTTTAAAATAAAACTGATTACAAAAAAATAAATTGGATTAATTGAAAAAAAACATCTAATTATATATAAAACATTAAAATATATAATTTAACACTATAAATAAATTTTATGACACTGCAGTTTTCAATTAAAATACATCATTTTTTTCACTTTTAATCATGATATGAAACTTATTAGAAAAATAACAAAAAACAACCAAAGAATATTTTTAAATTTTCATTCAAAATAATATGTTTGTTTTCAAAAATATAATTTATATTAGTGACAACAACAAGATTAAAAACTTGTGTTCCATATAAACATGGAAATTTTTTCTTTTTTTTTAAATGAATCATATATGTGTAAATTTGGTTTTTTTCTTATATCATGCATAGAAAAAAAATAAGATGAATTTGAAAAATTAAATTTATTTTGTTTTATATATATAAGAAAACATCATGAGTGGTTTTATTATTTTAAAAACTCAAATATTTTTATTTAAATATTTTTTTCAGGTAAAAATTACATTTTATTATAAAAAGTGTTTTATTTTCATTTTTAATTAATTTCACACCAAATAGTTAAATATATATAAAATTTTATACCATATTATCACAATTCTATTAATAATTTTAATTCCCTCTATTCTAATAGCTCTACAATAACTACCATATTTAAATAATAATATTTAGTTGTTTATTTAATCATGACATGGAATATCATTTATGTTATCAAACTTAGTGTTTAATTTAAAAAAACTAAAGATGTTATATTCACCCTAGTATAATAATTTTCATCTTCAAAATTTTAACATGATCTAAAAAACTATTGGTTTGAATTTAAAAAATATATTTTTTGAAATCCCACAATGAAAAAGGGATTAATGAATGTTCCCTTTTAACATAAAGAAAGAGAAGTATGAAGGTCATATGAGATAACACATACTAGGGGTCCATGTATGAAAACATTGATATGGAAGATAAAACTGACCATCTTGTTCTGATGGTGAGTGATAGAATTTTTTTGACAATGTCAAAAGTAAAAAAACCATAAATTTGTGATGGGTTAAAAGGTCCTTGATTTTATAGTAATAAATAAAAATTGATATTTTTATTCATTAATAATACATTTCATAGAATTGGAGAATTCCATTATGAACTGTGTACATAAATAAAAATAATAAATTGATATATTTCTATTTTATATGAATAATTTTATCCTGATAACATTCCCAAAATTATGATGTGAATTCCAAAAAAAACGTAATCCTCATTGATCACACAAACCCTTAAGGTTATCAATACCTTAAAACTCATGTCCAAAATAAAATTCATAAATCTCATTAAAATAAGGACTTACAAAAATATACACCCATCAAATAATCTCCCATAAATGTCCTCAATCACTTAGGATCACATCACATTAAAACTCAGTGGGATTTTCAAAAACATTGACCATATGGCTATCCTAAAAAAAAACCAAGCTCCCTAGTGCATCAACCATTTCACCAAATGTTCAACGCCAAAATCAGTAGTTGAAAACGATTTTACCACACCTTTTTGTTTCTGATTATATTGATTTCCACCCTAAGTAAGTTGATTTGGAAACACATTAATGTAATGTACTAAATCATTACAACTAAAACATTTAACCACACTCATTTCTTTGCTTTCTTGGTCATCTCCCTTTTATTCAAGAGTAGTATAACCAAAATTACAATATTATATGCACTTCCCCATATTTGGATGACATTCTCCAGTCTTTTATTTACCACAATTCTCACATTATGGTAATTTGTTTTTATCACCCTTTTTTTGGAGAATTATTTCCCATTTCCTACCAATTGGTCCTCTTGTTTTTCTTATTTTAATGGGAGACATGATCATCAGTGAAATACATTTCCACTATCTCAGCACATGAACATGTTTCTCAGGGATTTTAAACTACTGATAATCTAATTCCCTTTGATATTTCATCTTCAATCCTATGTAAAACTATTTATCTAACTATAAGGATCCCCAAAAAAGATGGGAAATACCATGCCAAATAGTTGATGTTTTCTTTTTATAAAGCCATCAAATATTCCTTCTTTGTATGAATTCGAAGATATTTTTTTCAATCAAAAGTCAAAGAGGCATAAAAAAATATATCTCAAGAAATATATTTTTAAATTATTCATAATCCAAGGGATCAATCTATCCACATTATCCAATATTCTTAATCATTTACCACCACATATTGGATTCACCATCAAAAACATGAATTTCAAGAGTTGACTTTTAGTGATCTAGAAAACCAATTACATAGAATATTATTTATAGGACTTTAATACATCCATCACCTAGCATGGGGTGTATGATGCTATGAATTATGAGGGATGTTTCCTCATGAAATGTTCCACTATAGACATGATCCACTGTAGTACAGTAATATCCTCTCTAGTTGAGATACCAGTACCATTTATAACATGTGCAAAATGATCCATCACAACTAAAATGTAGTCTTTTCTAACTCCAACCCTCTAAGGATGCTAATTTGGATGGATGTTTTCCTATCGATTCCTTCCCTCCAAATCTTCCCTATTTCCTATATAGAAATCCAACAAAAAAACACATCTTAGATGAAGAAACAAGGCAATATTAAAATTCTACATCATATAAACATAAAAATGAATTGAAATTTTATAATGAAATGATATTATCACTATCCCAACCTTTAAAGTCATAAAAAAATTTCCTTTTATACCAACTATAAGGACCTAAAAATTAATAAGTCATAATCTTAAGTTAAGTCAACAATTTAACATTCTATTACATTGAGGATACTTTGAAATTTATTTCAATAGATAAATTGTACATAACTCATCCATAAAAAATAAAGAATAATACATTGTGGTTACTTTTGATTGGTTTCCATTTTTCTCATATTTTAAAACTTTTTAAACAAATCATGGTAACTTTTTTGGGAACTCTTCACAAAATTAATCATTAATTATCCTAAAACTATCTCATTCTAACTTCCTATGAAATACATTATAAAATTTTGGATGATAATAAAAAAACTCAATAATGTATACATAAAGAAATAAAACTATTAGTTTTATCTAATCATGGAAACTTATGAGTACTTTATCATTATGTAATAATTTCACCCTTAAAAAGTAGTAAATGAATTACTTTTAATGTAATATCATTCCATACCTTTTTCAAACTAAAAATATTACCATAAAACACATACCAATCATATATAACACATAATTGTATCATGGGACATACTTATATTAAAATGGAATAACCATGTGGTTGACTTCCATACATGTAACTCTTACCAATTAAATATCCATACAGGTGATTTCCATACCCAATGTATTGGAGAATAAAATGTAACCACCAATCCTTTGTTTTTCATAGATCCATAAATTCTTGGTTTATCACATAACCACCCAATAAATTTACATGTTCCATTATATAACCATAAGAAGTAAAATATTTTAATTTTCATAATTTCATTCATAAAACTTTATTTTCAATATGATGAAATAATTTTCAAGGTTTCTGAATAAAAACAATATTTTTAGAACTAATTTAAATAAATAAAGTTAAATAGGATGTATTTTTCTTTTAAAAAAATAATTCATGGAGTAGAATAATAATATAAAATTTCATTATGGCGGAAAAGTTGTTGTTGCTGTTAAAGTAAAAATGAACATTCATTTTGTTGTTATTCAAAACATTCCATTTAAATATCAAAAAAAATTCCTATAGAAATAATTTTAATTTAATAAAAATATAGATAAAATTTCATTTAAAATCATTTTATATCCATAAATTAATATGTAAAATTATATAATGAATATTGACCTGGGGGAAATGATGTCACAATTAAATCATTAAACGATCAAAGCATCTCGTACCACATTGAAAATTTTGATCATAACTTACATGAAATATTTAAATTTGAAAAAAAATTAATAACATGTGGACTGATAAAATATGGATATAAAATTTCAATGTATATTTATATACATCATACAAAATAATTCACGAACATATTATCAAGAAATTCCTCGATGAAATGAGGTTGAGATGAAATCACTTACATTTAGTGTAATGTTTCACATATGTTATTTATATTTCTGAATAATACAACCATTTTAACTATTTATATCCTAATATTATATTTCATTTTTATTATTAATTATAAATCACATATTACAATGTTTTAAATATTACATAATTATTTATGTTTAGGTTGGATGTTTTGAAAATATTCAGTACACGAGTCCAAAATGACTTCAGTATCATGGCTATATTCAATGTGTACATAAGTACTTCATTTGCATGATAGTAGTAATGAATTAATAATCACATTTATACATCAATTATACCTTTATATCATACCATTTAGGTATGGTTCTGAAAAATTAACAATATTATAATTATGGAGAGGGTATACCGTACATAAGCTTGATTAACATTTCAAATTTTCAATGATCATTATGGAAAGAAGGTATGTAATATTATATATATATAGAGTTATCATAATATAATTAGTATAATATTAAAAATTTAAAAATATTTATATATACAATTCACATGATGTGGTGACTAAAAATGAATTACATCAATTTATTGAGGTGATAGTGCACACATACACACGAATGATGCTATCTTTTTTATGTCCATTGAATGTAAGAAAATAATAAATATATTCTTGTATTATAATGGATTATATATAATTAATATTGTATATAATAATTAATTACATCATTATTACCATTCTTGGGAGATGGTAATATAAAACAAATTATATATGTTTTTGGAGGTGATAGTTTTCCATACACATGATTGATAATATTTTTCTCATTTGATAAATTTTTGGATGGATTTAGGTGTTGATATTAACATAAAAAAATATAATAATTTTTAGAATATTTTAATTATATTTTTGGTCAAGACCCGCCTTCACCAAAGGGAGGGAAGGGATAACAGATTTCCAGACCCTTCCTTCTTTAAGTTTAAGGAGAGATAATGTCCCCCAAGACTCGCCTTCAATTGGTCCCGGAGTGGCGACCAGCACCAAGGGTATAGAATCACACACAAGATGGAAGGTATTGCCCTTTTTATTTTAATAGGATTGGGAGATAATATACCAAACTCAACAACACCAAAGCTGAAAGTAAAGGTAAAGTCGAAAGTAAAACCTTCCCATATGCATGTTCAAAAGTAAAAGATACAAGCCACAAGAACTCCGAAGGTAATGTACCAAGAAAAGGGAAACGAAAACAGAAACTGCCCCAAGGTCCAAGCTAGTACATGCCTTCACGATCCCTGAAGTCCTCCTAGAAACCTAGAATTTTTTTTAATATATGTAGGGTGAGCATACAAGTATACTAAGTAGGGAAAACCAAAAGCTCTTGTGCACAGGTGGAGAGGCATTTTAATGCCCTGTGAGAAAAGAGATAACCAAAACATCTATAAAGGTAAACTATGCACCCAAGGCTCACCAAGGCACACTCCCTGAATAACGCAAGTCAAGTAATGTATAGTAACAGAACATCGATATTTGGGTACCTCGTGCCACTTTCCCACTAGTTATTTAAGTCATCCTAAACATCAAACCAATCCCTCCATTTTCACCACAATCCCACTGCAAAACCCCACCCATACACACCTGGGCCATAACCCCATCACAGTCCTACTGCCAAACCCTGCCCGCACACACCTGGGCCACAACCACCATGCGTAACCACACCCACAAACACCTGGGTCAGAACAACTACTGCCATGCCCGTAGACACTTGGGCCTCATCCCAAAGACACTTGGGAAACTACATGCTCGCAAACACCTGGGCCAACCACCACAACTACCCTGCCCGAAGATTCATGAGCTAATAATGGACATCATGACATCACAGCTTTCCAAAAGAGTCTAGGGCTATTTGGGAAAGGGAGCAGAAAATGAGCTAATAAGAAGCCACTCAGAGGAGTGTTGGAAAAAACACCCTCCCCCATGAAATGGGGGTGTTTGGCACTAAGTGCTCAAATTAGATGGGGCTTTAATAAGAAAAACATAAAAACTACAGGTATATGTATAGGTAAAAAGCACTCATCCCAACCTAGGGTCCCAAAATCCAACCTAAGCACAAACATACTTGTTACTATTCATTCATAAAAGAACCACAACACTCACAGCCAAGTCATAACTCATTCCCATAACCAACTCCTCATTTAAATGATTATTGTTTCATGTTTAAGAAAACCCATTTAAATGAATCCTACACTACTGGGTAGCTAGAAAGAATAACCACAAGCAAAAGGAAATGAGAAACAACCAACATCATCATAAGCATTCACACCCAGTTCTCTTGTAAAGTTACAACAAAAAAAGGGGATTAGTGAGATCCCTCGAAGTATTTTAACCAATGAAAACCTCACAAAAGGGATAAGTGAGATCTCTTGAAGTACTGGAAACAAAGCATACCCCGAGACACAACCCCATGTCCTCAAAACTAGGAACCAATGATTTCTCCACAATAGAGGATCCCACCCGAGTTCGTGTCACAATAGAGAAACCACACTGCTTCATATTCACAACCAAAAAACGTGCCACAATAGAGGATCCCATCCCCATACACATATTCCCATAAGCACCAAGAATAATACCACACCTACTACCAAACAGAGTGGGAAACCTCCAGGTTCAAGCACATCATTCAATAGGTTCTTCTTTCTGTTGGTTAACTGGGGTGATCACACATGGATTCTTGTTTTACTGAACATCCATTTAAACCAAACTAAGTTTGGGTGACTAACCAATTTCCATGTTACAGTTATTTAGTCATCACAAAAGACAAGGGTTTATTAGGATGCAAGGAAAGACCACCAACGACCATAATTTTTAGTGATCACAAGCCCATACAGTTCACAACACATATCAACATAAAAGAGTACATCAGAACATCGATCACACCCCCTTCATTATTTAAGGTCCATTCATTATCTTCGTTAAGTTTTGTTTCATAAATTCCCACAGAACAAAGCATACCCACCCCGCATGATTCAAAATAAGGAGAGACAAAGGAAAACCCCTAATTGGTTGATCAAGGATTGGAGTTCTCCACGTGCCAAGAACTGCGGATGCACGACTTGGAGGGAAAGAACATCCGAGACTCCAAGGGTGAGCGGAAAGGTTCCGGCACAGGTTCACCACTTTCCTCAGGAAGGGAAACTCCAAACGCATGAAGAAGAAATTGAAGCCTGCCAAGAGGAAGAAGAAGGAAGAAGAAATTCCCGTGCGATATATAGATAAGATCCCATTGTTACGGGATATGGGGATTTAAATGGCTTTAAAATCGGATCGTGGTTCCCCATGCGGTTGGGTGGTTACACACGATGAGATTAATTGACATTTAAATATTTCCATAAAAAAAGGTGGTAAAAATGTGATTTCAATGGATTTTATATAAACATAGGGGAACGATATGCGGACACACAGCTGGGTTCATTGAGGGTCACCCCACCCATAGGAATTTAAACACTGAATAAGGGCTTAAAAAGGCCTTGAACCACTTCCAAAAGGTCAAAAAGGATTAAAAAGAGTTTTATGAGAAAAACTGTAGAAGTGAAACCCGACATGGCTGGGTGACACTGATCGGTGGCGCTGATCAGTCTTGCAGATCAGTCGTGCCGATCGGTCTCGCCGATCGGTCACACCGATCGGTCGAGCCGAAATGAGGTCCTACCACCGAGACGCCACCCTTAGGATCTGGAAATTGGCAAAGGGATGGACCGTGATGGTTTGGGTCATTACAATTTTATTTTGGTTGATGTATATTTGATTAGAGAGTAAGAATAACTAAAAAAGAAACACTTAACTAAAACGATATATCTTCTTTGGAAAATATCCTTTGAATAACACATTAAAACATCTAAGGAGTGTATTATGACTAATATAATCCATCTTGAATGTGTAGATGTATTATAGGAATATATTAAGATAGATATTGTATGAAATAAATAAGTTTTTGGGTTTTAGGAAATGATAAGTATGAGTGACTGTTTATTAGTGAGTGATGGCGAGCCCCAAGAATTTAACAAAATATAAAATTAATTTAATTTAAATTTATATTAAAAACGGCTCCCAACTAACTTATTTCTTATATATGATTAATTTGGTTCTAATAACCTTAATCCAATGAAAATTAGATAATTTTTTACTATATTTTAGTCCTAATATTTATGTTTTAACCATTATTTTTCCATTTTAATTCATACCACGATATCTTGTAATTTATAATTTTTATATTCAAAAAAATTACTATAAATTTTTAAAAGACAAAAATTGAGCAATTTTTGACATTTCTTGACTTATCTAAACTATTTTACAATTTTTTATATTTTTCTGAATTTTATATCGTTTCATAAATTATTATTTATTTAAAATATTTTTAATGAAAAATTATACACTATTCATCACATTCCTTTTTAGAAATATCATAATATAATTATTTATTAGAACTACATCATTAAACTAATTTCTAACATTTCAATGTCATCTAGAAAATTTATGTATGTCCTTAGAAATCTCTAATAATAATTATTTTCACATTTTTAATATTATTTATTCTATTCTTCTATTAATTATTGAATTCCTTTATCATCACTATGTCCCAATATAAGATAATACTTTTATCCCATAAAATTGTAAAAAAGTTTTCCTAACTTATAAAAACTTATTTTCTTTCCAAATTCTATTTGTAGTAAAAAATAAACCTTATATAACCCCATATTAAAATTATTCCTCTTGTTAAAAAGAAATATATGATAACTTTGACTTTCTTTTGATTATAATATTATTAATGTTATATTCTAATTCCAATAGAAATATATGGTCACAATATTTTTAATGTTTGGTTAGAAATATAATCATCCATTAAAGTTATGTAAGGTATTAGAGTACTTTTATTATATTTATAAAATTATTTTTACTATTAATTACCATATTTAACTATAACGATGTCCATACAAAATAATAAAATTACAATTCATAATATACAAAAATAACCATCTAATATTTAAATAATTGGGATTATAATTCATAATATTTAATATATTTTTCAAAATTCTAAACATAGATGTTTTATAAATTATGTAAAAAAGAGTCATGTTGATGGAACAAGAAAAAATGTTATTAAAATAAAAACTTTCTAAAGTTTAATATGTTTTTATATGCAATTTCAATGTCCAATTCATTTTAATTATTTGTATTGGATTATATGAAATAAATACAAACTAATTATAATATAAAGTAATTCTAATATATAATTTAACAATATAAATAAGTTTTCTAAAAATGTAGTTTTTAATGAAATTAAATTATTTTATAACTATTCATCAAATACTGAAACATATCAAAAAAATACCAAAATGTCAAGGAAATAGAATTATTATATTAGTCATCCAACTAATAATTTTATTTTATCAAATGGAATTTATTAAAATGATGAAAATTATATTTAACATAAGTTCACTATCAAAAGGTGACAAAAATATCTTCTTTTGATAATTACATCTTTTATGTGTAAAATTGGATGTCATCTTATATTGTTTCTATAAAATACATAATATGAATTTTAAACATTAATATATATATATATATATATATATATCATTATTAAAATCAAAAAATATTTATTTTTTTATTTTATAAACACACTTATATGCATTTAAGTAATTTTGTATGAAAATAACTCTTTTTTTTAGAAAAAATGTTATATATTTATATATAATTATTTAGTAACCCAATAATTAATTATATATACATGTATAAATTATATTTTCATATTTTAGTTAAGCCTGTTCATTCTTTTCATTCAAACTATTATGCAATAGCAACCATATTTAAATAATAATATTTACTTCTCAAATTATGATTGATGTGGTGTATCTTGTATACTATCGAAAACAATGTTTCCTTTTAAAAAATGTCATATGATACTCATGTATTTTGGATAATTCTTATGTTACATTATAATGGGTACCATAAACTAATAGAAGGAAAAAAGAATAATTAATATGAAAGATGATGGGTATGATGATTACCTATTCTTCTATAAGCCTCCTTTAGAAACCAACATAATCTCCCACTGAATATTATTTAAAAAATAAATTAATATCAAATTCGTGAATTAGGATAATGAATGTTTAATGGGGTATATTTTGGGGAATTTATATGTATCAATGTGGTGTAATGAATAGAAATTGGAGTTGTCTTATTATATGTGGGGAAGAGGACACAGTTAGAATTTATTGGAGGAATAAAATATAATAAATTTAAACTATAGAAAAATTATTTCATTTTAATTGATTTTAAAATGTGTGATAGAATTTGATCTAAATAAATTCTGGGAATAGTATTTAGGATTTATTTTCATTGGCCATTATTCCCTTATCTACAAGTTTAACCCCTAAACCCATTTTATGTTTAATCGCTATGATTATGTTCATGTTTTAATATTAATTTTGAATGAGAATAAATGTGACCTCATTAATATATTTTCATATTATGATACCAAATATGGAATAAATATTATCAAATTCAACTAATTAATGTGTTATAATTTCATTTAATATTAAACTAAAAAATGAGGTAAAATAGTTTTCATGAAAAAATCACTTCTTATGTATAAAATGTGTTTATACTGAAATTTGATGTAAAATTAATTATACAAAGCTTAATTTTATTTTTTTGAAAATTAATTAACTAATATTACTTTTAAATAATTTCAAAATAAATGTTAAATGGGAAAACTAATGAAACAAATGGCATTACTCAATAAAAATTAACAATTTTGTTTTTCATTGATAAATCATTATATTCAGAAAATAATTAATATTTTATCTCAATAAATTATGACACATTGGTTTAAAAATTGAATTAAATTATTTTTTTATAAATTAATATAAATGGAAGAAAATTATAATATTATCTATCAAAGGGAATGAAACTATTTTTTATGGGAAAATATATTTTTAATGAATATAAAGACTTTACTAAAAATTGTGTTGATATTTATTAATATATAATATTTATGAATAACCATTATTCATATTATTTAATATTTTTTTATTATTATTCCTTATACCATTTTAATGGCTTTTTTTATGGTAAGCTATTTTATAGTTCATTTAGACTCGGGGTTTCCTATATCAAAATCTATCAATGAAAATTAAATATATATAAATGGAAATATGTAATAAAATATGAGCGAGTTACATTATACACCCTTAAAATGAATTCATCACACAAAACAAAATAACAATGATATAAAAATGAAGTTATATCTATTTCATCACATCCATGAGTTCCCAATTAGCTTCTGCATTATTTAATTTTCTCCAGTGAACATTCACCGTGTGAGTTGTTTTCAAAACCCACAATCGTTATGATATATGATCCATAATTATTGTATTTTATTATAAAGATCATGATATAGTGGTACTACATCTAAGTTAAATAGATTTGGTAAATCATGTATGTATTTCCTTTAGAGTGATACATTGAACACAATGTGTACTTTAAAGAGGTTTGGTGGAAATTAAAACAGATAAGATAACATCCCTAATCCACTAAGAATATTTAATAGGATAACAAACCTATGGAGGAAATTTTCATTAATCTGTAATATCATAAACATATAAAATAAAAAAAATTCATATCAATACCTTCTCACTTGAATTGAAATTTATATTTCGTCATTGCAAGTCAGTATTAATTTTTCTCCAACTATGAGATACCTTGATGTAAAAATTAATTAATTTGGATCTCTCTAGTATTTCATAATTCATATTTGGTCCCAAAAAATTTATCTCTCAATATTTATCCAATAACATTTCAGTTTTATGAATATTTTAATAAATAGATCTATATGCATCTATATGAATTCTCAATTAAAATATATTTTTGTATAAAAACTTAAAAAGTGTATGATATTGATATGAAACACCTTTTAAATCCAATGAACAAGATAATAGTATATCCTACAATTTATGGATGGATCCCTAAGACTTACCATCAGTATGATGATGAAAAGTTTCACTAAAACACAATACTAAAAAATTTAATTGAATAATGTTCCAAAACATCGAGGTAATCCTCATATCCCAATCAGATACAAAAGAATGTGATATTCCATGAAACCATACCAATTAATTCATATTCATTCAAGAATATCAATTGAAAAATTTTCTCCGATATAAATAAATTAGTATAACTTATTAAGGGGATAAACTATAACAGAAATAGTTATACGATCATTATATGTTTTTGGGAGTCCATTAAAGATAATCATGGTGACTTGTTTTCATTTTCATTCTAGTATGATTAATTGTTGTAATATTTACCTTACACATCTATCCCTTATCTATGACATATTTATTTATAAATAACTAAGACACATTCTTTTCAAAATATTTATTCATGTTGTTCTATAAAAAATTCTCTTTATGATCCCTATAAATCATTGTACATGTAGGATTAACAGAGATTTATTGAATTGGTAGTTCATCCATCAACTATTTCTTAAAAAATGGTACATTTGGGAAACATACGAGGTTCATAAACTTTATCATTTCAACATAGTGATGATTTAAATAAGGCACAATTCAGATATTCTATTGTATATTAACAACTTCCTTTAATTCAATATTTTTTTATTAAATAGAATTATTGTTGGACACAGATTTGAGAAATATAAAATTTATATTCTATAATAAATATTTCTATATTCATACTTTGAAAATCATGAAATATTTGATATATTTTTATAGTCATCATAGATTGTCTTACATGATTTTTTTGGTTTAGAGCATCAACCACCTCATTTATTTTACCAAGGTTATAATGTATTGAGTATTAATAACCATTAATTATGTCTAAACAACTTTTCTAGTTCATATACAGCTCATTGGGAGTTAATTTCTTTTAATCTTTTATTATCTTAATATATATCACACTTTCCACTTTAAATAAATTTCTTTATATCATTATTGGTAAAAATTTAATAGCTAAAAAGAATTAATCAATTGTTTATTATTTCCCACTAATAATAAAGTATTTTGAGGCATAATATATAACCATAACTCTTTTTAACAAAACACATTTTATTACCTTCATCGACGCATAATTATTGACAATAAGATGTTCTCCATTTGATGAAAGTATATGAATTGATTATTTGAATAATATTCCCCTCATTTCCTTGAAAGTTTCCTCATATTCACATGTCCCAAGGATCTTCCCTCCCCTCTTAGTTAACATGATGAATAGAATAGAATGTCTTAATAAATTATCCAATAATTTTTTATATTATCTATACAAACCCTAAAATCAATAAATTTCAATCAAAATTGGCAGTCTGGTAAAATTTTCCATATAATGAACCACAATAGGTACATATATGTTTCTTGATATTTTACATAAATATCTAATAATTTAAAACTTCAGATTAAATACCCCAATGTGCTTTTAATAATGTGTAAAAAATACAACATCATGAAAATAAAATAAAATGTATTTATGTTATTTTATATAATGGTCTCTAAAATACATTTGAGTTCATAAAAGTAAATAGGATAAAATTAAAAATATAGAAAAATAATGGGTGAAGAAAATATCAAAGCAAGCAAATAATCATGAAAAATAATCGTAACATGTCAGGTAAATAACATAATGTAATGTCATAAATTAGAATGTTCATGTATAATCACATGTGAGGATAAAATATTATAAATATTTTCATATGATAATTTAAAAATTTTAACATTTAAAAAATAAAGAAAATTTATAAGAAAATTTCAAGGATAACCTACAAAAGAAAAAAATGTTGGATAGACTACCATGGTGGGTTTGGTTTACTCCCTAATCTCATACACAATGTGTCATGAGACGAAAAATCATTAACCAATACATTAGAGTGTTATATATACGTATACCGCTTAAAATGTAAATGAATATGTGTTTTGTAAAATGAATTTTTTTTGTCTTAATTAAAATAATTAATAATGAAATGAAATTTGTGGCGTAATATTGCATTACATTATAATAATTTCCCATGGAAAGAAATGGTTTGCATTTTAGATGTTGAATTTAGTCATGTATTACCCTATTTATGGATGAATTAATAATATGGTAAATATTTTAGTGAAATATATCTAGAATTTAGAATTATTTGATCGTGTTGAATAGAGAGGGAGAGAAAGTGAGTTGAGAAAGAATGTTCACAACCTAGAGAAAAGTTTGGATGAGGGAGGTTTGACACACAATATTCTATAACCCTTTTTCACGTGAATGTCACAAATTGAAAGGCTAAATATAGTTATTTAATTCTTAAAATATATAATTAAAAAGATTATATATATATTTCATTTAATATAATTTTATTATGTTCATTTATAACAATTTCTATGAGGTAAAAGATTTATTTTCACTATTTTGTGAGAATTCATATCATACATCCATTTTCGGATTACCCAAGAATAATTATAGAAGCTTTTGTAAAAAAGAAATAGAACTAAAAAATGAAAATAAATGGTATGCATGAGATTATATGAATTTAAATGGTTCCGTGTATCTATATGTGTTCTTATATAGGAAAAAATCATTTAGTAAAAACGATAATGTTATGTGGTAAGTTTATTTAGGTGTATTTATTGGTTATCAATAACTATCTTTATTTAATTTAATTTTATATAAATATTTAAATTAATAAACATAAAATAGTATGTAATATAATTTTCAAAATATAAATTAACAATAATTATAATTATATGATTATCCTTGAATTAAGTGGTGGAAATGACGTTCAATATTAATTGATGCGACGAACGAACCATATTTTAAACAATACATTCATTTTAGAAATGAAAGAAGGGTGAGTTAAAGATGGATATTCTACTATTGTAATAAAATAAAAGTTTACTTTATATAAATATGATTTTATATTTATTTGTATGGATATTTTTATAGTGTTTTATTATATGAATAAAAATAAAAGAGATTTGTGGATAATTTTAACTCATCCATTTGTTGGATCCTTATGAAACCAAGTAAGGATCCTTGAAAAATACTATGTATGAGACAAATAGTAATATGACATGGGGTTGTGTATTCATAATAGATTTTGAATAAAATTTTTAAGGATCCAATGAATAGAAGTTGTGAAATGAGTGGGTTTATTTTTATAAGAGGATTATAGAGGTGTTTTTGAATATCATATTCCTTAGTTTTTTATTTTGGATCCAGAAAACAAATTTCATTGATTATTTGAACTATATATAGTTAATGGTTCATCTATTTTTTGTATAATGGGTGATTACGACAGATCTAAATGAAACACTCTTATATTTATCTTATAACTAAAAATATTTTAATTCATTATTCTCAAAAAATTATACACTATTAGAGAAAAAAACACACTCTAACTTTTTTTCTTACTTTAAAATATAAAAATGATGTCAATTTTAAGAGAATAATTTTATAATTCTAAAAAAATATTTTTAAAATAAAATATTCATTTATTCTAGAAATATCAATTTTACATTTATAGTTAATTTTCTGACTGTTTGAGAAATTATTTATGGTCTTAAAAAATTTCCTTCCATTTTAATAAAAAAAACTATAAATTCTATTTTTGGAAATAAATTATATTCATGATCATTATATTTATTATAAAAGTCGATTTAATACATTTATCTTTCAAAAAAATACCAAATCATAGTTTATTATTGATAAAAAATTTATTTAGTTACAGTAGGATATAAATATATCATATATTCATTTAATAATATACCTAAATAGTATGTTATACTTCCATAGGTTAGGATAATATTTTAACAGTAAGACCAGTCTTCCTAAAGGATATATTACTATTAAAACGGTTAGGTCACTATTACAATGATCTGATTACTATTAAAATAGTCATATTTTTGATTGTCAAATGAGCTCCATAAATAATATAAATAACTCATATTTATTTTAATTTTCATTAACTTCTATTTACCTCATGGTTATATAATTTTATTTTTGAAATCTTCATTCCATTACTAATTTTCTACATCATTTCTACAATGTAGTTTATGAGTTCAGTTATTCATATAGATCAATTATATCAACATTTTCTTATTTTAGTTTTATTAATTTATAATTTTTATCCCATAGTAATATTTCAAAATATTTTGTAATTTTTTATTAACCAAAAATAATATTTAATTTATTATAATAAAACACATTTGGATTTATTATGATGTTAGTTTTCATTAAGAATCAATAAAAAATAAGAAACATTTATAAGAAGGGTAATTAATATTATAAACTTATGAGTTGTCATATTCTTTTCTCTAATGAAATTTCAACAATGAAATTTATTTAAAAAAATGTTAAAATTGCTTATCATACATCACCTTCATGTATTCCTCCAATACTCATTTCTCATCTTCATACATATATGTGTTCCATAGTGCATTTACTTGGTGAGTGGTTTTATTGTGTAGAATTATATCTCTATAGTACATGGTCTTCATTTATTATCCCTCATAATAGAGATAACCTTCCAAGTGTCCCACCAATCAATTCCATAAATGTGAAATATCTTTTATGTATGTATTCGAGAGGGATATAGGGAATATATTTTATATTTGATAAAGGGTGGGCGGGAGTGCATGTTGATAGGCCCAAAAATTCTTGATATCAATAATATTGAAGGGGAATACGTATTTTTAACTTATCTTACCATTCATTGTAAATAAAATTACTCTCTTAAATGAATATATACAGATGAATGACATATATAAAACATCAATCTCTCAGTCACCTGAAAAATTATTAGAATATATTTTCAAAAAATATTGATTACGCAATATGTGGTGTTGAACGATCTTGAGTATTTTACAATTTTTCAAACATTACAGTTCACGGCTATATACATTTGTCAACTTCAGCCTATCACCCTTGTGTTCAACATCCATTTCCATAATTATATTTATATAAATCTATTTTTATACTTTAGTGGAAACAAATATTGAAATATATGTTGACTAGAATAGTATGCTGACCCCCTCCTCCTATAATTTCCATTGAGTATTCTCTCAAAATTTCATTAAGTGTCATGATAGACTAGTTAGTTTGGTTATTATTATTATTTTTTGGTAAAAGTCATATTGTTTATCATTTAATTTTTTAAAGCATGTAGGATAATATTTTATAATATATAGGATTTTTTTATCTTAGTCTAATATAATTGATAGTAGAGATCCATTTATCCTAAAAAATATCTGATTTATATAAGGGAATACTATCGACTAATACCATATAGAACAATTACCTTATGATGTGTTTAATAGACTAGTTAAAAATTCTATTTTCATGTTTCTCATTTATCATCTAGTTATGGGTAATATATGTATCACTGCATGATATTTATCTCTATATCCATCAAAAATTTATTAACAATAGATTATTATTTATTTAATATTATATTATTATTTATGAAAATTGCCAAAAAATAATTCTCTTGGAAATACGAATAAATATGTATCCATTTTGGGAAGATGGATATGGTTAATCTATCTACATTATTCAATAATTCCATGTTTTAATCAAGATTTTATGGTGCTCATAGTCCTGATCCATAACATAAAACTCCTTCATAATGTATTTTGAACTCCCGAGATTATACTTTACTTATATATTAATCCTTCTTTTTTATTTCCAGATAATCTATTTCGGAATCCATTTTCATGTCCAAAAGAGATTTCTGAATAATATTTTGAAAAAACAATAAATATATACCTTCCATTACAATTCCCATGTACATCTATTACAATGATAAAATCATTATATCCTTATAAATTATCTTTATTTATAAGGATTCCATATACATCACACCTATTGAATCTATTAATTTATTTATATTCATCTGATTGTATTAGATTTATCATTCATCATTATAGATCATTTATAAAAATATTCATAAACTCATAACAATATCCCTCTAAAATAGTATATATTTGATCACCATATGATCTATATATATCTCACATTTCTCCCTATATAGATAATTCTGCATCATTTTCAACATGATTATTACTACATCTAACTATTGATTAAGCAATAGATAATTATTATGATTAATTTTCTACTATTGTGTGTTGTTGGTTATCAATTATTCATTATGAAATTTAAAAAAAACACAAATACCTTCTTTGAAACATCACTATATACACATAAAATCCCCCACTTGAGGGAATCATATGGAATGTACATATAAAAAGAAATTTTCTCAATCCATTTATTCTATGTTCGCAATTATTAGCCAATAAAATATTTAATACCTTCCTTCTAATCATGGTTAGAGGATTTAAAAACCTTGAGAAGTTTCCCAAAAATCATTGATCATTACAACCTAGTCTAAGAAAAAAATATATCATTGTTATAGATTTTGTTCTACAACACTATTCTATTTCCTTTATCATAGAAGGGTCTATTGATATAACATTTTTAATGATACTATTCACTAATATTGATATGTCCTCTCTCAGAAAAAATATTCACATTACATTATATATAGATTCTATATTCACAATGTTCATATAATATAATTTAATTAACCCTCATTGTCCTCCTTTCATTTGGAGTATATCTGTATATATTATTTAAATAACAAAATAAATCTATTGTGTTAATTTCTAAAGTAATTATTTATTATGTCCATACAAATTTTTGGATCATTGTTTAGTCCAAATATCATCAATATGATCTCATATTGTCCATACCCTATTCATAAATATGTCTTGGGTATATCTACCCTTTTCAATTTTAATTGGTGATATTTGGACTAAAAAATCAGCTTAGAGAAATACTGGATGCCTCCATTGTGATAAAAAAAGACATATATATATATATTGGATTGGATACATTTTCTACTCATTAGTTTTTGCGCTCTCGATAATCTATGGTGATCCACATTGTGCGATCACTATTCTTGAAGATGAGGATTGGTCCACCCCAATGTCAAGCACTCAGGTGTGTAAAGACATTTTCCAAATTCTCTTGTAATTACTTATTTAGTTCTTTCAAAACCTTAGTGTTTACCCTCTAGGGATTCTTGGATATATTCAGAAATCAAGGTATAAGTACAATTGAGAATTATATCTCTAAATTAATACTAAGAAACTCTATTAGGAACACATCATTATGATCCAAAAAATGGGCTTATATTTAAACATGATTCCGTCCTTGGTTTTAATCATATGTCCAAGATATTTTTTCCTAAGGAAATAACATCCACACTAGTGATAAATATTCCAAAATAGATTCATCCCCATCCATAAAATTGTATAGAAATATAGGAAAAAATTAAATGTGAGTACTGAACTAAACCTTCTAATTATTGATACTACATTTATATAATGGAAAAATTCCATTCCCAATATAAAATCAAAATCCATTAGAGTACATATTATAAAATCTAATTGAAGGTAACATTCACAATCATTGACTGGGGAAGAGTTATAAACATTGTATGCCAAAATTGATATCGTTTTTTTCTCCCAAATAGACCCCCATCATTTAATGTGGTCTCTAAATAGTTACAATAAGAATATATGATATGAAAGAATGTGTAGAACCAAAATGAAAAAGTATATTATATATTAATTAATTAATAACATGCATACCTATCACCATATCCTTGTTGGAATACACCATAGTAGTAGTTATAATTTGTGCCCTTCCATTCTATCTAGGACTTGGTGGTTGTGTTAAGTTATTTTCTCTGAAAACCCATAGATTAAAGAATTAGTTCACATAATTCCTATTTCCTTATAGTTCAAATAATGAACTATAGGCTATGTTTTGATTTGGACCTTTGTTTACTCCATCACATCAGTGGTATTTTTGATATCTTATTGATATTCAAAATCCCAATTCCCCTCTTTTACACAATTGATGCATCTCTAAGTTCCCTTTAGATAGTTTTCATGACTCCACTTCCAAAAAATTTGTAGATGGGATATTGATAAATTTTCTCCCATGTTATCTTTTAATTAATACTAACAAATAAGTCTCTATTTTAAAATTTCGTTCTATAGGACCACAAGACCAAAGAGTGTCGTCAAAATCAATCTTATCAATAAGGGGTGGAAAATATCACAAAATTTTTCAATTTCATGAATAAGTAATTATCTTCATATACATATATTTAAAACACTGAAAAATCTACCACCTTAATTTCATTATAGATCGAAAATCTATAGGTGTATCATGAAATCCTTGGGATGTTTTCCTTATACAACCCCAAAGTTTTACTTTCCTTTTTCAACAATACAATGAGCACCCTCTCCATTTGAATACAAATATTTATGTGAGATTTTTTATTGAAAAAAACTTTATTAAGTCATTCCCATTCCATTGAATCAATATATTCATTGAATTTCATGATCATGATCATTTCCCACTAATTATTGGATTCCCTATTAGAATGAAAAGTATGCATTTTTAATTTTTCATTATTAGAGTAGTTGGGGATATCAAATATCTTCTCAATGAAATTAGTACATTATTCCTTTATTAGGGGATAACAATATCCTCTAATTGTGGGAGGCCATAATTCATAATATAATCGAGTGAAACTATCTATTTTTTATGTAACGAAGGGTGTTCAGTATGATTCCTATTATTTTTATTGATTGAGTCAATCAACATAGTACTTTTCTGATGTTCCCAACCCCATCTTCATAAAGTGTAAGTATAACAATAGATTCATCACCACATTTCTTACTTGGTTTATTTCTACTATAGTTTCTCAAATTTCCCACCATTATCTAGATAATGGAAAAACATATGGGAATACATTAACTAATAAACATATAAAATAGAATGTATGATCTTAGAAGGAATAACATAAAAATGAAATTAAAATCCTAAAACATTTGTCTCAATGTTTTGATGTAGGATTCCCGTGATAATTTCTCAATTTCTTTAATAAACCAACAATATATTTATTTTTTTCCTATTTCTTTAATGGGAGATTCTCAATTATTTATAGAACATACCTCGGGTGTGTCAAGCCTTGTGTGAAATAGAGACAATTTATAATTCACTATGTGATGATTATTTATATTCATAGTACACTATTTTTAGGTTTATTAAAACATAGTATTTATAAAGATATCCACACCCACTTATAATATTTTGAAAATTATTTAATATCATGAAATCCACTAATATGTAATTTACCACAATTACATGATATTTTCACATATATAAACTTATCCCCATGGTTCCTCATTAATGTATTGTACAATTAATCCACAAAAATATATAGATAAACATTTGATATGAATTTTTTTTACCGATTTATAATACACATGATATATATGATTTGTAATATAAATATCTAATAAATAAAAATAGAGTGTAAATAATCACATTTTATTTTTTAGACTATATAGATGAAACATAGAGATGAAACAAAAATGAAGTCATTATTTTAATCTCAATAATGAGATATTATGCCCTTGTGTGATCATAAAACATTATAGTATAACATGTGGATTACATAGACAATATTAGTGAGAAACAAATCCCAACAATGGAATAAAAGTTATATTGGATCATAAACTGTGAGTAAAATGGAATAAAATGACATCATGGTCGAGAGGATTCAAAAATAATAACATGGGAGAATAAATAATAAACTTGGTATTATATAACACTATAAAAATAGGGAAGTGGTAATAGTATAAAGAATTACATAAGAGTAATTCAAGGATAATCACTGAGCCAACATCAGATGGTGGAAATTATCCAATCATGTATTAATTTCAATAACTAATCACAAACATAATGTATGATGAGACAAAAAAATACCCAATCAATTGGAACACTATTTGGTTGAACCCTTCATAGAATTTAAAAATCATGTGTTCCAAAAAAAAGTAATCAATGATAGTTTGTAAACATAATTATTACTCATGGAAGGGAACAATTTTCATAATCCTTCATCACATCCCAATAAATACTCAAGTAAAGAAATGGGATACATTTGATAAGTGAACATTGTGATGGTATTAAAAATTAAAAATAAGGTAGAATAAACCACCTATATATGTGAGATTAGTATATATGTGTGTATATATATATATTAGAGTCATTCCATGATATTTAATAAAGTGATAGTGAATATAAGTTAGATAGAGAATAGTTATAACAAAAAAATAGTGGTTTAGAGAGACCCATTATCTTATATTCAAGGCACTATCCATGAATTCACATAACATTGTTGATAATAAAATAATGTTAGTTAGTCAATTAATTAAAAACCATTCAAATTTATACTTTTAATTATAAATTAAATAAATTATACGTTAAACATTTCGATGAGATATAATGATTACTTTCATTGTATTACGAGTGATTGTTTCTTGGTTCCAAGGTCTGATCCCCCATGGATAATTATTTAAGATATTATAAAATGGGAATAAAATTATATAATTTAGTTTAAATGGTATACTTGATTTTCAATAATATAAAATATTCCCATTAACCCATATTTGATTCTATACTATGAAAAATCATTCTCTTAAAATTTTAATGTTACGTGGTAAATTCATTTAGGCGGTTTTACAAACTTCTTTGAACTATAAACATTACATTTAATGTAACATAAATATATTCATCATAGAATATAAAATGTTGTATAATAAACATATTATAATCTTATTTAATGATACTAATAATTTTATTAACCTCCTTGAATGTCGTGGAGGAAAATGAAGTGTGATGTTCATAGAGGTGGAAAACTAACCAGTCATAAAGAATGATTTCATTTTGGAAATGAAGTAATGGATTATATAATATAGATATTGAACCAAAATAATAAAATAAATATATTTATTTAATAATAATTACACTATGTTTTTATGGATATTATATTGGGTCATAGAAAAAAAAATAAAAAAAATAAAAAAGTGCCAAGAATCAAACCTCTTAATTTAGTCTCCTCCCCTTAAGGATCCTTGAAATGGAATTTGGATGAGACTATAAATAATTATCCCTGGGTTTTGTGTGGGATGAAGTGGATGGGATTTTGGAATAAATTGGGATAGATCAAAGGTTTATAATTTTTGAGTACATGAGGTGGTGGGGGAGGTATTTATAAGGACATGAAAGGGGTGTTTTTTAATATTATACTCACTAGTTCATTATTTTGGACCAATAATACCAAGAGTACTGATTTATCTGAAAATATATATTATTTTTTCTAGTTGATATTGATTTAATTGGTGATTAGATCATCATTGATACGAAAAAATTCTGTATTTACCTTGAATTGTTCAATACATTATTTTACTATTCTGAGAAACTAAAATATATTAGGAAAATGAGAAAACTCAACCTTATTTTTTATGTTTATAAACATAAATTAAAATCAATTTTATGAATATATTTTTTCAAAAAAAGAAAAATTTTGTTTTTAAATAAATTTATCATTTTTCTAGAAAAACCAATTTTAATATTATATATTATATTCGGATGAATGGGAAAATTAATTAAGGTCACAAAAATTATAATTTTATCATTTAATATAACATAATACTAATTTATGAATTCATTTTATAAAAATAAGTATATTTTGAAATATTATATATATTATAAAATAGAAATAAAAGCATATATTTTTAAAAACATAGAATTTCTTATATTATAATTTTAGAATCAATTAATTCCATGTAAATTGATATAATTATATTATATATTCAATTTATAAAATACCTAAATATTATTTTGATATTTAATAGGTGAGGATACTATTTTAATGATTATGATATTATTCATTACGTTCATATTACTATACTAACAGTCATGTTATATTTCTAATATTCATATTAAAATTCTAAATGATATATTTGTATTGGTCATATTAGTTACCTATATTTTATGAATAACTCATATTTCATTCATTCTTCAATAAAATATATTCATCTCATAATTATAAATTTTAGTTTTCAATACAAATGTCAAATTAGAAAAATTTGGAATCATTTCTGTTATCTTGTTCATGAGTGTGGTTATAATGGTGGATTGAGTATACCAAAATTTTAATATTTTAGTAATTTCATTTTACAATTTTCCCCTGGAAATATTTTAAACTATGATGGAAATATTTATTTTCTAAATTTACTTTTTAATTCATATTAAAAAATTTGTTGTTTATATCACAATCTTTAATTAAATTATGGTACATTACTAAACATGACATAATTATAAGATGATAATTTATATAGATGAAATTTTTGGTTGTGTTATTGAATATCATAAATCACTGTTAAATATAATGAGGTGCCATCTCCTTTTACTATATCACCGAAAAATGAATATTTTTTTTTCTAAAGTTCAAACATGTTTCTTTTTATACTAAAACACCTTACATATGCTTGTTAACACAATCTTCTACTGATCTTCATGATCATCCTGTCTCATTTATTATATATTAATACTCACTAAAAAAATTATTTGATAATGTTGAATGTAATTAATAAATATTCGATTATTTACAGCAAGGAAGATAAAATGGGCCTTAGTAAGACCAAATTTTATAACTATAAATTCATAGTCTCCATAACTCATATAGATGGATGTCTTCTCTATGTATCTACTTTTTATCCTCAATTAGAAGAATCTTGACCAAAGATAAGTTATTTAAAAATATAGAGATACTCAAAATTGATCAAACAAGTAATATTTTTTTGGAAGATGATAATTATTATTGATTGTGATATTTTTCATTATGGATAATGAATAGATTGTCTCATCCATAAATATTCATTCTTTAGTAAAACAAAAGGTGTACCCCATAGTGACACACATGGTAAAATGAATCCCTTTTGATGATTTTTCATTAGTTGCATCTCAACTTCCTATAACTCAATTAGTTCTATTTTATAAAGAGTAATTATAATAGGTGTATCACCAAGGAAAAGTTATATTGAAAACTCAAATTTATAAATATAAGTAAGAATATGATATTATAATATAATGTTACATAAAATAACACATACAATGTGAATATCTTATATAGTGAAATTATCCTTAACCATCTTAGATAAACAACCTTATTGAATACGAATTATGACCCATTAAATGGATGAAATTTACATTTGAAGTTATTATTTATCCTTGAAATAATATTATTCATAGTTTGGATCATTATATAATGGTTTACTTCACTTTCTCATAAATTGATATGGAATTTATATAAATAATGAAAATACATGGTTTACTTCACTTTCCATTATCTATAACTATAACAATATAATCTGTTTGGGCCGAAAAGCATGACTAAAACAGGGTGTGAGATGATTTCCAGTATGAAACCAACAAATGATTTTTTCCAAACATTCTGTGAATATATATATATAGTATCCAATATGCAAAATGAATAAATAAATAAATAAGTACTCAAAATTAATCATTTTTACAGTTTCCAATTACTATAATTTTCATTTAATAATTAATCAATCCATGGAATAATGAAATCTCAGGATCTATCCCAATCTCTATAACCATTGTGTAATATAAAAAATAGATGTATCATAAGACCATCTAATAATCAGGTAAGACCATGTCCAAGCTACTGCATTTCCTTGGAAGAATTGTCACAATCAACATTCAAAATATCATGTTGAACCTCTTGAGGGATCACATTGTCTAACCCTTATGATCACATGTTCGAACTAAAAAACTCTTTGAGGAAGAACTCACCATAAAATATCATTGTTGTCTTATAACGATAAACAATATAATCTATAAAGAAGAACTAATCAATAATTCCTCATGTGGTCTTGTAATGGCATACTATAGACACTCTGAGGGAGAACTCACCAACAACCCCCCTATAGTCTCATAACAGTATGCTATAGTCACTCTAAGGGAGAATTCACCATCAATCTCCCCTATGGTCTCCTAATGGAAATCAATAGGAACTCTGAGGGAGAAATCACTGTCAATCCCCCTTATTGTCTTGTAATGTCAAATATAATGGAAACTCTGGGGAATCCCTTAATTTCAGTCCCCCTCTGGTCTAACTACACCAGGATATCATAGTCCTTTGTAATATAATCGTACAGAAATGACATCTTGCAGCACATGTTTTCCCAACTACTACAAGGATAAGTAACTAAAATTCCTAACACAATAATTTAACAAGAAACAATTAATAAATCAATTCAAACCTATTATGAAAGGTATGGAATCAAGTTCTGCCACATATAAAAACTAGAAAAACGTCCATAAACATTCAAACAAGGAAATGAAACCACAAGGTGTGCTCAAAACATGAAATTCAACATAATATGTCACTGAAAATGCTTTAATATATCAATCAATCTAAGGTAGATGGTAACAGGGTTCAATTATTTAACACAAAATACCTGAATCAGGGAAATCATTACATAGGTATATATAACTCAAATACAAACATTGAAAGGAAACAAACCACCTACCTCGATGTTGTAAAATGAACACTCTATAATGTTGGTCATTGAGTTGGCCTAGAACGTTGTAGATCTACAAAAATGGAAAAATAGATCAACCTTGAATAACACATAAGAGAGTAGATATTAGGAAGAGAGACTCTAGGGAAAGAGATAAATCTCTGGTGGGAATAAAACACACCCATCAATGCCTCAATCAAATCTTGGACAGAGGAACATGAGGCACTAGAAAATAATTGGTTGTATGTCACTCTCCTCTATGAGACACGTGATGAAGAAAAGAGTTCTGGGGATGAGACATGAACCCGGTCTGATTAATCAAATAAATAGAACAAGTAAATTTCATGTACATTTAATGTACACATCGTATACATTCCTCAATTGGACCCCACATTAGGCGGTCCACATGGCCATGTAATTAGCCATTACACGGCCAGCACACAGCTACACATGACAACCGAGTGCACAACATGTACTCAATAGTACACAGCGTGTATATAAAAAATTGAAAATTCTTCCTTTTTCCTCAAAACTACTAAAATCAAGATCAAAACCAGAAAATAAGATTTGAGATCTAACAAACATCCCCCTTAAAAAATTCATCCCTGAATATCCCTTCCCAGGTTGGTGAAGATGAAACATCAAACAACTCTTTCCACACTGATCGTACATCATCCTCCCTCTCCCATGTCTGGTCATATTATCCATCATGCTACCATAACACTCATACTAATGGAATAAAATGGCCAAAGAGAGCCTTCATACTATGATCCACTATCAATATAAGGTTCTCCTCAAAGGATGCATACACCTCATACTCAACCTATTCAAGTTAAAAACATGAGACGGGTCTGAAAAGTAATGGCGTAGCTAAGAAACATTGAAGGCTTCATCCATAGCCCAGTACCCTTGAGGTAATTTCAACAGATATAAAACCATACCGACTCTCTCCAAAACTAAAAATGGCCCAATGTATTTGGGTAAACGATTTCCCTATCTCATAATCCTCATGTGTCCAAACCTCGGTGTGACACACATGAAAACCTAATCTCCAACCTCAAACTCCTTTGGACATCTTCGTCGATCAACATATAATTTCTGGAAAGACTATGCAGTATCCATCCACTTCCGAATAAACTCCACATTCTCAGTGGTCTCCAATAAAAGGTGAGGTCCTATCATAAGATCCTCTCTTATCTCCAGCCATCGTAGGGGTGATCGACATGGCCTACAACACAAATCCTCATAAGGTTCCATCTAATTCATTTCTTAGAAACTGTTATTATAGGAAACCACCACTAGGGGTATATGTCTCCCCCAAGAGCCCCCAAAATCTAGGATTCATGATCGAATAATGTTTTCCAAGACATTAGTCATGCACTCAGACAGGTCATCTATCTGGGGATGGTAAGATATACTCAGAAGTACCTATATACCTGATGCCCTATGTAGTCCCTTCCATACACGAGAATTAAAACAGGAGTCCTTGCCTTAAAAGATTGTGTGTAGAACCCTATGCAATGATATAATCTCTCATATATACAACCATATGAGCACATAAACACTGATGGTCTTCTTGATCGGTAAAAATTGTGAAACCTTCATGAATCTGTCAACAACAATAAAAAAAAACATCATTCCCTCGGGGTGACCTCTGTAACCCCTTCATGAAATCCATCCCAACATCATTCCAATTCCACTTGGGAATGGATAACAACTATAAAAGCCCTGCTGGTCGCTGATAATCTGCATTCACCTACTGATAGGTAGAACAACTCATCACAAAACCAGCAACATCACTCTTTATACATCCACACCAACACTGATGGTGTTGATCTTGATACATCTTGGTGATAATAGGATGAATTGCCCAAAATAAGGAATGAAAATCCCACATCATATCATCACGTATGTCTGCAAACGGACATACCCATCCATGAAAACACAATATATCTTCCTTGTATATGATCCACCCAAGAGTAGGATCCTCTCCTGAAACAATCTCTTATAGGACTAGGCATTCAGAATCTGATAGATGCCTTATTTACACTCGATCCAGTAGAGTAGAAGAAATAATAATAGAAGAAAGAAACTTCTTACCATGTCTTTCATGCTCCTGAAAATGCATCTCCGTGAACATATCCATAAGTTTCCCCTCAATACTGGCATCCAAACTACTTGTATCTTAGTCCTCCTGCTCAATGCATCAGCCACTGTATTGCCTTTCCCAGGCATGTAGACAAGATCAAAGTCAATATATTGAAGGTACTCAACCCACCTTATATGTCTCTAGTTCAGATCACATAGAGTAAAGATATAATTGAGAATGTTTTGGTCCATAAGAACCACAAAATGCTCTCCCAAAAGATATTTCCTCCTACAACATAAAACATGCACAATTGAAGCTAACTTGAGATTGTGCAATGGGTAATTAAACAAAGGTGGCATCAACTGTCGAGACCTATATTAAATGACTCCCCCTACTTAAGAACTGCTCTCAGCCCAATACCTAAAGCAACACTATAACCTGTGTAGCACTTTCCCAGCTCTTGGAGAACTAGTATCGGTGTAAAGGTCAATCACTCTTTTAGTTCCTTAAAGGCTGAATCATAAGAATCTGTCCACAAGAACTTCACAACTTTCTTATTCAGTCCCATCAGTGGTGCTGAAAAGCATAAAAAGTCTTGTATTAAGTTTATTTAGCATTCATCCAGCACCAGAAAACTCGTACCACAAAGACATTCTTCGAAAGCTCACAAGAATCTACAGCCCTCACTTTTTCTAGGTTTATGGATACTTCTATCTTTGAGATAATGTGACCCAAGAGGTGGATCCATTCCTTCCAAAAGTGGAATTTTTAGATCTTGGCATATAAATAAATATCCTTAAATGTACTAAAAATATGCTCAAATTGGGTGTCATGGTTGTGTCATGTGTGAGAGTACACCAATATATCATCCACAAAAACTACCACAAAAGAAACTAAGGATGGAACACTCAGTTCATCAGTTCTATGAAAGCTACATGGGAGTTCCTCAGACTGAACGACATAACCACATTATCGTATAGACAATACATTTTATAAAAGGTTGTAAGAGGTATATCTAATGGTCTATCCAGTAATTAATGATAACTGAATATTATTTCAAACATTGAGATCATCTGGGATCCTTGTGGCTGATCAAAGATATTATCAATCCTCAGAAAAGGGTATCATTTTTTGACTGTCTACTAGTTCAGATTCCAATAATATTCATAGTGTTTGAGGGTACCATCCTAATTTTTCGCAAACCAATAGGCGAACCCTAGAGAGATGGGTTGGGTTGGATTAAACCATTTTTGTCTAACCACTCTAACTACATCTTTATCCCTTGTAACTATGGTGTAGCCATCCTTTTAGGAGGAATGGACACTCGTGCCTCTCCAAGCACAAGATCAATATAGAAATATTACTCTCTCTCTAGAGGTAAATCAAAAAAGTCATTTATAAATACATATATGAAATGATACACAACTAAAGGAAAGTCCATCTGTGAAGTCCCCTAGTCATCCAGATATAAACCAGAGATTTGGAATCTAATTTTTCCCAACCCATGGTACTTGGGTCCCGCTCTCCTTTCATGCACATCCCATTCACCCTTGTGTAGAAAAGACTTTCCCTCTAGAAAAGTGAAACTCACCCTATTGTGATAGCAGTCAATAATGGCATGAAAAGTGACTAACAAGTCCATTCGGAGAATGAAATCAAATCATGTCATCTATAAGACATAGTGGTCCCATAAAAACTGACACCCACCAACCTCAAGAGGGAACTCCTGGCACTGATTTACACTATATGTTCAAATCCTGAATAGAGTTTCTAGCATCATAACATCCTCAGAATTAAATATAAAGATCCCATGGCTATCCACCATAGAGAAAGAAATAAAAACTATGGGAAGCCCGCATATCAAAAAGAGAAAAAACTAATACTGAGGAAACTAGAGTCATACCTCTAATCGTAGAGGGTCTAGGATTCGACTTCTACTAGGTCTGATCCACTACAAATGTCTAACCTGTACCGAGACCCAATGAACCTACCTAACTACCCCGAAATGGTCCATCCTGTTATCACTAAAAACCTGTAGCATGAATCCCATAGCCACAACCACCTCCTCATCTATAACGGCCTAACGAACACCAGTTCTCAAACTGATGAGAAATTGGTGGTCCTTCTCTTTAACATGGAGTCATATCAGAACCCGTATCACCATCTTCTAGTGAGAAAAACTGACCAAAATACTGATGACGGCCCATCATTCCACAGGATCAGCACTCAAATGGGTCTCCCAATCAATGTTTCCTTGTATGCTTTCTCTTCCCATACTTTTAGCATAGCACCTGGCTCCCTGAAGGATTATCCCATCTACTTGGATCATCAAACATAGACTCCCTACACCGATTCTTACTATCTGTCAGAGGAATACTCCCTTAATGAAATATTACTATGTTCCAGACCCATTAAATCTCAAAATCAGACATCCCTCATGGTCTATAGGTAGAAAACGTCATATAAGGTCCACTGGAACTCATTCCAAGCCATACCTCGTAGGTGTCCCACCTGTGATATCACATCACACAATCTCTAGGAGGAATCTCAAATCAAATAAGTTTCAAACATCAGCCTCCTATAAAGAGGTGTCTCGAGATTCTAAAAGATAGACATCTTGACTTCTAACCATGAATCTATATCCTAAGGTCCACCATCCCCATGAAATTGGGAGGAAGTTGCTACTGAAAAACCTACGTCAACTCTGCCATTGATGGGGGAAGGATGTAGTGTTGCCTAGTAGGTTTGCATTAACCTCGTGAAGCCTTCTCGGAACTATGAATCAACACCTACGTTCAGTATAAAAAATGGTTCGAAGACATGCACAATAAGAGGATATTTCAGTAGTCCCTCAGCTACCATTTCTAGTGTTTGTTAGTTTCTTGATAACTGGAGAACAACCAGATGATGTCTATATGGAAAGATATTACAATGTCAAGTGAATACCTTCGTTCAAGATTATCAACGGCTAAAACATAGAAGTAAAAGAACAGAATAAGATAATAGGACATTAAAGTCAATGAAAACAGGGTAACACAACTTTTATATCCTCCACACAGTGGGTTCCCTCAGGTTTCAACATGGTCAGGTACCTCTGTCCGACCTAGTCGTGTAACACCCATACACACGACATGTTCATTCTATGACAAGATGTGTACTTGATCATTCCCTCCATCCCAAGTTCATCTACATGTATAAACAATACTTTTCTCTCCTAGATAACATTGCAAAATGTGTAACCCAAGACATGACATGTACTACCAAAGCCTTAACCACCCATGTCGTTAGTCACATGATCAGAGACACAGTCGACTTCCACAACACGTCATGTACTCCCAGTACATGGTGTGTTCTACCAAACATTGAACAACCTAGGTCTCTGCTCACACAATCAGTCACACGGTTAAAGACTACATGTCAGTACATATAGTACATGATGAGTACATAAAAAATGTTGTTTCTTCCTGAATAGAATGAAATATTGTGTGTTCAAAACACCACACGCCATGATGTGTTGTTTTTTAGATAGTTGGCCTCTGAAACATCTCTGAAATCCTTAAAAAAATTTAATTCTATCCATGGTATTAAAAATTATGACCTGTGATAGCCAATAATCTTGTGTATCAAATTTGGGCATCCATATTCACATCAACACTTAACAAAATTGAATTAAGGTTCATATATGATCCAACAAATTATGATCTTTGGGGACCAAAACACCTTATGAACTAATGTGGCATCCATCCAAACGAAAAATTACATATTAGAAATGCCCAATCAAATAGAAGGTATTCCTTCAAGGATTCTAGCACAAAAATATTCATATATTGCAAAACATCTACCAAAAAAACATAATATCAGTAATGCACACTAAATGACACGACAAGAATGCATGACATATGATTACTAGAAAGTAACTATATGATGCTTGATATGAAATACCCTTATCTTATCAGGTAGAAACAGAAATAGGATCATAATTATATAGGTCATTGCAGCACAAAACATATTCATCACCCAACGGTTAAATCAAATCAACTGTAAGGATTTCAAGACCATAAAAAATGAAATATTCGAGGTAACATGGATTTTACCAGTATACTGGTTAGCTACACCCATGAATTGTTTATTTCTAACTACATATTCTTTCATATCCCTATCTATAGGCTAGAAATAGTAAGAAAAATATGAAATTAACCTCCTATAATACAACATTATAACATCTAAGATTCGGGTTCCCCTCAAAGGTTCCATGTACCCAGTCAATCACATGGCCTCAAGTGCATTTCCCCAAATGCCAGAGGCTACCGACTAGTAACGAGGGACATCTATGTGATATTGGGGAATCTATTCCTTAATTTCCAGAGCAACACAACAGGATAAGAATAATAAAAAACAGCAGAAATAATAATACCATACAACAGAAGTAAACTTTGGTAGAATAATAGTAAATAAACAACTAGAGAAATTATATTAATTATTCGTGTCACATATGTCTAGGAATTCATCCAAACAAGTCACAATGTTGGAAATAATGTTATAAACCAAAGTAAAAAAATAAACAAGTAAACTCCTGCACCATCGCAAGTCATAGCATGTTCCTATGATCTCCAACTCCATTAGAGTCAAGTATATGATGTTAAAGGGTGGTTGAACTTATATATACCTACAAAAACATAATCTATTTGGGCCAAAATCCTGACACAAATAGGGTGTGAGATGAATCACAGAAGGAGACCACAAAAACTTATATGCAAAACTGGCAGTGAATATATATAGCTGGAAATATGAAAAATGGAGTAATAAACAAGGAAGTACTCAAAATTTAACAATCCTATTGTTTAAAATTACATTAATTTTCTTTTATTAATTATTCAAACATCTGAATATTGAAATATCAGGATCTAGCCTGAGCTCTTTATCCCCTGTGTTATTGAAAAACAGATGTATCTAAAGACCATCTAACAATCGGGTAAAACTGATTCCAAGCTTGTGATTTGTCATGGCAGACTCATCACAATCAACATAAAAAATATCACATTGACCTTCTAGGTGGCTCACAATGTCTAACCTATAAGATCACATGTTCTAAAAAAACATTATAAGGAAGAACACACAATCAATTCCATTTGCGTTCTTTTAACTACAATATATAGGCTCTCTGAGGAAGCACTCAACGTCCATTCCCCAGTTAGTCTCGTAATAGTATACTATACAAACTCTATGGGATAACTCATAGTTAATCCCCTCTATGGTCTCGTAATAGAATGCTATAGACATTGTGAGAGAGAAATCACTAACAACCCCCCCTAAGGTCTCGTAATGGTATGATAGAGACACTCTGAGTGATCACTCATAATCAATCCACTTATGGTCTCATAATGTAAAATATAACAGACACTCTGGGGAATCCCTCAACATTAATTACCCCTATGGTCTAACTGCACAAGGTTTTCATAACTCTATGTAATAAAATCATAAAAAAATGATATTCAACAGCCCTTATAATATCAGATACTACAAGGATAAGTAGTTACAATGCATAACACAAGAATATAATAAGAATTAATTAAGCATTCAATTCGAACCCAATATGTAAGGTAAGGAAACAAGGTCTTCCTCATAGATAACCTAGTCCAAATAGCCATAAACATTATATCAAGGAAACACACCCATGGGGTGTCCCCAAAACATGAAATTTATAACAATATATCTACAAAACCCCCTAATCAATAAATAAATCTATGGAAAATGATAGCATGGTTTAATTCATTAACACAAAGTACGCAAATCATATTTAATCTACCCTAAAAAACATATACCTCAAAGAAAAACTATGAAAGGAAACAAACCACATACCTCGGTGTCATACAGTGAACACTCCTGAATGTCAGTCCTTGAGTTGTCCTAGAACATCATAGATCTACAAAAGGTCAAAATCGTTCAACATTGAAATAATCACAAGAGAGAAGAAATTAGGATGAGAGACATTAGAGAAAGAGGGAAATCATAGGTGGGAATCCAATGCACCAGGATACACCTCAATCGAAGCTTAGATAGAGGAATGGGAGGTTATTGAATATAATCAGCAATACATAACACTCATTTACATGAAATAGGAAGAAGAAATGAGATCTGTAGGTGAGACATGACCCCGGTTCGATTAATCTAATAAAAAGAAAAGTACACGACATGTTCATTTAATGTACACGTTGTGTTCATGACTCAACCAGACCCTACATTAGGTGTTCCACACGACCATGTATTCAGCCGTTACATGGCCAGTACAAGCCTACATGGTGCAATTAGGTACATGGCTTGTACTCAAGAGTACACGACGTGTTCTTAGAAAATTTCTAACTTCTTATTTATACCTCAAAAAATGTCTTAAATCAAGATCCAATCCTGAAAAAAAGATCTTCATTCTTATAAAAATATATTATTATATCCATGTTTTTAAATTATAATTTCTATTTAATTCCATATTTAATATCATTTGAAATTCCAAGGATTTTTTGGTAACGAAAACCTCCATCTCTTACTTTATATGACATAAAATGATTTTTAAAGAAAATATTGTATCTTATGGATAAAATCATTTTGATAACTGATTTTAATCCACTACAAAAATTATTGATCTTATATTTTGGTTGTAAGAAAATTCAAGAATAGTACCTCACATGTGTTGTATTTTTTTAATCATAGGTACTAATGGAATCATAATCCCTAATATTTATCTATAAGAATTCATTCTCTAGATTCATTACAAGAATTCAAGGAAGGTTTATATTGAGAAATATGATCATAATCTCTTCCAACTCCATGGATTCAATTTATTATTGTCACATAATGTTATTGATAAGAATCCACCATATATCTTATTTTCCTTAGAATTTATAGAAATAAAATAAAATTTCATTTTATAACCATCAGAGATTGGAAAAAATTGTTTTAATTGTACTGATACATTTCTCAATAACATGTGGAAAAATTGACCAATAGAAATATGATGGATTTTTCATCATGAAGGTCTTAATAGAACAATGTTCCCGCTTTTTAAAATTTGAATTATTTGAATTATTCATGGATTGAGAATGATGTGATAACCTACCAATAACATTTTTCATTCCAGGTCCTAAAAAAATTGTTGTCTAAAAGGAAAATATTTTTGTTATCCATCATATTAAACATTAACACCTATAATTCATGTTCAATCTTTTGATGAATACCAAAAAACATATTGTATTAAAATATATTCATAGTGGGAAATAAGGTAAAAATGAATAATCATCTTAGGATGAAAAAATGATAGATCATCATCAATATACGACCCCTTGGGTGTAATATAGTTCATTCATGGTCATCATCTATCCAAATCCTTTATAATGAATTATTATAATTTTTTTTATTAATCGAATAATATCCCTGATGTGTGTCAAATAGGGTGAAAAAAGGGCACACTCACCCTACACTATACTGATGGCCGATATATTTTCCACCGACACTTTTTCATGTTATCACCCAAATATGAATCTATTCCAAAACCATATATACCAGAATTTACTAGGTATAGATGAAATTTTATGAATCCTAATAATATCCTCCTTATTAAAAAATCAATATGTAATAATATTCCAAGTCTTATCCCCATGTATTTCAGTAATGTTCATTAATACTATTATATGAATGTTGACTAAACCTGACTTTAATTCAAACTAAAATGACACCTAATTATCATAAGAATATATTATATATTTATATATTTACATTAAATATATTTTAAAAATGCATTATTGATGACAATAAAGGTTTATTTTCATTGGAGATATGATACAAAGTCATGTTATTTCATGATGCATCTTAAAATTATCCCACAAATGTATTCCCAAAAATTGTTTTTTAGAAATACCATATTCAAAAGAATACTTCATAATCTAAAGAAATCGAAGGTAGGATAACGGAGATTAAATAACATGTTAGTATATATAAGGGAGACATCAATGATCATTTAAGTATAACATGAGTATATGGGTATAGAAAATATCAATTAACATTAGAAATAAATACCAATCATATGAAATATAATAATAATCAACAATGGTATTGATCTTGATATTTTATAAGGTGTGAATCATAAAGGAAACAAATAACATAATCCTTAAGAGAATAACATTAACATAAGACTCGGGTGTGTGTTATAAACATAATTATGGAAAATAATTCCCATAGTCCGAGATCACACCCAAGACTATCATATTAGATTAAGTTAATACACCATTCCATCACATGTTTAGCCATGTTTCACTCCAAATACTATCATATTTCAAATATTCTACTACTGAATTGGTATCTCACACCATCAAAGTCCTGATAATCTCTCGAGATATCCATCATTTCCTAATTTTTTAACGGGATATGTAATTACAGTCCAACCCATTACATAATCCTCATGCATTCTTACATGATCCATAAGATCAGATGTTATTACATATATATCACCACCCATGTACATTAAATGGGCTTCATAAGAACATCAACATTTCATCATAGAATAACTCTTATAAAATAAATATTTTTCATAAATATTTCATCATAACATTTTTAACCCATGTTAATAACTGAGTTTTATATAATAAATCATAGAAAAATATTCATCACAATCCATCCCATTAATAAAGGATTATTGTATAATTTTATCCTAACCCCAATAAATCATATTTAACATTGAAGGATGTTATTGTACATGAATATTTCATTAAAACACCCCTTGAACATTTATTCACAAAAATACCCATATAAAATATTTAAAATAAAAATATTTCAAAAATTCAATAGAAAAATATTCCATACAAAAAATTAAAAAATATATAGTAATCTTCAAAGAGTTGAGTGGTCATGATTCTGGGAAATTCTGTTCATGATGAGTTTGTTCTAACACTAATTTCATTCACATTCTTGGTAAAAACTGTAAAATATTTTTTAAAAAAATAATAGGAATATTAATTTTTAAATTTTCTAAAAAATAAAATATGGTAAAGAAAAAAATATAAAAATCTTAATAGAATAAATAAAATATCTCTGAAATCATTTTTAGAAACCATGGAAATAAAAGAAAAATGATTTTCGATAGAAGGGAAAAATAATGATGGTTTTCTGTAAATAATTATGTCAACCTATTTTAGTTTCTAATTATATGATAATAATTAGAAAACATTTAATAATTAGAAATATAAATTGGATAAAAAATTCACATGTTTGATAAGAGATAAATCGTAAATATTTATCCTAGTAAATGTAATCATAAACAATCTTGATAAAAATGTGATTTAAAATAAATAAACCAACTAATGTTAGAATTACTATAATGGTGACCTAACCACTAATAAAATAAATATAAATATGTTATAAATAAAAAATATAATTATTTTATTACCTATAACATAAAATATGATAAAATTATTACATTTAAACACACATTTATTAATAATTCGTTTTTAATTTGTCATTTTCATATGATAATTGTTATATTTTTCATAAGAATTTACATTTTGTATTTATCATAATTATACATTAATATTGGTCCCAAAATCTATATAAAGAAAATAATGTTATTAATATCAGGTATATTAATTTAATATAAATTTATATTCATATATTAATGGTATAGATTGAAAAATGAAATACACCATTCATTGAGATATCATGCTCTTCATTAGATGAACACAATTTTCAATTTTCAAAAAGTGGAATGATATAAAGTTAAATAATAACTAATCAATATAGAATCATTATTATAAAATAAATAATCCAAAAATATTTCACCATTAGGGAAAATTTATAGTAAAATTTAAAAATAAATCAAATTGCTTTAGAGGGTGGTTGTCAATATATTCACCCAAGGGATAATGACATTTTTGACCGACTAAAAGAAAATAAAGATGATTTATTATTATTACTTAAATAGTATTATTTTCTCACAAATAATGTATATATATATAGTAACCATATCATAATTACCATCACTTATGAATTGTGATGGAAAATTAATTTTTTCGCTACATGGAGGCATCTGTCTACTCCTACAAATGAGATATACATTCAGTTAAGATATGTTAGAAATGGTGGTATTTAATAGTGGGTATATATTTATAAAAACATTTTACTATTTTTAGGATAATTAATTTATTATTTGATGATGAGTACCTCAAATTTAGAGGTTGTATAATAAGATATAACTTGAAATATGTCTGGTAGGATGGATACCCCTTCATTAGTATTTTTCAGTTAGATCCTATATTTAGGATCTTTCAAATAGTATTTTTGGAAGACATGATCCTCTAATTCACGAATTTGGATGTTTAGAATGAAATATTTCTGTTATTTGTTATTCTATATGGGTAAAATTGGAATAAAGAAGTTAATGGAGAGGTGTCCTTTTATATTCATGGGAAAAGTGACAAGTGGAATTTATAAAAATTTACTAATATAATAAAGTCATTATTAAGAAAAATTATAACAAATAGATAAATATTTAATGTTTTGATTGTATGAGTTTAATTATGTCAATTCAAAATTATTTAGATAATTTTAATTGAAAAAAACCATATCTCATGGTTTAACCCTAGAAAACCTGTTTTACCTATAACTTGAGTGAAAATATATATAGTTTTCAATATATATTATGAAAAATAAATAGAAGTGGCCTCATTTACAAAATAACATGAAATAATAAATATGATTAAATTTATTGGATTGGTCATAATATAAATGATATTATATTATTTTGAAATCAATTAAGAAAATTGTAACTTTTTTACGTGGTTGAAATGAAAAGTTATTTTTCAAGAGTAATATTTATTCCTCAATATACATTATAAAATAAATATTTTAAGAAAATTCATAATAACGTTACTCCATGGTAATGTTAAGATAATTATTTAAAAAAATGAAGTTCATTTTATCAAATAATAATTATATAAATGAAAAAATAAATTTTTTTATTATAAAAATTAAATAAAACTAGATTTGGGGGAAGATATATTTATAAAATAAATAAATAATTTGACATTAATAGAGTACATATTTATTAATGTATTTTAATTATATGAAACAACTTTAAATTTTCTTCAATATTCTTTTATTCATATTCATACCACGGATTTAATGACTTGTTTGAAATTGTAAATAATTATATAGTTCATTTAGTGTTTTGTTTTTGTGTATCGTGTTCTATCAAAGAAAATTTATTATATATAACGAAAAATATTTCATAAAATCTCAAAATGTTACTAGTATAAACTTCCCACTCATTGTGGGATTGACATGGTTCTACTAACAGTTAAAAATATATTATTTTCCCAATAATATTTTGTTGATGAACACATTGAATTATTTAATAATGTAATTATGACACAAAACCCATAAATTATTTAAAAATATGGTGGGGGTTTTGATGTTCCCATAACAATCATCAAAAGGTCACATATCACACACCAAAAATAAATTCATTTTTTATCTTTGATACTCAAGATCTATTTGTCATATTAACATCACACTATAGAGACATCGCCACAGACCATAATTATATCTCAATGAACCTGCCATCCTAGTCAACTACACCTCTCCTACCATATATAATCTTTTACTCTGGCCATCCCATGATATAACATCTTGAGGATTTTTTTTATCAATTTCATGATCTATATAGGGTGCCTTATACCATTATAAAATCACGTTCATGTAATAACACATTGAGTATGATCTCTCCCATGGTTTGGTATTTATTACATGGAATATCCCTATGATGTCTGAAACAAATATAGAATCCAAGTAATTTTCATCTTGTATATTCATATCCAATGTACTTTGTTCCAAAATTTCTTATTTGACAAAACACAAGTCCCAGCATAGCCTTATCAAAATATTGGGATGGCCTTGAAGGGCATCACCTTTTATCAATTTTTCATCATGATATTTTTTCATAGTTTCACATGAAAACAAATTCAAAATTTTATTATCTACTAGACTATCTAAAAAAATCACATCAAAAAGATATTTATTAAATCCAATTTTTATTATGCATATTATACTACTTATGTCACCAAATTGTGTTGATCATAGGTCATAGTACTATAAAATCCATTTAAATCGAATCACAACTAATATAACTTTTTGTTCAGTAGAATCAATTTTAATCTCTCATGAAATGTCAAAAGTTTAACCATTCGGTTTATAAATTTAGGTATAATGATCCAACAATAATTTTTTTTATTTATACTGAGATACACACCCATTATATCCCACATGCTTATATAAATACAAGATCACACATAACCAAAAATTTGTTTCCATAAAAAAAATTATTTCATGGTATTAATCAGGAAAGGAAACCACATTATTTTGAAAATGATACACTCTTGGGGTACCCTCATATATAGCATCATATCCCAAACAGTAACTAAAAATCATAATTTCACTCTACAAATGTTCTTAAATTACAAGTATCCCAAGTAAAATATTGTAATCACGGGGCTCTCTTATATATACATATTGATATATACCCCATGGGTTTTGTCCCATAATGAAGGTTCCATGGCGTCATTCCATATAACATAGTTATTCCCATGAAAACAAACCTATTATAATGCTATATACATATGTGGTATCCCCACATAAAACCTAAATACTCTATGTGTATGTTTCATAATATATGTATGATTAAATTGACTAATGATTAGATGATATGTCATAAGAAAAAATCAACTATGGTTTTGGTTATGTAGAGGAACATAAATAATATACACAGTAGAACATTGTATATATTATATTGACACTTTATATTTCCAAAAAATAAAATAATAAAATTATATTTTTTGTAGGTGGATCAACCGTACTAGTGAAGTGATATAGAAATAATACCAACTCCTAAATTACATGGACTCTAACTAATTAGGTTCTTACTAGAATATGGAATTATATACCTTCAATGTTTTTATGAGTCATGAATCTATATATTGTACCGAAAATTTTATGCTAAATTAAATAATTAATTGATATTATATTTTCCCATCGAAATTTAACTTTATAGTAATCTTGAAAGAGAACCACATCAAATTATGTTTGCGTCCTCATATGGAAGACACTTATAACCACTGGTGAGGGTTTGATAAATATTTTTGGGGAGATGATACACTGAATATCATAACATATATTTACAAGGAATTAACTGAACCATACGTAACATGTATAACATAATATTATAATTTTATTATTAAAAATTAACATAAATAAAAAAGGGTAAGATCCCATCTATTTCTAGGTTCGAATATTTTTAAAATTTTGGTCAGGATTGGTTTTTTAATTAAAATTACAACATTAATTAATTCAAAACTTTGAAATTTTATTCACCATATTAGTAGATTTTTTCATGATTCAACATGTCACAAAAGTATATTACACCTTCTATTACTATTTCTCACAACGTGTCGACATGTCACAAAATTATATTTCACCACATCTATTTAAATTTCACAATGTGTAATTATATTTCACAACATGTAATTTGATATCCCCAAGTGTTATATTTGATTAATGTTTTAAATGGTTTTATAGGATTTTGCCATTAAAAAAGGTAAATCACTAACAAATCATCACACTATGTGAAATGATGATTCACATCATGTAATCATAACTCAAAACTTATTTAATTAACACATAAAACATCATGTAACCTTATATACACCCCACTTCTTCGTAATGGGCCATCTACGAACATCCTTATTTTATTCATATCCACGATGCAACTCTACCATGAACCAAAACTCATAGGTGCACCTCTGTCTTTAACTGAAGACCATATGCACACCTGTTGGGAAAGGGTGTTCATCACGTTTAATATCTATTTTTTCTACTCTTCTCGGATAAAAGATTGGTGATTATTTACTTTTGGGGTCTAGATATGGTATTATTGAATCCAGATCTAGGCTTCTTCAATCATGATCTAGATTTGTTGAATATAAGAATAACCTCATTGGACCTTGAACTAAAGTTAATAGATTTTGATTCATTTTATCATAGATTCTGGTTTCATATCTAGACAGTAATCATCATCATGTTCTAGATGGATCCACATCAAATTTGGGATATCTCTTGGAAAGCATTCTTTACTATTATTGTGGTAGGTGGTTTAAAATTAAATTCCCATAGTTTTTATTTCTATTAAATGAAATAAAATTATAGTATATATAGGGTTCATAAGGAATTGATATTCTTAGAGTAATTTATTAATTAATTAGTTTTATTTTGATAAGGAAGCAATTATTAAATTGTGTGTTTTGGGAACAATTACTTTTATAATTAATAGAAGTTATCAATAATTGGGGATAATTAATTTCAAAATTATTTATGTTATATTAATATTGTTAAATTGAGATAATTCATGCTTATATCATTTATTTGATAATGATATTATTATTTGTTATAATTAATGGTGGAGTTAATTATGCGATAACTATATCTTGAATGAGAATAATTAACTTTTGAATTAATTAATGCAAATAATGGATTAATTAATTAAAGAATTAATTAATTTGAGTAATGAGATTATTTAACTGTGGATTTATATAAATGTTATTAATTTATTATATAATAAATAAATGGTAATGGTGGTATTTTGTATTTGTGATTTTGAATAAATAATTATTGATTTATATATACAAATATAGAGATTGTTGATATTGTCTAATTTATTGATGAATTAATTTTTTGTGTATTAAAGTATCTGAATATAGATAATTAATTATAGAATTTATTATTAGATTTGTTATGATTATTAAATTAATTGTAATGGATCAATAATTTTGAGATAATAAATTTGGTGATTAATTTAATGGAGATGGAGAAAGTAATTAATTAATTAATTGGGATTATTAAATTATTAAAGATGAGGATATGAAGTTGTTGAATTAATTGAAGTGTATGATTTAGATTAATTAATTGTGGCTTTAATTAATCTTAATGTATTGGATTAATTAATTGGGGTGATAGTTAAGGGATGTAATGTTATGATTTCTATGTTTGATTAATCAATTGGTGTACTAATTGACGAGGATTGATTTGATGGTGAAATTAAATGAAATAGATAAATTAATTAGTAAAATTAGTTAATGTGGATTGTCTTGATATAAAATAGATAAGATTTAATAATTGACTATTTAATTAATTATACAATATTTAGATATTTATGTTTGATAAATAGTTGCTGAATTAATTATTGATATTGAAATAGATAATTTGATATACTTAACTGTAGAATTACCTATTATTTATTGATATTTTGATTGAGATAATTTATTGTGGAAATGACTGATTGGAGAGATTTGGTTCAATAATTGGTGATTTAATAAATGTTAAATGCATGGTTTATTAATTCATTAAATAATTAATTAGAATGGAATTTATTAATTAATTTTGAAATGAATCAATGGGCTTAGATAATTTAAATTATAAATTTATTCATGATTAATAAATGAGGTGTTAGAGATGATGATCTACACCCATGATAATGATATGTATGCATGGTCAAACTGAGTAATTAATTGTGGAATTAATTATGGGATATGGAAGATACAATTTCCTATAATTTATTTGGGTATTAATTATGGTAAATTGATTCCATGAAATGAATAATTAACTGGTTATATGATTTTGATATATTTAATTAGTGTGTTTGAATAATTAATTAGTGAATTAATTAATGAATATGGATTTTGTGAAAAGATTAATTAATTTTCAAACTAATTAATGGTAATGAATTAATTAGTTTATTAATTAATTAATGGATTTTGTCATGAATATTGGTGATATAAAGATTAATATTTTTATCTGAGTTTATGTGACAATGTGAAAACATGTGATAAAAAGATACATTTGATGTTGTTATGAAATGTGATATCCACGCATAATTTAGATTTTTGGTGGTAGGCATGTCGATCTATACTTATTATGATATAAATGAATAGTTTTTAATGACAGATAGACATGAATTTCTATTGTAATGATAGATCTATTAGTTTATTGAATTATAGGGTGTAATACATGAAGATATACACCAGTGGTGGGTGTACACAAATGAGATTTGGTTCATTAGACATGATGATCTACACTAATGGTATATATACATGTTATGATTTGGGATATTAAAAAAATGATATGCACCAATGTTATTTATACATTTGTAGAAATGGTAGAATATACATGACATTCTTTACTAATGAGTACTCAAATATATGGCCTCACATGAGAATAATTCGACCTCCGACATGAGTCGAATCTGGTGACGAGATATCGTATCACCTTCAAATACTTATATCTCTAACATGGGTCAAATAATATATTATGATATCATATTACCTTGGGAACACATCAGAAAATGGTATGACACAAAGTTAGTATTGAGGTATGGTCATCCTAAGAAATCCTAGAGTTAATATAATTAAATAAATAATAAATGATAACTGGATAAATTTTTTATTAATCCATTGTACTTATTTATTTATAAAACTACATAAATTGTATTACTGGATTGTTTTAGGAACCATTGGTAATTGCCATATATGTTTTACTCATAACATAGTCAAGCTACCTGATAGGTACTTGAATAAATTGATTGTATTCTTGAGAGGTTAAGGAAAAATTCCATATGTTAGCTAGATGAATTGGGGATGTAACATTGATGAGGGAACCATATATGGTTCTGGACACACATGGATGTGTATTCAATGTATTTATTTTTTTTCTTTATATTGACATGTGGATCATAAATTAGCATATAATTTTTCTCTTTTCAGTTAAATATTGTATTTTATACTTATGTTGTGTTATTACATTGGTATTTTTTACTATTATATATGTTTATGCTTTTGATTATTTGTTTCTACTAGTGTTTATCACGGATAATATAGGTTATAGTCTCCACACTAATGACATACCAGACCATTTCTATAATTCATAATTCATGGGTGTATAGGGAGGCACCTCTGAGCTCTTGTGGTGAACATTCTCAAGGAAGTAGTGAGTGGAACCTGGGCCAGGACATTACCAAGGGTAACCAAAAGTCCAATTATATTATCTAATCCTTTTGTCTGAATTTTTAGGAAATATAGTCAAGAGACTAAGAAGAGTCAGGGTTAGGTTATGAGCTCACTCATGGGAGTAGCTACCCCATGTATATGGGAGATCCCATCTACCTAGTCTGGGATTTTGTTTTTGTCATTTGCAACTACTATTAAATTTTATTTTACCTTGGGTGACACAGCAGTTGTGTGATGTGATTGTTGCTTCTGATATTTTTTGAAAATTGACTCATTGATCTCTACAGAATGAGATATGAGTTTTAATTCATGATTCAATGAAATATATATAATCATAAACAATACCAATGTAATAATACAACCAAAACAAGAAAGGCAATATTTAACTGAAAATGAAAAAACATATTCCCAATTTACGTGACATGTGTCAATATGAAATATATATATATATATATAATTACACTAAAAATTCATCCAAGAAGATATTATACCAATATGGTTCCCTCATCTATGATCTATCCTATATTCAATATAACATCATAGGATCATTTCAAGTATATTGTCCTATATACAATTAATATATTAGGGTATCATTCAGGTAGCCCGAGTATGGTGTGAGTACTACTATGTAGGCCATCAACAATGATGTCTAAGACGATTAATTGAAATATTGAATGAATTTTTATAATAAAATAAGTAGAATTAATAAATAAAGAGTTATTACATTATCCTTTATTAATTATTTAATAATATTTACTCCAGGGTTCCTGAGGAGACCAATACGTCAATACTAACTTTGACTCATACGGAAGCTCGAATAATTTCATAGTTAATATGATATCCTAATATATCCTTCGTCTCATGCCAGAACTCGAAGTATTCAGAGGTGATATTTTAGAGACCCGAATCATGGCGTACATAGACATTACATTACTTTTGCGGAATAAATAATACATAACAAAAACAGACACACAAGGACCGTAATAGTTTAGTGTCTTTGGAAACTTGGAACATAATCTTCTAATCATGGTGAAAGATCTTCAATATCTCCCATAAAGATCTTCCACTTTTTGTTAACTTACCTAAAACCATTCTTTTAATCTTGGGGGAAAATAAAACATAAAAAAAAGGGTGAGCTCAAATGCTCAGTAAGTGTAAGCATGGATAAAATAAAACATACCATATACATTTGAACTTAAAACCATGAACATAATGTTTAAACATAAAAATCTAGAGCGACAACTTAAAACATGGAAGTACATAAGGCATAGATCATAATCATGATAACATAGCATGGTAATTAAACATGTAGTTGTGGCAACCATTAATCACATGATATGATTTCCATATTAGCCAAGGCATTGCTGCCAAGACTATCTTAGTGGACAAAGTCCCTTTCTGAATCGAGTTCACTCCTCATTTCAGTCCTGTAACACTGAACCAGATTAACTTACCGTTCCAGCCATGTCTATCTCATGAGATATAAATCTTTACCCAATTCATTTGAGGGAGATATAGGTCCCACCCATCTCATATTGAAATAATTCTTACTTGTGCCACAAAATAAACTTAAAACATTCATCATAATCCAAAGAATAAAATGGGTTTCATAAACATCATTCCATCATAACATAATCCATATAAAACAAATGGATATCATTTCATCATAAGAAAAGTGAAACCATGTAAATCATAGAGACATTATACTTGAAACATACACATATAAAATAATGTCATCTTAGATGTAAAATGGTTTTGATAAAACACTTGAAATGAATTCTTGAGGAAAATATCCTTTCTTCTTCAAAAACACTTTTCCTTTCTTAACATGTCATACAATTCTAAACTAAAAGAAGTTGATTAAAAATAAACTTGAAAACTTGTGAGTGAAGATTCTTGGAAATAATGTTTTAAAAATCCATTCATTCCGTATACGTTAAAAGAAAACATTATTCTCATACTTTTGTTGGAAAGCTCAAAAAGTACCTCGTACGAAAAACGACAAAAGATTCCTTTCATATCTTTTACTAAACACTCACCAAAGGGTAAAAATGTATTTAAACAATTGTAGGTGGATGGAAATAATATTACATATTGAGGAAACATGGATTTGGATGATAAAATACACCCCAGTAAATACCAAAGTATAAACAATCTCAGATAAAAATGAGATTGTGATATTTCCCTTACCTTAGGTCCAATATGCTTCGTACGTATCCAAACATCTTGTATAATGATTTAAATAATGTCATTGAATTATTACAGAATCATATTCACTGTTATTATATCATATATGGTTCACTTATGACTTTATATTACCCGTTCTTTTGTAAATTCATGTTAAAGCAGCGTTTTGGGTAAAATCATTCCATTTATCGTATGTGTTTCGACTTGTTGTTTCTTGATATTATTACTTATATCCTGATTTAAATAATTCTAGAATGTAAAACATGATTTATATATAATATATATTAATCATATACATATATATTATAGATCGATAAAAGGAATGAAATACACCGTTCATGGAGACGGTAGGCCGTACGTACGCATGAACGCTGTTTTCGTTTCCTTATTGAATTGAATGAAACTAAATAGATGAAATATATATATATATATATATATATATAAATCTAGTAGAATTATTATTTCATATATTTCATTATTATTCATTATATAAACTTTATGATCATTCATGTATGGTTAATCATGGAGAATGAATCTCATCGCGTCGTGGAGACGGTAGTCCGTACGTACGCACGAGCGATGATATCGTTCCCATAATTATAGAGTTGGAGTGGATGGTATAATATATCAGAATAATTATGATTTTATAATAACCATTTATAGTTATTCTTTACACCATTATACCCATCCACGTAAGGTGTTGGTGGAAAAACAGATTACACCACGGCGTGGAGACGGTATTCCGTACGTACGCACGCGCGGTGATTTTGTTTTCCGTAGGATGGATAGATGGTGAAATATGGTTGTTTCATAATTATAATAACATAACAGTATATGAGTGATACTGATGTTATTACTTCATAATGAAACAACTAAATAAGAAGAAGTGGAAGAAGAAATAAAGTTGAAATAATCGGTAACAGACATTACCTCTTCTTTGAAGCGCCTCTTTGAGACCTCTTCTTAGGGCACTAAAATTGGTCTTTGAAGAAGACCAGTACCTCTAGGATGTTTATAGGGAAGTGGAGAAGAGAATGTTTCAGGGGTTGGCCGAGCTTGAAAGCTCAAAGTGGTGTGAGGAGGAGAGGGAGGAGGTGCCCTTTTATAAGGGAGGAGAGGGGCACCTTTGGAATTCTTAAAAATATTAATTTATAATAAATCAAAACCCACCTAAAAACCTCCAAAAATGACTCATATACGAATAATATATGAGATAGTGTTGTAATCTCATCATCCAATTAAATTTAGACATGTTAGAAATTTATTTTAAACATTATCAACTTGATTTATCCTAATTTAATCAATTTAATTTTATTTGTGGTAAAAACATTCTAAAATATAAATTATAACAAATAATTAATTATTTGCTGTGAATTGTCCCTAATTGGATAATTTATAAAATTTTATACCATATAAATTTAAATTTATAATTTTTAAATATATTTGTGATTTTCAAACAATTTTATAATATATTATTTTTATAAAATAACAATAGTGTCAATTTTGACACTATTCATTTATTTGAATTTAAATAAAATATATACAGAATATATGTTCAAAATAAAAGTTTTAATAGAATCATAAAATGTCATATGTATCTAGAAAATTAGTTTAGCACATTAAATAGTTCATATAATATTTATTTTATTATTTTTAAAACCATTTATTTGGTTTATCTCTTAATAAAATAATTACTACAACATTTGTGTATATTTCTTTAATATACTTATTTTTTGCATAAAAATTAAAAATAAAATCCTATGATGAATATAAATCTATTAAATTTTTTAATAATACTTTTACTTGAATTTATCATCTTAAAATCACAATATTTAAATTGTTATATTTATTAAATTATGAAGGTGACAACTTTGGCATCATTTAAAATAAAATAATATAAGTGTTATAATCGATTTTATAAGGCTCCAAATGGTCAAATATTATACCATTGGATGATTATGGTTTAAATGTACATTAACAATAAGTTTTGGTAAGTTTTTTGGGCATTTTTTGGTTACTATTAGTTTAATAAAAACTATATTCTTGATTTTTCACTAGATAAACAATTTCTGCATCACTATTGTGTTACTATTAATGATAATTATTTAATACCTAAAAATTATAAATAAATTCATATGATGTAGATAATTTCATTATATTTCTAGATACTATTCATGTTCTAAGTTTCATGAAGTTTATCACTAAATTAAAATTAATATACTTATAAGATTTAAGAGAGTGACATGTTGTCACTTTCTTTGGTTTTAATAATAATTAAGTTATTTTAATGGAAAAAAGTCCATTAAATGATTATAATCCGACCCTTAGATGATATGGCTCGACTTTTAGTCATCCAATAGGTTTTTGGAAGGTGTTAGGGTAACTCTATAATCTTATATTTACCCTTAATTACCCGATTTACCTTTTACTATGGTAAATAAAATTTACCGTTGTTACTATTCATAAAGCCCAAAAATAAAGAGTAGTATATTAATATAATTTGGACCCACTGATTCCAAATATGGGATCCATTTTTACAAATTCAATACACAGAATTTGTAGAAATTAAATTAAAATTAATCCCATTGTCGAAAGAAAACGGGTTTTTGTTTAAAACATTACAAAAGATTGAATTGATTTATCCTACGAATTCAAGGTAAAATCAATGCTAATGATATACATTATATTAAATGGTAAAAATATATTCTATTTATACTTTAAGACCATTAAATATTATAATTCAACCATTTAAATTATTACGACGAAAAAAGTTATTTTTAATTAAAATATAGCGTGTTTTTACTATTCATTAAAATATGAAAGTTATGAGAATAATTTTATTTTGTAAAATTGAACTTATAAACTTGTCAGAAACTAGATTTAAAGTGGGTGCGCCATCAAAAGGCGGCAAAACTGCATTTTTTTAAAAAATACATATTTTACCCGAAAAAATTATTTTGTTCACATAAAATGTTTTAGAAAATTTATAAGATGGATAATAGTGTTATAAAATTCAAAATTTAGTTAATAATATTCATAACGGATAGTTCATAATAATATTATAATAATATATCATTGTTTAGTAAAACTCAGTATTGCATACAACACACGCTATCGAGGAAGGTCGCGATTGCGTGTAATGCAAGCCAAGTCAGGGTTCCATGTTTTGCAAGAATCCTTTGTTGTTTCGTATAACAGAATCAAACCATATTTTATGTATACATTGAATATATATATATATATATATAAACACACTCAATGTTGCGTAGTATGACTATTATAAAACGAACTTGAAATTGTGTGTAACACGATCCAAGAATAGCGTTGCGTGTACTGAAAGCTGATACGGTGTTGCGTATAGTACAAGATAAACTTAGTGTAGTGTATAATAGAAGACATCAATGAAATAAAAAAAATATTTTTCATTAAATCTCGGGGTGTTACATTCTACCCCCCTTAAAATGAATTTTGCCCTCAAAATTCGTCTGGGTTATAATGGTTTGCTACTTAAAATTTTTTTTAATAGAAACCCACATCGTAAAAATGAATACAAAAACATGACTTTAAAAACTAATGTATGAAACGTAACGGTTTCCCAAATTAACTAATCACTGGGTTTCCACATAGGAGAACATAGGTGAAAATATGGATATGGAAGGGAAATCTAACCATGATGTTCTGATGGAGAGTGGTAGAGAACATGGTTATGAAAAAGCCATCAATCAAAAATCCATAGATTTGTGATGATCTAAGGTACCATCTGATTAATCAGATATAAGATAAATATGACAACATTTTTGGTTTTCAATATCATTTTCCTAAAGTTGAAAATTTTGAATTAGAAGAAATATTTGCTTGATTTTTATACAATCTCACTTTTGTTCGTGCTTTGAACAATTTCCACTTCATCTCTTAAAGAAATGAAGTTGAATTTGTTATTCGTGAAGAGTTAGCAGATCATGTGATAGAATGATGGGTCATTATATCTGTTTCATGAAAAGTTATCAAATATACATAAGTCCATCTATGGAGAGGTTAATCATATACGATTCCAAAAATGAACTTATACTTCATGTATCATACCGCTTAATAAAATAAAACTAGTTTCTACTAACCAGGGACTTCCTGTAGGCCAGTAGTAGGCGATAAAGGCCATTCGCACTTTGGTTGTGGGTTCGATTCCCACAGCCTTGTCCAACGCGATGGGCTGTTGCCCATCCTGCAGGTTGTCCTTTTTCTAAAAATACTTTACTATAACATCCCATCAATAATATCGAAAAAAGTTCTATCCTTAAACAATACTAACTTATGTCCAACATAATCCACTCCAATCTTTAGGCTTATCTAAAATACTTCAGTCCAAGCTCATATTATAAAGAAAACAATTACTTGAATTTTCATCAACTAAGCATGTGAATACCATCATTTATCCCCCATATATCTTGTTGGTCACATTCCAATCATGTATTCTCTTGAAAAATGAATACCCATTAAACCTTTGTGAAAACATGAATGTTTTAAAATTTTAAAACATTCCACATACCAAAATCCCAAAAATTCTATATACTCAAACCATAATATCACTTAGTCCTTATATCAGTCATGATCTCATGAATACAATCAAACATCTCATTATCTTCTTATCCCTTCATTATGCGCATATCATTTGCTTTCCAAAAATATATGAATAACCTTTCATGGTTACTGGTACCATTAATCATACACTTTCAAAACTTAAGGAAAGAAAACAGTGTAACAATCCTTAGATGTCTCTTTATTCCATAGTACCATGAGATTACTTATACAACATTACACTTGATAAACATGTAATCATTCCACTACCTTCTTAAACCATTGACTGAGATTCAACAATTCTTTTATCTCACATATCATTTGTAGTCTCTTTATCATCATCAACATAAATACTACCCATACGAAAATACTTATTCTCTTCATGAGACCTTCCCTTAGGGAATTGGTTTGCATAATGCCCGTACATTCCACATTTAAAACATTTAACCATTGTTGATGTCGTAGCAATACCATTATCCTCATCCATGGTGTTAACTGAACCTTTTCCTTTGAACTTACTGGCTTTGTGTCCTTCTTTTCCACAACCAAAGCATCTTCCAGTTCCTTTGAAACAATCTCCCTGATTCCTCTTCCCACATGATTTACATGAGGGAAATTGAACTTTATTTCCTCTATGATCATCATGAAACTCCATCTTTCTCTTATTATCTGAGTCGGGAAACATACCAAAGTTGAGATTATTGATCATATTATGAGATTTATGATTAGGCATAATAACGTTGTTTGGACTTCCAAATCTCGTTTCATTTGTTTTCTCATGAAGAATATCATTCCATTGTCCGTCATATCCTCCATTATCATGAATCTTCCTGTTTCCATCCATTTTCTAAAACCCAAAAAGAATAGTGTGAGAGGAAAAAATCATGCTAGGGAAAACAACATAGTAATGGGGGAGCACCCTCAATATCTAACATCATAGGTTAAAATCTAAGATCTTTATCATAGTTCTAGGACTATATCCTATACGTATACTTATCCTTAGGGACATCCCTATACATACCTTAGAAATATCTCTAGGGATCTCACTAACATTTTCGCATCCTAGTTTCCAAAGGTTGACTAAACCTTTCCTCTGATACCAACTGTAGAGACCCGAAGCATGGCATACATAGAAATTACATTACTTTTGCGGAATAAATAATACATAAGAAAAATAGACACACAAGGACCGTAATAGTTTAGTGTCTTTGGAAACTTGGAACGTAATCTTCTAATCGTGGTGAGAGATCTTCAACATCTCCCATAAAGATCTTACACTTTTTGTTTCCTTACCTAAAACCTTTCTTTTAATCCTGGGGGAAAATAAAACATAAAAAAAGGGTGATCTCAAATTCTCAGTAAGGGTATGCATGGATAAAATAAAACATACCATATACATTTGAACTTAAAAACATGAACATAATGTTTAAACATCAAAATCTTGAGCAACGACTTAAAACATGGAAGTACATAAGGCATAGATCATAATCATGATAACATAGAATGGGAAAAAACATGTAATTTTTGCAACCATTAATCACATGATATGATTTCCATATTAGCCAAGGCATTGCTGCCAAGACCATCTTAGTGGACAAAGTCCCTTTCTGAATCGAGTTCACTCCTTGTTTCAGTCCTGTAACACTGACCAGATAAACTTACCATTCCAGCCATGCCTATCTCATGAGATATAAATCTTTACCCAATACATTGGAGGGAGATATAGGTCTCACCCATTTCATAATTAAATCATTCTTACTTGTGCCACAAAATAAACTTAAAACATTCATATAACCCATAGAATAAAATGGGTTTCATAAACATCATTCCATCATAACATAATCCATATAAAACAAATGGATATAATTTCATCATAAGAAAAGTGAAACCATGTAAATCATAGAGACATTATACTTGAGACATACACATATAAAATAATGTCATCTTAGATGGAAAATGGTTTTGATAAAACACTTGAAATGAATTCTTGAGGAAAATATCCTTTCTTCTTCAAAAACACTTTTCCTTTCTTAACATGTCATACAATTCTAAAATAAAAGAATTTGATTAAAAATAAACTTGAAAACTTGTGAGGGAATAATCTTGGAAATAATGTTTTAAAAATCCATTCATGCTATATAAGTTAAAAGAAAACATTCTTCTCGTACTTTTATCGGAAAAGTCAAAAAGTACCTCGTACGAAAAACGACAAAAGATTCCTTTCATATCTTTTAATAAAAACTCACCAAATGGTAAAAATGGATTTAAAAAATTGTAGGTGGATGGAAATAATATTACTTATTGAGGAAACATGGATGTGGATGATAAAATACACCCCAATAAATACCAAAGTATAAACAATCTCGGATAAAAATGAGATTGTGATATTTCCCTTACCTTAGGTCTGATATGCTTCGTACGTATCCAAACCTCCTGTATAATGATTTAAATAATGTCATTTACTTATTAAAGAATCATATTCACTGTTATTATATCATATATGGTTCACTTATGACTTTATATTACCCGTTCTTTTGTAAATTCATGTTAAAGCAACGTTTTGGGTAAAATCATTCCATTTATCGTATGTGTTTCGACTTGTTGTTTCTTGATATTATTACATATATCCTGATTTACATAATTCCAGAATGTAAAGAATGATTTATATATAATATATATTCATCATATACATATATATTATAGATTGATAAAAAGAATGAAATACACCGTTCATGGAGATGGTAGGCCGTACGTACGCATGAACGCTGTTTTCGTTTCCTTATTGAATTGAATGAAACTAAATAGATGACATAAATATATATATAAATCCAGTAGAATTATTATTTCATATATTTCATTATTATTCATTATATAAACTTTATGATCATTCATGTATGGTTAATCATGGAGAATGAATCTCATCGCGTCGTGGAGACAGTAGTCCGTACGTACGCATGAGGGATGATATCGTTCACATAATTATAGAATTGGAGTGGATGGTATAATATATCAGAATCAGTATGATGTTATAATAACCATATATAGTTATTCTTTACACCATTATACCCATCCATGTAAGGTGTTGGTGGAATAATAGATTACACCACGACGTGGAGACGGTATTCCGTACGTACGCACGCGCGGTGATTTTGTTTTCCATAGGATGGATAGATGGTGAAATATGGTTGTTTCATACTTATAATAACATACCAGTATATTAGTGATACTGATGTTATTACTTCATAATGAAACAACTAAAAAAGAAGAAGTTAAAGAAGAAATAAAGTTGAAATAATCGGTAACGGACATTACCTCTTCTTTGAAGCGCCTCTTTGAGAACTCCTCTTAGGGCACTAAAATTGGTCTTTGAAGAAGACCAATACCTCTAGGATGTTTCTAGGGAAGTGGAGAATATAATTTGGCAGGGTTTGTCCGAGCTTGAAAGCTCAAAGTGGTGTGAGGAGGAGAGGGAGGAGGTTCCCTTTTATAAGGGATGAGAGGGGCACCTTTGGAATTCTTAAACATATTAATTTATAATATATCTAATCCCACTTAAAAACCTCCAAAAATGACTCATATACAAATATTAGATTATATAGGGTTGTAATATCATCAACCAATTAAATTTAGACATGTTAGGAATTTATTTTAAACATTATAAACTTGATTTATCCTAATTTAATCAATTTTATTTTATTTGTGGTAATAACATTCTAAAATTTAAATTATAACAAAAAATTAGTTATTTTTTGTGAATTGTCCATAATTGGATACTTTATAACATTTTCTACCATATAAATTTAAATTTATAATTTTTAACAATATTTGTGATTTTTAAACAATTTTATAATATATTATTTTTATAAAATAACAATAGTGTCAATTTTGACACTATTCATTTATTTGAATTTAAATAAAATATATACAAAAGATATGTTCGAAATTAAAGATTTAATTGAATCATAAAAGGTCATATGTATCTAGAAAATCATTTTATCACATTAAATAGTTCATATAATATTTGTTTTATTATTTTTAGAACCATTTATTTGGTTTATCTCTTAATAAAATAATTACTACAACATTTTTGTATAATTATTTAATATACTTATTTGTTGTATAAAAATTAAAAATAAAGTCCTATGATGAAGATAAATCTATTAACTTTTATAATAATACTTTTACTCGAATTTATCATCTTAAAATTACAATCTTTTAATTGTTATATTTATTAAATTATGAAGGTGGCAACTTTGGCATCATTAAAAATAAAATAATATAAGTGTCATAATCGATTTTATAAGGCTCAAAATGGTCAATTATTCGACCATTGGATTATTATGGTTTAAATTTAAATGACCAAAAAGTTTTGGTCTGGGTTTTGGGAATTTTATGGTTACTATTAGTTTAAGAAAAACTATATTCTTGATTTTTCACTAGATAAACAATTTCTGCATCACTATTGTGTTACAATTAATGATAATTATTTAATCCCTCAAAATTATAAATAAATTCATATGATGTATATAATTTCATTAGCTTTACGTAGACTATTCATGTTCGACGTTTCATGAAGTTTATCACTAAATTAAAATTAATATACTTATAAGATTTAAGAGATTGACATGTTGTCACTTTCTTTGGTTTTAATAATAATTAAGTTATTTTCATGGAAAAAAGTCCATTAAATGATTCTAATCCGACCCTTAGGTGATATGGGTCGACTTTTAGTCATCCAATAGGATTTTGGAAGGTGTTAGGGTAATTCTATAATCGTATATTTACCCTTAATTACCCGATTTAACTTTTACTATGGTAAATAAAATTTACCGTTGTTACTATTCATAAAGTCAAAAAATAAAAAGTTGTCTGTTAATATAATTTGGATGCACTGATTCCAAATATGGGATCCATTTTTCCAAATTCAATACATAGAATTTGCAGAAATTAAATTAAAATTAATCCCGTTGTCGAAAGAAAACGGGTTTTTGTTTAAAACATTACAAAAGATTGAATTGATTTAACCTACGAATTCAAAGTAAAATAAATGATAATGACATACATTATATTAAATGTTAAAAATATATTCTATTTATACTATAAGACCATTAAATATTATAAATTAACCATATAAATTATTACGATGAAAAAAATTGTTTTTAATTAAAATATAGCGTGTTTTTACTATTCATTAAAATATGAATGTTATCAGAATAACCTGAAAATTTTATCCAAGGTAAAATTTTATATCCTTATTCCAAAGAATAATTTAATTTTGTAAAATTGAACTTATAAACTTGTCAAAAACTATATTTAATGTGGGTGCGCCATCAAAAGGCGGCAAAACTGCATTTTTTTGAAAAATAATTATTTTACCAAAAAAATTTATTTTGTTCACATAAAATGTTTTATATAATTTATAAGATGAATATTAATGTTATAAAATTAAAAATTTAGTTAGTACTATTCATAACGGCTAGTTCATAATAAAATTATAATAATATATCGTTGTTTAGTAAAACTCGGTATTGCGTACAACACACGCTATCGAGGAAGGTCGCGATTGCGTGTAATGCAAGCCAAGTCAGGGTTCCGTGTTGTGCAAGAATCCTTCATTGTTTCGTATAACAGAATCTAACCATATTTTATTTATAAATTGAATATATATATAGACACACTCAATGTTGCATAGAATGACTATTATAAAACGAACTTCAAATTGTGTGTAACACGATCCAAGAATAGCGTTGCGTATACTGCAAGATAATACGGTGTTGCGTATAGTACAAGATAAATTTGGTGTGGTGTATAATAGAAGACATCAATGAAATTAAAAGAATATTTTTCATAAAATCTCAGGGTGTTACAGATATGATATGTCAACACCTGATTCAATTCACATCGATGTTGGAATTATTATCATGTGAGGCCACATCTCAAAATAATTATTAGAATAGAACATGAAAGATATTCTTCCAATTATCTACCTGAATAAATACCATTGGTGTCTACAATCATTTATAACAGCCAAAATCTCAAAATGTATATATACCATTGGTGTAGATATTCATGCCAACCACTTAAAGTATTATTTGTTCACTTCCATCGCAGGTGTATATCATCATGTCTAGTACCCTATCATTCAATAACATAATAGATATATAACTAGATATAATACAATATCTATCCCTCATAAAACAATATTCATTTATATCATCATAAGACTAGATTTCCCTGACTAGCACTGAAATTCTAAATTATTAATGTATGTAACATTTCATCCCAACATCACAAGTATCATTTTATCACATTTTTTGACATGATCACGTCTAAAAAGACTAAACATAAGAATCATTATTTCAAAACTTTCAATCACAATATATATTAATTAATTCATAAATTAATTAATCCATGTCCATTAATTAATCCAAATATTAATTAGTCATTACAAAAATTCATTATTCAATAATTAATTCAATAAATAATTATTCAAACACACTAATTCAATAGGTAATAATTAATTCAAAAATTAATTATTAATTTCATGTCATTAATGTCCCATCATTAATTCCTTAAATAATTATCTCCAATTGCATCATCCTTGTCCCTTAATTAATTATACAATTAATTACAATGTTTGACCATGGATGTATATCATTATCATGGCCATAGATCTTGATGTCTAACAACTGTTTATCAATCGTTAATTATTTTATAAGTTAATTAATTGAATCACAATAATTGATTCAACAATTAATTAGTAACATCCATTCCGGTTAACTAATTCACCAATTAATTAACCATGAATATCCCATTACTTAAGTTGCTAATTATTTAATCACGTCTCTCACATCCATCAATTCAAAAATTAATTATCTCTTTAAAAACCTCAATAATTCATAATTATTTATACAATTAATTATCTCAAATCATCTATTTCAATATCAATAATTAATTCTAAAATTAATAATATAACTTACAATTATCATCTTCCAATAATTAATTATACAATAAAATATTCATTCATATCAATTAAATATCCCAACATCCAAATTAATTAATTTTACTAATTAATTAATCAAATTCTTTCAATTGAACCATCATAACAATCCCCATCAATTAATCCACTAATTAATTTATCCAACATAGAAATCATAACATTGCATCCATTTATTTATTCAATTGTTAATTAATCCAAATCATATTCAGTAATAAAATACCTAATTTTTTAATCTAACTCAAACTCTTTAATTAATTCACTAACTAATTATTCCCAACTTTAACAATTTACCAACACTAATTAATTCATCAATTAATCTCTACATTCCCATTAAATAAATCAGACCAATTAATTATTCCGTGTCAATCAATTTAATAATCATATCAACCTAATAAAATATTCTAATATTAATTATCTTTTTAAAAAAAAATTAATTCAAAAAATTAATTCATCAATTACATATTTAATATCAGCAACTTATATGTTGGTATAATTAATTCGACAATCATTTATCCAAAATAAAAAATTCATAATCCCAACCATTACCATTAATTAATTCAAATGTTAATTAATCACATTTATTTAATAAAAAAATTAAATAATATATTTAATCACATTAATTAATTTTTCAATTAATTAATCTTTTAATTGAAACAATTAATTCCCAAATTAAATCATCTCTTTCAATATATCATAATATCGAATTAACTCACCCATTAATTATCTCAAATAATAATATCCTTATCACATACCTAATTTCAACATTAATTATCTCAATATACAAATATTAATATTACATAATTATTTATTAAATTAATTATCCCAATTTAGGATATCATAAAAGTACTTTAACAATTAATTTTTCCCAAAACCGAAAATATTATAATTCCATCATTAATTAATTCACCTAAATTAGTTTATTAACAAGTAACTCCAAGAACTTAAATTCCTAAACAACTCTATATTTTTAATAATTTATATAACCGCAATCAAAATGTGAACTATGGGATTTGATTTTTAAACCACCTACCTCAAGAATGGTGATGATATCTTGCAATCATATATCCCAAATTTGATGTGGATCCATCAAGAATGCGATAAATAAACTGATCTAGATCTAAAACCTAAATCCATGATTTAATAACTTGAGATATATTAACATTAGATCAAGATCCATTGATCCAAGATCTAGATACAACAAATATTAATCTAGATCAAAGAGGCCTATATCTAGATTCATTAAATCTAGTTCTGTATCTGATAGATGATAATCATCTCCCTGTTATCTCGGAAGAGGATAATAGTGGAATAGATCTTAAATTATAACAACAAACATAACTAGGAGGTGTGTGGATCATCTTCAGTCAAAGGAGGAGGTGCATCAATGAGATTCGGTCTATGGAGGATGTTCATAGAGGATATGAATTGTATAGGGAAGTCCCCAAATGCTCTATTGAGATGTAGAGGGGTGTTCATTAGGTTATATGATTCTAGAGTCATTATTTTGATATGTTGTGCATGATTATTACACGATGTGAATACTTATTTCATGGTGCATAAGGATTTTTCAACATTTCCCGTTTTTTCTGAGTAAATATAATAAAAAAATTAAAAAAAAAATCAAATATTATACACGGTGAAATCAAATTACATGTGGTGAAATCTTAACATGGTGAAGTCCTGCAAATTTTGAAATATAATTTCACTTTTTGAAATCTTACACATGGTGAAATATAGTTTCACACGGTGAAATATAATAACACATGTCGAAATATTATTTCATGACATTATGATATGTGGTGAAAGACAAAAAAATGGCGTGTAATCAACTTTCATGATAGGTTTACATGTGGTGAAAACTACATAGAGGGGTGTAAATTTTCAATGTTTTGAATTAATTTAAGCCATAAATTTATTTAAAAATAAACTATCATGACCAAATAATTAGAAATATTCATACTAGGAAAAAATATAATCCTAAAATCTCCTCACCATATAAAAGGTCATCCTAAAATAGTACTCCCATACATTAACATGATTTTGGTTCAAAATGATTGGGATAATAAGCCCCATTATCCTTTTCTCTATGAAAAGTTCCCTCATGCACCATTCCATGTCTCCACAATACATGAAATATCTACACAGTCGTTTCCCATAACTCCTTCTCACTATGATCCAAGACACATATCAGATGCTTTTAAATTTTTTTTGGGTGTCTATATGAACTTCAACGACATACCACATGTCTTCCCAAACCACAATTCTGAATAACCACCATTAACCTTACAACATAATCAATTAGCATCACCATAAAACCCATCTAGATAAGATGTACATCCACATCCTCTATGGATCAACTAAAATTTCATCAAGGAATTTAAACATGAACCTTATATATGAATTATAAGGATACCACTTCAAACCCATTTTATTTATCCACAAATTTATTACTCATATATCGCTCCCCACCATTGTGAAATTTTAACTCCCCTTGTTAAGAAACTCAACCACTATGGACCATATACCATAGTATTCATCAACCTTTGTTCCCTCATGAGAACCTCATTCATAAACCTTTGACATCTTACCTTACTCTATAAATATTTAAAGATATACATCTTTATATTCACAACCTTTAAGGGGCGACATATCCAACAAAACCACATTATGGTAAATAGTCATAAAAGAAGCACTTTCCCATCATACCTGAGACAATGTCTAGGTAAGGGACATGATCACCACTAATTATAAGTACACTAATAAATAGTTATAGAGGAATATTTCATCAATTCCCAGCATAATTATTAAGACTCAAAACACAACTTAATATCATTTACATTATAGAAAAATCATGACATTCTACGAGAATTCATTTCCCCATTTTTTCCAACCACATGCTCAAAACTGGGGTGTTATCACTATAATTAAAAATATTTTAGAATATTCCTAGTTAACAAGGGTAAAAACATTATCATTATTTTATTTTTATCACTTAGACACCAATTTATTCTCATCTTGTATCATTTTATAATTTATAATTTTTATGTAGGAACAATTTTTATTTCAATTTAAGAGGTACGGAAAAACTATTCATGTTCAACAACATACCCAAGACTAATTTCAAGTGCTTACCAGAAATTGATGAATGCCACAAAAGGGACAATACCATGATCATGGGATGGATTGAACATTAAAAATGGAATCATATACACTTTCTATTTAATGTGCCATTGAGGATGTTTTGGCCTTATAGGAAGTACATTATAAAAATCCTACATTGAATGAGGAGGATCATGAAGAACCCATTTATAATGTGTTCTGGATATATCTCCCATTATGAGGCATTTCATTGGGTGATTCATGAGGTCTAGAGCCATGGGAATGAAAAACATTATAGGCTTGGCCCAATATAGAAAAAATCATGATAATGGGATGAAATCATCCATGAAAAAAATATTTACTTTTTTCTTTAAAATTTAACATATTCAGTTTAAACATCCAAAATCCCAATGAAGATAGCCCAATAGGATGATAACATACGACAAATAAATCAAAAATATAAATAAAAATCAAGGATACCCAACCTATATCCTCATATCCAATCATACTATTCTGCATGCCCACACTATACACCTCCTTCTCACTGACCTTCACAATGTTTATCACATTATAATACATGATAAATATCAATATACACACCCACCATTGTACTTGTGTAGGGAGTTAGCTGAAATAATAGTAAGTTACCACCATTAGTTTCCAATATAAAAACTTTTATATTTATATATGTATGCATCTATTGAATTGAATTACTACCATAAAATAATTCCATTCATAACACCATTTAAACCATAAAATTTTCAATAAGACACATTATTGGTCAACTCATGCATTCCCCATATAGTTATAGTATAATGATTGATTACAACATCACAAATATAGCTCTCCAACATAAATTCTTTCTTTATTAACATTACTATAAAGAACATATGTATAAAATAATTTAATGGCCAATCATTAAAATCTATATGATGATCATATATTTGGAAATTTCCCAAAAATCATATAACTATATGGGTTAAAAAATTAGATGCATTAAAATCAAACAAGTCACCAGTATCAAATATAGATGGACATAAAATATTATCCCACAATCTATACAAGGACAGAGTGGACATATCATTCTTCATAGCCTCAATGTCGATAATAGATTGGCGTTGAGTCTAACACCAATGTAATGAGTAGAAGTAAGTGGGAAGACCATCCATCATTTAATAAAATTATATGGTAAAGAAAAATTTCATTCAACCCTCATATGAAATCTCAACATTAATTTACCTAACACCTAATATAAATTTATTACGTTTACATTATTTTATTATTATATTAATTATACATTAAATAATATATTAAATCATTGATAAACATATCATGTCAAATAAAATCATGTAGAATTATAAAACATCAATAATAAAATTCGTCAATTCCAATAAAAATAAAAGGAATGGATGGGATTATAAACCCACCCATCCACTATCTTTACCTCATGGTTGGTATCCTATCAATATTTCTTATTATGTCTAACAAAGTTGTAAAAATAGTCAAAGGAAAAGAAAAAATCAAAATGGTTGATATGTCATCCAACAAATACCCAATTAAGACATTGGATATATGGTAGAAATATCATTACACCATTCAATTATCCGACTGTTATATAAATTACTTATAGAGCATCTAGTGTTGGTATTTATACACTTTGATTCTTAGGGGAACCACATCTATATCACTTGGTCAAAAACTGAGTAAGGGGATTATCCTCTTTTCTTTATTTTTTTGCATCATCATTAGAAACAAAAATTATGAAATAATCATCATATCATATACGTGTAACCACACTACTCAAATAATATCCACCGACTAATATTTTCCATACATGTGGTTCCTCAATCCCACTAGTGGAAAAAACATTTAGGGTCTGTTTTTTTATTAAACATTAGATATGAAGTGATTTTAATATATAAAACATAAAATTTCTACATTCAATCATAGTTTCTAAAAAATAACTGTTAAAATAAATCATGAAAATTATATATAGATGGATTTAGATATTGTTTTTCTATAAAAATGACATTGAATACCTTCCAAAATATTAAATCTAAAAGTATTTCCAAATAATTTTTAGTAATAAATATATATAAATCCATCACAATAAAATTTACATATATGTTTTACTAAAAATTAACATGGATCGACCTGAGAGGAGGGCTTTTGATGTCAAATGTTTTTAAACTAATAATGATAATGTTTTTAGAAATATTAGTAAAAATACAATCTAAACCATTAAACATAATGTAAACCAAAAACCATTGTAAAATAAAACACAAACAAAATAAGGAGAAGATAATCACCTTGAGAACAATAAGACTATTTTATACCAATATTGGACAAATTTAACATAAATATCCATATTTCTCAAATAAATAAATTCTCTATAATATAATTTTGATGGTGTTTCTGATTTTTTGATATAAGTGATGAAACATAGCCAAATACATGTGATTTAAATTGTCACAAATTTTAAAAATTGTAATATCTATTTTATTTTATAGTTTTATAATGAAAATTACATTTTAAAATTCTATTGATATTTTGATCATGATAATCTCATTAATGAATTGTAAAACATAATATCCACATTTGATATTCCCTCATTGATGATGAATCATTTTTTATGAATAATTTTTTAATAAACTAAAACACTAGTTATTTAATAAACAACTATAAAAGAATATGTAAAATGTAAATTTGAATATTTAAGAACAAAAAATATATATTAAAACATAATTATATAAAAAAATTGTCACAATTTCTTGAAAATACAAACATTAAAGTGCATATACAGTATTATTTATATTTTTTCTGTAGAATATGGAAAAAATCACCTTCCAATAAAATAAAAAAATCAACATTAATAATAGTATAATTCATAGTGGTTCACAATTAAATAATTGTTTTTTACTGTGTAGAATTGAAAAAAATGTATAATATTGAATTTTTTAAATAATATAAATATAAATATAAATATATAAATAATTCATGAATATAAGTTTAGGTTTTCCACTATTATTGAAAAATATTTTTGATCCCTAAAATAAATAAATGAAGAGTAATCATATTATATGAAAAGCGTGTAGAAACATATTTTTTGAAATGAAATTATTTAATTCAATATTATATATGATTAGGTAATGAAATAAAATAAATAAATAATATTTACTTATATATAAAATAATTGAATACATAGATACACTAAGATAGTAAACCTTTTCCACATCAATGGTGTCATTTTTTAAAATGTCTAACATATAATATATTCTATATGTATTATCACTCACTATAAAATTATAATTATAATACAATCTAGAAAAAAGGTGATAAATTTGTTACCCCATAATCTTCCCAAGGAGTATCTGAAGGACATAGAAACTGAAATTTTCTATTCACATAAATAATTTCATCAATTTTTTATACTCTTATACATGTTATGTGTAAGAAATTATTAAATGAAATTATGAATTTAATTATAAATAAAAAATTAGAGAAACAAAAAACATCATATTTTATATCAAAGAAATTATTGTCTAGTAGAATAAAAAATGATCGATATAATATCCAACTTTAGACACCACCTTAGTTTGAAATGACCTAGAAGCTTATTGATCAATAATAAAATGTCCCACTACTCTTAAATAATCTTAATTCACAATATTATGGTGTATATAATCCCCTATATGATGTAAAATGTATTATATTAAAATATTTATATGGGGATCCCCATCATAGAACTCATAATATTGGGTTGAGTCAGAACATGGATGAGAATGGTCAAGGATGGCTTGGTACCTGTGGTGTATATGTATCCACACTTATTCATTTACTATTGACAAATATAATTTATTTATAGATTATATTTACAAATTTAACTATAAAAACTTATCTGTTATAGAAGCAATTTCTCCCTTATATTCATATGACATTGATGATGTACTTTGGGTGAGACCAATATTTTAAAAATATTGATAACCTCCTCACACACTCTAACATGGTATGGGTATTCTAGATTTAGAAAATTTATGTTGAAAATACCTATACTACCCATAGTCATAAAGGCCCCTAAGGTTATTTTATCCCAATGGGAATCCTAAAAAGATATTCAAACATTATATTAGTTAGAAAAATATACTATATAATAATATTGAATAAAATTTACAATCACTTACTTAAATCATATAATCTACATCATTATCTGTATTGGTATCATATATCACTTTTTTAGGTCCCATACTTTTCTACTATTCATGAAAAGGTGGGGGGTATGACTAGTTTACTCGAACCACTTCATAGCTACCACAACACATTGCTCATAATTAACTATATTTTTTAATAATCATTTAATATTATATGAATGGACACCCTATATATGAAAATGTATCTGGGTAAAATTTGTGAGAATATATATCTTGGTTTGTTTTTATAAAGGAATGTAATATATGAAAAAAATAAATAAATTATAATGTAATTAAAACAAATTATATAACAGTCTTCAAAAAAACATGCTAGTAAGGATTACTCACACCAACTAGAGAGAAATATATTTAATATCTCTTTTCCTATAAACCAATACCTAAGGAATGAATATTGATCTTTTTTATTCCCAAAAATAAAAATGCAGTCAATATTGAATTAAAATCCCTCCACATGGCTCCCATAAAAAATTTAATACTTATATTATATCTAATAATGTGTTGAATGTATAATGGAACTAATAATTTAAATGATAAAATATTAACAAACTTTTAATATATAAACAACTAAAAAATTAAGTAAATATGATTAGAAATATTTCCTTAATAGATACCATAATAAATTTTTCACTTACTAGTTGTTGATGCTCTAATCAGGGTATAAAATACATATCATGTAATGATTTATTATCAAAGGGGGAATCTAAAACTATATGGTATGTGGTTCAGTCGAGTGATCAAAATAATTTATTTTAATTATCAACCTCTACTCTCCACATGAATGTGAATGTTTTTACAAATGTATAATCCCACACCAACTATATTTAGGTACTGTTTTCTATAAGAAGAAGAATAACTTCACATAATTATAACAAATATAATTTTATTTTTATTAAATAAAATAATTATTATAGATATATGTTGATATGAAAAAATATACACCAGTTCACCTAACATAGAGTCTATCATTAAAAAAAATGTATGCTACATAAAAAATTTATTTTTATATATATTTGATATAAATCAATAAATTTTCATAAATAAAATATTTATGGTTCATTATAGAAAACAAAATAAATTTTCGAATAAAAATAGTGAATATAAAATCTGACAACAAAAAAACTAATAAAATTATTTTCATCTAAAATTTTTTTTTGAGACTATATATGATTAGAAATAAATAAATTTTTATATGTCAAAAATTATAGTATTTAATAGGAATAATATGAAAAATAATTTAGGTAACAAAATTTTTTACCTAAAAATAATGATTATAAAGAAACCAAGAACAAATAATGTTTGTTGGAAATTTTTTGAAAAGATAAAAAGATATATAAATTTAATGAGTATAATAATAAAAATTTTGAAGAAATGTTGGACATATTTATATATATTTAAATATAATTTTTTTAAAATAATGATTTTAACTATGTTATTTTATCCAAAAATAAATTAATGATTTTATTTAAAAAATGAGGGATATTTTTTATATATACCTTTTATGAGATCATTTTGTGTAGAAAGAAAAATATCAACATCAATCTAATTATTATTATCTGTAAGTATATTCATAGATGAAGAAATATCACATATAAATTGAACAATATATATATTATTGTAAACTGAATTATTTTACCACTAATCAAAAAATGGACCACCGATCATTTTATTGTAAAAAAATATAAAATAATTGTTTTTAATGAGTGATAATGAAAAATAATATTTCTTGGAAACCAATTCATTGAAAAGAAACGACTATAAATTAATGTTCATAATGCATCACACCATTATTACTATCAAACCAATTACAAATAAATACCATTACCAATTTTTTTTCATAATCAGCATTTAATATATCATATACGATTAAAATTTTTGATATTGATGCATAATTTGTGGTTTTTATATCCTTAACTCAGAAAATAAACTACATGAGAAATAACAATTACTCCAGTACTTTTATGGAAATCTTATCATCCTCATTTTTTTGGAATATATGTAACCATTAATATCAAAAGGATACTAGGTGTTCAAAATTAATATTGGTCCCACCGGTTATCAATTTTAGTGTTTTTAATTTGGATTAATCAGTGTTGATTTTATTTATAAACCCTATATAAAATTTCATTTTTTTAATTAATCAACCACTTTTTATTTATTCTAATATATTATCATTTTAATATAGTAATATACGATGATATATTTGGTTGGGCATCACCTATGTTGTTTAAAATGTATAAATGAAAATATGTCACATTATCATGTGAAATTAAAATTACAATAAAATAGATATCCATATACCTTTTATTATCAGCAAGAAAATGTCAATATTTTTGGAGACCAAAATGGACCATATTAGAAAAAATATTAGTAAATATTTCAGCTACCTCTTTAGATATATTTTTGTTCAACAAAAGTGGCATCTTATCAACACATATTCTTAAGAAATCTATTAAAAATATTAATATATATTTAAAAATGATATATCAAACATAAATAAAGATGCCAACATATTCCAATATCTTACTCCAAATGAATTAATAGATTTACCATAATATCAATAAATGATGATGGAAAATACATTTTTTCTGAAAAAAACTAAGGACATATTCATTACCCATCAAATTTAAGAAATATGAATCGATTAATTTTAAACTAATTGAAATGAAAAATTTATACAACATGATGTTAGAATTTACGAAACGTATCATCAATATTCAACATAATAAAATTGGTGTAAATTTTTGTATCAATAAATGTGATTCAATATATTTCAAGACAAATAAATTTATATATGTCAATGATATAATAATTTTCACATTATTAGAAAACACACTTGGTACAAAGTAACATGAAGGAATTAGAGATAATTGAACATGTATTTTCTTCATTGTGTTCTAAATAGTGCATGAAACTATATATTGGTTTCATTCATTGTGTGAAATAAATAATAATGTATTGACATGTTTATTATGTTCAATGTTTTATAAATCTCATGGTTTCCCTTTCCTTTTATGTTTTAGTAGATTACAATTATACTATCTAAAATATATTTCTCCATGTGTATTATATCAATGTTTTGATTTAAATATCAACATCTCAAATAATGAAAAATAAAATATAGAACGTTTCTTACATTTTTTTGTCTGAGGACTAGTAATTCCAATATTTCCGAATGTGTTATTTAGTTTTTTCAAAATGTCGTAGCATTCATCCGATGAAAATTGTTGTCATAAAAAATACAACTCTTATAAAAGAATAAATTCATTTTTTATTATTCTATAATCAATATATATTTGAAGAAATCTATAATTTCCCTTGTAAAATATTTTCCTTCCATTATGTAATTGATGATATGAAGGCCCCAATTAAAAAATTAGTCATGCTTTATATCCATAAAAAAACTTGTAGTTACGTTTCTATAAGTATAAAATTATTTTTAGTTATAATTATCAAATAACATAATAGAATATGATCATTATCATATGAATCAAATAATGTAACAGTTATTTCCCATATAAATCTAAAATAATCCCTTAATGGTGATATAAGAACATCAATTTTATTACCATGATGTTTCACTCATGAAGTCATCAATATCTTCATCACATATTTTCCCTTCAAACATATCTATTGGGAAATGTTTTAGAAAAGGAAAATTATAGGACACCGACTATGTTGGATAAATATACACTGATATATATTCCATAAAATTTTTTATAGACCCATTCTTGGATTTCTAACATCATTTCCATTATCAAAAAAATTATGATGAAATATTCATACATTTTTATAATTAAAAAAAATGAAAATGTTTCATTAATATATTTCCTCATATGTATTCTATCATAAAAACTTTACATGAATTTAATTTGTATACAGGTACATCAAATGATGAGTTATTGGTAGTTATTAAATTGATTTTTTGGATGCTTCGTGGTTATTCTTGAGAATGAAAAACTATTAGAATTACATCCATTTAATATTTTAATGTACAACATTTATGAAATTCAAATAAATATTCATATTACTACCTAAAACATAGTTTTATGGGATATATTGTAAATATTAATACCCCAATCCAAAAGGACACATTATATTATTTCCACATAATTGAAATCTCAAAGATCATTTCATCTTGAAATATCCCTTTTAAAAGTTAAATCAATTTAATGAAACTTTTTTCACTTTGTAAATGTATTCATTTAGAGATAACTAATCAATGTAAAATTATTATCACTATAATATTTTTAAATAATAAGAAATATTTTTCATCAAAATTATTGTATAATTGATCAATAAATATTTTTCTAATGTTTTCAATACCTACATCTTGCATGAAGTCTTTATGTTTATCCCCTTTCTCATGATGAACATATAATTCACCATTATATCTTGAATAATATTATATTTCCCCATGGAAGATATATCATTTTTAATTATAGTTCAAGACATATAAATTTAAAAGGTATTTGGTTTCATAGTACCCAAATTTACATACATTTTAACACATCCAGTATTTACATAATATCACATGGATATTTTCAAGAATTTATTTATAATTTTTTAGATATATTAAACTCCTTAACTATATTAATCTCTATATCTTCATGAATTTATCCTATTATAATCCATTTGTTACCTAAAAATCCAGAGTATTAAATATGTATATATTAACACATATAAAAATTTTAACATATATAAAATAATATTAAATAAAAACATAAAATCAAATACAAATATAGACCTGGATAAATTTTAAAAAATAAATAAAATATAAGAATAAATTTAAAAAATAATTACACCATTAATTTTTTTAATAGAAATTAATTTAAATAACTATGAATGAAAAAATCAATGAAAAACATGAATTCAAACATAATGAAATTATAAGGGTAAAAAATTAATAAATAGACATAATTATAAATTGAATTAGTTTAAACTATAATAAATTATTATCTAAATCTATTTATAATAAAATATAAATTATAAAATTAACCAAATATTAAAAAAAATTGACAATAAGATACATAGAGATAAAATATTTTATTAATGTAATTTTATTAATATAAAAATAGAAAAATAGAAAAATAATTACAAAATCTTACAAAATTTCAAGGTTTATATAGGATAATACTTACCAAATTATAAGGAATTAAATATAGGGATGTGTAAATATTGATAACACCCCAACATTTAGGGGATTTATTTTTAAGAAAGATGATGTAAAATATAATCATTAATTCAAGTATATTTGGATTTCAAATGACCAAATAATGTATATTGTCATGGAAGATGGATTAAGGATTAAATATGATGATTTTGGATAAAAAATTCAAAATTAATTTGAAATTGAAATGAATGTATAAGATCGAGGGTTGATGTATTGTTCCACATGATGATAGAATGATAATTTTTTTAAGATCTCGGGGAGAAAATTAAGACATGTTCATTGAATATTCTATTATTGTGAAATATTCTAATGATATTTTAGTGAAAAAAACATCACATAGACTTATGAATGACGTTTGAATAAAAATATAAATAAAATTTATGTTAATATTCATTATTAAAAATTTTTTATTTCAATTTATTATAATAATAATGTTAAAATATTCATGTATAACATTTAGTATTAGTTTTTATAAAATGATAAAACACCAATTACAAATATTTTCTTCCCTCTAATGACCTTGGGGTAGCCAATAAAAAATATCTTAGTCTCTAAATACCAAAAACACCATATGAAAAAATATAGGTCCCTTATTACCATAAAAATGAAACATTATTCCTCAGGTAGGTCAATGCATCTCAATCAACCAGTCCCACCACCAATTTATTCAGTTTAGATTATCCTTATCTCATTGGTCATTATCCCAAGCCAAGAAATCCAAATACTGAATTATTGATCATACCCTCATTTATTTGATAAAACACTAATATTTTATGATATAGTACTCTATAGAATAATTAAATAATGTGATATCTAGTGATACAAGGAACATCGAGTTTAAATGAAGAGTGATATACTATTAATATATTATTTTTTAGTTTAAATTTTTTTTCCTAACTATCGTATTATATTGTTTCAATAATCTAAATTAATTTATGAAAAATGAATGAATTAAATATGTTAAAAAATTAAATATTTTTTTCATTTAATAAAATTGAAAAAAAATTATTTTTAAATAGAAGAGATATTTTTTGGATAACTATTTTTATACATAATATTTATTTACCAAAATAAATTAATATAATATCTATTGGTGAATGATATAAAAAAAATTTATATTATTTATTCAATAAAATGATTTATCACTCATGTAGTTTTTTCTTGTCATATTATATGAATAAATTTATTTAGGCAAAAAATATTATTATTTTTTAAATGGTTTTCATCATGTTTCACAAAATTATTTTAAAATGAATTTGTACCACACATAAAAAATAATTTTTTAAAAATAATTTCCCAATTTTTAATCATGAGGTATAAATTTGATAAATAGTTCCCTTTTATGTTTTTTCATTATTAATTGGAACCATAGTAAATTGTTTCTCTTATGTAAAGTGTAAATCAAATTTAAATTAGTTCAAACTAAGTTTATAGTTATCATTTTCATCATATCTCATATTTATGAAAATATAATTAATCGTCCTAGAAAAAACATATAAAGAAACTAATTTAAAGTGATTTTTTCCATCAAAAGTTCCTATATAATATTTAAAAAAATGAAATATTCCACTCTTTAACTTTTAAATATCTTTTACATTTTTTCATAAAATCAAAAGAATGATATGAATTATTATTAATGGTTTTTTTTGAAATGGAAATATTTACTTAATTTAAATTTATTTATTTTTGTTAGTGATAATGTTATTACCCTGTACTATTTTACATGACTAACAAAGTATTTCTGTAATTAATTGAAAAAATAAAATAATTGAATTCAAAAATATTATAAATAATTTAATTCAAGTGAGTTATATTTTTATTTGAACATTATAAATAAATATAGCGTATTATTTTTTTTAAATATTATATTAAAATTCAAAATATTTCATGTTTCCTTTTGTGTTAAATTGAACGAATAGTGTAAAAAATGAAATTAATAAAATTTTATTTAACAATTTTAAAATTATAAAAATGTGGAATGAGGATAATATGGATTTGATATGCTCTATAATTTTTTTCTCATAGTTATTTTAATCCAAATTTCACTTTATTTGTAAATCTATAATTGTTTAAGTGTGAAAAAATCATGAACACTTTAAATGATAAAATTGGATAAATAAGGGGTTAAACAAAATGTTAATGTTTAAAAGGCAACATAATCCTATCTATATTTTTTATGGGATTTTAATCATATATTACCTTATTTTACAAATATTATGATTTTGATGCATTTGGGTGGAGAATTAATTTTTTTTAATCTATTATAAAATAAAAAGTTTACCCCTCCCCTCACATATAATTGGAAACCTCTCTTTTATCATATATCAAACACTTTGCGTCTTAAACTTTAAAAAACCCTAAAAAATTTCATATCAAGGTCCCTATACATGTTCTTGAGGTTATGGTGTCCTAAAAATTCCAACCATAATTATTTTAGTAGATATAGAAAGGAATAATTTGAAAAAAGAGGATGTTCGAATGCATTTGAAGAAAGTGGAGATGTGAGGTAAAGTATTTACATTTCAATACAATTTTTGATCTGTATAGATTATTAATAAATTTACATTAGGGATGTTTTATGATAGTTATCTAATAAATAAATTTCATTTTTATTCTCCTATGGTTATTTTAAGGAATACAATCACTAATTTCATTTTTCCACTTTACGTGATCAAAATATCAAATGTATGTTTTAATGAAAACCTAATTTATTTTTCACTTTTGTTGAAAATCAATTTTATTCCATATCTATTTTTTAAAAAATATATAGAAGATTCTTTTGAATATTCTTATATTCTTTTTATAATTGTCATTTTTATACATGATTGAGTTCATTCAAAATTTATTAAAATGAATAATATTGTAATTTTCAAAACAAGGTACCTTTTTACTTTTCAAATATTCATGACAAGGGGGAATTATTTTAAAATATATGGAATAAAAATTATAACCATCATTAATTATAACTCAATTCTTTGGATAAAACTCCATAATATTTTAATTTTCATTTAAAAGAAGACATTTAACTAAATATTTTGTAAAATTTAATATATTAAATAAGTCACTTCACTGTGGAATGGGTATTTTCCATAGTAAATAATATAGTGATCATTTTAAATGATTTTTCCTCTATGATAAATTTCATTGATATTAACATCTTTTTACTAGATATATGATTTAATGATACAATCCTTATTCATTTTTTTTACGATTTTGATAATGAGATGTTTGTGAAACATATTAATTTTCAATGGATTATGATATAATGAATTAATGAAATTTTAATGAATACACTTTTCATTATATGAGTTATGATATGAAAATGTGATGATTTTTTTATCATCTTCGGGAATATATTTTTCTTTTTTTGTTAGGTGTGGGAGCATAATTTTAAATCCATTCAATTCATTAAGTGATTTTTTATATCTCAGGATGCTACAATGGGAATGATATATATGTTCTTGATCAATTATGTGAAATACGTCGATGTGATTGATCTAATATGGGAAAAACACCACTATGATTGATCCAAAATGGTATAAAATTAATTGTTATTTATTGACCATGGGCTATAATTATATGTTCCTTATACAATGTGAGAAACAAGTATATGTGAATTATCTACTATAAGAATGATATTTTTGTGATTAATGCACTATAGGAAAGATGTGATGATTTTTAATATGTTATTATATGGGAAACTTGTTTTTATTCTCGATCCATTATGTATTTATTGTCCATGTATTTAACCATGTAAGATTAAATGTTTTCTATAATAATTATGGTGAAAAAGTTTTTTAAAAAGAACATATGTATCATGATAAATTAATAAATATCTATCACAGTAATGATTCATGTATTTTTAAATTATAATGTTTTATTCCATAATTTATGTTTTTGATAAATGTTATTTTGGGTAAAAACATTTAGTGTTAGGTTCTAGATCTCAGAAGTTAATTCTTATCTTATTCTTCCACATTATCACGAATTTATATCTCTTGTGATTACCCTTACTTGGAATATAATCATCCCTTCCCTAAATACCAATTACCTAGGTTATAATGAATGATTTAAAGACTTCATTTTTATGAACAAAACTACGTAGGATGATCTTATGTAACTTGATTAAGATTATTCATAAAATAAGAAGGTTGTGAATCTATTTTTCAAGGACAGAAAAAAATTATTTCCCTCAATTGTGTTTTATTGAAAATCAAGGAATATTAATCTTAAATATGTAATATTTATATAGGAAATGCTTTAGTAACTATTTTTTGTATTAGTGATCATTTTTATTTGATATTATTATATTATAATTTGAAAACATTAGTGAAAAATGCAGTGATATGTAAATATATAGGATACCATAAAATGTTTTGGTATTAAAAATTGATAACCTTGGTTGATCCTGTTGAGTAAATAAGGTTTTCCTTATGACTTTTCCATTCCTACTTGTTTTGAAAATCACAAACACCTTATACTTAAACAAATATATATTTTACTTCTCTAAAGAAAATTTCCTCCTTAAAGAAATTTACCCTAACCTAGATTTCATTATACATATAAATATTTTTCTTAAGTATAAAAATCAAATTCATACCCAAAACTTCAGAATCATATAATGCTAAGATATGAAGCATTCTGTTTTAGGATCCAAATTCTGAATATGAACTATAATGAAGTTCCACTCTGAGTTCTGGATATGATGTGTAATGAAGTTCCACTCTGAATTTTTGATATGAACTATAATGACATTGCACTCATAATTCTGGATACGAAATCTAATAAAGTTCCATTCCGAATTCTGGATACGAACTCTAACAAAGTTCAACTCTGAATTCTGGACTCTGAACTTCTATGAGTTCGACTCTGAACATCTATGAGTTTGACTGTGAACTTTTATTAGTTTGACTCCAAAATTTTATGAGTTAGACTCCAAACTTTTACCAATTCTACTCCAAGATTCTACAAGTTCAACTCCAAACTCTATAAGTTCAGATTCTGAACTCTGGTGAAACCAGACTCTTAATTTCCTTGGAAATTCATACTCCAGATTTCTATAGATTTTAGGTTCCGAATTCCTATAAAACAGAATCCGAATATCTCTTTATTATAGATTCCAAATTTCATTTTTGGTTAGACTCTGAATTATTATTTGCATACATTCTGAACTTCAGTTTTTCTTATACTTATACTTGTTTCATTACAAAACGATGTCGTGCTTTCCGTTATAAAAGTTTTTTTATAAAATGATGTCATCCATTCTGTTTCTGACTAACCATTGGTTAATTGACATGTATACAGGGCCCTCCGAAATTCAAGGAGAAATATGACCGTTGGAGGAGGGAGCCAACAGTTCCAACCAAGCCTATAAATAGGAGCTCATTTAAAAATGCTCAGAACTAAATTGGATCAATCTAGAGACCACATACTGTTAAGGTGATTTCTAGAGAGAGAATATTTTCATGCCTTGTGCATACTGAATTGATCGTTCGGATTGCTTCATGAGACTCCAAATATTCGTGATTACATTTGAGGTCTTCCGGGGATAGGAATACAGAGGTGCCGACTACCTTGAAGTTCAAGGGCTTCCTTGCTGAGGAAGACAAAGGTTCCAACTACCTTGATATTGAGGGCTTGAGGGGATAACAATACATAGACTTTGATCTTCGTATCGAGGGCCTAACCTGGTGTGGCTAAGACAGACTTGCTTGAAAGTATAAATCAAGGGACCATTATCCAAGGTTGTTGGATACCCTTCTCTTTGGGTTAAAAGATTTATATCTTGTTACTTTTAGTTTTACTACTTTTTTGCGCCACTTTTCGTATTGTTAGGAAAGTATAATTTTCTTATATTTCATTACACTTGTACTCTGATTAATATAGATTCTATACTCTTTAAGGTAGAATATCATATTATAAACTTTAGTTATGTTTCAATTTCTAGATCCATATTTACGGAACCAGTTTTTCGGAATCACTTTCCATATTTAAGAAAGTACATAGAATTAGAAGTGTGTAACTTCATACTTTGTCCCAATATTTCAATTGGTGTTAGAGGTGTTGTTAATTGTCTTAGTTTAACTTTGTTAAAATTAGATCTTTCCTTGTTTAAAGAATTTTTTTTAAAGTGTACAATTCTCCCCCCTCTTGTATACTGAGCATCTACATCATTATTTCGATCCTAAAATTGGTATCATAGGGGGTTATGAAATACATATACTCATATATAAGTTTTTCCTTTCTCATTTTTTCATTGTTCTATATTTTCCTTTCTTAGGAATATTTTCCATGAATCCGAACATTAGTTATTATCATGTTTCTGTGTAGAAAGTTTTTCTTAAGGATGGAAGGTTTAAATTTTGGCTCCATCGACAACCTAAATCCTACAAGACCACCAATTTTTTATGGCAATAATTATGAGTACTAGAGAGATCATTTGAAGAATTTTGTTATCAATACTGGGGTAGATAACATTGTTATGCTTACTGGAAGTAATAAAATTCCTAAGAAGGAAGTAAGTGCTTTCACAAACCAAGAGAATCATGATTATCAATTAAACTATAAGGCACAAAATACATTACTATGTTCACTGACTAGGAACAAATATAGCCAAATTTATTCTTTTGAAACAGGTAACTATATATGTAAGAAACATGAGGTTACTCATTTTGGTATATCCAATGTGATTGAGAGTAGAAGAGCTATGTTGAGAGCTGAGTATCATCATTTTAACTTTCCTTATGGAGAACCCATTTGTAAGGTGCAACAAAGATTTATGAATATCATGAATAACATACAATCTATGGGAGATAAACGTCTAGATGATTAAGATCTTGTAGATAATATTATTGATATTATGCCCAATGAGTGGGAATCAATGAGAACAACCATTGATGAGAATAGGAAGGTCACTCAAATTTCATTAGAAAAACTATTTGGAACTCTTCTCCAACATGAAACAAGGATGAAGAGAGATGCTGAAAACATCAAAAAGAAGAATTGGAATGGTACTGTTGCTTTTACTACAAAATCAAATCACATGAAAGCTAAGACTCCTGAGAGAGTAACTAGATCTGTGTCTAAGATGGTTACTATTCATTCCAAATCTAGTGAGACTGAAGTCTCAGAGAATGAGTTAGCTAATCTTGCTCGAAGGATGAACAAGATAGTTGGTCAATGAAATTTCCAATACAAGTATAAGAAGAAGGAAATGAAAGATAATAAAAATTCAGAGGTCACATGCTATGAATGAAAGAGAAGTGGACACATATGACCTGATTTCTCTATGCTTAAAAAGAAAGAAAGAAAACAGAGGCATTCTGAAAGAAATAGGAAGAAGTTTTACAAAGACAAAGTTAAGAAAAGTCTGAAAGATAATACTACATGGAGTGCTAGATGTGGAGAATCTTTAGAAATAGAATCCTCTAAATATGATTAATTAGCTCAGAAGAATATGGGATTCATTGCTAATACTTCTTTTTTACATAAATGTTTTATAGCCAAGGTACGATCTGCCGAGGCTTTAACAAATTTATCTATTGATAAGAATTACTATTCTAAAAATAGTACTTCTAATGAAGATACTTCATTCTTAGAAAATGAAGAACATTCATATGAATAAGTATCTAGATTTTCCATGTTTCTTGAATCAAAAAATTGTAAAATCTCTAAGAAATTAGATAAGTCAAATACTAGGGAAGAAATTATTACAAAAGAGATTTCAGATATTTCTAAAGATCTTAAAGATAAAGAAGATCTTTTAGAAAAACTTTATAAAGTCCTTGAGAAAGAAAATTTTGATAAGGAAGTATTTTCTAAAGATCTTAAGAATTCTATTTTAAATATGAATGTTTTTGATGAAAAATCTAACTCTAAGGAAATGATTCCTGAGGATAGGAATTTAGTCGTTAGACTAAAATCTGAAATATTTTCTCTTAAGATTCTTTTTTCAAAATTTACATCTGGGAAGAATTTTTTTGACAAGATGTATTTTCAAATTAAACCTCAAGGATACAATAATGGAGTAGGTTATACTCACCAAAAATCTGTTTTCAAAAACAACTATTTTGTTCCTTCTAAATCCCCTTTTTTCACTAAGTGTCAAAGTGGTGGGCGTTGGAAGAAAAATGTTTTTTGAATAGTGTTCAATCTCTTGGGTTTCATAAAGCATATTTTTTCTATGTAAATGTGGATACCCAAAATTTTATTATCTGAAAATCTCGTATCCAAATAAGTTTGGATTCCGAAAGCCTAATTCTTTTCTTATTTTCAGGAAGATAAAGGAAGTACCAACAAAAATTACATGGTACATGGATAGTGGATATTCCTAGCATATGACAGGTAACAAAAACTATTTCAAAAAGATTATCAAGACGAAAGGAGGAAAAGTAACTTTTGGAGATAATTCTCAGGGAGAAATTGTTGTTATAGGTAATATTGTTATTCTTGGTAAAACATTAATTTCAAATGTATTTTTTGTAAAGGGTCTTAAGCACAACCTCATTAGCATAAGTCAATTATGTGATGAAGTATACCTTGTGAATTTTAGGAATGATAAGTGCTTAGTCCACGATTCCAAGGAAGAGTTTATTCTCTCTGATAATAGGAAAGAAAATGTTTACACTTTGAACTTATAAGACATTAGGAGCAAAGAATTACCTTTCCATAGTGCAACGGAAGATCATTCTTGGTTATGGCATAGAAGACTAGGACACAATAACCTTAAGAACTTATGAAAACTCTCCAAGAAGAAACTAGTTAAGGATCTACCAGAGCTTAGAATTGATTTTTCTAAAGTTTGTGATCCTTGTCAATATGGCAAGAAACATAAATATAGTATTAAATCAATCGATGAAGTCTCAACAACTGATACATTACAGTTGGTGCACATGGATCTTTTTGCTCCAACCCAAACTGGAAGCATTGGGGCAAAATACTATGTGTTTTTTCTAGTTGATGATTACAGTAGATTTACATGGGTTTATTTTCAAGCAAACAAGTCTGAAGATTTTTCATATTTCAAATGTTTTAGAGCCCAAGTTAAAAATTGGAAAAACCTTCCACTGAAAACTATTCATAGTGATCATGGAGGAGAATTTAAAAATTCTGATTTTGAATCTTTTTGTAGTAGAAAAGGTATTACTCACAACTTTTCAGCACCTAGAACTCCTCAACTAAATGGTGTAGTTGAAAGAAGAAATATAATTCTTCAAGAGATAACTAGAACCATGTTGAGTGAATATTCTATAGCTAGACATTTTTGGGCTGAAGTTGTAAGTACTACTTGTTATAATATAAATAATGTTTTGATCAGACATTTTATTAATAAAACTACTTATGAGTTATGGAATGGTAGAAAACCAAGAATTTTATACTTCAAAGTTTTTTGTTGCAAGGTATTAATTCTAAATACTAAAGATAATATACACAAATTTGCATCAAAATATGATGAAGGAAATTTCTTAGGCTACTCCACAACTTCTAAGGCTTATACAGTTTTCAATAAAAACACTTGTACTATTGAGGAAATAGTACAAGTTAAATTTGATGAAACCGATCCTTTTGTTTTTAAACAATCCCAACCTACATCCTTGGATGTGTTTTCAAAAAATGATTATCAACCTTTGTTAGAAGATCCTTCTGATAAAGAAAATGTTTAAGAAAATACTTCTGAAACATTTACCCCAGAAGAATTTCTACCCTATGCTGATGAATAATTTTTACAAAACCCATGTCAGGTGTTTCTAAAGAATCACCACAGTGATAGTATCATTGGTGATATAAATCAACCTGTAAGGACTAGAAGTTCCTTAAGGAATGAAGTGGAACAACTATCATTTCTTTTCCAATTAGAACCAAAAATCACTGATGAAGCTTTATGTGATGATGATTGGATTAAAGCCATGCAAGATGAACTAAATGAATTCGAAAGGAATAAATTATGGACCTTGGTTGAAATACCTAAGGATACTTCTATTATTGGAGTAAAGTGGGTCTTTAAAAATAAGTGAGATGAAAATGGAGTCATTGTTGGAAATAAAGCTAGACTAGTTGCTAAAGGCTATAGTCATCAAGAGGGAATATACTTTGAAGAAACATATGCTCCAGTATATAGACTTGAATCTATTCGTATTTTACTTTCCTTTGCAGCATTCTTCAATTTTAGACTTTTTCAAATGGATGTGAAATGTGCTTTCCTTAACTGTTATGTTCAGGAGGATGTTTTTGTTGAACAACCTCCTGGCTTTGAAGATTTAAAACATCCTGAGCATGTTTTTAGACTTACCAAAGCTTTGTATGGCCTTAAACAAGCCCCGTGAGCTTGTTATGATAGACTTATAGGATTTTTACTTCAAATTAACTATGTTAAGGGAAATGCAGATCCAACCCTTTTTATAAAGAAAGATAAGATATTTTTTTGATTGTTTTAATTTATGTTGATGAAATTATATTTGGTTCAACTCAGTAATCTTTAACTGATTCCTTTGCGGATCTAATGAAATATGAGTTGGAAATGAGTATGATGGGTGAGTTAACATTTTTTATTGGTTTTCAAATATCTCAAAAACTAGAAGGAATATACATATCTCAACATAAGTATATTAAGGATCTTTATAAAAAGTATGGGTATGACAACACTAAGAGTATAAGTACTTCTATTGGTACCTCAATCACACTTGATCTTTAGGAAGCTGGGAAACCAGTAGATCAAACATATTTTAGAGGTATGATAGTAATTCTACTTTACATGACAACTAGTCGACCAGACTTTATGTTTTCAGTATGATTATGTGTAAGATATCAATCCAATCCCATGGAATCTCATTTAAAGGTAGTAAAAAAATTCTCTACTTAAAGGGAACCATAGATCTATGATTATTTTATACTTCTCGAAATGATTTTGTTTTAAAGGGTTTTTCGGATGCTTAAATTGGTGGATGTAGAATGGATAGAAAAAGTACATCCGGAACTTGTCGTTTCTTGGGAGACTCATTAGTTTCTTAGTCATGCAAGAAGTAACACTCAGTAGCACTCTCCACTACTAAAGATGAATATGTAGCAGTTGGAAGTTGTTGTGCTCAAGTGTTGTGGATGCAACACACACTCACAGACTATGGATTGAGTTTTACTCAGACTCAAATTTTGTGTGATTACACAAGTTCCATTTCCCTAAGTAAAAACCCCACACATCAATCTCGTGAAAAACACATAGATATTAGGCATCACTTTCTTAGGGATCACACACATAAAATAGATATCATTCTTCAGTTTATTGGAACGTAAGATCAACATGCTAACATTTTCACAAAATCATTACCCTCTGATAGATTCTAATACATTAAAAAGAAGTTAGTAATGATAACCATGAGGTAATCCTTCTTAATTAACATCTTATTGAACAATTCTCCTTACAGTAATAAAAACCTTTTCATAAGGGGAGTACATTTTCTTATTAGCATAATCAAAATTTTCGTAGTCAGTTTTTTTCTTTTCTTTTATAATCAAAATTTTCGTAGTCAGTTTTTCAAACTTTTGTAACTAAAATGTTTCATAATGAGTCTTTCAAATTTTTCAAATTTTTCATAATGAAATTTTTGTACTGGAAATTTTCGTAATGAAGTTTTCATACTGGAAATTTTCATAATGATGTTTTCGTACTGGAAATTTTTGTAATGGAAATTTTCTTAACCAGAACTTTTGTAATAAAAATTTTTTGTACTGGAATTTTCGTACTCATACTATTTGTACTGGAGTTTTGGTACTCAAATTCTTTTCAACTCTATGTTTTTTCATAGTTAGGTTTTTCGTAGACAATTTTTTCTTCAAGAAGAATATCACCTATTACGGATAAACTTCCTGGCTAATATGAAAGGTATGACTTCCTTACTTTAGTTTTTGTAATCATATTTTACTTTCTGGTATTTTACTATGAGTTTTAAAATTTCTTGGATTCTAGTTTTCTTAAATCCAAAGTTTTTTCTTAATTCTCAAATGATCGGATTCAAGATTTCCTTGAGCGTATGTTTTCAACCGTCAAATTAGATCAAAGGGGTTTTCAACCATTAGATGGGTTTTGGATGTTCAAAGGCCAACTCCATCGCCTATATAAAGGGGACCCCTGATGGTTGTCCCATATCGATTTCAAGCTTTTGCGTCTCGAATCCCTGCCTCTATTCTTAAGGCCATTCCGATCATTGTCAAGGCCATTTTGAATCCTTCAGAGATCCTCTATTCTGAATGTCTATTGAAGCTACTAACATAGATATGTCTACCTCAAAGCCAATTTCAAAATGGAAAGTTTATAGAGAAAGACTAGTCCATCTGAACTTTTATATGATTGATTCTATCATCTCCAAGAATATCAGGCTGAATGGTGGGGAAGATGCATGTATATCCCAGACAAGTGATCAAGATGCTGTCTATCCGGAGTTACTTGTAGAATTTTATGAGTCAGCAAGCATTTATGAGGAATATGGAAAATAAATGTTTTCTTTCAAGTCTTATGGCAAGACATACAAACTTACGTACACCAAGGCGGCATGATTTGTGGGGATATAATATGAAGGAGAAGCGGAATTTTGTTCACACAAACTCCTAGAATCTCAAGGTAGTTTTGATAAGGTTAAGGCCTTACAATGTCTTAGACTTGCTGATGTCAAGACAACAATGATTTCTCCCATATCTCCTGATAATAAGATTCTTCAGCTTTGGGTACAAGGTTTCTTGGTTCCAAGAAAGGGTGATAATGATACCCTGAAGAATAATGAAATATATTTCTTAGACATCTTGGTGAATCTAAGAAAAATAGATATGATGAGGCATGTCCTTATGACGATCAAGAACATCAAGCAATGAAACTTAAGAGCTCAAATCATCATGTACCCTGCCTTACTATCAAAGGGGATAGTTCGGTGTTTAGATTCATTCAAGATTGCATGTAAGTTAAAAGTTTGTAATTGAAAGCTTATGCTTTTCAGTGACGACACGCTGAAAATAATGAATATGGATTTTTCTAAGGATACATGAGAGTTTTATAGTTTTCCAGAGGAAGAGGCTGAAATCATTCCGAAAAATGTGGAAAAAGACTAGCCAGTGAAGAAAGTTACTAAAAAGAGGAACCATAAGGAAGTGGTTGCTGAAAACAAGAACCCCAAATCTAAGGAAACCAAATCCGCACCTCCCAAGCTGAAGAAATAGAAAGAATATCCATATTAGTTAGCTATTTTTTGGAGATAAGACAAGGAGAAAAGTAAAGAAGGGGATCCATATTTTGGATTGGATCCTGCTGAGGCTAAGGCATTAAGAGAAAAAGTTTCAGATGAGTTAGAAAAACAAGCAAAAGAGAAAAATATGAAGAAAAAGATGTCTGAAGCTGAGCATGTACAATCTTTGTTGAGAGATACTGAAATAGCCTCTGAGAAGATTCCCATTCCGAAAACCATTGATGTCCAACCATTACCAGAGACTCCTGGAAAGAAGTACTCCACTCTGGAAATGTCCAAAGGAAAAGATATTGTTAAAACAGATGAAGACAAGATTATTCAAGTATCTAAATCAGAGGAAGATTCTCCTAATGAGGAACCCATTCTGAAAACTGATAAAGGAAAGCAAGTGCTCATGGGTACACCATCAAAAGATATCATCAGGAAGAAAGAAGTTGGAGGTTCTTCTAAAAGTATGTTGGTAAAAATTGAAGAAGAACAATCCCCATGCAAAGTGTCTGATTTAGAGTCATTAGCACACGATCATGACTTTGTTGTCGAGTCTTTGAAAAATTTGGTGGACACCATTCCAATATTTTCCACTATAGACTCCAGATTCCAGATGCTGCAACATAGCTTGAATCAGAAATCGGAATCCTTATCCATGGTGATGGATTAGTGTGTGATGATTGAGGTTGACCATAGAAATTTCCTTATCAATTATGATGTACACAAGAAATTATGCAGAAAAATCACTTTGTGGTCTAAGAAAGATGAAAAAGACATGGCTGAGATTGATCGTTTTCAGAATGATGTTAAAGATGCCTTTGACACCGAAGACCCAAGATTAAGAATCTTCTGGATGTGCTAATCATTGAGAATAGTTCTAGGAGTCAAAAAGTGAAGGATTTTAATGATAAGGTAAACTCTCTTGCTCAAATTTTTAAAAGTAATAAAGATCTCCAGATTGAGCTTCAAGAAAAATATGTAAAGAAAGATGAGTTATTGAAGATGCAATAAGAGGCCATGAAGGCTCAGACAGAAGTTTTGAAATCTCAAGATGAAAGGATAAAAGCTTTGGAGAGGCATGGTGAGGAGGATCAAAAATATTTAAAGAATCTGAAAACCTTGTTGAACAAGCTAATCCCGAAGGAAAAGGACAACAAATAGACTCAATCCAATCTTTTGTTGAATTTGTCTTTACTTGTAATTTTTTTTCAACTCTAATGAAATTTTTGTTGGTTGTATCTTGTGTTGTCATGTACTAATGTTTCAGGTACTCTATTTCTTTTCCATTCCATTAAATTCTTTTGGAAAATCACAAAGGGGTAGAAGGAATAAGAGCTACTTAAAATGGGAGAATGAAAAATTTAAAATAGAGATGGAAAAATTTATAAGTAAAGATATCCTTAAAGTAAGGGGGAGTTATTCATTACGAAGTTTTTCATTCCCATGATAATGAAAACTCTATTCCAGAAATCCAGAATACAATCCATTGAGTTTCAATGCCTAAGGGGGAGTTAGTTGTATTTAATATCATCCATGAACAAAGAGAGATAAGTTTTAATTTCAAAGTCTAATGATAATTTTCAAAGTCCTTATATTCTTTTTCATAAGGTTGTTTGTGCTTTCCAAAAAGGGGGAGATTGTTGAGTCAATAAGGTTTTCCTTATGACCTTTTCATTCCTTCTTATTTTGAAAATCACAAACACCTTATACTTAAGAAAATATATATTTTACTTATCTAAGGAAAATTTACTCCTTAAGAAAAATTACCCAAACCTAGATTTCCTTATACATATCAATATTTTTCTTATGTATAAAAATCGGATTCATACCCAAAACCTAGGAATCATATAATGCTAAGATATAAAGAATTCTGTTTTAGGATCCGAATTCTGAATATGAAATGTAATGAAGTTCCACTCCGAGTTCTGGATATGAACTATAATGATGTTCCACTTTGAATTTTGGATATGAACTGTAATTAATTTCCACTCCTAATTCTGGATGAAAACTCTAATAAAGTTCCATTCCGAATTCTGGATACGAACTCTATCAAAGTTCAACTCCGAATTCTGAACTCCGAACTTCTTTGAGTTTGACTCCGAACTTCTATGAGTTTTACTCTTAACTTTTACTAGTTCGACTCCGAAATTTTATGAGTTCTACTCCGAACTTTTACTAGTTCAACTCAGAACTTATACAAGTTAAACTATGAATTCTGTAACATCAGATTCTGAACTCTGGTGAAACCATACTCTGAATTTCCTTGGAAATTCAGACTCTGAATTTCTACAGAATTCATGTTCCGAATTTCCTATAAAACAGAATCTGAATATCTCTTTATTAAAGACTCTAAATTTCATTTTTGTTTAGCCTCCGAATTATTATTTTCTTACATTATGAACTTCAGTTTTTCATATACTTATACTTGTTTTATTACAAAACGATGTCGTGATTTCAGTTATAATAGTTTTGTTATATAACGATGTCATCCATTCTGTTTCTAACTAACTATTGGTTAAGTGACACATATACAGGTCCCTCTGAAATTCAAGGAGAAATATGACCTTTGGAGGAGGGATCTGACCTTTCCAACCAAGCCTATACATAGGATTTCATTTGAAAGAGCTCAGAATTGAAGTTGATCACTCTAGAGACCATACGCTGTTAAGGAGATTTCTAGAGAGAGAAGCTTTTCATGACTTGTGTGTACTGAACTGCTCGTTCAGATTGCTTCATGTGACTCCAAATGTTGGTGATTACATTTGAGGACTTCCGAGGATAGGAAGACAGAGGTGACGACTACCTTGAAGATTGAGGGCTTCCTTGCGGAGGAAGATAGAGGTTCCAACAACCTTGAAGTTGAGGGCTTGCAGGGATAGCAAGACAGAGACTCTGATCTTCATATTGAGGGCTTACCCTGGTGTGGGTAAGATAGACTTTCTTGAAAGTATAAATCAAGGGACCTTTATCTAAGGTTGTTGGATACCCTTCTCTTTGAGTTAAAAGATTTATATCTTGTTACTTGTAGTTTTACTACTTGTTTTTCCGCCACTTTTCATATTGTAAGGAAAGTATAATCTTTTTATATTTCCTTAAACTTGTACTCTGATTAATTTAGATTCTATACTCTTTAAGGAAGAATATTATATTATAAACATTGGTTAAGTTTCAATTTCCAGATCCATATTTCCAGAACCAGTTTTTCGGAATCACTTTTCAGATTTAAGCAAGTACATAGAACTAGAAGTGTGTAACTTCATACTTTGTCCTAATCTTTCAATTGGTGTTAGAGGTGTTATGAATTTCCTTAGTTTAACATTATTAAACTTAGATATTTACTTGTTTAAAGAATTTTTTTAAAGTGTACAATTCACCCCCCTCTTGTATACTAAGCATCTACATCATTATTTCGACCCTACAGATCCAAAGGAACTAAAGATTATAAGGAATTTATCATGATTTATATATCCAAGGAATGATATGTTATCGTTATATAATATTCCATATGATTATTATAGCGATATTCTTACATTTTTATTTATTTTTGAGTCTAGTTAATTGATTGAACTAGAAAATACTATTATATAAAAAAATGTGATATAAAAAGAAATGGCATTCCTCTTAAGAAACAAAATTCTACAGGGTAAGTAATTTAGATTCTTATCATTATGATAGTGTTATATTCCAGGAATATGAATCCAATTTTACTTCAAAATGATCAAAGGTGGAAATATTTTTTTTGTCTTTCATGTGGTATATCACAAAAATTTCATGCATATTATAGTATAATAGTTTTTGGGAAATGGGTCATCAGCATTCAGAAAATATTTTTTGTTTTTCTTTATAGGGAACATGATATTTTTTCCTACACTTTTTTTATTTTAAAGGTATATAAGATAAATGGTTGTACTATATAAATAGTATGAGAAAAATATGAAATTTTCTCCTTGGAATTAGATGATTCTAAGAAGATATTTTTCAATTATTACTTCCCTCATGTTATAAATACATGTATGGAGAAGGAATTCTAAAAGTTTCCTAAAAATTAATGATGAATCCATTTGTAATTATGTATAAAAATTAAAAAGAAAATAATGATTTCTTGTTGTTTAATCATTATCCCTAATAATAAAAAATTATATATTCTCTGTTGTCTTAAAACCATATATTTATTATGTGATATATATAAGATATTTTAGAATCATTGATGATATTTTTTTATTTACAGTCAATATAGATATGGAAATATTGTATTTCCACTTTGCTCATGGTTTGTATTTGAAAATGGTGATGAAGTACCATGAAAAAAATTAATAACTCCCATGGTTTAATGAAATTACAACAATATACATGCCTAAAATATGGGAGGAAACATTAATGTAATTATAGGAATTGAACAAATAGTTTCCGTAAATATGGAAATGGGTGTCAAAATCTTGTGAACATGGGAAGGTGATTTATATGATGATTAAATAAATTGGGGAAAATAATATGTAAATTAATTCACCACACATGCTATAATTATAAAAATATATAGAGTTTGGGAAATATTATAACTAGTAAAAAAATTTAAGGTTTATTATGATGACCATCATCAACAACCAGTAAATAACAAAAGCTAAAAGAAATTCACCAGTGATCATGACTAAAAACGTGGGTGATGATAATGATAGGGACAAATATACCAATATCACCTACTATTGAATAGATAACAACTTATTTGTTTCTTGTCCTTTATACACATTTTTATCTAAGGAAATCTAAAAGGGTATCATATTTCCATCTAAAATATTATATATTGAGATTTCATTGGATACATCAAATAGTATGATGATCACATATCAATTATATTATTCTATACAATTGATTTTTAAATGAAATTGATTTATATAAATAATTTTTTCACCATTTACCATAATTTGAGTTAGTTATAGGCATGTATTATATTTCATTATCTGGTTCCCGTATCGGTTTTTCAAAATGGGATGTAACATTTCATATTCCAAATGAACTTCTGGTCATTTCTCAGTGTGAGTATGATTACAATATAACAATAAAAATTACATGTCACATGTGGGTATTAATTATTATAAGTAATTATTATTTATCATAGATGGTTTGAGAGAAACTCAAAAAAAATTAGAGAACACTTATATTTTATTTTTTAGATATATTTCCAAAATATTTTCCTAGTCTTAGACTGAATTGTGAAGTTTAGTTTTCAATATATCCCATACACATTTCTACACTTATTTTTAAAAATCCATATAAAATATCCCCAGATTTTTTATATGAAATGAAGATAAAACTATAATATAAACTTGGTAATGTATTTATTTATCTATTCAATAACATTACCATACTAGAATTTAGTTTTTTATGATGTAATATAGACCAATTAAACTCAACATTGATAATCTGAAAATTAAAATGATCACATTCAAAAACAGGAATCATATACCAATATTGATGGGTTTTTTCAAGAATAATGATTCCAATACATGTCAATGTCTGACATTTCTTCTAGATATCATTAATTATGTATTATGAAGAATAAAAACCCAAGTTAACCATCTATTTGAGTTAGAATAATAATTATTTTATAATGATTCAATATTGACATAATAATTACCCTATTAACATAAGGTATTTTATGAATATATACTTTATAGATTAATATTATGAAATTTTAATAGTCATTATGGATAATATTTTTATATATAAAGGGCGGAAGGATGATTATAGATATTATTCATTAATTGAGTTGACAAACATGAGGAATGAGTAGTTCAATGGAATGTTTACAATGTGGGTATTTTGGAATGAGATATATTTATTATTGGGTTATATAATCTCAAATGAGAATATTTGGTTGTGTTCATTAAAAAATTAAGTTATTAAGAAATATCGTAGACCAACCACAATCATAGAGATATGTAGTTATCTTAGATTGACTTGATATTAGAGATGATTTGTGATATATATTTCACATTTGACTAATTAACTCACCATATTGACAAACATGAGGTTATGTTATTTTAGAAAAATTAATGTGAATTATATTTCAAGAAAAATAAGAAATGGTTTTTCAGTGTGCTTATACTCTCACTACCATGTAGTGGATAAGTCCTCTTCATCTATGGTGTTTTATCATATAATTTAATTGGATGATGCTTCAAGAAAAATGTTATTATTATAAAAAATTATTGACTTCAATTAATAAAAATGAGAAAATTAACCAAAACATGATTTCGAGTTAGCTGAGATAATTTTTTCATTGATGATATAGATGAAATATCATTATAGGGAAATGTGTGGCATATATAAAGATCACAAATGTCTGAAGTATATCTTCACACCAGAAGAGTTGATGATGTGCTAAATAATATTATTGGAGTTGATTAATTATTACAACTATTGTATACATTGATACCCTATGAATGTGAAATTGGTGGAATATGTTCTGAGTTGACAGGAGAATGACTGCTTATCTATTTTGAGAATCATAGTATAAATCATATATCATGATTTGAAATGAATGGATCTGTAAATGTTGAATAAGGGGGAGAAATAATTTGTTCCATAAATTAATGTTTAATCATATATCCTTGTGAGGATTAAAAACACATATACAGAAGATATATATTGAAAAATGAAAGTGACACATGTTATTATATACAACATTTTGTTGAGGGAATGGTATGGTTCAAGAACTGTGTATGGGTTCAACTACTAACAGACATGACAAGGTGTTGTTGGATGATGCTCATAGTTCATCATTCACAATTAATCTAAAAATAATGAAGATGTATAATGTTCAGAAAAATTATTCCCAATGCGAAAAAATGAATAATGATAATTTAGAATTTTCATATTGTTTTCAAGATTGTTGTACTTGTATGGATGAGAGGAAAGAGTCTATGGAGACGTTATAATCTATACCCATACCTAACAAAATGTGAAAATAACACCATCGATTTCATCATCAAACACATAAAAAAATACTAAAGGTAATATTTCTTTCTGGGTAGTAGATGATCTTCTTTTTAATTCATCACAACACAATACCATCAGATAATATTTGTCTCATTGTATCTTTCTAGGATATTCATTATGATATTTGTGTGATTTCATGTTGTACAACATTCAATTGTATTGGATTAAGATCAAAGGATAAACATTAAATTATAGAGAAGCCTTTGGTAGTATTTGGTTACAATGTTATGTTTCATCAATTCATATAACCCTCATATTTATTTTTAGAATGAGAATACCATGAAAACATTAGAGGATATGTAGTGATATTATTCATTGCAATTAAAAAGGATTTTGGTGTCAACACCTCCCTATTGTGTTGTTTTCTTACAAGAATATTTTCCACTCAATCATTTACATGGTTCCTTAGGAGGCCTCAAAGGTTCTATCATGGACTCTTTCAAATGATATGTGATTGTTGAGTACTTTGGTGCAATAGAGTGGTTGATCAAGGTCATCTCTCAAAGGAGTAAGTAAATTTGACAACATATTGATGATATTTTGAAAATAAAATAATAGGAAATAAGAACACTAATTAAAAGGATGGGATTTTTTTATAATTTATAAATTTAAAAGAAGTATGCTAGAAGAATATTGTATTTTATTCTTTTTTATTTTTGTAATTATGTTCGATTAAAAAGATCCAACGCGAAGATTTTCTTATTTGGAAACAAATTTAATGGAATAATCGATCTAACTCTACCTTTTTAATCAATTATTTATCACTATAATTTAAATTTACATTCACTTAATTATAATCCAAAAATTTGTTAAATCTCAAACCCTAAAACAATTAATATTACCATAAAGATGAAGTGACATTAACCCTAGACTAACATCCGAACATGAAATCATGGCACCCTACATTGATTGATGTTTTATGGTTAGATTATGGTTAGTGTTAAAGTAAGGCACATTTAATCTCTATAAATTACAATTAATTGAGTTTAGGGATTATATTTGAACACTACAAATTGATCTCATGTGGTTTTTTATTACTGAATATGTTCACACTCTCACATTTTACACAAAATCTCATCATCGCCTGTTTTTGCGTTAATTGTCAAATTTCATTCATAGATTCAATTAAATTAAAAAATAAATTAACTGATCATATTATTTTAATAAATTTATATCATTGATTATAAATAAATTAATGAAGAAGGATTGAGGTTGATCGATAATTAAAAAAACTACTCTTCCATGGGCGATGTGGTCATCATAGAAACGTTATGCAAGTGCAATGGTTTAGAAAGGGTATAACTGTATATTGTTTCTACTACTGAATTCTATCCCAAAGAATATTATTAAGAGAAGAAGAAAATTGAAAATAATAGAAAATGTGGAAGAGAAAATACGAGTTTATTGAATTCATAACAACATTACAACAAAGAAGAGGTAAAGAAGATCATTTTTGAGGAGATGCTAGCATGGTAGTTTCTCTCCACCAATTGTGAATTGAAATGGTGTAGAATCACTTCTCCTTTTCTCCCAATCTTTTAATGAACGTCCCAACCCCTCAGAATTTTAAAAACCCTAATTTATAGAGTGGAGGGGAGGATAGGTTTAATGAGGATACATGTGTGAATGAGGAATCTCGACCAAATATTTTATTCCAATTTTCACTGCCCATTTGACCATCAACACGCGCGAGCCAGTGGTTCCTCCAAAAAAATTATTTGTGAAAATTGGGGTTGGTGAGATCTTCTCAAAATTGGGGCCCACTTGACGCTCTGATGATGACATTGTGGCCCAAATACCGAACCAATGTCCAATATGAAGGGTTTATCCCACAATTGACTTCATGGTCCATTTAGTTCAAACAAATTCTCATTTTAGCTCCCATTTCTCGAACAAAGGTTGTAGCCCAATAAGTCAATAACACAGTGGAAAAAGTTTAAGTTCAAATAGTAATCAATAAAATATTTATCTTTGAAATACTATAGTGCTCTACAAAGGGTAAAACTAGAATTTCCATCAAATTTTAAAACAAATGATCTAATACAAAATATTTTATAAGTAAACATATTTAACATAATGTGAGGAAATTTTATCATTTATTATCAATAAAATATTCAATAAAAATGTGTTTTATCAAATCCCCTATAGTTACCCTTTTGAACTCCTAGGAAAAACCTCAAATCATGTGTTTGAAAAAATTGTGACAAGATATGCGTATATATATTTCTCAATCCATAGGGAAAATATTGGGAAGGTAAGAATCCCATCAAGTGACAATATCAAAAAATTTTAAATTCATTGTCTCATTAATTGTGTCAAAACAAAATCCAGTGAGATTCATAACACTAATCATAGAGAAACATGTCTTGGGTTTATTGTGTCAGTAATACTCAACTTGTGTGTGGCAACCATTCCAAGCATGTCTCTCCACCCATTATCTAGTATATTCATATCAATAAAAACTTCCCTTTTTACCTGATTCTATTCCAAAGAACATGTTCAACATCCTTTTCAATCAAATTCCCAAACCCACTCATTTAAGCATTCCCAAAAGTCCAACCATGAGATCCCGACATAAATATCACCAAATTTTGTACATTTATTCACTCCCCTATTTATTGAATGTTTTTTTGAATTTTTTTAGATGGAGTAAAACAGTCATATATTCTTTGAACACTCATAGGTCAATTTGGTATAGTGATGGAAATGATCGTAGGTGAAACAAACTAATGGAAATGCCATGTTATATGTTGAAAAGGATTAAATTCCCTTAATATACATTCAATTAGGTATGATAAACTCACCAGTCATGATTGTGTGAAAAAAAATTGTGGATAAATCAATCACACAATTTACCATGAACAAATATCACAAATAGTGATGTCAAAATCAAAAAGTTTTTATAATTACATAACCATTCAAATCATCGAATACATAAATTTTTATAAAATTAAACCCTTGATGATGAAATATTACTCATGATTATATTTTTACCAATGAATTTTGAAAACATGAATTTTCCATATGTTCTTCATGATAATTTTACAAGATATATTTTTTTCTTTTTATTGATTTTTATCATGTTTTGTTTTTTTTATATTTTAACAAAAAAAATAATAAAAAATATACATAAAATACATAAAATAAAATCCAAAATATCTACCCCATAATTGTATCCCCCCCCACATAAAATCATGAATTTTCATAAATGTGATCCTATGAGATGATATATGCACATGAAATGTATATTTTTAAGTAGGAAAAATAATAAAAATATTCTATTGTTAGTGACAGCCTGATATTCTCAATTGATGACAAGGTCATGCATTGTGATGAAATACACTGCATCAGTAGGAAGTCCCTCAATATATTTCTTCAAACATTACCCATTTATTATAATGCTCATTCCTTTGTCTGCTTATGTGATCTCCACTTTACCATAAGGAAAAACATTATTCACAACATAAGGAAATAACCACCTAGAATTCAACATACAAGGCATCAGCTTCAGTCGTGAACAATAGAGATTGAATTTCTCTTTAACATGAAATTCTCTTTTTCTGGATCATTTTCTCTCGAGCTGCTTTTGATCTTTCCTTATAGAGACTTGAGTGATCATATGATGACAATTGAATCTCATAAAGAACTTGATTTGTAGCTTCCATTGGATTCTTTCTTGGGACAAATCCTTGTTACATTTTTTTTATAGCCTAATAAGCCCGATGCTCAACTTCCATGTGGATATGACATGATTTACCAAAAAACAACCCAAAATGGGGACATACCAATGAGTTTCTTGTATGTCATCCTATGATACCATAATGAATAATCTAATCTATTTATCCAATCCTTCCTATTTAGCTGCAAAGTTTTCTCAAAAATTTGTTTCAACTCCCTATTTGAAACCTCATCTTGGCCATTTTTTCAGGGTGGTATGGTGTTGATGGTTTGTGTGTCACCCCATACTTATGATAGAGGGAATCCAAATTTCGATTGAAACAGTGTGTCCCTTGGTCACTGATGATGGCCTTCAATACTCCATACCAGCAAAAAATAAGTGCTTTGGCAATGTCAATAATAACATGAGAATCATCTGTCTTGGTTGCCATAGCCTCCACCCATTTTCTCATATAATCAACATCCACAACAATATACAAGAAACTAAATGAAATAAGAAAAAGCCCCCTAAAATAAACTCCCCATACATAAAAAATTTCACATAATAATATGGGTTGTTGGGGCATCTCATGTCTCCTTGAAATATTACCAGTGTGTTAGAAATGTGAGCACGACATACAAAACACGTGAGCATGTTTGAATAAACATGGACAATAAAATCTAGAGTCCAAACGTTCCTAGTTGTTTTTTGGTGTCTGAAGTGTCAACCACAAGAAAGTGTATGGAAAAATTTTGGAATAGAATCAAACTCATGATCATTAACACACCTCCTAATAACATGGTCACTACACATGAGCCATATGTATGGATCATCCCACACCTAAAATCTAAACTCAATCTTTATCTTTTAGACTTGATGTTTCTCTAAATTTGTAGGCATTTCATATTCAACAAGGTAGTTCACTAATTCAACAAACCAAGGATGCATACCAGAGATGAAAAGAAGATGATCAATGGGGAAAGTTTCCAAAAGAGGTACCTGGTCAATGGTATCATCCTCTAGTGTGTGAGTAAGCATACTCATGTAGTCCACCACTAGGTTTTCTAACACCTTTTTTCCTTTTATCTCAATGTCAAATTTCTACAGAAGGAGCATCCACTGGACTAGCTTAGGCTTTTCTACTGGCTTCTTTAATAGGTACCTCTATGATGCAAGGTTAAAAAAACTACATTATAGCCCAATAAATATGAAAAGAATTTATCTAATGAAAATATAACTAATAGAAACTCTTTTTCTATAGTTGTGTAGTTTCATTGGGCTGAATACATTTTCCTTGATGGATATGAAATAACATTTGAATGTCCCTCCACCCTATGAGATAAGACAACAATGACTGCAATGTTGGAGGCATCACACATAAGCTCAAAAGAAGCTCCCACCATGGGGGATTTATGATTGGTTGAGTGGTCAGACACTTTTTTAGCTCATGAAAGGATGTCGTGTAAGAATAATCAAACACAAAATTAGAAACCTTATGAAATAATCATGACATAAGAAGATAAATCTTACTAAAATCTTTGATGAAGCACGAATAAAATCTTTCATTCCCTATCAAAGATCTAGCATTCCACACATATGAAGGATTGGGTAATGATTAAATGATATCTACCTTAGATCTAAAAACTTGTATCACATGTTTTGACACTACATGCCCTAAGAAAATCCCATGATCTACCATGTAATGACACTTTTCAAATTTAAGACCAGATTCCTCTCAACACAATGATTCAAAAACATTCACAAGCTTTAGATAAAATCATCAAATGAAGACCCATACACTGTAAAATCGTCCATAAATACCATCATGCATGTCTCAATAAAATCTGAAACAATACTCACCTTTAATCTTTGGAAGGTACCTTCTGCATCGCATAGTCCAAATGGAAACTTACAGAAGGAAAACATTTCCGAATAGACAAGTGAATGTTGTATTCTCCAGATCCTCTGGGAAAAAAAGAACCTGAAAATATGCAAAAAAAATCCATCCATGAATCAATAGTGTGTCTTCCTAGACTATACCTCAAGCATCTGATCAATAAATGGAAGGGGGAAAAGGTAATTGCGAGTGGACTGATTTACTTTCCTATAACCAATACACAAATGCCAACTTTTTTTAACCCTCATTGAAACTAAATCCTCTTTATCAATTTTAACATCAGTAAAAACACTTTTCCTAGGAACAACATGAATTAGACTCACCCACAGAGAATCTGAAATGGGATAAATTATACCTTCCTTGAGTTATTTTTCAACCACTTTTTTAACAACATGTAGACGGGTTTGATTGAGTCTCTTTTGTGCCTGACTAATCGGTTTATCCTCATCCTCCAAAATAGTCTTATTCATGAAAATGGAAGGGCTAATATATGATTTGTTAGTAATGGTCCACCTTATTTCCATGAAGTTCTCTATCAAAATATTCAAAAGGTTTTCTTCAAGTTCAAAAGATATATTTTTAGCAATTACAATAGGTAATTTCTCACCATTTAACATGTATGATTATTTTAGATTTGGTGGTAATGGCTTGAGTTCCATTGTGGAAAGGTGATGGATGGATAAAGAAATTGGAAGAACTAAAATATCTGGACAATGAACATTAGTAACATAATATAAATCATTAAAATTAAAGAATAGAGAAACAAATCCATCAGTATACCCCACAACCATGTCATAATCATATTGAACATGATAAAAATCCAAATATGAATCTATTTCAAAATCAAATCTAAGAGAGTCATGAGCCTTCAAAATAGGTGTGGAATTACTCTTAGACATCTAACTAGAACCAATGATCATAATCTCCTTAAGCATAGGACAATAAAAATCAATGAGGTTTTTACTTGGTGGTTCAAAATGGGAGATAACAAAAGAAGAATAGTCTTTTTTGGGGTACATAATGGTGTCTATAACATCAAATATCACAACTTCATCTCCAAAATCAAAGGAAATTGTATCCTCAACAATATTTATGAGTGGTTTTCCAATTTTTATGACGGTCCTACCTAAGATAATGGGATCATGAGAACATACCTGATCATCCCCCATGTTAATCATATTGAAATATACTGGGAAGATCATGTGTTTTAACTATACAAGTACATCCTCAAATACTACCACTAAATATGTTGTAGCTCTATTCTCCAACTCACCCCCACTCTTGTCGGCTTCAACTCACCAACCGAAAAAGAAGAGAATTCAGAGTGAGGAAACACATTTATAGATGCTTCAAAATCGCATAAATCATAAGAAAAGTGTAACTCCCCTATGGTGCATGGGATGGTGAATGTCCTAGGATCCTTGCACTTTGTTGGTATCACTAGAGTTGGTAAAATGAGTGTTGACACATTCCATCCAAGATTGATCCACCCATTTCCCTTGATCCATTTTGATTGGTACAATGTTCTTTTTGGAATTTCACATACCATGGTATTTTCTTAATAGACTCAATAAGGGGGATGTTTATTTCAAAATGCTTGATTGTGGCCAAACCCTCCTTTTTTCATTGACTCTTCATCCATCTTATTGGATTGAAAAATATTTTTTGGAAAATGAAGGGCATATGGAGGAACATCATTAATCTTTTTCTTACATTTATCTTTCTCCATAGGTTACTCATCAATCATTTTTGAATGGGGATTCTCCAGAGTTGAGGTGAATCCTGGTGGAATGGTAGGTACATATGTTTCATTAAATTTCTTCCCATTTATTAATTTAATGGCACTAAAATTTCCCTTGGTATTTTTAGTAGGTTGGGAATGAAGATTTCTAGAGTTCTTACAGAGCAGTTCATGGAGGGTAGTGGCAATCTAGATCATTTGTGTCTTCAAATCTCTCAAATCATAACCTTGACTCTTCAACACATTCTATTGACTAAGACCAAATATTTTCCAAAATATCATCAGTGTTAGAATTTACGATGGGGGGATTACCTTTTTGTTGGCTTGTAGATGCTTAGGCTTCAAATATATTTTAAGGTTGTTAGAAACCCTAACAGTAAGGCATAGGCTGCTAGATGTTTTGTTGAAAAGGGGAAATTTGTTGTTATCTATAGCCATACCTCATGTCTAATTGATCCTCAAACAGTTGGTCGTTTGTTGCAGAAGAGGAATAAAAATTCTTTTGGAAATATGGTTGTTTTTTCTACTGATATGGATTCCCAAGAAATACTGTTGCACAATATTTTTCTTCTTGTATTTGGTGCAACAGTCAATTGGGAGGATGGTATCTGTGAAAATTCCATAAGGCCTTGATGGAAAGGGTTGGTATGTATTCTGTGATAAAGAAACATGCCTCACTATGGTGGTCAATTATTCCAATTTAGTATAAATTAATTGACTTTCGAGATAATATGGACTTACCGGACGTACTCCCCTAACATGAAGTGCATCTCAATCAACATATTGTTGGGAGTTTTGTGCCATCTTGTCAATTAATGAATGTGAAACCACTGGTGTCTTGTGCACCAATGCTCTTCTAGATATTCAACTCACCATGCTCTTCTCCATAGGTGTGAGTCCATCATAGATGTATTGGATGTGGAGTACCTCACTTATTTGGTGATGTGGGCATCTTGCACACATCTTCCTGAATCGCTCCCAATACTCATACACTGACTCCCCTTTTGGTTTTTTGATCCCCGAGATCTCCTTACAAATGGAAGTTTTCCTTGATGATGTAATAAATCTTTGCATGAAATGAAATTTCAAATCATTCCAACATATTACATTATCAGAAGGCAAATAATACATCCAATCTTTTGTAGCTCCATCAAGTGAGAATGGGAATGCTCTTAGTTTGATTTGATCTTTATAAACATTTCTTGGTCTTAAATTTAATCTAACCACATTTAATTTTTTAAACATTTAATGGGATCCTCAATAGAGAGGCCATGAAATTTTAGAAGCAGGTGGATTAACCAAGATTTCAGTTCGATGTTTGATTCATGAATTGGGAATGCAATGATATTTGGTTAAAAATTAATATCAGGTATAGACAGTTCTCTAATGTTTATATTATGTTAATTTCCATTATTTTCATTCATTTCATCTTGTTTTATTTTTAATTGTAATTGCTTCCAATTTTAATGTTCATGGAGTGAAGGAATTCTCCAACTGATTGAATGTCGAAACTTCCCATAGACTCAGAATGTCTAATTTGAGCCTGAAGGCTACGTTCAATCTCAGGGACAGTATCTAAAAATAATTGGGATTAGATCATGTCATAAATAAATTAAATATAAAAAATAAATGAAGAAATGTGAAACATACTAAAAATAAAAGAAGTTTGAGTAAGATAGAGAGAGAAAAAAACATGCAAAAAGGGAAAGAAGAAATAAAGAGAATAATGAATGAATAAAATGAAAAATAAAATAAATACATATAATATTTTAATAAATTATTTACCTCCCTGGTAATAGCACCAATTTTAAAGGCACTGTCATGGGCTCTTTCAAATGATATGTGATTGTTGAGTACTTTGGTGCAGTAGAGTGGCTAACCAAGGTCGTCTCTCAATAGAGAAAGTAAATTTAACAACATATTAATGGTATTTTAAAAATAAAATAAATGAAGATAAGAAAAATAATAAAATGGAAAGAAGTTTTTTATCTTTTAAAAATTTAAATTAATTTTGATTGAATAAGACTGTTTTTTTGAAATTAACTTCGATTAAAAAGATGCAACAAGAAGATTTTTTTATAAAATATTTTACAAGGCATAATCGATATAAATATACCTATCTACTCAATTATTTATCATTATAATTTAAATTGAAATTCACTTAATTATGATCCGTTAATTTTTTATATCCCAACCCCTATGAGAATTATCTTTACCACATAGAAGAAGTGAATTTTACCCTATGCTAACTTCGGAACAGGCAATCACAACACCCTGATTTGATTGATGTTATAAAGATAGCTTAGGGTCAATGGTAAATTAATGAACATTTAATCTATGGAAAATATAATTAATTGATTTTATGGATTATATTAAACACTAAAAATTGATATCGTATGATTTTTTATTCCCGATTACGTTCACACTTTCACATTTTACACAAAATCTTATCCTTGCATTTTTTTATTTTAATTGTTCAATTTATTTTTTAGTTTAAATTAAATTGAATAATCAATTAATTGTTCATATTATGTTAATTACAGTATATCATTAATTCAAACTAAATTAATGAATAAGGATATAGGTCAATTTATGAGTAAAAAAACTACTCTTCCGTTGGTGGTGTAGTCATCGTAGAAACGTTATGCAAGTACAATGTTTTAAAAAGGATATATCCAAATATTGTTTCAACTCTATAATTCCAAATAAAAAGAGGAATATTAAAATAATAATTAAATTGAAAATAATAGAATAAGTAGAAGATAAATTATGATTTTATTGAATGTATAACAACAATATAACAAAGAAGAGTAAAATAAGAGCATTTTGGAGGAGATCTTAGCTTGGTAGCTTCCCTTATACAACTGTGAATTGAAATGGTGGATAAAAAAATCTTATCTGCTCCCAATATCATAATTCATCTAAAAACCCCACCAAATGATAATAAAAATAATTTATTTAGTGTATGGGAGGCTAGGTTTGAAGAGGTTTTATGTGTGAATTGGGAATCTCGGCCAAATAATTTAATCCATCTTCCACCGCCCATTTGACCACCCAAACACATGAACTAGTAGTTTTTTCTGATGAATGATTTCTGTTCAATTTATTTTGAGAGATTATTTCAATATTTGGGCCCAATATAATCTCTTAAAAAGATGTTATGGACCAAGTACAGACCCAATGTCCAATCTGGAGGGTCTAGCGCACATTTGACTTCATGGTCCATTTTGTCCAACCAAATGCACGTCTTAGCTCTATTGTATTGAAAACAAGTTGTATCCCATTAAGTAAGGAAAACATTTGTAAACATTTTTTTTCAAATAATAAATATTAAAATATTTATCTTTGAAATACTATAGGGAACTATAGAGGGTAAAAATGGAATTTCATAAAATTTTCAAATGAATGATCTAATCCCAAATATTTTATAAATAATCATATTTAACATAATGTGAGTAAATTTTATCTTTAGTTGTCAATAAAATATTCAATATAAATTTGTTTTATCCATGACATCTATAGAACAATGATTATAACTCATACATATTCGGAAAATATTTGAGAAAGAAAACTAATTGGACTCGAGCAAGAAAAGGAAAGTATAGTGAAATCTAGAGGCATTCAAAAACATATAATACTAACACATAGTTGATAAAAAAAGTTATAATTAAAATCCCCAGTATATTGTCCCCTTACAAATTCATGATCGATTATGTGTAGTATCTTACTGCTTAGCACTTCCAAAAAATGGATCTCATGTTCACAATCTGTTCTTTGATCTACTGTAGGGATGTACCTATGTAATCCATCACATGTACATAAATAAGATATTTTACCATAGGTAAATGATCAATATATTGATGAAAAACTAGTAGAAATCAATTTTTATGGATAAAGTGTTAGAAAGCATGAATACATATCTTGTTAATGTTCTTTGGAGGAATCATATAATTAAAGAAGCTAAATTGGAACACTATAATGTTTTGATAAATAGATGTCTTTAATTGTTTTATCAATGTAATAACTGACTGACTGAAAATTATTTTAAGGGGAGTTGAATATAAAAATTTTATAATTAAAAAAAAAGAATACAAACAAAAAATATTTAATTTTATTGATAACATGTGATATATGCAACATTGAGTTTAAATAAACCATAATATATTATTAATATATTATTTTTTGATGTGACCATTATTTCTATACCATTTGATTATAAGGAATGAATTAGACTACATAAATTATAAAAATTTTACATGTTTCATATAGATACAATTTGTCAATATATTATTAATTAATTAAAATGGAAAATAAAAATAAATTTAAAATAAAAGAGGTTTTTATCTTAAAAACTATATTTATGAATTTGATGGGTTTTTCTTAATAAAATAAACTAATCAATGTTTCTGATTGAGTTTAATGAAATATATTTTTTCTATTAAATCATATTTATTTACATTCATCTGATGTTTTTCCTTGAAATAGATTAAGAATATATCCAATTTTATACAAAAAAAATCATTTCCACAAAAAATGGTTTTTATCTTGTTTTACAAACTAATTTTAAAATTAATTTATGAAACATATATATATTTAATTGATAAAAATGAATTCCATATTAGGATCCATGATATAATATTCTTTTGAAATAAGTCCATTCCATTTTTAGGAATTATGAATAGTAATCATGATAAAATTAATCACCTCGGTAAAGGGTAAATCTTGTTTAATTAGTTTTAAACTATGTGTTATGCTCACAATTTTTTATTTAATATTTTATTGGATGAAGTGACATTGAACCTAATCACCAGGGGCTTTAAATTTAACTATTTAAGTGAAAATTTTCTTTGAAAATGAATTATATAAAATTTAGATCTTTAAAAAATAATAAATGCCATACTCATATTTTTAAAATTCTATTGCGTGTTCACATTGGGGAAAAGAATGTTCTCATTGAATATTAATGTTAATTTTTTGAAAAAACAAATTATTTCTTGTACAGTAATTTTATCAAAATTTTAATGATTATATAATGACCATAAATGCTTATGCAATACAAAAAAATTATTTCTTAAACTAAAAAAATTAATGTAAAAATATTAGAAGCAATATTATTTTATTGATTAATAGTGTTCCATTTTCTTTAAATTGAATTCATTTTGTTTAATCTTGGTCGAATCCTCGAGCGAAGCCCAAATTTGAGTAGGACTCATTCTAGGCTTTCCAATGGATGTTTTGGTTGAATTTTTGGAGTCCCGGGGTACCTGGGGTGGACCCAGGAAGACTTCTGGCCAAGAACCCTGGTTTCTAGCAGTTTGGGGTGATGGCAGCAGGTGTCCAGGTAGGGGTTCAGACGGCAGTGGCTCGGAGCAGGGCGGTCCGGGCGTCAGCGGTGGCAGCGGCGCATGCGACTCCTCAGCAGGTGGCGCCTGCAGTTGGCTGAGGAGGAGCGGCCGAAAGATGCTGGAGGCGGACCGGGCAGCGACGGCGCCCGCTGGGGGCGCAGAGCGGGAGGACCGGCCGACTATGCGGGCCGGTTGACACGGCAGCTGGGGTCGGGGGGCGCGACCCCGCTCGGGAGACAGAGACCCGTCAGCGGCGGCTCGTTGCATGGAAAGTAGCCGACCGGCCAACGCCGGTCGGTGGAATCCTTAAAAAAAATTTATAATAATAATAATAATAATAATATTACTATTATTATTATTGAACTGATTTATAAATCATAAATCATCCGCAAGGCATCCGATTTGGGCACCTTCTGCGTTGACACATCCATTTATTTGATTCGGAGATTTTGAGATGGTTTCAGGGGGTTTTAACTCCCAAAACGAGGGGCCTTGAAGGCGCGACACACCTTTAGGTGAATTGGCGTTTTTTCGGGGGTTTTGTTTTGGGCGGCGCGGACACATACGATTCCGTTTTGAGCGCCGTCAATGGAGTTGCGACCCTTGTGCCAATGTAAAGTTTCCAGTATGGTTTTGGGCATCGAAACCAGAGTTGAGGCATGGGCCCCACTGCCCGTATTTCGAGCTGCGTGCGGGGCTTTACAACATTTTTATTAGGCGTCTGTTCGGGGCATGCGAGCTGTCAATTTTGGGTGTTTTTACGAGGGCATTTCATTGACGCAGTCTGCCCGCTTTAATTCCTCATGCTGGTGTGGGCCCCACGAGGGCCGTTATGGGAGTTGGCGGTGATTTCCAGCTTTATCATCGGGTGTCCGTTTTGGACAAGTGAATAGTACATCTTGTGTACTTTTTCGAGAGGATCACTGCGGTGCGATCCGTTTGTTGTGCTTCGGGACTGGGATGTGGGTCCCATGTAGCACAGCTCGTGAGCGGTACGACGAAATGTATCTTTTTCTCCGGACATCCATTCCACGCAAGTAAGCAGTCAATTTGACGTGTTTTTCCGAGAGCATCGTGATGTCGCAGTTCTCCCGACCTTTTTTGGGATCTTGGTTTGGGTGCCACCTGACCTGGCTACGGTGAATAGTACATTTTTCACCGGGTGTCCATTTTGGGTGATTGAGTAGTGAATCCTGTGTGTTTTTCCTAGGGGATCGTACTGGTGTGATCCGTTTGTTCAGTTTTAGGATCTTGGGGTGGGCTCCACACTGGCTGGCTACAAAGAATAGTACCATATTCAGTGGTTGACCGTCTCGGGCGAGTAAACAGTCTATCTCGTATGTTTTTCCACGAGGATTACAACGGTGCGATCCGTTTTGATGTGTAGAGTCTCTTTCGTGACCTCATTTAAATGCGGAAGCAAGTAAGGTGCTCCGCTGGTGGTTCTTCTACTGTGTTTGTAGCAGACCCTTGGCGTGTGATCGCAGGGACTCCCGTGTGAGTGAAGTAATGCTTGAAGAGTTGTAGTTAGCCGTTCTTGGGCCGATGGGGTGGAAAGTTGGAATTGTTATGCATACGCTTTTGCGTTGACATTGGGTGCCGTGTGCACATTAGCCTCTAGGCTGTAAACATGGTATACTCTGGGAGTATATGGTAATGACTGTAGGTACACGTTGTGGTTTGTACCCAAGGACGTTTTTGTGCTCGGTTGGGGTTGAACTAGGACCACACGTCATGTGGGAACCATGTGCTTGTCGTGTTATACTTTACATACCTTCGAACTCTCGCGACATAGAGGATCATCTTGTTCACAATGGTTTAGACAAACAGGGTTGAGTGGTTTCCCCTGGTTTTGTTCTGGAGTTGGGTGGTTGCACGATACCCACTCTCTGTTCTGTTGGCCAGTGTTGTACCATCAAGTAAGGATGACCAGAGTAGTTTCGAGTTTACCCTCCAGTAGAGACTGGGCAGTGGTTTTCTCATCGACTTCTTTGGGTATACCTTCCAGTAGAGACTGGGTAATGGTTTGTGCACTGATTTCTAGGGTTTACCCTCCAGCAGATACTGGGCAGTGGGTCACGAGACAACCTCATAGGGTTTACCCTCTAGTAGAGACTGGGCAATGGGTCACCCGACGACTCTTGAGGGTCTACCCTCCAGCAGGGTTGGGCAGTGGGTCGCCTGTTGTCTTGTATGAGATTACCCTACAGTAGAGACTGGGCAGTGGGTTTCCTGTCGACTTATTCCAGGTCTACCCTCTAGTAGAGACTATGCATTGGGTTGCATGTCGACTTCTTCCAGGTCTACCCTCCAGTAGAGAATGGGCAGTGGGTCGCCAGTCGACTTGTTCAGGGTTTACCCTCCATCAGGGCTGGGCAGTGGGTCATGTGATGCTGTATTAGGGTTTACCATCCAGCAGGGCTGCGCAGTGGGTCGCCCGTTGGCATTTTATACTCAGGCCTTTTTATGAGGCTAGTCAGTGACTTTTCTCTGTGACTACCAGAGCGGGACCATTGGTTGTACGGGTTAGTGAGGTGACATCTTGACTTTGAGAAGACCTCTTGACTACAGGGAAATGACGAGGTGTGTTATGACTTTCCTTAGAACTCTAAAGTACGAGGGTCGCTTTCCCCACCGAGATGCGTTCTTGTGATGCGACCTAAAACCATGCGGGTGAGTCAGTGCCACCCTAAGCGGATAGTGTTGAGGTGCGGTGGTTTGAGCCCCATAGCTTGTATTTTGAGGCATATGTGTGGGATGCTGGGCATCAATGATGGTTACTTATGGGACTAATGGCGACTCACTTTCGTGGTCTGAGCTACAGGACAGATATCCCCTTACGATTTTGTTTGGGATTCATGATTGAGCATATATATATGTGTATACCTTGTTCCAGTACCCACTTATTGGGCTTGGTTACTCTCCCTCCAGCAAAGGCAAAGACACACGAGGTCTGCCATGTTCTTTTTGTGTCTAGCTTCTCGTTGTTGAACTAGTCTACTCTCCTGCTATAGGTAGCAAAGACTCAATGAGAAGTTAATCTTCTCACCGTTTCCAGCTCCTTCTGTCTGGACAAGTCTACTTCCTTCCCCTTGTTGGGTTGAGATGTTACTCTTTACTGCACTCTTGGTTGTACTCCTTTCATTTCCATGTTCGAGCTACTTCTCACCCATCGGTACCTCCTTTGTTGCTCCCTCAAGCCTTCAGGGTATCCTACTGAGTATTTTTATACTCACCCCTGCTTGGGATTTGCCCGCACTTGGTTTGCCCTTGCAGAAGATGGACAGGTCGATCATGACGTCATAGGAGCTTAAGAGTCGGGAGCTTGGACCGCGTGCGATGGTCATTGTCGGGTTCCAGTTGTGGGACCCTCCCAGCTGTTTACTGTTGTTTAACCTGTTGCCGGGTTGTGGCACTTTTCTGGTTGGGCACGTGGTTTTTACCTTTTCTTTTCAGTTTACCTTGAGCAACTGATTGTATTGTTTAGAGGTCTATGCACATTTGTGGTTTATTTATAGCAGTTGGCACCTTACTTTTCTTTTTACTCTGCACTTCTACTTTGAGTGTGCTGCATGTGTGTGTATAAGTACTAAGGTAAAGGCCTCCCTGAGTTGTTATGCCTTCGGTGCTGGTCGCCAGCCCCTGGACTATGGAGGCAGGATTAGGGTAGTTGCGGCTCGAGCCCGGGTAGGGTCGGGCCATGAAAAAGTGGTATCAGAGGTGGTTCGTTCCTTGGGACGCTGTTCAGACGTCCCTAAAAAGGAATTGGATGGGATTTAGGGCAACAGTGTTAACGTGTCTCGAGAGCGGCTCTTAGGCCAGGAAGTCTAGTGATGGTGTGGCGGCCGACATATCAATTCACAAGGACCTTGATAACCCGCTTGTCAACTCGGCATGCTGAGAAACTTGTTGCAGGGAAAAATTTGTTTGTGCATCACATAGGATTGAGTCTTTGACTGTCCTTCTTGATTCAGCTCCCCATCATCATTGTTGTTGTGATATACATATATGCTCATCTGATCGCGACACTCCTTGATAACATTCATGATGTCTCCGCGAAGGCAGCCAGTCAGGATACCAGCTTTGGTTCGTGACGACAACCCTGTGAGCTACGAGGCCACAGTACAGGGCCCATCATGCGAGCCCCTTTCTCCGGGGGGCTGATAGCAGCACCCCCACCTGTTGAGCAGCAGATAGCATCATCAGAGAAGATGAGGATTGAGCGCATGTTGAGCGCGCTCCGTGAGTTCCAGTGGCAGAGACCACTGAGGTTCAGTGGTGAGCCAGACCTTCAGGTAGTAGAGGTCTGGCTAGAGACAATGGTTTGCCTTTAAAGTCATGTGCAGACACCGGTAGATCTCATGGTGGATTTGGCCACTAGCCTTTTTCCACGGAGCAGCTGAGTATTGGTGGAGTTTGGTGACTCAGTTTCTTGACAAGTCATAGCATTCATGGGGTGAATTTCAGGTGTTGTTTTGTGAGGATTTTTACCCTTCCTACATACATTCTGTTCAGATTTAGGAGCTCTGATAGTTTCAGCTGGGAGGGATGACGGTTTCCGAGTACGCGACCAGTTTCGCAGACAGTGCACACTTTTACCCGGACTTGATCCATGACGATAACTTCCGAGCACGGACGTCCGAGCAGGGTCTCCACAGAGAGATTCATTCTATCTTAGTGCCCTTGGAAATTCTTACTTATCCCAGGGTGCTAGAGTAGGCGTTGGTGACAGAGATCTTCCTATCACGCTATACCATTGATGGTGGCAGTAGGCACGACGGAGCCGAGACGTCTGCCGCAGCTAGTGGGCGTCGGCAAGAAGAACCTTGACGCAGGGGGCTCTCTGACAACCGGACTCAGGGGCGTGGTCGCACACTGCAATGGCGCCAGAGGGCACCAGGGCAGCCTAGAAAGCGCTGATACTATGCTTGCGATGGCAGAGGTCACTTGGCATGGAACTGCCCGACCAGGCACGTTGAGAATATCGGGCAGGTAGCAGGTCCACCACCACGACAGAGGAAGCACCGTGGTCGGAGTAGCACCCTGATAGGTGGTGCTAGTAGGGGATCGGGAGGAGCTGGAAGTGGGGGATGACTTTATGAGGTCTTCCCATCACCACTAGGCGGTCTACGTCAGGCTTTGGGAGGTGACAGCTGGGACTATGGACAACCACGAGCTTTGGATGTCTATGATCCTACAGAGCATGAGGTGATAAGAGGTACGCTCTACAACTCTTCTACATTTTGCAGTAGAATTGTTAGACTCTGTCTGTGAAATTCTTTTTCTCCCTGCTCCTTGCTTGAGGTGTTACCAGGGTGACACAAGGCGTTGGTGTAACCCTGTGTCATTAGAGTAAAAGGTGAGGAACCTTTCTCTTTAGTAGATGGTGTTGACTCCTTCACTTCCTAGTGTGTAAGAGGGTCTTGGTTGTGGGACATCGACTGTGAAACCTTGTGCGACCAGATATCCTTGGGTGTTCCACCATATGGATATTCTGAAGGATGGAATCAATAGGCCTTGTTCCTGGTGCGGGCAGTGATTCCAGTCGCGGCGTGTGACGTAAGGGTTTGGTCAGGGTGGTGAGTTATCCCCAAGGTCCTTCCGGCTGATTTAGACCGTGCTAAGGGTTGGAGAGGTTCCCTACCGCCTTGCCCTAACCCCAAAGTCTAGAGTGCGTGCACGATGTCTCCCGCGTGGCTTATCTGAGAAGAAGTGTGCGTGATCCTTTGCACGACATCGGCAAGGGTGTTGAGTCAATAAGGTTTTCCTTATGACTTTTCCATTCCTTCTTATTTTGAAAATCACAAACACCTTACCTTTAGGAAAATTGTTTTTTTAAGGAAAATTTCTTTTATAAGGAAAATTGCTTTTTTAAGGAAAATTGATTTTATAAGGAAAATTACGTTCTTAAGGAAAATTTCTTTTATAAGCAAAATCCATTTTATAAGAAAAATTATCCTTATCTTATTTTCATCCATATTTTTCTTAAGTATGAGATTCGGATTCATTTCGCTTTTCTCGGAATTTCTTGAAACATTGATATGAAGTATTCTGTTTTAAGATCCGGATTCTGGATAAGAACTGTGATAGAGTTTCACTCCGAAATCTAGAATGAGAATTGTGATAAAGTTTCATTCCGAATTCCGGATACAGTTTTAATCCAGATTCATGATACGAATTCTTATGAAGTTCGATGACGAATTCTCATTATGAATTCTGATAATGAATTCTCATTACGAATTCTGATAATGAATTCTCATTACGAATTCTGATAATGAATTCTCATTACGAATTCTGATGTTGAATTCTCATTATGAATTCTGATGATGAATTCTCATTACGAATCCTGATGATGAATTCTCATTACGAATTCTGATGACAAACTCTTATTCCGAATTCTCTTATTAAACAGAATCTGATTATCTTTGTTTTATACACTCTGAATTAATTCAGACTCTGACAAATATTTTGGTTAGACTTTGAACTTTTATTCTTCTTACATTTCTATAATCTATCTACTCTTTATTATTTCCATTACACTCCGAATCTTCACTCCGAAGTTTTCATTCCGAACCTTTTAGTTAGAATTAAAACGATGTCGTACATTCTGTTACACTTGTTTTGTTATAAAACGATGTTGTCTATTTTGTTATAAACTAACCATTGTCTAAGTGACACGTGTACAGGTCCCTCCGATCTTTATGGAAAATATGACCGTTGGAGAAGGAGCCAACCTTACCTATAAATAGGAGCTCATTTGAAAGAGCTCAGTGCTGAAAGGCTGACTGATATTCTACTCATGCTTGAAGTGATTTCTAGAGAGAGAGGCTCTTATTAACTCTCAAAGATTCGTGCGACTCTGAATGTTTGTGATTACATTCGAGGACTTCCGGGGATAGGAAGACATAGGTGCTGACTACCTTGAAGTTCGAGGGCTTCCTTGCTGAGGAAGACAGAGGTTGCCAACTACCTTGAAGTTGAGGGCTTGCGGGGATAGCAAGACAAAGACTCCGATCTTCGTATCGAGGGCTTACCCTGGTGTGGGTAAGACACACTTTCTTGAAAGTATAAATCAAGGGACCTTTATCCAAGGTTCTCGGATACCCTTCTCTTTGAGTTAAAAGACTTATATTTTGTTACTTGTAGTTTAACTACTTGTTTTATTTCCGCTGCATTTTGTATTATAAGGAAAGTATAACTTTCTTATACTTCCTTAATTGTACTCTGATTCATTTAGATTCTATACGCTTTAAGGTAGAATCTCACTTTGTAATCTTTCATTAAGTTTCATTTTCCGGAACCATATTTCCGGAACCCACTTTTGGAATCTCATTCCAAGTTTGCATTCGGTGTTAGAGGTGTTGTGAATTTGCTTAGTTTAACTTTGTTAAACTTAGCCCTTTCTTTTGCTTAAGGAAAACATAGTTAATCGTAACTAACTTTAAAGGTTCCAAAGGAATTTTTAAAGTATACAATTCACCCCCCTCTTGTATATTGAGCATCTACATCATTATTTCGATCCTACAATTGGTATCAGAGCAGGTCTCTGAAAATACTTATACTTACGAATAAGTTTTTCTTTCTCATTTTCTCATTCCGAACTTTTCTATTCCGAAAATTTCCAATCCGAAATTTGTTATTACGAATCTTTTGCTACTAAAAAGTTTGTGTGTCGAAGGTTTCAAGTATGGCAGGAATTAACATTGGTTCGATTGATAATCTAAATCCTACAAGACCACCAATCTTTGATGGTAATGACTATGAGTACTGGAGAGATCGCATGAAGACTTTTGTTATCAACACCGGAGTAGATAATTTTGTTATGCTTACTGGTGATTATAAAATTCCTGACAAGGAAGTTAGAACTTTTACTAACCAGGAAAAGCAGGAATATCAACTCAACTATAAAGTACGCAATACTCTACTATGTTCAATGACTAGAAATATATATAGCCAAATTGCTTCTTGTGAAACAACTAACTATATCTGGAAGAAGTTAGAGGTTACACACTTTGGGACTTCTAAAGTGATTGAGATAGAAGAGCTATGCTTAGAGCTGAATATCATGGCTTCAATTTTCCTTATGGAGAACCTATCTGTAAAGTTCAACAGAGATTCATGACTATAGTCAACAGCCTACAGTCTATGGGAGAGAAAGGTTTAGATGATGAAGCTCTTGTGGATAAAATAACTGATATTATGCCCAGTGAGTGGGAATCCAAAAGAACAGCTATAGATGAGAACAGGAAGGTCACTCAGATCTCTCTTGATGAGCTTTTTGGAACTCTTCTACAACATGAAACCAAAATGAAGAGAGATGCAGACAACATCAAGAAGAAGAATGGAAATGGTTCTATTGCTTTTACTACAACTTCAAATCAGATGAAAGCTAAGACTCCTGAGAGAGTAACTAGATCCAAGTCTAAGAAAGTTATTTTCCAATCCGAATCTAGTGAGAGAGAAGTCTCGGAAAATGAACTAGCAAATCTTGCTCGAAGGATGAACAAGATAGATGACCAGAGAAATTTCCAATCCAAGTATAAGAAAAGGATAGGAAAGATAAGAAAGATGGAGAAGTTACTTGTTATGAATGTAAGAGAGCTGGACATATTAGACCAGATTGCCCTATTATCAAAAAGAGAGAAAGAAAAGAAAGGCATTCAGACAGGAACAGAAAGAGGTATTACAAAGCTAAAGCTAAGAAAGTTTTGAAAGCTAATGACACCTGGAGTGCCAGTGGTGGTGACTCTTCAGATGAATCTTCTGATTATGAATCTCCAGGACAGAAGAATCGTGGTCTTATAGCCATATTACCTATTGATAATCATTGTTTCATGGCTAAGGTACGAAATGATGAATCATTGACCAATGTTTCTTTAAATTCTAATGATAGTAAGTATTATAACTCTTCTGATGAAGAATCATCTTCTGATGAAGAAAATACTTTACCTACTTATGAAGAAGTCTCTAGGTTTGCTGAACTTCTTGATATTGAGAATTCCAAACTCAATAAGAAACTTGATAAGGCAAACTCTAGGAATTCTATTCTTACAAAAGAGATATCAGATCTTTCTAAAGATCTTAATAAAAAAAATGCTGATTTTGAAAGTATTTCAAAGAATCTTGAGGAAGAAAGTTCTGAGAAGAATAAACTTTCTAAAGAGTTAGAAAAAGTAATTTCTAAGAAAAATGTTTTCGAGCCTAACTCTAGTTCAAAAACTAATGATTTTGAGGATAAAAACTTGGTTGTAAAACTTAAGTCCGAAATTTTTTCCTTAAAGAAGTGTTTATCAAACTTTACCCATGGTAAGGAAAATTTTGATAAGATGTATTCCCAAATACGACCTTTAAGAAATAAATCCGGATTTCGTTATACCCATGCAAAACCTATTTTCAGTAACAATTATTTTGTTCCTCAAAGTGCCCCATTTTGTACCAAGTGTCAATGTGGTGGTCACTGGGCAAAGAATTGTTCCTTAAACAAAACCCAATCTTTAGGATTTCATAAAGCTTACTTCTCTAAGAAGATGTGGGTTCCAAAAATTTTATTTTCTGGAAATCTCGGATCCAAACAAGTTTGGATTCCGAAAGTCTAATTTTCTTCTTAATTTCAGGAAAATAAAGAAATTACCAGCAACAATACATGGTACATGGATAGTGGATGTTCCCAACACATGACTGGAAACAAAAGCTATTTTGAAAAGATTATCAAAACGAAAGGAGGAAAGGTAACTTTCAGAGATAATGCTAAGGGAAAGATTGTTGGTATAGGTAATATTGTTCTTCTTGGTAAAACCTTGATTTCAAATGTTCTTTTTGTTAAAGGTCTTAAGCAAAACCTTATTAGCATAAGTCCGTTATGTGATGAAGGTTACCTTGTGAATTTTAGGAATGATAAGTGCTTAGTTCACAATTCCAAGGAAGAGTTTATTCTCTCAGCCAATAGGCAAGAGAATGTTTACACCTTAAACTTAGAAGACCTCAGAAGCCAAGATTTACCTTGCCTAAGTGCAATGGAAGATCACTCCTGGTTATGGAATAGAAGACTAGGTCACTGTAATCTTAGGAACCTATGTAAACTCTCAAAGAAGAAACTAGTTAAGGATCTACCGGAGCTTAGATTTGATTCTTCTAAAGTTTGTGATCCTTGTCAATTTGGAAAGCAACATAAATCTAGTTTTAAATCAATCGGTGAAGTCTCAACAACCGATGCATTACAGTTAGTGCACATGGATCTTTTTGGTCCAACACAAACTGGATGTATTGGAGGAAAATACTATGTGTTTGTTCTAGTTGATGATTACACTAGATTTACTTAGGTCTATTTTCTAGCAAAGAAGTCTGAAGATTTTTCATATTTCAAAAGTTTTAGACCTCAAGTTAAAAATGAGAAAAACCTTCCATTGAAAACTATTCATAGTGATCATGTAGGAGAATTTCAAAATTCAGATTTTGAAACTTTTTGTAGTAATAAAGGTATTACTCACAATTTTTCAGCACCTAGAACTCCTCAACAGAATGGTGTAGTTGAAAGAAGAAATAGAATTATTCCAGAGATAACTAGAACCATGTTGAGTGAATATTCTATTGCTAGACATTTCTGGGCTGAAGTTGTAAGTACTGCTTGTTATACTATAAATCGAGTTTTGATTAGACCTTTTCTTAATAAAACTCTTTATGAGTTATGGAATGGTAGAAAACCAATACTTTCCTACTTCAAGGTTTTTGGTTGCAAAGTATTCATTTTGAATACTAAAGATAACTTACATAAATTCGCACCAAAATCTGATGAAGGGATTTTCTTAGGATATTCCACAACCTCTAAGGCTTATAGAGTTTTTAATAAAAATACTTGCACTGTTGAAGAAACAGTACATGTAAAATTTGATGAGTCAGATCCTTTTGTTTTTAAAAAATCCCTACCTACATCCTCGGATGTGTTTTCAAAAACTGATTGTCAACCTTTGATAGAAAAACCTTCTGATAAGGATGATGTTCTAGAAGATACTTCAGAAACATTTACCCCAGAAGACTTTCTACCCTATGTTGATGAACAGGTTTTAAAAAACCCAAATCAGGTGTTTCTTAAGAATCATCCCAGTGATAGTATCATTGGTAATGTAAATCAACCTGTAAGGACTAGAAGTTCCTTAAGAAAAGAAGTAGAACATCTAGCATTTCTTTCCCAATTAGAACCTAAAAGCACTGATGAAGCTTTAGGTGATGATGATTGGATTAAAGCCATGCAAGATGAACTAAATGAATTCGAAAGGAATAAAGTCTGGACCTTGGTTGAAAGACCTAAGGAAACTTCTGTTATTGGAGTAAAATGGGTCTTCAGAAATAAATGTGATGAAAATGGAGTCATTGTTAGAAATAAATCTAGACTTGTTGCTAAAGTTTATAATCAGCAAGAGGGAATAGACTATGAAGAAACCTATGCTCCAGTAGCTAGACTTGAATCTATCCGTATTCTACTTTCCTTTGCAGCATTCTTTAATTTCAAACTTTTTCAAATGGATGTGAAATGTGCTTTTCTTAACGGTTATGTTCAAGAGGAATTCTTTGTTGAACAACCTCCTGTCTTTGAAGATACAAAACATCCTGATCATGTTTTTAGACTTACGAAAGCTTTGTATGGCCTTAAACAAGCCCCACGAGCATGGTATGATAGACTCACTGGATTTTTGCTTCAAAATAACTATGTTAAGGGAAATGAAAATCCAACTCTTTTTATAAAGAAAGATAAAAAAAATGTTTTGATTGTTCAAATTTATGTTGATGACATCATATTTGGTTCAACTCAGCAATCTTTGACTGACTCCTTTGCAAGTCTAATGAAATCTGAGTTTGAAATGAGTATGATGGATGAGTTAACATTTTTCCTTGGTTTTCAAATTTCTCAAAAACCAGAAGGAACTTACATATCTCAACATAAGTATATTAAAGATCTTCTAAAAAAGTATGGTTATGACAACACTAAGAGTATAAGTACTCCCATTGGTACCTCAAACTCTTTAGATCTTGATGAAGCTGGGAAACCAGTAGATCAAACATCTTTTAGAGGTATGATAGGAAGTCTACTATACTTAACAGCTAGTCGACCAAACTTAATGTTCTCAGTATGCTTATGTGCAAGATATCAATCCAATCCTAAGGAATCTCACCTAAAGGCAGTAAAAAGAATTTTTCGCTACCTTAAGGGAACCATGGATCTAGGGTTATTCTATACTTCTGGAAATGATTTTGTTCTAAAATGCTTTTCTGATGCTGACTTTGGTGGATGTAGAATGGATAGAAAGAGTACATCCGGAACTTGTCATTTCTTAGGGGATTCATTAGTTTCTTGGTCCTGCAAGAAGCATCATTCTGTAGCACTCTCCACTGCTGAAGCTGAATATGTAGCAGCTGGAAGTTGTTGTGCTCAAGTGTTGTGGATGCAACACACACTCATAGACTATGGCTTGAGTTTTACCAAAACTCAAATTTTGTGTGATAACACAAGTGCCATTTCCCTTAGTAAGAACCCTGCACATCACTCCCATGAAAAACACATAGATATTAGGCATCACTTTCTTAGGGATAACACACTTAAAGGAGATATTATTCTTCAGTTTATCGAAACGCAAGATCAACTTGCTGATATTTTCACAAAATCTTTGCCTTCTGATAGATTTGAATACATTAAACAGAAGTTAGGAATGATAACCGTAAGGTAATCCTACTAAATTAACTTTCTGTTGAAAAAATCTCCTTACAGTAATAAAATCCTTTCCATAGGGGGAGTACATCTGCTTGTTATTTTAAACAAAGCTTTTCAAAGTTTGCTTTCAAACTTTTCGGAAAGAAGATTTCCGGAATGGAATTTCTGGAACTACAATTTTCCAGAAAGGACATTTTCGTAAAGAATACTTCTGAAATGGAAGTATTCGTATTAAAAAAATCCGGAATGGAAAATTTCGTACTGGTATTTTCTTAACAAAATTTTCGTACTGAGTTTTTCGTAATAAGTGTTCCATAATGAGTTTTTCGTACTAAGCTTATTTTCCGAAGCAAAGTTTTTGTGAAATCTGTCTTCTCATAATAAAGTTTTTTAGGTCTTTCTTATATTACCCATTACGAATAATCCTCCTAATCCAATCCGAAAGGTATGATTACCTTAATCAAGTTTTCGTAGTCATATTTTACTTGCTGACATTTTCTTGTATTATGTTTTCGGATTATACTTTTCTTAATTCTCTATTTTAATAAAAAAAACCTCAAAAAGATCGAATTCAAGTTTTCTAGAGAATTGGTTTTCAACCGTTAGATCTGATCTCAGCTTATCAGAACCGTTAGATCAACCGAGGAAGTTGAACCGTCATCTCATTGCCTATATAAAGGGGACCCAAATACTCGTCCCACATCGGTTCTCAAGCTCTCGCGTCCCGAATCTATGCCTCTCTGTTTTTAAGTCGTTCCGAACTTCAGATTTCTCCGTTCCGAACTTCCCAGAGGACTTCAGATCCGAATGTCTGCGGAGTTAGCGTCTCAATATATGTCTTCATCTAAGCCGATCTCGAAGTGGTTAGTTTATAGAGAGAGGCTGGTTCAGCCGGATTTCTTCAACAAGTATGATTATCTTATTTCTAAGAATATCAAGCTTAATGGTTGGGAAGATGTTGCAGTGTCAAAACCCGGGAACCAAGATAAAGTGTATTCAGACTTACTTGTTGAATTCTATGAGACAGTTTCTTTTCTTCAGGAAGATGGAAAGGACAAATTGTCTTTTAAGTCTTATGGGAAGACTTATAAACTTTCATATCCCAAGGCAGCCATCTTGGTAGGGCTAAAGAATGAAGGTGAAGTTGAGTTTGTTTCTCATGTGTTACCGGATTCTAAAGGTAGCTTCGACAAGGAAAAATCTTTAGAAACTCTCGGACTGGCTGATGATAAGGCTTTGAAGATTGCTAGTTTATCTAAAAATTTCCGGATTCTAGAGCTATGGGTACAGGGTCTTATCGTACCAAGGAAAGGTGACAAAGATAGATTGAAGAAGAGTGAGATATATATCCTAGATTTTATGATAAATCTGAGGAAGTTTAACTTGATGAAGCACATTCTTATCACTCTTGAGAATTTGAAGAAAGGAAATCTGAGAGCTCAGATTATTATGTATCCAGCAATCCTCTCGAAGTTGATAGTTCGGTGCCTTGAGTCTTTCAAGGAGGCTTGCAAATCTAAGCCGAGAGTTTGCAAGATTATGTTGGTGAGCGATGGTACTCTTAAGAGAATGGATGTAGCTTTTGACAAGGAGTCTGGACAGTTTATTGATCTACCTGCTCAAGGAGAATCAGTTCCGAAAGTTGCTGATCCGGAATCCTCTAAGACAGTAAGGAAGAGAAAGCTGAAAGAAGTGGAAGTGGAAGCAGAAAATCCTAAGTCTAAGGAAGTCCATTCCGCACCTCCAAAACCAAAGAAGAAGAAAGCCTATCCTGATAATGTTGTTGCGAAGTGGAGAGAAGATAAAGAGAAAAGGAAAGAAGGGGATCCGCAGTTCGGATTGGACCCTGCGGAGGCTAAGGCCTTGAAGGAGAGAACTGCTGATGAGCGTGAAAAACAAGTAAAGGAAAAGAAGCTCAAGAAGAAGATGTCTGAGGCTAAGGTAGCTCAGACTTTGTTGAAATTCAATGAGATGGTTTTATCAACTATTCCTATTCTGAGATCTTTTTCCTTGGAATCTCTACCTGAGACTCCAGGAAGAAATTTCGTTGCTCCGAAGAAGTTGTTGCTAAGAATACTGAGGAAGTAGAGCAAGTTGAGCAAGTGGAACAAGAAGAAGATGGTGCTGAAGGAAGTGGTGAAACCGGAGATGTGCTGAAACAAGTAGATGATTACAAGGGGACACCTTCGGAACACTTATCACTCCAAACTTCAGAAGCTGAATCTTCGAAGATAGTTACTCCAGCAATGGAAGAAGAGAAAGGAGAAGAAGAAGTTACTTATCATGGAGAAGAAGAACAAATTTTACTTGATGTTGCTTAGAAGGAAAACATAGGGGTTCGTGTTCAGGAAGTTGCTGATGAGGAAGATAATGTTTTTCAAGTTTCTGATAGTGAGAAGAGAACTCCGGAACAGGATTCAATTCCAGAAAAAGACAAGGGAAAGCAAATTCTTACTGATACTCCGAGCTCAGAAGTGAGAAAGAGGAAGCAAGTTGGTAGTTCTTCGAAAAGAAAGCTTGACCTTATTGAAGAAGAAAATTCTCCAAGCAAAGTTTCAGATTCAGAGTCATCCTCGGTGGGGCATGACTTTGTTGTCCAGTCATTAAAGAAGTTGGTGGGATCAATCTCGACCTTCTCAAGTATTGATTCAAGATGCCAGATGCTCCAACATGCTTTGAATCAGAAAACTGACTCCGTATCTATGGTTATGGACAAGTGCGTTGAGATTGAGGCTCAGTTAAAAACCTTCTTTGTTGGCTACGAAGCTCATAGAAAATATTGCAAGAAGATGAAAAACTGGTCGAGGAAGACTGTAGAAGAGATGAGGCTATTTGATGAATTTCAAGACAATGTCAAGGATGCTTTTGAGACTGAGGACAAGAAGATAAATGACCTGACTTCATCCTTTGAAGAGAAGCTGACAGATGAAAAGAACTTCCGGATTCAACAAGTCAGAGATCTGAATGGGAAGTTAAATTCTATTTCTCAGAATTGGAAATTTGAAAGAGATCATCGGATTGAGTTTGAAGAGAAGATGAAGGCTCAGGAAGAAAAGATCAAAGCTCAGGAAGAAAAACTTCAGGCCCAGGAAGAAAGAATTGAAGCTCAAAGTGCAAGAATAGTGGTCTTAGAGAAGCAAGCTGAAGAAGATCATACGGACCTGAAGAAGATCAAGACTATTCTTAATGGGCTCATGTCAAAGGAAAAATATCCGAAATAACTAAATCCGATCTTTTTGTTGTATCTAATTTTCTTTGTTGCTGAGATTTCAAACTTAGTAAAATTTGTGCTTGTCGTTCCTTTTGCTACTAATGTTTCAGGTACTTTGTTATTTTTTTCCATTCCCTCGATTTATTTTTGAAAATCACAAAGGGGGAGAAGGAAAAGATCCTTAAGAAAAAGAAGAAAGTTTATCTAAAGGGGAGAAGGAAAATATCTTTAAGAAAAAGAAGAAAGTTTATCTAAGGGGGAGTTTTTTCATCAAAGAAGACTTTATCTTTCGTAATTAAATGTCACTTCAGAAATCTAGAATACGATCCTTAGTGTTTCAAAGCCTAAGGGGGAGTTAGTCATATTCATCAATTTCCTTAAAGACAAGGGAGATAAGCCTTAATGTTTTTCTTTCTTCTTAGAATTTCTTTTTCGTAAGGATGTTTGTGCTTTCCAAAAAGGGGGAGATTGTTGAGTCAATAAGGTTTTCCATATGACTTTTCCATTCCTTCTTATTTTGAAAATCACAAACACCTTACCTTTAGGAAAATTGTTTTTTAAGGAAAATTTCTTTTATAAGGAAAATTGTTTTTTTACAGAAAATTACTTTTATAAGGAAAATTGCTTTCTTAAGGAAAAATGCTTTTATAAGAAAAATCGCTTTTATAAGAAAAATTATCCTTATCTTATTTTCATCAATATTTTTCTTAAGTATGAGATTCGGATTCATTTCTATTTTCTCGGAATTGCTTGAAACATTGATATGAAGTATTTTGTTTTAAGATCCGGATTCTGGATAAGAACTGTGATAAAGTTTCACTCCGAAATCCAGAATGAGAACTGTGATAAAGTTTCATTCCAAATTCCAGATACGGTTTTAATCCAGATTTAGGATACGAATTCTTATGAAGTTCGATGACGAATTCTCATTACGAATTCAGATAATGAATTCTCATTACGAATTCTGATAATGAATTATAATTACGAATTCTGATAATGAATTCTCATTACGAATTCTGATGTTGAATTCTCATTATGAATTCTGATGATGAATTCTCATTACGAATGCTGATGATGAATTCTCATTATGAATTCTGATGACAAACTCTTATTCCGAATTCTCTTATTAAATAGAATCTGATTATCTTTGTTTTATACACTCTGAATTAATTCAGACTCCGAAAAATATTTTGGTTAGACTCTGAACTTTTATTCTGCTTACATTTCTATAATCTATCTACTCTTTATTATTTCCATTACACTCCGAATATTCACTCCGAAGTTTTCATTCCGAACATTTTAGTTAGAATTAAAACGATGTCGTACATTATGTTACACTTGTTTTGTTATAAAACGATGTCGTCTATTTTGTTATAAACTAACCGTTGTCTAAGTGAGGCGTGTACAGGTCCCTCCGATCTTTAAGGAAAATATGACCGTTGGAGAAGGAGCCAACCTTACCTATAAATAGAAGCTCATTTGAAAGAGCTTAGTGCTGAAAGGCTGACTGATATTCGACTCATGCTTGAAGTTATTTCTAGAGAGAGAGGCTCTTATTAACTCTCAAAGCTTCGTGCGACTCCGAATGTTGGTGATTACATTCGAGGACTTCCAGGGATAGGAAGACAGATGTGCCGACTCCCTTGAAGTTCGAGGGCTTCCTTGCTGAGGAAGACATAGGTTTCCAACTACCTTGAAGTTGAGGGATTGTGGGGATAGCAAGACAGATACTCCGATCTTTGTATCGAGGGCTTACCCTGGTGTGGGTAAGACAGACTTGCTTGAAAGTATAAATCAAGGGACCTTTATCCATGGTTGTCGGATACCCTTCTCTTTGGGTTAAAAGACTTATATTTTGTTACTTGTAGTTTAACTACTTGTTTTATTTCCGCTGCATTTTGTATTATAAGGAAAGTATAACTTTCTTATACTTCCTTACTTGTACTCTGATTCATTTAGATTCTATACGCTTTAAGGTAGAATCTAACTTTGTAATATTTCTTTAAGTTTCATTTTCCGAAACAATATTTCCGGAACCCACTTTCAGAATCTCATTCCAAGTTTGCATTCAGTGTTAGAGGTGTTGTGAATTTTCTTAGTTTAACTTTGTTAAACTTATCCCTTTCCTTTGCTTAAGGAAAACATAGTTAATCGTAACTAACTTTAAAGGTTCCAAAGGAATTTTTAAAGTATACAATTCACCCCCTCTTGTATATTGAGCATCTACATCATTATTTCGATTCTACAAAGGGAAGACCTCACGTGAAACATATCAATACTTTGGTCTGTGTGCGGTGGCACAAAGCTGTGCATGAGTTCTTCTGGGTAAAGGAGAGCCAAGTGTGGGCTTAGTACCCTAAGTTGTTCACTGGTTTTTCTTTTCAAGGATGGAAATCTTGAAGGAGGGAATGATGTAAGAACATAGTTTTTGGTGCGAAAAACTTTTGAATATTCTTGATGTTATTCCAGAGCATCACCTTCAGACGGCGTGCGATTCCGAGCCCCGGTGTGGCCAGAATTAAATTTTATGTGTGTTCACACTAGGAATGCCAAATAAATGGGATTACTCCTAAACGCTGATTTGAATTAGAGATCTGAGTGCACATATGGGTTCAGAATGAGGGTTTTACCTTAGGAACGACATAAAACATGTCGACGTGGGGTGTTTGGACCCCTAGCTCGCTTTCGGAACGTTAAATGGATAAATTAAATAATTAATTTATTCGTGTAATGGTTAAAATCAAGTATCTATTAAACTGTTTCTCGTATTGGGAATCCGAGGGCACCGTTGAGTCCGGAACGTTCTGTTTACCCTAGGAGTGGTGTAAGTTTCGTGGGCACGACTCGTCAGTGAAAAATGGCCCCATGGGAGTTTTCATAATATGGAGGCTTTGGGCATTCAGTTTTATAACTTTTGAACGAAGGCTCGGATTAAAATTCCGAGACCGCCGTTGTTCTCGGGAGGTGGTGTTTACCCTTGGGGAGGCTTAACCTCAACCTCATCGAGTGTTTAAGATGTGGGTTAATTTGGAGTTTTAAATTTATTATGTTTTTAATTAATTTTTTCCAATTTGAACCTAAACACCTTCCCTTCCCCACCTTTGATCATCCCTGGAGCAAACCCTCCCTGGGAAGAACTCCACCTCTTTGTTGAATCGTCGAGCAAAGCCCAAATTTGAGTATGACTCATTCCAGGCTTTCCAAAGGATGTTTTTGTTGAATTTTTCGAGTCCCGGGGTACCCGGGGAGGCCCCGGGAAGATTTCGGGCCAAGAACCCTGGTTTTCGGCAGTCCGGGGTGGCGACAGCAAGCGGCGCGGCAGGGGTTCATGTGGCGGCGGCTCGGAGCAGGGCGGTCCGGGCGTCAGTGGTGGTGACGGCGCGGGTGACTCCTCAGCAGGCGGCGCCGACGGTTGGCTGAGGTGGAGCGGCCGCTAGCTGCTGGTGGCGGACCAGCCAACGACATGGCAGCCAGGGTCACGACGCGCGACCACGCTCGGGAGACAGAGACCCGCCAGCGGCGGGTCTGCACGTGGAAAGCAGCTGACCGGCCAGCGCCGGTAGGTGGAATCCTTAAAAAAATATGTTTATAATAATAATAATAATAATATTATTATTATTATGGAAATGATTTATAAATCATAAATCATCCGCAGGGCGTCCGATTTGGGAACCGCCTGCGGCGATGCGTCCCTTAAATTGAGACAGAGATTTTGAGATGGTTTCGGGGGGTTTTAACTCGCTAAACGAGGGGCCTCGAAGGCGCGACACACCTTTAGGAGAGTTGGTGTTTTCCAGGGGTTTTGTTTTGGGCGGCGCAGACACATCTGATGTCCGTTTTGAGCGCCGTCAGTGGCGTTGTGACCCTGGTACCGAGGTGAAGTTTGCTGTATGGTTTCAGGCGTCGAAACCAGAGTTGATGAATAGGCCCCATGGCCCATCTTTCGAGCTACGTGCAACTCTTTACATCTTTTTAATCGGGTGTCCGTTTGGGGCGTACGAGCAGTCAATTTTGGGTGTTTTTCTGAGGGCATTGCATTGGAGCAGTCCGCTTGCTTTAATTCTGCACACTGGTGCAGGCCCTGCGAGGGCTGTTTTGGGAGTTGGCGGTGATTTCCAGCTTTATCACCTGGTGTCAATTTTGGACATGTGAAAAGTATATCTTGTGTACTTTTTCGGGAGGATCGCAGTGGTGTGATCCATTCGTTGTGCTTTGGGACCGGGATGCGTGTCCCACGTAGCACCACTCATGTGCGGTATGGCGAAATGCATCCTTTTCTTTGGACAACCGTTCCACGCAAGTAAACAATCAATTTGACGTGTTTTTCCAAGAGAATCACGATGGCACAGTTTGCCCGACCTTTTTCGGGATCTTGGTGTGGGTCCCACCCGACCTAGCTACGATGAATAGTACATTCTTCACCGGGTGTCCATTTTGGGCGATTGAGTAGTCAATCCTGTGTGTTTTTACGAGGGGATCACAGTGGTGTGATCAGTTTGTTCAGTTTTGGGATCTTGGGGTGGGCCACACACAGGATGACTATAGTGAATAGTACCATATTCACCGGTTGACCGTTTCAGGTGAGTAAATAATCTATCTCACGTGTTTTTCTACGAGGATTACAATGGTGCTATCTGTTTGGATGTGTGAAGTGTCTTTCAAGACCTAATTTAAATGCGGAAGCATGTAAGGTGCTCCGGTGGCAGTTCTTCTACTGTGTTTGTAGCGGAACCTTGGCGTGTGATCACATGCACTCCTGTGTGAGTGAAGTAATGCATGAAGAGTTGTAGTTGGACGTGCTTGGGCCGATGGGGTGTCAAGTTGGAATTGTTACGCTTACGAATTTGCGTTGACGTTGGGTGCCATGTGTACGTTAGCCTGTAGGCTGTAAACGTGGTATACTATGGGAGTATACAGGAATGACTGGAGGTAAACGTTATGGTTTGTATCCAAGGATGTTTGTGCGCTCGGTTGAGGTTGACTTGGGACCACACGTCATGTGGGACCCATGTGCGTGTCGTGTTCTACTTTACGTACCTTCGAACTCTCGTGACATAGAGGGTCCTCCTGTTCACGATGGTCTAGACCATCAGGGTTGAGTGGTTTCCCCTGGTTTTGTTCTGGAGTTGGGTGGTTACACGATACCCACTCCAAGTTCTGTTGGCCAGTGTTGTACCATCCAATAGGGATGACCAGAGCAGTTCCGGGATTACCCTCCTGCAAAGACTGGGAAGTGGGTTGCTCATCGACTTCTTCAGGTTTACCCTCCATTAGAGACTGGGCAGTGGGTTGCGCAAGGACTTCTAGGGTTTACCCTCCAGCAGAGACTGGGCAGTGGGTCACCTGACGAACTTTTAGGGTTTACCCTCCGACAGAGACTGGGCAGTGGGTCACCCGACGACTCTTGAGGGTCTACCCTCCAGAAGGGGTGGGTAGTGGGTCACCCGTCGTATTGTTCTGGGTTTATCCTCTAGCAGACACTGGGCAGTGGGTCACGTGTCGACTTATTCCTGGTCTACCCTCCAGTAGAGACTGGGTAGTGGGTCGCCTGTAGACTTCTTCCAGGTCTACCCTCCAGCAGAGACTGGGCAGTGGGTCTCCTGTAGACTTGTTCAGGGTTTACCCTTTAGTAGGGATGGGAAGTAGGTCGCCTGATGATGTATTAGGGTTTACCCTCCACCAGGGTTGGGCAGTGGGTCACCCATTTGAATTTCAGACTCAGGCCTTCTTATGAGGCTAATCGGTGACATTTCTCCATGACTACCGGAGTGGGACCCTTGGTTGTACGAGTTAGTGAAGTGACATCTTGACTTTGAGAAGAACTCTCGACTATAGGGCAGTGATGAGGTGTGGTTCGACTTTCCCCAGAACTCTCAAGTACGAGGGGCGCTTTCCACACCGAGATGCGTCCCTGTGATGCGACCTAAAACTATGCGGGTGAGTCAATGCCGCCCAAAGAGGATAGTGTCGAGGTGTGGTGATTTCAGCCCCTTAGCTTGATGTTCAGGGCGGACGTGTGGGATGCTGGGCATCGATGATGGTTACATCTGAAACTGATGGTGACTCACTTTCTTGGGCTGAGCTACAGGACATAGATCCCCTTATGATTCTGTTTGGGCTTCTTGATTGTGCATATATATATATATATGAGTATACCTTGTTCCAGTAACCAATTCTTGGGCTTAGTTACTCTCCCTCCAGGATAGGTGAAGACGCGTGGGGTATGCCACGTGCTTTCCATATCTAGCTTCTCGTGGTTGGACGAGTCTACTCTCATACTATAGTTAGCGAATACTCAATGAGAAGTTCATCTTATCACCGTTTATAGCTCCTCATGTCTGGAAGAGTATACTTCCTTCCCCTTGTTGGGTTGAGCTGTTACTCTTTACTGCACTCTCGGTTGTACTCCTTTCTTTTCCCTGTTTGATCTACTGCTCACCCTTTGGTACCTCCTTTGTTGCTCCCTCGAGCCTTTGGGGTATCCTACTGAGTATTTTTATACTCACCCCTGATTGGGCTTTTCCCTCACTTGGTGTGCCCTTGCAGATGACTGATAGGTCTATTGTGACGTCAGAGGAGCTTAGGAGCCGGGAGCTTGGATCGCGTGTGGTGGTCGTTGTCGGGTTCCAGGTGTGGGACCCTCCCAACTGTTAACTGTTGTTTTACCTTTTGCCGGGTTGTGGCACTTTTCTAGTTGGGCACATGTTTTTCCCCTTTTATTTTCAGTTTACCTTCAGCACCTGCTTGTATTGTTTAGAGGTTGATGCACATTTGTGGTTTATTTATAGCAGTTGGCACCTTACATTTCTTTTTACTCTGAACTTCTACTTTGAGTGTGCTGTGTGTGTGTGTATAGGTACTCAGGAAAAGGCCTCCCCGAGTTTTTATACCTTCGGCGTTGGTCGCCAGCCCCTGACCTATGGAGGCGGGCTTGGGGGAGTTGCAGCTCGAGCCCGGGTAGGGTCGGGCCGTGACACTATAGGTGTGGGTATTAACTCTCAGTAGGAGTGCCCAACAAACTATCCCCAAAGCACTACCTTTATATAATTTTTTTTAATAATTCTAGGTTTAAACAAAATTATATAAAATATGGTTTTTCACATAAACTTAAATTTCCAAAAAAGTGACATTCCATTGCCCGTTTTTTATATTTAAAAAAAGTTTAATGTTTGTTGGGAAAAGATGTATTACATTTTAAACCTTTTTCTATAACAATTTAAATCTAATAATTTAGTTTTTATTGTAGAGGAAAACTGCACACAACACCCAATACAGAAAAAGATAAATGGTAAAGTACCAAATGGGAACCAACAACCGAACTAGGCCCCTCAATCGTCTGCCACATGCAAATAAGCACTAATGAAAACATGGGTCGAACCTAGGAACTCGTGAGCGATCCAGAACGTACTATACATGTGACTCATATAGAAGGAATGCCTACTTATGATGATTTCATAAATCCCTAACACTTGGTGTTTCCCTACCTGGACTAACCAAGGGGCCCAATCCCCCAGCAGAGCAACGTCTGTATTAAGGACCACTAGCCAGTGCAGAGTCTAAACTAGTGCACCCATAATTCTTAGAAGAGTCACTTACTAATCCAGGTTCCCATGTCAACACATGTAATAAAAATGGATGAGTCATCAATATCAATCATGTAAACAGTCGTGATGCACATACATCACACACACCAACTCACACAATTGACGTAATCAATATTTTCTCCCCTAAGTCACCCGAATCAAAATTTTCAAAATAATCTATTTTATTAATGTTCCAAACAAGACTTATGAAACATTTAAAAAAACATTATACCTCTAGAAAAAGCAATAAAATTTCTCCTACATCAGAAGATGAAATTTGGAATCAAACCAGAACCAAACATGAGAGGTCATGAATTATATTCTAAGGCCAAATGTAAATTCATTCATTATTGTGCATGAATTCATCATGAAAATAATTCAGGTTCCACACATAAAATAATGTGATTAGTTTACAATAAATATTTATTCCAAAATAAATTAACTAATATTATTTCTCATTCGGAAAAAATGAATGTTGTATCACGAAATTAATAAATTCTAAATATAAATGAGAGTGTAGTGTGGGACCTACCTGAAAAGATAACCATTCTGAACATTCCACCACTTGATGCTTTCTTACTAGAATATGTTGCTGCATGCAGTCACACACATACTTCATATATATATGCTTAATATAATGCATGTATTTACCAAAACAAGATGGAATACGTATATGGGAGACATATATATAATACATACAAACATATATGTGTGAGCACCGAAAAAGTTGTTCAAAACCTACTGAAATAAAAATCTGAGACTTTGAAATACCCTGGAAAGGTTAATTCAGTCCAAAACATCTCCAAATCATGATTCACACTATTCAAATTATTTAATAAAACATTTAAAATTTTATATCATGATTTTTAAAGAGTAACCATAGCTTTCCTTAAACAAAACTCATTCAAAGAAAACATTTATGATCAATAACACACTGAAATCATTTTAAAATACATTTGACACTACTTGAATGACTCATAAAAACCAATGGGAATGATTATAAGAAAAGAAGATAATCAATTTAACTAATCCTAATTGTCATGCCCAATTAAAATCTATACTCACGTCAAAAAATTTTTATAATATGATTCTCATCAATTTCATAATTCAAAAACACATTTAAGGTGAACAACAATGAATCCAACAAGAAAAAAACAAACTTTTCTTGAAAAATCCACTTTTAAGACAATTTAACCCTTAAATATATTAGGAAACATGTGTTTCACCATTTACAGAAATCATAGTATATATTTACGAAAATCCATAACACACACACGAAACATAAACACTTTTCTTTAGAAATCTCATTTTAATAACATGTGCATCAAAAAACCATTCCAAATCCTGTTTCACACCACCTAATTAATCCATACAACTCATGTAAATATCTAAAAACGAAATACTAACTCTTCCAATAACATAATAGCATGGAATTACCTCATGAATAGAGAAACAATTTGAATTATAGTGTGAGATTTGAAACACACAACGTTCCCACCCCATGGATCCTTAAATCAACCCTATGCATAATGATTAAATGAAAAGACATAAGAATTTTCTATAAAATGAATAAATTGAGGGAAAAAAATATCATCACCCAGCAACTAGAGGGAAGAGATTTCTCGGTGGAGGGTGGAGATCGCGCTGGAGGTCCGCGCTAGTGGGAGGAGGCGGCATTGGAGAATTGTGGGTCATGCCGGGGAGAAGGGAGGTCAAGGGTCATGACTGGAGACCAGGAAGGAAGAGGCCTCATGCACAGTAGATGTAGAAAAGTGATGATGCATAGAGATGGGGGTGTCACAAAATAAGAGGGGGAGGCTAGCACTTTATCAAGGGGAGGAGGAGCTGATGAAGGTGTTGCGTAGGAAGCTTATGTGTAGAGAGAAAGGATAAGGAGGGGTTGCCTGGAACAAAGGAGTAAACCCTAAAGAAAGAAATACGAAATAAAAAATTATATAAAGGAAAAAAACTAAACCCAAAACCTAATAATATTAATAATAATAGAGATAATATTAAATTGAAATATCCTTAACAATAAAAATTATTATCATGATGTCAAAATTAATAATAACATTTATTTCCCATAAAATTCTTATAGAATACAATTTTTTTGACAATAATCGTGATATTTATCAATTTAGTTATAATTTTATTATAACGCACTACCATAATATTATTATTATCAGGGCCAAAATGATCGCTTTAATTAATTAATTTAATTTTATTAAACTTATTTTCATTTATTTATCATAATATTCGGAAAAAAATGTGGTCACTCTGTGCGGCCCATAATTTGTTTTAATAAAAATAATGATAACATCAATTAATAAAATTGAATAATAATAATATTATTCTCGTTATTTTAATTTTGTAGATTTGAGTACCCTGACTATGTGGGTATCCGGATTGACCACACGAATTGCTCTAGTCATGCAGTTCATGTGCCCCATCGTATATAATAATAATTATAATAATAATAGTAATAATTCAAATAAAATTATCATTAAATACAATATTATTATTACTATTGAAAACACTTCTATACTTTATTTATCTTCCTTCCTTTATTATCTTAAATTTTAATTTATTTTGAATGCCGAGAAGGCTGCCAGGTCTCCAAACCGTGCCATGCTCGTGCACCCTATGCCGCTAATCCCAAAATGCTCATATTTAAAAAAAATTAAAAAATTTAAACACGAAATCCCCCGAACACCGACCCATGCTGGAACCTAGGAGAAAATAAAACTTGGGCATGACAATTCTCCCCACCATAAAGTTTTCCATCCTTAGGAAGCCAAAACAAGGCCAGACCTTCAAAAAAAAATGATACTCCCTTAAAATTCTAGAAGGATTCCAAAGAATGAAATTGGAGTGATCGTAAAACACTACCAAAAAGAGAGTTATTAACAAGAAAAACTCAAGAGAAAAAAATGGACTCCCCTCTAAGTTCCAACCTCCCCCAAATATGTAACCAACACCATTGTATTTGTTCAAAAAGACACAGAACATTCATTATAGCAAATCCAGGCACAACATACACACACCATAAACATCGTCAAATAAAACTAAACCATTTTCTCCACCTTCAATTCAACCTTATATCACAACATCTTGAACAACAATAAGTGGAACACAACGACCCTCTTGAAACCAACAAATGAGTTTGAACCACATCCATTGAGTACCACTTAAAAACTTACTCCAACTGACACTAAAACCTCACACCCCAATTCATTACTAAAAAATAGAATGCAATATTTGGATGTTCAAAATGATACCACCTACCACCAAAATGCACCCAGAACCAAACTGATATGTTAACACGGGATGTCAAAACGGACTCCCCACCATAAAATACAAGACAAAATGAATTAAATGAGACCTGTGATGGGTCTCCCCACCATGTGGAATGATGAGATTAACCGAATAGAAATAATTTCCACACGGACCAAAATCCAACCACAAGGGTAGGGGGAAGGGCCCAACTAATAGAGCATTGGGATTACTACAATCTCTATGAAAATAGCTTCACACCCATCATAGAACACATACCATTCCACACTAAAGATAGATATTATACCAATGTCATTTACACCTCTGCGGTTATCTTGAGTATGCTCTAGTTTCACTCTGAGACTTATGGCTAGAGCACTGATGATTAAAGCATCTCTTTCCATGAACTGAGGCTTCGATAATTCCCAAAAAAACACAAAAAACCAAATTCTACCAAACAATATTCTATTAAAATAGAGTTTTAACAATGTTTTGTTAATAACCATTGTTAAAACTAATGTAAAAGGAACACCCAAAAATGGTACAAGAGATGACCACTACATACAGGGAACACTACAAAGATAATACCTAAAAGTTATCTCAAACATTGTAATGATCCTACTGACGAGCTGACATGACCTTCAATGAGCAAGGTTTGGATTCAATGCTCTTCTTGGAAACGCCTCAGTTGAATCACTGCAAGTGACCTAGATATCCATAGGTGTGGTAGGGTCTTAGAGAACTCAGGTGCATTTGCCTCTTGTGACCCAACCTACCACACTGGTGACAGTTCATGGAATTGCACTGTGAATAAGAATATTGAAGGTCTGAAGACCCCTTAATTATTATACCAATTACACGAATATCAGGTCGCTTCCGATTCTTCCTATCTCCATACTATGCACTAATTCCCAAAGATGGGGGAGGATGAACCACCTTAGGTCCTACTTCCCATTCAACTTCATCAGGAAAGGATTTCCCCACAACATCCAAGAAGGTAGTTAGGGTGAGCTCTGTGACTTTTGACTATAGCTCAGGACGAATCTTGAACTCAAAATTCTGAGCATTCACGAGGTCATTTCAAACATGTCATGGTTCAGACAAAGATAGGTCCAAGAAATGATGAAGGAATTCCAACACTAGTCCAAAACCATATTGAAGACCTTGCAACATCATCCTCTTCATTACAATTGTCACCTCAGAGAAATACTATTGGATGAACGAAGTGTTGATGAACTCCCAAGTGATAGCTTTTTGAGGATTTCATTGGGACATGGACTTCCACCATTTCCATGATGGACCTTCAAGCATAAGGGTAGACAAATTCACCTTCAATGACTCGAGCGGTGCGAGAAAAAAAATAATTCCTCTCAATCTTATACAACCACTCCTCCGCCTCAAGAGGATCTTCTTTACCATAAAACAAGAGAGGGTTCAACTTTAGGAATTCCAAAACATAGACTATATGATGATCAGATGGAGTTTTTTTCAATGATTCACCACCTGGAACTATACCTTGGAGACCCATTAGATCATTATATGGAATTACCTAAGTAAAAATATATAAGTAACTTGATCAAAACAAGGACATTTTCAGTTTAAATTCAACTCTTCACAAATCGAAAATAATGAATTACAAAAAAAAAATTTATAAATAAGAAATGCCCAAAAAATTCAGAAGGGGGGAAACTAGTGTCAGTGGGTGACTTAGAAACATGATTGACGTCCACATGCCAATCATACCTCTATCACATAGAGAATTATTGGGTAATTTCCCTAGCACCATATGGCTCGCTAGGCCCTATGAGCTCATGGAGGCTGCATTCCCATATCTCTTTTCATTTCCAAATATAACAAAAAACATAAAAATCAAAGGACAACGACAAACCAAAACATCACATGGTAACCCAATGATTGGAATGATAAAGGTTTCATGACGTCCATCTCATCCATATTCCTCAAGTCCTGATAGTCCTACTCTTTTAACTATGAAAAATCCAAATAATAAAGCACTCTCTGAAAAACAGGGTCCACTCAAGAGTCAACCTCCTCTGATTCCATTTTTTCATGAACCTACCCTGGTCAACCTTGGATAGGTCACATGAGACGATCCATGACAAGGAACGAGAGGTGTTATGGATCCTCCCGGGCTAGAGACAAGCACCTAGGCATCTGTAGACAACAACAAGGAAACAATTTCACCTAATAAAAATGAGTGATGCAGCATAAATAAAATAGAATAGTGAAAAATAAATAAACTACACAAAAGAGAAAGAGTAGCCAAAAACACATAGTAACCAGACCATGACCCAAATACCACATGACCTTGAAAGACACTATCCAACACCTAAACCATAAATAATCCAAGGTGATCGAAACTAGAACATGAAACTACACAAAAAAATAAAAATAAGAAAACCCAATCGGTGTTATAATTAACAATCAGTAGGTGTGCCCAAAAAAATATCTCCAATGAACTACCATTAAATAAGGAATTTACTAATTCTAGGTGTAAACTAAATTATATAAAATATGGGTTTCCACACACACTTACATTTCCAGTAGAAGTAAAAATCCCTTTCCCATTTTTTAAAATTAAAAACATGTTTAACGGATGAAGGGGAATGTTGCATTTCATTTTAAAACATTTTCGTAAACAATTTAAAATCTAAAATATAAGTTGTTAGTCATGAGGATAACCACACACATTACAAAATACACAATAAGGGAAATAGGAAAGTAGAAAATGTGTCCCAACAACCAAACTAGGCCCCTTAATCAACCGCCACATACAAATAAGTACTAAAGAAAACATTGGTTGATCCTAGGAGATTGTGAACGATCAAAAACATACTATACATGTGACTCTTCCTAAATGCATGCCTACTCTTGATGAAATCTTAATTCACTAATGCTTGAGGTTACCAAACCTTGCCTAACTGAGGGTCCCAATCCTCTTGCAGAGCAATGTCTGTACTAAGGGACACTATATAGTGTGTAGTCTAAAGTATTTATGAAATAATTCTTAGAAGATTCACTTAATAAGCTAGGTTCCCATGTCAACATGTCTAAAAAAGGGTTGAGTCAACAGTCTCAATCATGTAACTAGTCATGATGCAAAAACAACACACAAAAATACTCACACAATCGACATACACACCAAGATCACCTCTTAGTCACACAAAATAAAGATTTTCAAAATAATCTATCTTATCAAAGTGCCTTGAAGACCTTATCTAAATTTTAATGAAAACCCATTCTTTTAGAGAAAGAAAAACTTTTTTCCCTGCATTAGAATAGGACATTTGAAATCAGACTAGAACCAAACTTAAATATTCGTGAATTATATTCAAAGGCTAAGCGGGCATTCATTCATTATTTTGTATCAATTCATCATGAAAATAATTCAGGTTCCATTCATTAAATAAACATGTTTTTTATATAGAATATTTTTTTTCTAAAAATAATTATCTAATATTATTTCTCATTCATCAAAAATCACTAAAATTTCTTGAAATTAAAAAATTATAAATTTAAAGGCGATTGCAGTGGGAGACCTACCTAAAAAGAGAACGAAGATAAACATTACCCCTCTTGACGATTTCTAAACAGAAGATTTTGGTACCTGCTTGGATGCACATAATATATATATATATCCTTAATCCAATGGGTGTATTCCCCACTCCATGAAGAAATATGTACATAGAAGACATATAATATATATATATATATATATATATATATATATGTACCTACATATATGCATGTGCACCCTAAAAGATGTTCAAAACCAACTAAAATAGAAATCAGAGGGGCTGAAATATCACGTCAAGTTTAACACACTCCAAAATATCTCCAAATCATTATTCTCACTATTCAAATTTTTTAAATAACCATTTAAAATTTTATAAAACAAGTTTTTAATGAGTAAACACCGATTTCCATAATCAAAACTCTTTCAAAGAACACATTTTTGATCATATGCACACTAAAATAATTTGAAAATACATTTCACAATACTTGCATAACCTAGAAAACCCATTGGGAATAATTATAAGAAAAGAAGATAATCAATTTAACTAATTCCAATTTTCATTCCCCTTTCAAATCCCTACCCACATTAAAATAATTTTATAATAGTCTACTCATCACTTTCACAATTCATAATAACTTTTAAGGGGTAAAACAAAGAAGCCAACAAGAAAAAAACAATCTTATTTTGATATATCTAGTTTCAACACAATTGCACCATTAGGTCTCTTGGAAAAAATGATTTTCACCTTTTACACAAGTAATAAAATATATTTAAGAAACACCACAATGAATAGAAGAAACATAAACACTTTTCCTTAAAAAACTCATTTTCATCACATGTTCTTCACAAAACCTTTTCAAATCATGTTTCACACCAAATAATTAATCCATAGAACTCGTGTAAATAATCAAAAAAGCAATCCAAACTCATACAATAACATAAAATCATGGAACTACATCAAGAATCGAGAATCATTGGGAATTCTGGTGCAAAATTTCAAACACACACCGTTCGCACACCAAGGATGTTAAAATCGGCCCAAAACATATAGATTAAATGCAGAATCTTTGGTATTGACCCTAAAATGTATAAATTCAGGAAGATAAAAATAAATAAACACTAACCATGGTGGAAGAGATGTCTCTCCAGAGGGAGGATGTCGCACCATTGATAGGAGTTTGCGCTAGAGTTCTGCGCTGGTGGGAGTTGGTGGAGTCGGAGAACCGTGGGTCGGTTCAGGGAGAAGGGAGGTTGGGGGTCGCGACTGGATGTCGGAAAGGAAGAGTCTGCATGTGTTGGAGATGCAGGAATGGGAGGATTCATAGTGAGGGGGTGTCACCAGATAATAGGGGAGGCCAGTGCTAGGGAAAGGGGAGGATGAACCGATGGAGGTGGTGAAAAGGATTCCTGCATGCAGAGAAAGAGAGAGGGAAAGGGGGGGGGGGCAGCGTGGAACATATGAGGAAAACCTAAAGAAATAGAAATAAATAAAAATAAAAAATAACATAAATGAAATAAAACTAAAACCAAAAAATAATTATATTAATAATAATAGATATAATAATAATTTTCAATATCCGTAATAATAAAAAAATTAGCATGCTATTAAAATTATTAATGACTTTTCTTTCTCTTTAAATTATTATAGTAATTTTTTTTACAATAATGATGATATTAATCACTTTAGTAATAATTTTATTATTATTGACAATAATAATATTATAATTATCATAGCCATACTACATTCTTTCCATAATTTATTTATTTTTATTAAAATTCTTTTCATTTATTTATCTTATGTGTCGGGAAATGACAAGGTTACCACACTTGGACCACAATATAATTTTAATAATAAAATCAATAAAAATGAATAATATTAATAATATTCTCCTAATTTAAATTTGTTTATTTGAGTTCTGGGACTGTGCAGGTATTCGAATTGACCGCTTAACTTCCTCAAGTCCTGCGGTTCCCTCACATCGACCTAAATAATAATAATAATAATAATAATAATAATAATAATAATAATAATCCCAAAAAAATTTAAAAATAACTCTACTAATATTATTACTATTAAAAGACCCCTTCTATGTTTTATTTAACATCATTCCATTAATAATTAAATTTTTTTAATTTATTTTGAACATAGAGTTGTCTGCATTGTCTCCGAACCATGCCATGCCCATGCGCCTTGTGCCACTAAGCCCAAAATTCTCATATTTAAATAAAAATTCCAAATTTTACACACGGACTCACTCGAACCCCGACCCAAGCTAGAAAAAAAGAGAAAGTCAAACCCGGGTGTTAAAATTATTGTAGTTAAGGAAAAAATAAATTAACAAATAGGTGAAACAAAATGATTTGGTTTTAAAACCCTCATAAAACTATAATAAATTAATTGGTTCATTGGATTTATACCAAATCCAACAATATAATAAAACATCTATGCATTTGTTATATTTTTCTAGAGAATTTATTTTTTTTATATTTTAGTATTTTAGGAATTTTTAAAAGTGAAACTCTCCTCACATAAAAAATGTCACCTCTAATTTTACTTTTTTTACACAACATTATCTATTATAGCTCAACCAACCCCCAATATAATATTTTCTAAAAATTCCATACCATGTTATATAGGTGATGGTATCTCCAAAAATACATCCTTATATTAGTGATATTTGTTTGGTAGAGTTGACTAGAGGGTTTGGTTAGTAGTTGATTTTGATTTATTCATATAAATTCTAGTTTTCTTAGAGTTATAAATTCAATCTTAAATGTTGCATTGGAAAAAAATAACAAAAGATATTTCTATAGATCTTTGAAAATCATGATCCTAGTCCAATATACAATATTCTCAACTCCTCAAGGACATTGGTATGCATTATTTCGTTACTTTTACCAAAGAGTTACAACCCAATTTCATGACTTATAGACATACCTTTTTCACATACTAGTTTAACCCTACATACCTTTTCCACTTGGAGGTATTACCCATGCATTTATATGGAGTCACAACCATCAAACCTTTTGTCTCGGAGGAATAAACCAACCTTCCATTTAATATGGAAGAATTACCCAACTCATGAACTTGAGAAGATGATGAATAAGTTTGATGAAGACCATCATTATTTATCATAAAGGTATGAATGATATAGATGATGATATTATTATGTGATTATTAGGAAATACCAATATCTCTATGAAGTTTCTCATTGAATTCATTGGGAGAAGCAGGAAATGACTGAACATATTATCATCGAAATAAATTATTGAATAAGTCTTGATCAATCTAAATGGTTTCGTTTTTTTGTATTCTTTATAAATTATAATAAATGATTAAATCCATGATATAAATTATAATGTAATTATTGAATCACTACATGACACAAGTTATATAATTATGAAAAATTTTCAAATCGTACATTAATTACGTTTTATTTGTTCTGGTTATAAAACATAGTCTGACAAAATATTGTTAATGAAATGTTTAATGGATTTTTAATATATTAAAATTAATATTAATTAAAAATATCACAAATAAACTAAATGAAATAATATTAAAATTCTACATACAATACATGTAGCTGAATGATGTGAAAAAAATCATCATAAATAATAGTGTGCATGAGTGCATGTTATTAAATAATTATATAATTAAATTTAAACAATGTTTTAATAATTATCACCATAAAATATTAATAATTTATCATTGTAATTAAATTTAAAAATATTCATAGAAAATGTTAATTTTTTTTGGATATTTTATTTATATAACGGGGTCATGACATACTGTTGGATGTCTGATAGTGTCAATAAAAATTTCACGTAACGTTGTAATTTTTTGAAAAATATAACTACTTAATCAAAACTAAAAACATTTCCATGCATAATATCCTCAAAGGGTTTTAAGAGAATAATTAAATATGAATCATGGTTGGATGTCCCATGGTGTTTTAGGACACACTGTTGTGAGTCCACTGATCTCTCACAACAAACATAGGCAAAATTATTACAAAAACATATTGATATTAATGGAGAATAAAACAACACATTTATATTATGAATAATCAAAAAAAATTAAATTCAAACAAAAATATGTCTAAAAACATCTATTAAAACTTTTTAAACTAAAAATAATACTTGATAAGTTTGTTGGTTAAATCCACTCCCAATGTCAAACACTAATAAAAAGATAAATAGAGGATATAAAAATGAAAAAATACAAAAAAAAGAAGAATAAACAATGTACGAACTAAATATAGTTAGAATTACAATAGTTCATAACAACACACCATTGTTAATTTAAATGGTTTTAAAGATGAAACACTATTCTTTAATCTAATGGTGTCAAAATGAAATATCATTGGGTTTCCCAACAGTGTTGAAAATGAAACACCGTTGTAAAAATAAAATGGTGTAAAAAATGATTAACTTTTGTTAATGAAAATAGTGTTAGAAGAGACTCACCATTAGTGTTAAACCACTAATGTCATCATGCGAAATACGGGATAAGGAAATCTTGATTGAAGTAAAAAAAATAGAAAAGCACTGGACATTTGAGATAAGGCACAACTTTAGTCCTTGATTGAGAAGAATGAGAGAAAGATTATTGAATAGTGTAGATAAATACAGATGAGAAACAATGGATCAAATTAACAATGAAGGAGGAATGCTATAGAGAGGATGTTTCTGAAGAGGTAAAGGAATTCTTCCACAAGTCTAATATGGTGGAGGATGAGAAGATAATGAATGCTTGGGAGATGAATATTGTGTGTGGGATGAGAAGAAAACTTGGTATACATGTGGAGGGAAGATTGAGCAGTTTGGATTATGTGTGGAGAAGGTGAACTAATAAGATAGAGTCTCGGGGGTAAATCCACATCCCACAACGAACCCATGAATTGGAGATTTTGCGGTGTATAAGACAAAGGTTGATATCCATTGGCCCGAACAAAATAACACAATACACTACACTAAATAATAGGCCTATGGGCCATGTGGGTAACTATGACAAATCTAATGTTGATTTTTTTTCTAGGGCCTTATACATAGTCTTAGCAGGGTCTTATAGAACACCAATCATGATCTAGAAATGCCTTTTAAATGCCTTTTTTGGACCTCCCATGTGGGTTGACCCATTCAGATCCCTTAAATTGGTTGAGTTCCACCACATGCCTTCACCAAAGACCAATTTTTATATATAATATAAATAAACAAATAGAGTGTGAAAAATTAAAAATGATATAAATGAATAATAAATAAATTTTTTAAAATAATATAATATAATTAAATATTATACCATAGTAATTTATCAAAACAAATTGATATTTCTAAAAGAAAATAGAAAATTATAAACAATCCACCCCTTTTTATTAATTATAAAACATAATATTTATTAAATTTCAAAACAACATAAAATAAAAATGACTAAATATTCAAAAAATATCTATTATTTTTTGAAATTTATCAAATACTAAAATAATATACCTGAAAAAAATTATATAATTTATTAAATTAAAATTAAAATAAGATGAAATTATTTTTCATTTAAGAAAATAAGAAAAAATTAATGGCATACAAATCATATAATCAGATAAATAGAACAATTTTTTTAAATAATAGTGTTAGAGAATAAAAATTAATTAGAATATAATAAATATATTTCAATTAAATAATATATAAAATAGATAATGAATATATTTATCAAAACACTAATCATAGAATACCATAAATAGGCATCCAACATATCCAGGTAAAACATTATTTTCATTAATTTGTCAAAATCCAAAAGTATAGTGAAAATAACCTATAACTTATTATTAGTTAGAATAAACTCTTAGCATATATCACCTTTGTTAACATTATCCCAAATAAAATGAAATATTATATCAATGTGTTCCGTTCTTGAGTGTTTAAAATATTTTTTAGAAATATAAATAACGATAGTGTTGTAATAGAAAATTAAAAATTATTCAAAATAATATTAAAATAATATAGTATTTGATTGATCTAAATACTCTATAACCTAAAACTAGCTACTTCAACATAGTTAGCCACAAATATTGATATAACTAATTTTTTTACCACTCCATGAAATTAAATTTTTTCATTAAAAGTGACAGAAACCTGATGTAAATTTTCTATCAAGTCAGCAACATCTAAAGACAATGTCAAATAAAAAAATTAAATCAATTCAATTATCATTAGAATAAAGCATTATATTGTATAAAATTTCTTTTGATATACAGTATAACCCTTTTATTAGCCTTGAGATATCATTCTTTAGGGTTGGACTAATATTGATCACACATATAGAAAACGTGAATAATATCTGGCATTGAATTAGTAAGATATAAAAGGCTTCTTATCATGCCTATATATAACTTCTCATAGATATACTTTCTATATTAATATGTATCTAGTTTATAGTTTGTGCTTATAGGGGTTCTCGTATTTTTAAAATAATGAAGTCCAAAATTTTTAACAATGTCCTTGACTTATATAGATTGATTTAGAAAAATACCCTTTATTATGTGACTAATGTGATAAACAATAATTTTTTATATCACCTATTAATCACATTCCATATATATTTAACAATAACCTTGAATATATGTTAGTTAATTTATATTTTTTAGAACTAATAATGATGTCATAAATAGAGAGTTGTATAAACAAAATATCATTTGAGACTCTTTTATGTAATATGTTTGTGTCAACCATACATTTAATAAAATACGGATGAATTAACAAATGATTTAGTCATTGATACCAAACATGAGAATCTTGATTAAAACCACAAATATATTTATATATTTTGAAAACATGATTTAAAAATTCATTTATTCTTAAACAAAGTGGTTTGAAAACATAAACCTCTTCTAAAATTACAAATTTACAAAATTTACTTATTATTTACATTTGAAAAGGATTAAATTATTAAAATGTGAAATAGAAAATATAATATGAAGGTTTTCTAATCACTAGACCAAATGAATCCTAGAAATCAATACATTCTTCTTGAAGATATACTTGGGAATCTAATCATGCCTTATTTATCAATATATTAGCGGATTCATCTAATTTTATTCCAAATATCCAAACGATTCCTAAAACCATTGTTTATTTAAATAACTCAACCTGATTTCATAATGTATTAAAATCTAAATATTAATGTCACCATGCATATAACTAACCCATTTAGATTATTTCAATGTATTTTTGATATTAATAGGAACAAAATCATCTCTAAAGGAATAATTTACATAGAAATGTGAAAGAGAATGCCTAGTTATTTTTCCATATTGAACATTTTCAATAACATTTTATAAATAATGATCATTGTAATTTTTCCAAACTAAAGGATAATATTGATATTAGATAGGCCCTCCCACAACTAATGCATCAATAATTTCAATTTAATTTTTATCAAAATGTAATTTTTTAAATTCTTTAGTATTATCAAAAAAATCATTACTCTATGTGTCATTATATTCAGTTAATTTAATATTCAATGATTCTTCCACTAACATAATATTTTTATTATATACCCTATATGCCTTACTATATTTAAAATATCCCTAAAAGATACCTTCATCACTTATTGATTCAAACATGTCAAAATCATCTACTACACGATGATATTGTATGAACTATATCCTTAATTTTAATAGGGATTAATGACCCAATTATAAGAATTACAAATATTCCTTTTTTACTATGTGGTATAACCCAACGTACATTTTTTACCAGGATGTATAACCATTGACATTTTTAGGTGTCAAACCTTCCTACCTTTTGTATAGGAGGAATAACCTGACCTTGTTTTTAGATGGGATGAATAATACAACTATATCTTTTGGATAGTAATAGATTAAACAAGATGCTATAATACAAATATGGTATTGGAAGAATTAAAATGAAGACATATAATACAAAAAATGACACAGGAACATGAAAAAATGATTATTATTTTAACTGAAACTTCTCATACTTGATAATAATGTTATAGAGGATTTAGAAGATGATGATCCTCTGTGATCATGGAAAAATGACAATCAGTCGAATAATTTTCTCTTTGATTTCATTGGGAGCATTAAGAAATGTTTTATTGTATTCTAATAGAAATGAATTGTCGAATGAATCTTCAACAAGTTCTTAGTGTACCTTTGTTTTCGTTCTTGAATAACTCACCCAAATAATTAAATCCACGATCTATATGAGAACTTCCTAATCAAATCTCTACATTACACTTTTTAAAGAATAATAAAAATAATATGGTTGTTACATTAATTATGTTAATGTTATTCTATAAATAAAACATAGTCAGCAATTTTATTTTGATAAAATATTAAAATGATTGTTTAATATATTACAAGTATTATTTATTAAATAGATCTGAAAGAAAAATTTAAAATAAATAATAATAAAATTCTACATATAATACATGAAACATAATGATGTGAATAAAAGGGCATCATAAATAATAATCTTCATGACTTTGTGTCATTTAAATTATTCTATAATTAATTTTAAACCAAGTTTTAATCATATTTAATCATAAAATATTCATCATTTTTTATTTTAATTTAATTTTCCATAATTATCTTAAAATTATGAAATAAAAATTTTAAAAATAAATTTATAATTAACCGTGTCCTGAATCACCAATGGATTTTTGGTGGTGTGAAACCATAGTTTAAATACCATTGTAAATTTTTTAGAATATATAATTATCTAAATAAAACTAAAAGCATTTTCAGGCATAATATCATTATAGGGTTTGAGGAGAATAATAAAATATGTTCCACTATTGGATGTTCAATGGTGTGTCATGAAACAACATTGTGAGTCCAATGGTTCTCATAGAAAATTTAATATAAATAGTTATAACGACATATGTATATTTTAGAGGAGTAAAACAAAACTTTTGGTGCCTCAATAATCATAAAAATATTATATCTATCAAAAAGTTGTTTAAACACATCTACAATTTAGGTTTTTAATTAAATAGAATATTATATAATTTTCTCAATAAATCCAATATCAATGTTAAACACTAGTATACAAATAAATAGAGGATATAAAAACTAAGCACCTGGAAAAACTCAAGAAGAATAAAAAATGATGAAAAAATTACATTGGAATTACAACAATGAAGAAAGAAACACGATTTCATATTTCAATGATGTCAAAAATAAAGAACCATTGAGTTTTCAAATGGTGTCAAAAATGACTTACCATTGGGCTTCCTAATAGTGAAAAAAATGATACCCTCTTATTAAACACAATGATTTCAAAAGTGAATCACCATTGGTTTTAAACCAAGAGTTCCATTATGTGAATCCAAGAAGATGTAAATATTGTTGGTAGATAAAAAATTTTAGATGAGTGGAGATTTGAGATAAGGCGCCACAATATTCTAAGATCGTGTTAAATGGAAGAAAAATGACTGAACATTGTAGATGAATGTAGATGAGAAACAATGGCTCAGATGAATAGAAAATTAAGGATTTTAAATAAACTACATCAATGGAGTACATGAATACTTATTGTGGTCTACTGTGGTGGAGGGCGTGCCATTGAGGAGTGAGCAGGAGATGAATGTTGAGTGCAGGATTATAGGAGAGCATGAGACACTCGCAAATGGAAGAATGGCCTGTTTGCATGATGTTTTGAGGAGATAATGGATCAAGATTGAGTCTAACTAGAATATTTATAACCCACATTGAACCATTGAAGTAGATATTTTGTGGTATATAAGCCAAATCTCAATATCCATTTTTCAAAAAAAAAATATCACCATACACAAGACACATGGATAAGCCTGTGGGTTGCTTGGAGAATTATTCCCAAACTAATGTGTGTGTTGTGCTAGGGACTTATACCCAAGCATGATAGGTTCCAAGAGAGATTTTTTTTGATATTGTAAGTCCTTTTTCCAGCCTTTTTGGTTAGATCTCCCATTAGGGTAGACCCAATTGGGTCCCACACATTTGTTTAAGTTCACCTAAGGATTTCACATTTGATTGGATTTTTACATAATAAAAGTAAATATTATAATGTATAACAAGTTACATATGAATGAAATTGGTAAGAAATTATATTTTGAACATAATATAATTTATTTAAATATTATACTGTTGTAATTTATCAAAAAATAGAAAATTTAAACAGTACATACCGAATTACAAATACCATAATTTCATTAATTGGATATCTAATGGCATTGTTTCAATGAGGTGGTGGTTTAAATGCGTACAATGAATTATCGGACATTATATAAGGGTTTTATGTTTCATTCATATTCACAATAGGGGATGCTAATTATTGATATTCAATGAATAAAAGTATATTATTATTATATGATAAATATATTTCATTTTCATTCCCCTATGTATATTTTTTAAGATTATATGTTATCCTTTAATTTTCTTACCTTTATGCAGTAAGGACAAGTTAATCTTATTTTTAAGGAAATCATACAATATTTATACAATATAACATAAATTTATTCTTATATATATAAGTTTATTATAATAATGTTTCTAAAACATATTTTGATGTTCTAATATTTATAGAAGATCATTATACATAACATATACTTTATCAAAAAAATTAACTGTAATTTTATTTCAGTTTTCTGAATGGGGTACTTTTTGAATTTTTACAATAGTGTGAATGTTATTCTCTGTTTTTTACTTATACGACATGATTATAGATTCCCACTGTCATGAAATGTCAATGATTTAAATCATACAATAAAATTATACTTGTTTTCTATAGAAATAATATGTTTTCATTAATATTTTGAGATTTTTATATTTCAAAAAAATGAATCCAAATTGAAAAGGTTACTTTTCTCATGAATAATTCAATTCATTATTTTAATTTAATTTTCTACCAAGACAACTTCCAATGATGTTAATTATTTTTTACTATTAAAATAATGAAATTAAAACATCTTCATTCTTTTATTTGATGGTTATTGACGATTATAATGAGATGGTTACAAAAATAGTTTATTTTCCATGGGATTTTGTTTGATGAAATTATGAATTATTTATGAAATCATTTTTATTTTAATGGGTTATTATATTGCTATATGTTAATGTTTTTATGATTTTTTGGAACATATATGTATTGTTTTGTATATGTTACAGGTGGGATTGGAATTATATATCCCTCCAATGCATTGAAAAAAAATTATATATCAAATGATAAAAGGGTAATGATGTTTATATGCTTGATTCACCATGATAAACATGTTTTTGTGATTGACCCACAATGGGAAGCATTTATCTTTAATGTTAGACCAGCTGAAGTGGTCAGTATATTATCGGAAATAATTTAGTGTATTTATCCAATATGGGAAATATGTGTTGAGTCTTGAACCCTTATGATATTAGAACCTGGTCACTATTCTTAATCCTTTATGAATTTATGGTTTATTTTTTTAACACTAACAAAGGATATTGTTTCTATACATTCAGTGGTTCCATAATATTTTGACATGAACATGTGGTTCATGATTGAATTATAATGATTTATCACACTTATGATTCACGTTTCTTGAAATGATATTATTTGTTTTCCATTTTTAATTTGTATGATTCACAATAGATTGGGTGTGATCATCAATATCTTTGTTCAGGATCTCATTCCATTATGTTTATATTATTACTTTATATGTTCATCGATTTATATATCCCTAGTTTACCCATAAGGATCATATGTAGTAACCCTTAATTATGTTTCTATTATAAAGGTTATGAAGAGTGGTTTATATATTGAATGTCTATGAATAGTACTATATGGGACACTATTTATACGATATGTTAAAGTTACTTGATAATCTGAGGAAATGTATTTATCAAGTTTCCATAGCATGTAAACCATTATGTTACATAATAAGGTATTTCTGAAATGTATTGAATTTTAAAATAAAAAGTAATATTTATATATGAATGGAATGATTCATTATATATATTTCTAAGGTAACGTGTTTCCCATAATGATACTTAAAATTTCCATTATATGGATAATTTATCTTCCAATACCCTAAACACATGCCTTTTTACATCATATCAAATATTACTTAGCCTCTCAATACAATACCCAAATCCAAACAACATTTATGGTTCTGTTCACCATAAAAAACATGATGAACACCAAATGGGGACATTGAAAAACCTAAACACATTATGGATCATTCTAACGATAATTGATATTTCTCAACTAGGTCTATTATACTCTCCCATAAAAAATCTATCCCTATTATGGCTAATGACAGTTCGTCTAATCATATTCGCCCTTCTTATAATCCAAAAAGTAATATCATCCACAGATATAGAAGGTAATACATGGAACCACATTCATTAAAAATGGGGTTAAATCATTATTTATGACCACAAAATCACTAAATATTATTTCTTATCCACATACAAACACATAACTTTTATCACATTCCCATATATAAATAGGGAACATCATGAAATTATTTATAAATAAATAACATTAGAACATCTAAATGAATTCATATTAACTTAATTAGAAATAAATATTTAAATTTATGTATTTTATCACTAAATGAATGATCATATTATTTTGGTTTAGATGACTCCATGAAATCTTTTTTTGTTCACTATAGTATATCATGAGACACTATTCCATGGTTGTTCTTGAATGGAATTATAACATCTCCTAACAAATTTTGGGATTTTATCCCATGTATTTTAAAATCATTTAATTATTGTAAAATTTTAATTTAAGGATGATAATGTGGAGTTTTATAAAATTAATATGGTCATATAAATGTTAAACCTTATATATACAGTTGAAATCAAACATTACAATAGTGTTTTATCATTTGTTTGTCTAAATGAGGGAAAAAATTTCAACCAATACATGACTGAATGTTTGAATTTGATAGGTTGTTTTACATTTGGGATTATAATCAAAATGGTATTTTTATAGGAAAGACTACTGAATTACAACATTATTAATCATGAATTTATGACTATCCATTACATAAATGCTCTATAAAAACAGATATTTGAGAGAGATCCTTTTCGAGCATTGAGAGATTCCCATATTTGTAGGATAACATAAGAGTGGATAATCCATCCATTTATCATTATTTTTAAAAGGTAAAATATATCTTTAATGTCAGTTCATTTTTTAAGACTACATCACTCTAATCATTTTTAATATATTCAGAGAATTGATATGTTTTTATGGTTTCTGTGTTTTCTTACACTATGATCATTATAAGTGTAATCATTAGGTGACCATTATTTTATTTTTTTATCAGTTTATAGAAATTTTTAATTGGTTTTAAATGGATTAAAAAACAAGAAAAACATTTTTTCACACACACAAAATATGGTTGACTTGGATATTAGTGTTTTTTTTTCTCAAAAAAAAATCCCACGATAGAGCTTAAATCACAATGGTTAGTATCTATTCACCTTTTAGAAGGATAACTACATATGTTATATATAAATTATTTTCATGGGATACATTTTTTTTTATGAAAATCAAATCACTATAGGATGATTCCAAATTCAATGGATCACAATTTCCAGTTATTTGTTCAACCTAGAAAATAAGAAGCACCATAAAAAATTTTATATAGGTAAAAAATTTCATATAACCATTTGATAATGAAAAATATATTCTCTAAAATAACTATGAAATATTTAAAATTTATAGATTGAAATATCATTGATTAAACATATATTTTATGTGACATGGTTTGACCTAAAATAGTTTAAGGATTACAAAAAATTCATTACCATTGATCAATGTATATGACGAATGATTTTCCCAATTTTATTTATCCTTACAAAAATTTGTACCCTAACAAAAAAGTAGTATATGATATGCATATAACACAATTTTTTTAGATATTTTCAATAATTAACTTTTTCATTAACATTATAAGAGTTATACATGCGGAATATCACAATTTTGTGAAATCTCTACTAAGAAGATTTTTCAAAAAAACAAATATTGTTTTGGTTATAATTCAGATAAATATTTGTTGGTGTGGGTGATATGGGACTATTCTTGATTCCAATGGGTACATTATTCCCAAAAAATTAGGTAGATATGTTCTTTGATTTTTGTGTATTTATGTGGTAGAATTATTTATAAATTTTTAGAAGATATAATATAATTTGAAATAATAAAGTTAAAATATTTAGTTACAAAAAGTTCATACATAAGAATATGAAATTTTAATATAGTCGTTTTTGGGGAAATTATTAAAATCATCCAAAGTCTGTGCTTTGACATGATGTGATGATTGATTAAAATTAAATCAATTGCAATATAACATAATTCTTCTAAATTTATTAAATAAAATATATATTTATTTAATTTTCAATTGTGAATGTTTTCCTAAAATTCCATTATATTTTATAATATGATTGAAAATATGTTAGAACCAGGTAAATAATAATTAAAAATAATTATAATAGTTAAATTTTAATTGTTCATGTTTATTCATTACAAAAATATAATTTTCTTATAATTATTTACGAATTGTTCATAAAGTTTTTCTCATATCTAAAATTATGCTTTTTTTTATTTTAAATGTGTTATTATATACGTTGATCTTGAATTTAAATATTATATTTTTAATTTTATTTTACTTTTTACTTTAAATGTGTTAAACTCTATCTGAATATTATCAAACATGTGTTTACGTAGTAACATTCTATCTATAATAACTGATTCAGTTTTCTTTTATTTTGGAATGTGCTTATATTTAGTTATTATCCTTTATTAAGAAGTTCATTATAATTTATATATATTATTTTTTATAATTTTAATGAAATTATAAACTCTATTTAATATAAAACAATGGTTATAAAGAAACTAGTAGAAAAAAGGTCCTTAACATTAGTTTTGTCATTATGGTAAACAATTAAAAAGTGAAACCAATTAAACCCATGTTAAAAATTATAGTTATACGGATTTAATTTCTAACATATATTACCACCTTCTTTCTATGTTCCATTATATAAAAATCAATGTCGAATAATTTTAAAAAAAATCATTTTTAGGAGTTTCAAATTCTATTTCATGAATCCATCCTAAAAATCATCTTCCATAGTTGGTCTTTGTTTAAAAACATTAAAAATAAATTCAGAATGTTTTTTGTATAAATTTATCTTGAAAAGACTATAAAAAGTGTTTTTTAACACATCCAATGTCATGTTTTCTCTAAAATCAAAGGTGAAATAATGTTTAATTTTATTTAAAATAAATGAAATGAGGAAATTTTATAAAAATTCATTTCAAAAAATGTTATAAAATTATAATCATTTTTAAAAGAGAATTGTAATTTACATAAACCTAAAACACACAATATTTGATAATGACAACAAAAAATAAGTAATATACAATGAAAAAAATCAGTGAATAAACATCAACAATAAAATATATAAATGTATAAGAATCTTATAAATTCCAATATTAAAATAAATCATACATATTAAATAATTTTTAATTAATATTTTTTGATGGGTTGAATCTTCATTTGAACAAGATTTAACATCATCAAAATCTTATAAAATAGTAAATATTATATAATTAACTATATAATATATTTTATTTATAACAAAAACATTTTTTTGGAATAATTATTTAGAAAATGAGTTGTTGTTATGTTGGTGATAATAACATAGGTGAGCCATAATATAGAATATCCACATTTGATTCCTTCTTTTTTAACAATGACACTATTTTTATGAAAAAAGACATTAAAAATATCATAATTTATTTATGTATGTAAAAATTACAAATTAATATAAAGCTTATCTTCCAAACTTTAACATAGTTATGTTTATTTTAATTATTTACTAATAATATCTCGTTTCCATTTAATTTCCTGATTTGTTAATTTAATATATCAATTTCCAAATAATTTAGAAGAATGATGATATAAGATTAAGTAACCAATAAGATAGAGTTACTCTGCCAACTATTGTATATATCTGGTATGGTTTTCATTCATGAGGAAAAAATTTGAATAACATTAAATGAATAATATAATGCTAAAATTTTATAAATAATAATTTTATAAGGAATACAATTTCATAATTATATTATATTCTTCTAACCTTTTATGGAATATATGAATCTGACAACAAATATCTATATTAACTTATTTTTTTTCTATATAATTATCACTATTATTACTAGTAATATATATCTCAAATGTTGAAATATAATCTAGATCCATTAAACCATAAATAGAGGTCCTATAATTTTAGTTGAAAAAACTGTTGAGAAAAATAATTTGATAAGTAATATATTATCTATTTATAACATATATTTCATTAATTAAATGGGTATAGAAATTAAAATAAAAATACAAGGAATACAATTAAAACATGTGTACAAAGGTATAATCACTATTTATAAGATACATGATAACATTTTGAAACATACACAAGGAATATTATCTCCCAATGATATCTATACTAGTTGATAAATCAATATTTATCTCCAATATAAAATATTGAAGAGTTAATTTTTTTATAAAAAAAATTAAAAATTAAAAATATATCATTACCTTTTGATTATAGAATCATTACACAAATTTTAAATGGGGAAATTTATTTCAAATGCTCAAAAATAATGATCATTTATTAAAGCATTATATTTAATTACAAATCAAAAGTAAAAAAATGAGAAAAAATACCTAAAATATTAATTAATAGTGAATGTTAGATATGAAGAGTATAAATGACCTTTTCTATATCTAACAGTTTCCACCCCCATAGATACCAATGAATGTGGTGTAGTAGGATCGATTATTTAATGTCATGATAATAACACTCAACTTGACTATATATATTGATCATGTAAATGATATCTAATGTTGTTTATAATTCGTCCTACTAAGAAATCTATAGGGGTATCCTAAACATGCAATACATATTACATGATTGTGTCCAAATAAGGAGGTGGATGAATTAAGAAGGCAAGCTCTATAGTATTTATATGTTACACGGTATATGGTTGTCACATATATTCTGAAAACATTGTCTGTATAAATGATTTAATTTAATCATATACGAACTATTAAGTCCCTTCTAGTTCAATATTCATGTACACCACTTCTCACTTGTTTTATTCCAATGAAGTATCAATAGTAATCTGGAAAAAAATTTCTAATATCGACTCCTTCATCATAATATATGAAAAAACTCTGTTGTCCATTCTTTCCCAAGGTACTCGTTAGAATTTCACATGAACCGTCAATGGTAAATGTCCCCAAAATCAGTTTCTCCAAATGGGCACCCTAAAATGACATATTAATATGTATTATTTGTGACTAATTTACTAAATAATTAAATTTAAAAATATTTATAAATAATTTCTATGAATTCCCCAATTACATATCTTGATGGATTCATCTAAAACTACCCAATTTTTTCCATCCTCATCCATTTCCATTTATCATGATGAACCATAGGAGGTGGATTACTAAATATAGCCTCTTCAGATCTATTAGTAGATTTAGATCTTAATGAATCTAAAATTTCATTAATATATTTCTCCTCTAGAATGTTTTACCTTATAGATGATGAAATATGGGATTATTAATTTTATAACCACATCCCATTGAGATATATTATTTTGACTAATTTAATATGAAAATAATATGCTATCAGGGAATAAATATTTAATTATATATATTTATTATATATATAATAATTTTCATAATATAAAGGAATAATTAACTTATCTGGATTGAAATTTCTCTCATGCATATTTATCTTAAACCCATACTTGAGGCATGGGTTTCAATTCTACCTCGCATGAGAAATATATATGTTTTTCATTTTTTATCTATCTAGGAAACCTGAAAAAATAATACCGAAATCTTATTATGTTCTTTTCTTTATCGAACGTCAAATTTCACGAGTAATTATAATTATCTAACTTGAAGATTTTAAAATTAATTATTTTTTATCAATTGAATATAAAATAAATTGTCCAATATTTTTACTCTTACAAAGTGGAATAATTGATCTATTTTTTGAGTAATTAATAATTACTTATGACTTTTCCATTCCTTCATTTTTTGAAAATAAAAAAAAACCTATCTTAAGGAAAATTTAATTTTCCCTATAAATTATTTTAATAAGGAAATTTTCTGTTCCCCAAGGAAATTTTTATCCTTACCTATGCTTTCATTGTTCATTTTAGATTTTCTATTATCATGACTCCATTTATCTCTAAAGTCTAAAAATATGTTTCATATCTAAAACCTCAGAATCCTATAAATCCTTAGATTTAGAGTATTCTGTTTTTAGATTGATAATTCTCTAAAATGTAGATTCTGATTTCTCTGAAATTCAAACTCTAAATTCTTTGAAATTGAGACTCTGAATTCATCAGAATTTGGATCCTGAATTCCTCAGAATTTTAGTTCTAAATTCCTTGGAATTCATATTTCTAATTCCTTAGTATTCAAAATATGAATTCCTTATAATTCAGGCTTCAAATTCCTTAGAAATCGGACTCTAATTTCATTAGAATTCAGACTCCGAAATCTATTAAATTTAGGTTCTGATTTCCTTGAAAAAATAGAATTTGAATATTTATGATTTATATTCTCGAAGTGTTTATTTACTTAGACTGTAAAAATTATTTTAATTAGAGTGTGGAAATTTGGATTTGGTTAAAATACCATGTTTTACATACCCCTCTTATAGTTATGAAATGATGTCGTGCAATAAGTTTTTAATTAATCTTTATTTGAGTGACAAATGTACAAGTCCCTCTGAGATTCGAGAAAAAATATGACCATTGGAAGTAGGAGACGACTATTGGGAAAATGTCTATAAATAGGAGATCATTTGAATGAGAACATACACAAATCGATCAATCTAGAGATTAAATGTTATTGAATTAATTTCTAGAGAGAGAGAATATGATGCAATGTGTGTACTAAACATCTTTTTCAGCCTGCTTCATGTGACTCTGATTGTTGTTTGTGTACAATCAAGGATATCTGGGAATAGGAGGACAGATGTTTTAACTACCTTATTTTTCAAGGGCTTGCAGGGATAGCAAGATAGATTCTGATATTCCTATCGAGGGCTTACCCTAGTGTGGGTAAGACAGAATTTTTTAAATGTATAAATCAAGGGAACTTTATCAAAGGTAGTTGGATACCCTAATCATTGGGATAAAAGATTTCATACTTGTTACTTTTTTGTTTCAAGTTTATTTTTGACTTTATTTTGATAAAGGAAGAAATTATAACCTTATTATACTTTCTTTTCCTTTTATTTACTCTGATTAATAAGATTCTATATGATTTTAGGTAGAATCTTTTCCTTGTAATCTTTTATTATGTTTAATTTCTGAAACCATATTTCCGGAATGTAGAATGTTTGTAGAAGTAAAATAGGTCTTGTGAATTTACCTTGTTTAACTTTATTAAACATAGTTTTCTTTAAGGTAAAAAACAAAAGTTATTAAACATACAATTCACCACGTCTTGTAATTGAGTATCTACATTCATATTTCGATCATATAATTGGTATCAAAGGGGGTCTCTGAAATACTTATATTCATATATAAGTTTTCTTGCTCAATTTTTCATTGTTCTAAATACATTCCTTGCTTAGGATTCTTATCCTTGTTTACAAACCTTTACTATTAACATGTTTTTGTGGAAAGATATTTTCTATTAGATGGTTGGAATGATTGTTGGTTCGATTAACAATCTAAATCCTACAAGACCACCTATCTTTTAAGGGAGTGATTATGAATATTTGAGAGATTATATGAAGACTTTTGTTATTAATACTGGAGTGAACAACTTTTTTATGCTTACTAGATATTACAAGATTCCTGATAATGAATTCAGAACATTTAATAATCAAGAAAATTCAAAATGTCAACTAAACTACAAGGTAGACAATACATTGTTGTGTTCCATGACCAGGAATATATACAATCATATATCTTCTTGTAAAGCTACAAATTTTATTTAGAAGTAGTTGGAGGTTACTCATTTTGCTAAATCTAAAGTTATTGAAACTAGAAGAGCTATGCATAGAGTAGAATACCATGTATTTCTATTTCTTTATGGATAACCAATGTGCAAGGTACAAAAAAGGTTTATGACTATTGTTAACATTTTACAATCCATGGGCGAGAAAGGTTTAGATAATGTGGCACTTGTGGATAAGATTACAGATATCATATCTAATGAGTGGGAATCTAAGAGAACTGCTATTGATGGGAATAGGAAAGTATCTAAGATTACTCTTGATGAGTTTTTTGAAACTCTTCTTCAACATGAGAAAACAATGAAACAAGATATTAATTTCAATAAAATGAAGAATGGAAATAGAAGTGTTGCCTTTACTACTACTAAAGTGAAGACTCCTAAATGGGTTAGAAGATCCAAGTCAAAGAAAATCACTTTTTTATCTGAATCAAGTGAATGTGAACATTCTGATAATGAGCTAGCTAATCTCACTTGAATGATGAACAAGATAGTTTGGAAGAAAGTCTTTCAGTATATATTTAAAAAGAAATAAAGAAAGGACAGTAAAGACTCTAAAGTTACTTGTTATGAATGAAAAAGAGAAGGGCATATGAAGAAAGATTGTCATATTCGTAATAATGTGGATAGAAATGGAAAGAATTTTGATAAAAATAAAATGATGTAAAATAATGGAAATGTTAAGAATGATTTGAAAGCTAATAGAACCTGGAGTTAAGTGGTGGTGTCTCTTCTAATGAGTCCTAAGAGTATGAATATTATGGTCAGAAAAATCTTGCTTTAATTGATAAGTTACCCATTGAAAATCATTGACTAATGGACAAGGCACACAATACTTAATCTATAAAAAAATGCATCCTTTAGTACTAATTATAGTGATAATAAATATTATGAATCTTCGGATGAAGATTCTTCTTCTGATTGAGATAATACACTACCTACTTATGATGATGTATCTAGTTTTTCTAAGATTCTTGAGAATGAAAATTCTAAACTCAAGAATAAACATGATAAGGAAAATTCTAGAATTTCTATTCTTACTAAAACTGTATTAGATATTTCTAAATATCTTGATAAAAAATTTATTATTTTGAAAGTATTTCAAAAAAAAAATGATGAAGTCAATTCTGAGAAGGGTAAACTTTCAAAGGATCTAGGAAAAGTAATTTCTTGTATAACTTTTTTTGATACTAACTCCATTGCTAAAATTAATGATTTTGTGGATAAAAACATAGTTACTAGACTGAAGTCAGAAATATTTTCCTTGAATAAGTGTTTGTCAAAAATTACCTTAGGTAAGGAAAACTTTGATAAAATGTATTCCCAAATTCGAACTGTAAGGAATAATTTAGGATTTGGTTATACTATTCCAAAAATAGTTTTTAGTAATAATTATTTTGTTCCTCAAAGTGCTCCATTCTTTAATAAGTGTCAGTGTGGTGGACATTGTGAAAAAAATCATTTCTTAAATAATTCTTAGTCTTTAGGTTTTCATAAAGCTTATTTTTATAAGAAAAAGTGGATACCTAAAATTTAGCTTTCTGACATTTCTGGATCCATGAATGTTTGGATTTCGAAAGTCTAACACTCTTATTCTAATGCTAATAAAGAAAATACCAGCAACAATACATGTTATATTGTTAGTAGATGTTCACTGCGCATGACTGATAAAAAAATCTTATTTGAAAAGATTATCATGATGAAAGGAGGAAAAATAACTTTTAAGAAACTTCTAAGGGAGAAATTATTGGTATATGTGACATTGTTCTTCTTGAAAAAACATGGATTTCAAATTTTTTATTTGTTAAGGGCCTCAATCACAACCTTATTAGCATAAGTAAATTATGTGAGGAAGGATATATTGTGAATTTTAGGAGAGATACTTTCTTTGTACATAATTCCAAGGAAGAGTTTATCCATTCTTCCAATTGGAAACAGAATGTATACAAACTAGACATAGAAGAACTTAAGAGGCAAGATCTACCTTGTACTAATGAAATGGAAGATCATTCTTGGTTATGGAATAGAAGGATAGGACACTGTATCCTTCAGAACCTATGAAAAATCTCTATGAAAAGACTAGTTAGGTATCTACCAGAGCATAGGTTGGGTTCTTCAAAACTTTGTGATACATTTCAATATGGATAGACACCTAAATAAATTTTTAAATAAGTCGGTGAAGTCACAACTACTGATGCATTATTGTTGGTTCATATGGATCCTTTTGGTCCCCAAAAAAACTGGAAGCATTTGAGGTAAATATTATGTATCTTTCCTAGTTGATGATTAAACTAGATTAACATGGGTCTATTTTCTAGAAAATAAATCTAAAGATTGTTTTTATTTCAAATTTATTAGATCCCATGTTAAAAATTAGAAAACCAGTCATTGTTAACTATTCATAGTGATCATGGAGGATAATTTTAAAATTCTGATTTTGAAACATTCTGTAGTAGAAAAGGCATTACTCATAACTTCTCAGACCAGAAACTCCTCAACACAATGGTGTTGTTGAAAGAAGAAATCGATCTCTTCAAGAGATAACATGAACCATTTGAGTGAATATTTGATAGATAATCATTTTTGGGTTGAAGGTACAAGTATTGCTTCTTATACTATAAATAGTGTTTTTAATAGACCTTTTCTTAACAAAACCCCATATGAGTTTTGGAACGGTAGAAAACCTATACATTACTATTTCAAGGTATTTGGTTGAAAATTATTCATTCTGAATACTAAAGATAATTTACATTATTTCACATGCAAATTCGATGAAGGAATTTTCTCAGGCTACTCCACAACGTCTACGGCTTATAGATTATTCAATAAAAACACTTGTACTATTGAAGAAATAGTACATGTTAAATTTGATGAAACTAATCCTTTTTTAAACATTCTCAACCAATATCTTCTAATGTGTTTTCTAAAAATGAATATCAATCCCTGATAGAAGAATATTATAATGAAGAAAATTTTAAGAAAATGATTCTGAGACATTTACCCATGAATATTTCCTACCATATGTTGATGAACATGTTTTACAAATCCCAAATCAGTTTTTCTTAAGAATCATTCTTATGGTAGTATAAGGACACGACTTTATTACATACATAATCTTAAATTTAGTCAAGAAAAACCATCCTTTTACATTGATGATATTTTCATGTTTATAGCTTTAGATAATTGCGACATAATACATTCATAACATTACAAATTGTTACAGAGTGGATACCATAAAAACAGTTTCCATTTTTTTCAAAATTTAAAACATTAAAACATAAAACATAATCCCTTGGATATTCTTCAACATTTAACATGGAATAAATCTTTGTCATACACATCCATTAACATGTGATTTTTTTTAAAAAAATGGATGATCACAAAAACTCACTAAGGGATATAAAAAAGAAGGAATGAACATATTAGTCCATGAATACATGTAACGTATGAAATAATTTTCAAAAGACATACTTATCAACTCTATATATATACTTACATTGTGAAACATGATATTTCCACAATACCTAAGAACATAAGTAGAACCAATAAGGTCTCAAGGGGAATTACTTACATAATATTGTAACCCTTTTGACTACCTTATAATTTGAAACCCTCATGACTACCTTACTATTTGCGTAACCATCATAGTTATAAGTTCGAGTTACCAAATGACCGAACTCATACTTAAAAATAACCAATGCATTGGAGGGAAATATATGTCCCACCCTTTTTCATATTCAATGCCTATGAAACCGAATAAAATCATACAACTTGAATAATTTTATAAAAGAATTGCTTGTGAATTTTGTAAAATAGATTTGTAAATGAATATTTTAAAAGGAATGCCCATTATAAATATCATAAAACTAAATAGAGACTTAAGAGAGTGGATGGAATATGTATATACACTATAAATAGACATAATTAAAGATATTATAAGCAAAAACCATCCCATAATCAATTTTAATATCACATAAATAATGAAGTAGAATGTTAACCCAATGAATGGAAATCGGGTTAAGAATTCCCTTACCTCAAGATTCTCTTCCTTCAAATTTGTTTATACATCCTGTATTATGTTTAAAATAGTGATATTAGTGTTTTTCAGAAACATGTTCATGTTTATAAAATCTTATATGATCATATCATTACATCATTTCACCCCTTAATTGTTAGTATTTTTTTTCCGCTGTTTTGGGTGAGTTACTTATAGGATTTACATGATTGGTTCATGATAGATGTTATTGAAGATTGGAAGTGAAACTCCAAAAAATGGAATGCAAAGGTATTTAAATATATAACGTACCACAATATATTCCATTTATCAATCTGATATTTTATATGCGGATGATTCATAAGTTACAACGTTAATGAAGTTCATTTAGATCATTTTAGTGGGTCTTTGATAATAACAACTTCATTTTTGCTTATAAATTAAAACCATGAGTACAAAAGAATACCAGAACCATGGATGATAAATTATACGTATATTATAACCTTGTTCAACCAAATAAAAATTTTCAGGACCAAACTGGAAATAATTAATTGAAATTGAAATCACATCGTCCACAATGTCGGTAATTCGACACATCACAAACATTGTTTTTTATTCCATGAATAAGTTGGAGTGGTGAGGAATAATGATGATGAATTTACCATAAAATTTTGAAAATCTAGAATATACACGATTTCTAGAGTTTTCATGAATCTTTGGTATGAAGATATGAATAAATAATATGAAAATAAGGGAACTCAAAATAGAAGAATAATTGAGAAATATTTTTTAAAAATTTGGGAAGCCTAACGGCTATGTAAAATTGTTTTAGAAAATATTAAGAAGAGAGGGGACAAGGGTCACCCATCCAGAAATGTATCATAACATAGAATAGATCATGAATAAGTAAAAATTATAAACATGGTATGGATATTTGAATTTCATACCACATAAAAGAGAACTTGAATAGAAAAAGAAAGAAATTGAGAATTTTCTTACATTATAGAGTAACTCATAGAACATGAAGGATGGGACCTTAGAGCCATGAGGAAAACATAAAAGGGATACTAAAAAGGTAAAAAGTCCATATCTTTATTGACGAGGTATTTTTAATGAAGTTAATGAAGAAATGGGTTGGTATTTATAGCAAAAGTGAGGGGTTATTTTAATAATTTCCAAGGGAAACATCATTAGTGGTATTTGCAAAACCATGGTACTTGTCCATGGTATAATCCACATGGGAAACCTCATAAATTATTTTACTGTACAAAAGTCTACCATATTTATTACATCATTATTACATCATTAATGATATTATTAACACACCGAAATGCAAAACTGTATTTTTTTACTATTCACCAGAAAATCAACTGTTACAGAAAAATCCCCAAAATTCACCCTAACTATTTATCACTGAGTAGAATTCAAAAATGAGGTCGTTTTTGGGAAAATAAATTTATAAATATTTTTAATTTAATTTTTAAATAAAATTATACCTAATTACAAAACTAGTAATTTAAAAACTATAATTTCTTTTATATCATATTTAAAAAATAACCAAGATGTCATTATCATAAAGCGTTATCAAAATTAAATAATAATAAAATGTACTGTTCATTAGGGTCATTTTACTATTCATATTACTATTCATAAGGGTATGTTACTCTTCACCAAAAAAACAAGTTCGTTCCAATAGACTTCAAATAACATACTGCACACAATTGTAGATGACTATTTTTCGAAATTCAAAACATCGATGTTGTAAAATTATGTTTAACTATTACTCATAAATATATACATTAAACAAAATTTCATGAATTTCAACTTGTTTTTAGAAAACCTTGGGGTGTTACATTATCCCCACCTTCTGGAAATTGTGTCCTCACAATTTTATTTACATATTAAACAAGTGAGGGCACCTTTCCCTCATTGCATTTTTATACTCCCATGTTTCTTCTTCAACAATGTGGTTTCTCCAAAAAAAACCTTTACCTATTGAATTACTTTATTCCATAATACCTGCTCTCTTCAATCAATATTTGGAACCAGTTTTTCTTCATAAGAAATGTTCTCTTCTAGTTGAACTAATTCTGGGCTCAAGACATGTGATGAATAGGGAACAAACATTATCAACATCGAAACATGGAAAAAATTGTGTACCTGAGACAAAATTGGAGGCAGAGCTACTCGGTATACAACTAGTCTAATAATTTCCAAGATTTCAAAAGGACTGATGAATCATGGACTTAGCTTTTCTTTTCTTACCCAAAGGCCTAACACTCTTCCAAGGAGAGATTTTAAGGAAAATGTGGTCACCTACCTCAAAAGAGAAGTCTTTTCTTATATCATATGCATAAATTTTTTGCCTACTCTGAGCTGTCATCATGTGCTGCTGGATCATCTTCCCTTTCTCAGCCACATATTCTATAATTCTGGCCCCATCAACTTTCATTCACCAGCTTAATCCAAAAACGTTTGAGTCTGACACCGCATCCTATACAATGATATAAAAGGTTCCGTCTGAATACTGGAATAAAAACTGTTATTATAAGAAAACCCAACTAAATAAAGATGATGATCCCAACTTCCCTGGTATTCCATTGAACAAGCATGAATCATATCATCCAATGTCTGAATCATTTGTTCTGTCGGCTAATCTAATTGAGGATGATGAGTTATACTAAAATTTAATTCTGTTCCCAATGACTTCTGATGTCACTTCAATAAGATAAAAGTTATCCGGGAATCCTGATCATATAGAATAGAAAGAATTACTCCATGTATCCTGACATTCTCCTTGAGGTATAATCGAGAAAGTTGATCCCAAGACATTGTATCTCGAATAGAATATTTTTGCAGATTTTGTTAGCTAATCCACAATAACCCAAATTTCATTGTTACCTAGAGATGTCTTAGGTAGTCCCACCAAAAAGTCCATGGATACATTCTCCCACTTCCACTCTTGCACTAGCAAAGGCTAAAGCGTCCCATTCGGTAACTGCCACTCTGCTTTATTTTTCTGACATGTCAAACATTTCATGCTAAAATCAGCAATATCACTTTTCATTCCATCCCACTAGTTATACTCTCGAAGGTCCTTATACATCTTAGTACTTCTTTGATGAATCAAAAATGGAGAACTATGAGCTTCACATAACAAATCATTTTCAAATCATAATCACAAGGCACATACAACCTTTTTTAAAATCATAAGACCAAAACATTATAAAAAATAAATTCTTGAAACTTACCCATTTTATCAAATTCTACCTTTTTCTATAACTCATGGTCTTCATTAAATGCTCACTTTCTATCTGAAAACGGAGACTACATTGAAACCTAAAATAAAATAGATTTATTACTTGCACTAACATATTCTAAGCCAAAATTCATTAAATCATTAATTAAGAGATATTATTTCAAATGTGGAAAGGTTAATGATGAGTGATGTTTTCAACTCAAGGCATCAACCACTTTGTTTGATTTTTTAAGATAGTAAATGATCGTGTAATTATAATCCTTTATCAGTTCAATCCATCTTCGCTACCACATGTTTAATTCATTCTGAGTTAATATATACTTCTGACTTTTATGGTCCATATATATTTTACATTTGGATCCTTATAAACGATTCCTTCAATGTTTCAAAGAAAAAATCACAAATTCCATTTCTAAATCATTAGTGGGATAATATAACTCATGAGTTTTTCGTTGTATTGAATTATAATCAATTACTAGATCAGTTTGCATCAAAACCAAACAAATTCCCTTCATCAAAGCATCATTGTAGATAACGAAATCATAAAGTCGGGAAGGAAAGGCCAAAACTAGAGCATTTACCAATATCTTCTTCAATTCCTGAAAATAAAAATCACATTCTTCTATCCAAATAAATTTATCCCCTTTCTTTGTTAACATAGTCATTGGGATAGATAACCATGAAATGTTCTTAACAAATCATCTGTAATAACCCATTAATCAAAGAAAACTGTGAATCATTGTTACATTTATCGGTCTTGTACATTTATCAACCAATATTTTTTGGGATAAACTTTTATTCCGTCCTTATTTACAATGTTCCTAAGAAAAGAAACCTGTTTCAACCAAAAATCACACTTCCTGAATTATCCACACAGTTTCTTTTCTTTTAATGGTTTTCAAACAAACCTTATTTGTTTTTCATGCTCCTCATTATTTTTAGAATATAACTGAATGTTATTAATAAACGGTGACCAAAAACTTATCCAAGAACTCATAAAATACTATATTAATAAGATTCATGAACACAACAAGTGCATTAGTTAACCCAAAGGGAATAACAACCAAATATTAATGCCCATATCTAGTATGAATAATGTTTTTGGGATGTCATCCACCTTCACCATTAGCATATGGTATCTTGATGTCATGTCAATATTAGAAAAGGACTAAGCTTCCTAATGGTGATAAAAAAATTCATCGCTATGAGGAAAAGGATAACTATTTTTACCAGCCCTGTTATTCAATGCTCTTTAATCAATGAAAAGTATATTGGAACTATATTTATTTCTGAAAAACAAAACAGGAGCTCCCCATTGTGAAGTGATAGGAAAAATGAAGGCTTAATCAAGAAAATCCGGAAACTGATTTTTCAATTCAAGAAGTTCTATTTGAGCCATACGATATGGGGGTTTTGATATTGGATTAGCATCAGGAACTAATTAAATTGTGAATTCTACTTCCCGATTTCGTATGACACTAGGCAACTCATCAAGAAAAATATCAAGGTATTCATTTACCACATTCACATCATCAATCTGAATAGTTCCCTTGTTTTCAACAATATGATAAAGATAACATTCATTTCTATCATTCAACAATTTCTCATATTCCAGATATGTTATCAATTGTATGGGATCATTCTTGTATAAAAAATGATAGCTTTTATGAAAAACAACTTCTTTAGCTTTATAGTAAAACTTAACATGATAAACAGAAAGCCAATCCATTCCTAGAATAAAATCAAACTCAACGAAGGGTAAAACAACAGGGTTTGCAGCTAAAGACTTTTCAAAGATCATAATAGAAAGATTCTTATAATTCCTATTTTCTATAATATTTCCCCTTGGTGTTTTAACATCAAGTATAGGTCTCATTTGTTGAGGTGATATTTCTAATTTTCCTAAAAATTTCTCAGAGATGAATGAATGTGTAGACCTTTTATCAGAAAAATGTTATATAAATCTGAGTGAACAAACAATATACCTGATACAACTTTATTGGATAGCTTGACATCTGCTGACGTTGTCGCAATGGATCTCACTACACCATTCTTCTTGTAGTCTATGTTCTTTGCATCATTCGAATCTCTCTTTGGGCAGACATTTTCATAATGGCACATCTCACCACATTTAAAACACTTTATAGTTAGATTATTAGGAATAGTATATGGATAATTTTCATTAGAATCTCAGACCATATGTCCTAAATCACCACATTTGATACACATCCCAGTTTTTATAAGACATTCCCTAGGGTGTTTCTTGCCACACTTTTCACAAACATGAAAATAGATTTTCTTACCATCAGATTTATTTTGATGATTCTTACCCATCGGTTGCCACCTGGACCTCTTCTTCTCCTTATTTCCAAAATGTAGGTGATCATAAACAGACATCATCTCTACCCTCTTACCACATTGGAGATGTTTTTCAGAACATTGGAATTCATGGGAGGTCAACGCCCTTTGATACCATGGAATCAGTCATTAGTAAAAGCATTTGACTGTTCTATCAATATCCAGAATAAGATTTGAAGCATACCTCACCAGTTAGGTGAAGCTATCTTCATACACATCCACTGAATCCTCCCCCAGTTTTCTTTATTTAAAGGTATTTCATCTTAATCCTAAGTCGCACAACCCTAGGAAAATATTTTTCCAGAGAAATACTTTTAAATTTATCCCACTCTAAAGCATCAAAATCCTCTCTACCGCTGATATTCCTTATCATTGACCACCATTGATCTGCTTCAACTTCAAAATGTTAAATGGGAAGTCATAAAATTTGATTGTATAAACATCCCATTACATATAATATATTTTCAATGGATTTGATCCATCCTTCAGCTGCTACTGGGTCAGAGGAACCATTGAAAGCATGAGGGTTTTGTCTCATAAAATGTTTCACTACTATCATGTTCTGTTGTGGTACCTCAATTTGTTATCTTGCATGGATGACAACACCAATTATTGCCTTCGTTAGCTGATCCATTATTGTAAATAGACATAATTAAAAATTATATAAGAAAAACCCATCACACAATCAATTTTTATACCACATAAATAATTAAGTAGAAGGTTAACCCAAAGAATGGAAATCGGGTTAAGAATTCCTTTACCTCAGGCTTGTCTTACATTAAACATGTTTAATCTTCTTGTATAATGATTAAAAGTGTGTTTTTATTAATTTAAAGAAACATTTTCATGTTTATAACATATTATATGATCATTTAATAACTTTATTTTCCACCATAATTGTTAGTATTTTGTTCCTTGCACTATTTTTGGTGTGTTCTATCATGATTTTCTTGATTGGTTCATGATTGATTTTCTTGTTGATTGGAAGTGAAACAACAGAATTGGAATGGAACTGTATTTACATATTTATAGTACCATAATTTATCCAATTTACTGTTTTGATTTTTATATGAGGATGATACATATGTTAAAATTTTAATGATGTTCATTTAGATCATTTCAATGGTTCCTTGATAATAACAACCTAATTTTGTCTTATAAATTAAAACCAAGAGTAAAAATTAATTCTAAAACCATGGATGATAAATTATAAATATATTTTAACCCAGTTCAACCATATAAATGGTTTCATGTAATGTCTTGAATGAATTAATGGAAATCAAAATCACATCATCCACAATGTCTGTAATTCAACACATCACATACAATGTTTTTATTCCTTGAATAAGTGGGAGAGGAGAATACTAATGATGATGAATTTTCCATAAACATAAGAAAATCCATAATATATATGATTTCTAGAGATTTCATTCCTCTTGGTTAAGAAGATATGAAGATAGAATAAGAAAATAAAGGAACTCAAAATAAAAGAATAATTGAGAAATCCCGTATAAAATTCGGCAACCTAACAACTGTGTAACATGGTTTTAGAAAATATTAAAAAGAGACAAGAAAAAGGTCACCCATATAGAAAAAAATAATTATAAAAAATATATCAATAATATGATTGAAATAATAACATGGTTTGGAAACTTGAAAGTTATACCACATAAAAGATAACTAGAGTGGAAAAGGAAGGAAATTTTGAATTTTATTACATTGTATAGTATCTCATAGAACAGGAAGGTTGGGAACTTGAGGGCCTGAAGAAACCTTGGGAGGGATACTAGGGAGGTAAAGAGGACAACGATTTGTTGATGAGGAATTTGGAATAAATATAATTAAGGAATGGGTAGGTATTTACAGCAAAAGTGAGGGATTATTTTAATAATTTCCAAGGGACACCTCATTAGTGGTATTTGAAAAACCATGGGCTTGACCATGGTATTTTCCCATGGTATAATCCACTTTGGACACCTCATAACTTATATTACTGCACACATGTTTAGCATTTTTATTACATCATTATTACATCATTAACGATGTCATTAACACACCGAAACTCAAAGCTGTATTTTTTTTACTATTCACTGAAAAATCAATTATTTCAGAAATATCCCCAAAATTCACCACAACCATTTGTCGACGTTTTGAATTAAAAAATGAGTTTCTTTTTTTGAAAATAATTTTCAAAATATTTTTAATTTAATTTTGAAATAAAATCAAACGTAATTAAAAAATTAATAATTAAAAAACTATAACTGCTTTTATGTTATATTTAAAAATTAATCAAGATGTCATTATCTTATAGCCATAAGAAAATAAAATAATAATACAATTTATTATTCGTTAGTGTAATATTATTATTCATATTACTAATCATATTACTATTTATAAGGGTACATTACTATTCACCAAAAAAACAATTTGGTTCCAACAGACTCCAAATGACATAATGAACACATTTGTAGATGAACATTTTTCGAAATACAAAACATAAAAGCAGTAAAATTATGATTAAAAGATACTAATAAATATCTACATTAAATGAAATTTCAAGCATTTCAACTTATTTTTAGAAAACCTTGCGCTATTATAGATAGCATCATTAAGCGATGATGATATGATAAAAACTATGTAATATGAGATAAATGAATTCGAAATGACTAATGTCTAGACTTTGGTTTAAAGTCTAAATGAAACTTCTATTATTGGAGTCAAAATGGGTATTCAGAAATAAGTGTGATAAAGATGGAATCATTGTATGAAATATTGGTAGATTGGTAGCTAGTGGCAATAATCAACAAGAAAGAATAAACTACGAAGAAACCTATGCTCCCATAGCTAGACATGGATCTATTATTATTCTACTTACCATTATATCATTCATTAATTTCAATATTTTTAAAATGGATGTTAAATGTTCTTTCCTTAATGGATATTTTCTAGAGGAATATTTTCGTCAAACAACCTCCTGGTTTTGAAGATATAAAAAATCCTAATCATGTTTTCAAACATACCAAAGCTTTATATAGACTTAAATATCCCCCTAGATCCTATTATTATAGACTTACATTATTTTTTCATAAAACAATTACATTAAGGAAAATGATGATCTAAACATTTTATAATGAAAGATCACAGAAATGTTCTGATCGTTAAAATTTATGTTGATGAAATTATATTTGGTTCAACTCAGCAATCATTAACTGATTCATTTTTTAATATAATGAATTATGAGTATGAAATGAGTATGATGGGTGAGTTAACATTTTTCCTTTGATTTCAAATTTTTCAAAAACAAGAAGAAATTTATATATCTCAACATAAGTATATTAAATATATTTTTAAAATGTATGGATCAGAAAATAATAAGAGTATAAGTACTTCCATTGGTACCCCAAATTCACTTTTCTTGATGAAGCTGGGAAACCGGTAGCTCAAGAATCATTAAGAGGTATGATAGGAAGTCTACAAAACATGATAACTAGTCATCCAGACTTAATGTTTTCTGTATGATTATGTTCCCAACATCAATTCAATCCTATGGAATCTCATTTAAATGAAATGAAAAGGATTTTTCTCTACTTAAAGGGAACCATGGATATCAGACTCTTTTATACATCTAGAAATGATTTTATTCTAAATCAATTTTTGGATACTGACTATGGATGATGTAGAATGTATGAGAAAAGTACATCCGAAACATGTTATTTTTTATAAGATTCATTACATTATTGTTCAGGAAAAAAGTAACACTCAGAAGCACTTTCTAATGGTGAAGCTCAATATTTAGTAGTTGGAAGTTGTTGTGCTTAAGTTTTGTGGATGCAACACACACTTGTAGACTATGTTATGAATTTTACCAAAACACAAATATTGTGTGACAATACTAGAGCCATTGTCTTAAGGAAAAACTATACACATCACTCTTGTGAAAACCACATATAGGTTTGGCATCACATTCTTAGGGACCACACACAACAAAGAGATATCATTCATCAATTTATCAGAACACAATATCAACTTGAAGATATTTTCACAAAATCTTTACCATCTGATATATTTAAAATATTTTATAGATGTTAGGAATGATAAAAATAAGGTAATCATCAATATTTACTTCTTGTGGAAACTTATCTCTTTACAATAATAAACTTCTTTTCAAAGGGGGAGTACATTTTTCTGTTAGTCAAAAATTTTTGAATTCAAAATTTTTCATAGTAGACAAAATGCATAGTTAAATTTTTTATAGTAAAAAATTCCAAAGATAAGAAGATTTTTCCACATTATGAATAATTTTCCTAGTAATCTAAAAGGTAAGATTTCTTTCTTGAATTTTCATAATCATCTTATAGTATGTTTGTATTTTTATCTTGTTTAAGAAATTTTTTTGGATTCACTTTTTCTTAAATAAAAATGTTTACCTTAAAACCCACAAAAGATTGAAACCTATAAAAATCATTCTTTGATTATCATCTCAACCATTAGATCTGATCAAGAGTATTCCAACCATTGGATCATGTAAAGAATGTGAAATGTTTCCTCAATCGAATAAATAAGGACCCCCACTTAATGATTGTCCCACATCAATCTTCAAGAACTGGTGTGCTAATTCCCTACTTCTTTATATCAGGTTGTTCCATTTTTTTTAAGGTTTGCTTAATTTTGAATGTCTACTGAATCCTGTCCTCAGAACGAAATGTCAACTGTAATGGAAATTTGATAATGGAAGATATAATGAGAGAGGTTAGTTGATCCCAAATTCTTTGCTAAATATGACAATATCATTTCAAATAATAGTAAGCTTAATGTCTAGGATAGCATATTTATATAAAAAAAGGCATGTGATGCGGTCTATCCAGACATTCTGATTAAATTTTTTTAGATGAGATGTTTTTTCGAAGAAGAAGGTAGAGTTAATTTTTTTTCAAGAGCTATGGAAAGAATAATTCTCTTTCTTACAACAAGGTAGCATGTATGATCGGAATTCCTTATGAAGGAGAAGCATAATTTTGTACTCACAAATCACCAGATGCTTTATGATTTTTGGATTAGGAGAAGGCTCTAGATTGTATTGGATAGAAAGGATTAATAACTCAGAAGATTATTCATTTATCTATAATCATTTATATTCATTAGTTATGGGTCCATGGTTTTGTCATTCCCAGAAAAGGGGATAAGGATACCCTAAATAAAAGTGATATCTATGTCCGGGACGTCTTGGTGAACCTTAAAAAGATTAACCTGGTAAATTATATCTTTGTTATGATTGAGAATATCAAGAATGGAAATATAAATACTCTAATTATCATGTTTCCAGCTATTATTTTGATGATTATATTTCATTTCATTAAGTCATTAAAAATTACTGACAGTTATAAGTGAAGGAATTTCAAAGTGATGTAGCTGAGTGATGATACTCTAAAGAGAATGAATGTTGGGTTTTCTAGTGATTCAGGAGAATTTTATGATTTATAGAAAGATGAAATCCAAGATCATTCAAATAAATAAGAAGTGGTCGAGACATCGAAGAAGGGTGGAAGGAAGAGGATGGGTAAGAAACTAGAAGAAAAAGGAAAATCTCATGTGGCTAAGGAAACTTAGTTAGCTCCCCTAAAGCAAAATAAACAAAAGGGTTATCCGGATAAAGTAGTGGCTATATGGACCGAAGAAAAGAAAGAAAAGGAAGGAAGGGGAGCCTATGTTTGAATTGGATCCCACAGAATCGAAGTCATTGAAGGTAAAGTCTACTGAAGAAATTTAGAATCAATAGAAAAAGATGAAGAAAAGGAAGAAGTTTTCAGATGCTGAAATTATACAATCACATATCAATGATGCTAAGATGGAATCTGAACAAATCCAAATTCTAGAATCATTTTTAATAGAATCACTTCATGAGACTTTGGGAAAGAAGGTGGTGATTCCATATCCCAAACAAAAAGAATAATGTGTTCATATAGAGGGAGATGAATTAGAAGTGGAAGAAGAGGATGAAAAGGAAGGGAATGAAACAGATGATGTCATAAAGAAAGTTGAAGATTATGATGATAAGGAAGATCCCACTATAAAATTATCAATATGGACTTCTCAAGCTAAATCCTCAGAACATGCTACTCCAGGGAATGATGAGTAGGATCCGGAATAAGTAAACAAACCCTCTAATGAAGAAAGCAGTAATCATAATATTGTTCATCTAGAAGATCATGTGGCTGATGCAGAGAAAGTGGAAGTTGAGGAAGATAAAATTTCTAAAATGTCAGATAGTGAGAATTAATCACCTAAACCAGAATAGATCATTCAGATAGTTGATAATGGAATGTAGGGGCTGGTCTATACACCTAAAAAACTATTGTGAAAAAGAATGTTGTTGGAAGTTAATCCAAGAGGAATGCCGGTGAGTTAGAAAAAATCCTCACCAACCAAACATTCTGATTTAGAATCATCCTCTATTAGACATGATTTTGTGGTAAAATCTTTGAAAAAGTTTGTTGGTATTGTACCTTTATTTCCATGTATTGATTCTAGATTCCATAGGATTCAATATTCGATGAATCAAAAATCAGATTCAGTTTCCATTGTTTGGAATAAATTTGTCAGACTTGGGGCAGATTTCAAATCCCATCTTATTGGTTATGAGGATCATAAAAGGTCATGCATGAAGATTAGAAGCTAGTTAAGGAAGACTATTGGAGACTAAAGAGTTTATAATGAATTTAAATATATTTTCCATGATTCACTTGACACCATAGCTAGATATCTAAATGAAAATTCTAAGAGCTTTGTGGAAAATTTGTCTCTTGAATAGACTACTCGGACGCAAGATGTTATGGATCTAAATGGAATGCTTAATTCTATGGCAATGAATTGGAAGAGGGAAAGGGACCTCGGAATAGATTTTGAAGAGAAGCTGGTTTATCAAGGATAAGTGTTAAAATCTCAAGAAGAATGTCATATGGCTCAGGAATAAAAGATTAAAGCCTTAGAAAAGAAATGTGATGATCAAGATCAGTTGCTTAAGAATTTGGAATGAGATCACAAGTAGCTTTAGAAGCTGAAAACCATTATTAAGAAACTGATACCGAATGGGAAAGAAGGATAATTTTTCCAATTCTAATATTTGGTTGAAATTATTTCTTGTATAAATTATTCCAATATTAATGAAATTTAAGTTGTTCTTCATATATTTTTTGGTTCCTTAGTACTAATATTTCACGTACCAAATTTTCTTTCAATTCACTCTATTCCTTTTTTGAAAATCTCAAAGGGTAAGAAAGGAATGATAAAAGGAATACTCAGTAAGAAGAGATTTCTCTAAGTAAGGTGGTGTTCATCTAAGAGGAAGTTCTTATCAAAGAATATTTTCATATGCAAGATAATGAAAAATATCATTCATAAAATCATGAATAAAATCCTTAGTGATTCCAAACACTAAGGTTGATTTAGTCATATTCACATTGATCCACAAGTTAAGGGTGATAAGTTTTTATTTTTCATGTCCAAAAAATTTTATGTCCTTATATATTTTTTAAGGATGTTTGTGCCTTCCAAAATGGGAGAGATTTTTGAGTTGTTAAGAATTACATATAAATTTTCCATTCATTAATGTTTTGAAAATCACAAATAGCCTATTTTAAGGAAAATTTTATTTTCCCTAAAAATTATCTTCATAAAAAAATTCCTTCCCCTAGGGAATTTTAATCCTTACCCATGTTTTCATTATTCATTTTATAATTTCTTTTATTATAACTCCTTTTATCACTAATTTCTAATTTTTTTTCATTTATAAAACCTAGAAATCCTAGAAATCATTAGATATAGAGTATTCTGTTTTTAGATTCCGAATTCTCTGAAATTTCCATTCCAAATTCTCTGAAATTCGGACTCTGAAATCTCTGAAATTCAGAATCAAAATTATCTATAATTCATACTCCGAATTCCTTAGAATTTGGATTACGAATTCCATAGAATTCTCTTAAGAATTAAAAATCTGAATTCATTGGAATTTTGTCTTTGATGTCTATAGAATTAAGTTTCTAAATTCCATGAAAAAATAGAATCTCATTATTAATGATTTATTGTGTTCAACTTTTTATTTACATAGACTCTGAAATTTATATTCCTTGGACACCGAAAAAATGGATTTGGTTAAGAAAAAATATTTTACATCCCCTGTTATAGTTATGAAATGATTTCGTGTAATCTGTTTATAATTAACCATTTTTTGAGTGACACATATACATGTCCCTCAGAGATTCAAGGAAAAATATGATAGTTGGAGGAAGGATCCGACCATTGGGAAAATGACTATAAATAGGAGCTCATTTGAATGAGATCATACCCGAATCGATAAATCTTGATATTACATACTGCTGATGTGATTTATAGAGAGACATACTCTCATACCTTGTGCATACTGGACATCCTGTTTAGCTTTCTTCATGCATCTCTGATTATTGATGTGTACAATCACAGACATCTAGGGATTGGAAGACAGAGGTGATGACTACAATATAGTTCTAGGGATTGCAAGGATAGAAAGACAAATTATGATATTCCAATATAGGTATTACCTTAGAGTGGGTAACACTAACTTTCGTGAAAGTATAAATCAAGGGACATTTATCAAAGGTTTTTGATACCCCACTCTTTGGGGTAAAATATTTCATACTTGTTACTTGTTTTCTTTAATGTTTATTTTCATCTATATTTTGATAAAGGAAGAATATATAACCTTTTTATACTTTCTTGTTATTTTATGTACTATGATTGATAATATTCAATATTCATTAAGTTAGAATCTTTTCTTTGTAAACTTTTATTTCGTTTCATTTCCAGAACCATATTTTTGGAACCTACAAATGTTTTAGAAGTAAAAGAATTATTGGGAATTTACCTTATTTATCATTGTTTAACATTTTTTTACTTAGGGATAAAAACAAATGTTTTTTAACATACAATTCACCCTCCTCTTGTAGTTGAGCATCTACATTCATATTTTGATCCTAATTAATTATATATATTTTCACTAATTTTAAAATAATTTGATAAAATAATAATCCAACAATATTTTTCATGACCATCTAACCAAATATTGATTTTTAAATGGGCCAATAAGATTATTATTATCTTCTTATTTTATTTGTTACCTCTATTCCCTATGTGGAAGTGTTTTTTAATGTAAAATATCACTTCTACCATCAATGTTTATCATATTATCAATTGAATAAAAATATGAATCATCCCTAAGAGTCCCACGAATAGATCTAAAAATAATTTTTCTTGGAAAATATTAATTTCATTGAATTATTTACTTATTGAAGACATATTTAAGTTTATAACATACACATACCTTAGTAAATGTTCAGTTTCCTTCGTGTACATCATTTTAATAGTGGAATATTATATAAATATGTGTACCTATATATTATAAAAATTAAATGGCTGTATGAGGTACATTTTTTATATATTATTATAGAAATTAAATTAGAGAATTTATTTAAAAAAATAAAGTTGAATAAAAGTGAATATTTAAAAATTAATAACAAAAAATTTCCAAATTAAAAAAATATTGTCATTTCATGTGTAAATTTAGTGAAACAAAAGAATAGTTTTTTTTTCAACATCCTAATATAATGGATAAATAGTAACTTATTTTCAATGTTTTTAACACCAACATTATGAAATAATTCTTCAATATGAATATGGAATTGTTTGTTATTTGAACACGAGATAGTGATTTTTTTTAATTATGATTAAATTCTAAGAAAATTAACTGGAATTTTAATTCCATGTACATTAATTTTATATTATTAAAATAATTCATGCATGGATATAATATAATATAATTTATTTCAAGATTTAATTTAAAGTTAAATGAAATTTTCATCCTCTCTCTTATATTCTTTTCATGTTATTCATTAATATATCTAATTATAAACCATTAATTAAATAATTTCCAAATATAGTATATGAAAATATTAAAACAAATATACATCAGAAAGTATATATTAAAAGATACATTTAAAACATATAAATATATAAATTTATAATAATTAATATATTTATAATATGCACATTATAATAATAAATAAAAATAATTAAAAAAATTGTAATTGAATTTTTTTTCCAAAAACCATTATAATGAAAAAATAAATTGAAAAAAAATAATTTGAAAAGAATTATATTATAAAAATAAAAGATTTAATAAAAAAGGTATTATAACAATTTTTTTTAGTAAATATATAAAATTATTTTGATAAAATATAATCACAAAAAAATTAAGTGATGGTAAAAATAGTAATATTGAAAAAGAACTTATAACCATAGACAAGTTATAAAACCCAAAATTTAAATTTTAACAATATATGTAAATATAAATATATAAACAAAAAAATTAAAATTTTTTATAACTAAAAGAATATAAAACATGTATGAATTAAAAATTAATTTTTTACTTGTAATGTATTGAGATTCAAATTGAAAAAAATATGATAGTGAGAGACATAATAATAAATAATGTATATGGTATTTAAGGATATAGAATTATAAAACACCAAAAATGTTTATAAGAGTAATAGTATGATCGATAACATGATTAACACTGTACATTGAGAGTTAAAAGGATTGTGATATATAATAAAACTAATATTTTTGAAATGTACCATTATTACCTAGCTCTCCAGATAATGAATATAAATACATGTAAAATAATTGTTTAATATATGTATAATGATCTATCTAATGAAAAATTTATTTATTATTTATTTTGAAAAAATAACTCAATTTTAAGGGAAGTAATTTTTTCTTCAAAAGTAGTATATCATCAACAAATTTGTTTTATTGATTTTTGTGAATCATTATTGAATTTGTTTTTTATATTTTATAAATTATATGTTATAAAAAATTTACCCTTGATTAAATCATCATATTGAATTATTTATAAGAATATTTTTAGGGAATTTTAAAAAGAAATTAATGTATAAGTGAATAGTAAAAAAATAGATAATATATGAAAATATTTTTTCCATTAAATTATTTTCAAAATTCAATTTTATAATTAAATTATTTTAATATTTCATTAGTTTTTTTATTAAACATTATAAAATTATATTAAATTGAATTTTTATTATTCCAAATTTAATAATTAATGAAATTTTTAATTAAAAAAATATTTTTTATGGAACATAAAATTTTATTGTGTTTTAATTTAATTTTTTTAGAAATATATATTTTTCACATATAGGGATTGAATTTGATAAACATTATACCATACATTGAGCACAACTTGTGGATAAAAGTTAAAAATAATGAACATGGCTTCATAATCAACAATAAACATTCTTATATTTCATTTTATTAGTTTCATTCATACTACCTTGAATATATTTAAAAATATTATATTTTGATTCCATTATTCAATGACAAAAACATTATTAAATTTTATGTATGGTATATTATTGAATGTCACTCTCTTTGATGTAATATCTATTTTGCATTCACATAGGTATAAGATAATGTCCTGGAAATATATAATAGTTAGTTTTGAATATAATTAATTTATTTTTTATAAAGGAAATTTTTAATTTTTTTATTGATCACATAATTATCTTTTAGGCTTACACAAATCTAACATAATGCTTGTGAGATTTCTATAAAAAAATAAATGATTTGAAAATGAAAATATTATCTTATTATATGGATTATAGTCTTAGATGAATTTTATTTGTAATAATAATGTATTGATGATGTTAAAAAGATTATATTAAAATTACATACCTATAGTAAAGGCCTTAATGTCAAAGTATACGAGCAGTTCATAAAAATCCACTAATGGTATTTTATGTCGAATAATAAATAACTATAATATTTAAAAATTATAAATGTCATTAAATATGAAAATGGATATGGTATATGTACTATAATATCTTCCTTCAATAAGCAATAATAGAATAGTCACAACATTAGATAATTAATAATTCACTATTATTTATATTTTTAAAAAAATTATTAATAATAAAATTGGATAACTAAAAGGTTAAACTAAAATATAGAGTTTAAAATGACACATTTACAAATTAAAATTTTATTATATAAGTTATTTAAACAGTATCCTACCATAGAATTAAATTATTTTCAATATTATTCTAATTTAATATGATAATTAATTTATTACATTTAAATCATCAGATTAATTGTAGGCGTATCGTTTTCATCACTATAAAAGCACACCTCATACCATATATTATTTACACATCATTTTGTTACTTGACATAAAAACCTAAAATTATAATCATCTAAAAATCCTTATCCACATTATGATGGTTTGGGTAGTTTTGAATGTTCATCCATTTGGTCTTTTAAGAGATATCTTATTGAGGTTCATCAAATAGAATTAAATCATTATAATGGAGAGTTATTATTTTACAACTTTTTTAAAATCCTTGAATTATGTCTTATGAATTACAATAAAATAACATTGGTATATCCAATATAATAATATATTATTATATTAAGGGAATATTCTTATTCGTCAACATTTTCAATCAAGGTTTCAACACATGAATTGCTTGTTTGAACATGTGGACTGCCACCCCCATGAAACAGGGCAATTAATTTTCCACAAATACCTAATATTAATTATTATAACATGGGATTTCATACATATATATTTTATTTATTATAACAAAATAGTTCTTTAAAGGTGAATTATTATATACTTTTCTTTATTTCAATCCCCTGAAATGTAAAAATATCACATGTGCATAATTATAAACTACAACCTCCATGAAGTGATGTAAATCATTTTCCATGCATATTTATATGAAAAATTATTAAAGTGTGTATAATGATAACATATGATATTTATTAAATTTAAAACATTCATTGTTTGATGGATGTAGGATCGATGTATTTGGATCAAGAGTGTCTAAACTAAACAGTTATCACCATGAAATGAGATTTTATAAAAATTATGAATAAATAGGTTATAAGATAGTGTGTGTAAATCATACTTGGTATGAAATATATTTTTATGGTTTTATAATATATTTTTAATAAATAGATATTTATTATAAATTAGTTTTCAATGTGAATGATGTAATATGATACTTGGTTTATGGTATTTTCACCTCACTTTTATTTTTGTTAGACATATAACCTATTCAAAACTAGATTCATTTATGTGGTGTATATATTTCAACTGATTATTTTTCTAGAATTATTTTTCAACATTAGTGGGATATGGAAATCCATATAAGGATATCTATTTATTGATTTTATAATTTTGATATCCACATATCATTAAGGGGTATATTAATTCAATTTTCATTCATTAGGTTATACTTATACTTCATAACTTATATTCTGAAATAAATATTGGTGATATGAATTATGATTATACTATGGTATATTTATATTTTTGATGTTATTTTATAGTTTATAGACCTAATAACATCAATAATTAATTCCCTCATTAGTCATACAATCTTTGGGGGGATTCTTCAAATTAATATTGTTTCATTTGAATAAGTTAGATGATATGCACATTTAATATTTTATATGATTTATATACCCTCATTTAAAATTTTATATTATAAATTATTATTAATTAATTTTATTTATAGTAAAATATCAAATAATTTAATAAAAATAGATTCTAAATGAATCATAAAAGTAGTAAGAGTTTATTATATAAAATTCTATTCATTTTAGATTACAGTATATTATGAGAATATATTCTTCTAGGTTGTTTATCTACTAAAAAATTGATATTTTTATCATAAATACAATAATTTTACATATATATTCTCATTTAATGATATTTATTTCATGGGGGTTAGTATTAAAATGTTACAAATATTGTAACGGTTTATGTAACCATGTCATTTCTTTTTAGAAATTTCTACTCTATATTTATATTTTGGGATTTTTTATGCATCTTGTCATATAAATAATATTTTATTTAAAAAACCTTATTCTTATATTAAATAATTATTTTCTCCATTTTCCCCCTTTGTATGTAAAAATGTTCAAGAAGGTTTTTAATGAAAAACATAATAATTTTTATTTCTCTTCAGGAATATTTTTTTCTATTTCCATTCCTAAAAAAATAAATTTATAAAATATCATAATTATATTTAACATGTTTTAAGTGGTCATTAACACTAACATTGATCCAATTTAGAACGGTTAAAAATATATTATTTTTAATGAAACATTTTTTTTCAATAAATATTTCATTTAATTTTTTAAATTGATAATGTAATTCATTATTATAGTAAATATTAAAGGAAAAATGATTCCAAGTATGAGGACCATTAATTTATTTATAGAATACTTTAAATTCCTAAGTAATTATATTATGAAAAAATAATCTTACATTATTCTAGGAATTTTTAGATAAAATGTTTTCAGAAGTAAAATATATTTATCTCAAGTTTTCAATGATTGGTTGTAATGATACTTCAATAAAAAAATTAACTATAAATGAATTCTTATGGATGTTTATATTTCATTATGTATATTATCTTGAAATTAAACCAATATTTCTGGATGAATTGTGATTATGATGAATCTATGAAACCCATTTCTTTCCTATAAGATGATCAGGTGATGTAGGTATCTTTATGAAACATATTTATTCTACATGGGTTATGATATATGGACATGACGAATTATTTTTGTTCTAATGAAACTATTATGGTGAGTTTTAATTATGTGGTGGGTGGGTTCATTAGATCCCTAAAATTCATGAGGTAATGTTTTATATATCATAAGATAATTATGGGATATGATTTGAGGTGATGGATACACTGTGGGAAATAGTTAGGAATGCCTGATCTACTATGATATGTAAATAGTTTGGGATTCTTTATCCACTAGGATATATGATGATGGTAGGCATGTCTTATTGAACGTGATATGATGGTATGTCATGAACCAGGTCGGGTCGCCATCCGACCCGGCGCCCGACCCGGTCCGCGACATGGCCCGAAGGGCGTTCCCGATCCCCACGGGCTGGCACAAGTGCCCGGGTACCAAGAGTATCATGTGGGAATGATTTACCCGAAATAAAAGACAAAAAAACAACTAGCAAGATAAATAAACTAAAACTGGATGTAGAAAACCAAACACGCCTTTAAACTATAAATAGGTTTAAAGTCTGCAACATGAACCAATAGCTAAAAAGAAAAGACGATAGAAGAAACTAAAACTCTGACTCAAACCTCCCGGAAAAGGAGAGGCCACCTCAACACCATTCTACATGAGAAGACCAACTGCAACCCGAACCACCATCACTGAGCACGATGTCACAACCTGGATTACATAAGAAACAAAATCTACATACACCCAAAGGTGTATGTTGGGTGTGATCCAAAAGACCAGTAGGACGTCACCCAATAAAAAGGTTCCACACATAATTATTAAATGAAAAATATATTTGCAGTTTTAATTAAAGTATGGAAGTGAATGCTTGAACAGTTTTAAAGAAAACGGGTTTTTTGGAAAACAGTTTCAGATGGAACAACTTAAATTAAAACACACACCCTTACTTTTTAAAATAACCAAAGTGTCACACCCAAAAGCATAAAGTAACCAATGATCACTAACAGGGGAGAGGCTGCATGGGTGTTAGCTAGATTGGGTCCCTATATCTTTATGTCTCGGTGAACGTGTCTTAGAAGGCCACGACCCTCAGAAAACGTGGCTTAGAAGGCCAGGACCCTCAGGAAACGATATGTTTAGTTAGTGTTGCAATCGTTAGTCCTCCCAGTGGAACCGGGTCGAGTCACCTCCAGAACACTTACTCACTAGTCTAGTCCACCCTCCTAGCTACCCGGGCATCCTGTTTTGTGCTCAATAAAGTTTCAAGTTCAAGTCACCTATCACAATAATGCGTAAAAGCCAACCAGGGTACTTACACATGCAAAAACACAATTTGCACACCCAAACCTGCTTTCAAAACCATACGCACACAAAAATCTTTTTAATACCTAATCTTCACTACCTGCACATTATATTACACTAGGTGAATAGTTTAACAAAAACACTTACAATTAAGCAAACCCCAAATAGAACTTAGTAAACAGTTTTCAAACATGTCACCAAACTCTTAAAGGGAAAAAGGTCATTTGAAAAAAAAACATTTTCCAAAATAAATCGTATTTTGTCACATGTCAAAATATAAAACACCTCATCCGCCCTCCCTAACTCACACAGTACAAAATTCACAAAACAATAATAAACAGTCCAAAAGTAAAAGCTTATAAAACAATTTAAAATAAACTGTTTGTCGTTAACCATTAGACTCACACAAACCATCTTTTAAGACCAACGAACATGACGCCAATATATATATATATATATATATATATATATATCGTTCACACCACTTGTACAAATTAACAATTCAACCACATAATTTAAAAATCACCAATAAAGTTTTAGGCAGAAAACACACGCATTACATAAAGAACTCACTAAACAGTTTCAATGCAAATAAAACATTATAAAGAAACAATTTCACACTACACAGATTAATTAAATTACATGATGAATTAATCAAAATTTCAAATTAATTAGTCAAATAATAATTAATCATGGAACCACCTACCTGCGTGTAGCAACTCCGCAATATTGGTGCGCAAAGGCCACTGCAAGTCAAGTGCAGCTCAAACAGCATGGGTATGTCCTAAAAACAAAATACCAAACCCTTTGCATCAAAATTAAACCAACTGAAACCTAAAAATCTAACCCGACAATCCCCAAAACATTGATAGTGAACTGAAACCCGTCGACACCATACTAAAACAATATCTTCAACCCTTGCATGATATAATAAATCCAGTGCACAAGTTACAAAAATACAACCGTTCAATACAAAATGGATTTATATCCAAAACACACCCCACTTCACACAAGAATACCATATAAAAATTAAACACAAGTTAATACATTGTCAAAACATCTTTATCACCAAAATAAGTTGATGACAACTCGAAATCATAAAACCCCTAAATCAATACATCAAACCAAATACACCCAAATTGAACCAGAATCATCACACACAAAAAAACCCTATAGAGATTTGATGAATACTCACCAGCGCAAGAAGAACCCGAGAGAAAAAAAAGGGTTCCTGAAGGCACGCCTCATCGAAATAAAGGGTGCTGCGTGACTGTGCAAAGGGGGGGAAAACCGAGAGACTGCCGGACAACGGTGCGAGGCTGATGTGTGGTTCAAGGCGGCTGAGGGAGGATGCGGTGAAAGATGGTCGGAGAGCCGGCATCGGTTGGTGAGGATGTCGGATTAAGCGGGGTTGGACGGGGAGGCTGAAGGGGAGGCTCTAGAAGGGGAGGTGACTGGAAAGTGGAGAGGCCGAGATAGGGGAGCTTGGCGCGACCGGGTACCAACGAGAGGGGGCAACGATGGGCTGAGGGGTCGCCGGAAAATGGGGAGGCTGTGGCAGAAGGGGTGCGGGGCGGCCGGTGCGGGCCTGTCCGGTCGGTGGGATCGTCAAAAAAAAAGAGGCGGGGCACCAGTGCGATGGGGAAGGGCCGTAGCGCGACGAGGTTGGTGCGCCGAAGCAGATTCGCCCAGGGAGAGGGCTGGGCATGACGACGGGTGCGCTAGGAGAGGCCGGAGTGAAGGAGAGGTGGGATCCGAGGCAACCTGGTGAGGAGAGGCCAGCACAAGGCTGGAGAGGGGAGGAAAAAATGGGCGGCGACCTGCAGCGTACCAGGAGGGAGACTCGACGGATCGATGCGAAGAAGGGAAAAAACGGGGGGGGGGGGGGGGGGCGCTAGCCAACCCTAGAAGAAGAAAGAAAAAAAAAACGCAAAAAAAAAACAAAGTAAAAAAAAGGATAAAAATAATAAAATAATAAAAAAAGATTACATGTCATAATAAAAATAGTATTAATAATAATAATGACAAACATAAGAAACTAAATTGTAAATTATACAATAATAAACTTAATAAAATGTTAATAAGAAAAATAATACTATCACTTAAATTATTATCCGAGATGATAATAATAATATTTTCAAGTGACATTAATAATATAATTATTATTAAAACCATTCTTAATTCATCTTATTCCATTAATTGAACATCGTCATGGCATGCAGTGACCAGGAAGGGTCGCGCGATGACTCAAGCGAGGACTTACAGCTCCGACCACGGTGCGCTGGATGCATTCAAGGTCAAACCACACATTTTTAAATAAGAACTCGGAAATTTTGTGTCGGGCCTCGACCCGAGATACTCGATGCCCAGAAAATTAATAAAATAAACAAATTAGAAAAATTGTGGGTGTGACAATTCTCCCCACCATAAAGCTTTCCGTCCCCGGAAAGCCACAGCTAAGGCTGAGACCGAAAGTAAGAAACGACATCCCCTTAAGGTTTAAATAGGATCTCTATGAAAACAAGTGAAAGGAGGAAAAAACATTATGCTCAGAGGAGGTGACTAAAAAGACAGCCTCCAGAAACTCGTAAAAGACCTTCTGATATTCATCACCCGCCCTAAAGAGGTGAAACAACTCCAGTTTATTAATCAAGGAAAGGAACTCTCGCACTCACGAGAACCAACTTCACAACATGAAACATCACAAACACCATTTAATGAAGACCACGTCATTTGAATGGAATGAACAAACAAGACCAAACACGTCCAAGGAGCACTCTTATCACCTATCGCCAACTTATCTTTAGAAACAGAACTAAAAGGTCAACATGGGGAAGCCCGAAGGGCTCGCTACCATTAAGAACTCACTGAATCTCGAGATGAGATTGGAAAACCAACATGGGGAGGTTCGAGCAGACCCCCCGACATTAAAGAAAAGTCCAGCACTGATTCATTCTAGAGATATTCGTGTGAGACCCAATGTGGGTCTCCCCACCATTAAGAACCTACCAACGCCCAAGGTGAGAATAGAAAACCAACATGGGGAGGTCCGGGCAGACTCCCCACCATTAATTAAAGGCCAACACCAATTTATTCCAGAGACCTTTGTGTGAGACACATCATGGGTCTCACCGCCATCAGAACGAATAGAGGATGCAGAAATTTGAGAAATTCTCGATGGTAACCAAACACCCCACCACAAGGGGCGGGGAGGGAGGGGCCTAACCATTCGGGTGTCAAAACCATGAACTAAGACCTGACCAACACATCCACATCCCGGGATGAGAATTATAAAATTTTGGGACTGATTTTTCCCCAACAGACTCTCAAGGTCCTCTAAAAGTGATTGCATCCAATGGGACGCAACCCCAAAGACTTTAAGGCATCGAGACGAACACGCCTCCACAAGGTCACAAAAAACTTATGCAACCAGATGGTTCATTCGGAGAAAAAAAACCATAGAAAACAATTTAAGCTGCTTTCACTTTCAACACCGATGACAGAAATAAATTCGGGGTCTCATACACTCTCAGGGTTCCTGACCACGCGCCAGCTTCACTCTGAGGCCTATGGCTGGAGCCCTAATGTTTGAAGCATCTTCTGCCTCGTAGTCGGGCATGGAAGACTCCCGAACAGAGCTTCTCCTTTTGGTGTCACACGCAATCATACTGCACTTGAGGAAACACCACCAGACACAACACACCGTGACATCCAATTACTCTCACACTGAACATTCACCCGAATGAGAGCTTAAATGGTACACGTGCATCATCCCTTGTTACATTGAATGGGAACATGACACCACAAATCATCTCCAAGAACGATCATTGTTGTCAAGAGAAACATTATACGGAAAGGGACTTCAAACTGAGATTTAAACAACACGTGCTTCCTGAAAACGACCATAGAAGCCTCATACGACTGGGTCTTCCAATCTAGTAACCTAACATGAACCTTTCCTTAAACGAAACAAACCAAATACCAGAGGTCATTTAGAATGATAGACTACACCAACAACTTAGGGTTGCTTCCAAACCACCGTTGACTATCAAAGGGACCTCACGCTGCAAGACGACACCGAGCATGACCCTCACAGCTAATGTAAACACTACCGACCATTCAAGACATCGATAAGAACTGATAGCTCTCAATCACCTTCACCCTTACCCACTGGAATCTTTTCACTTCTTCCAGGAGAAACCATCATACGCAACGATGTCAAATTTAATACCCGACAACTAAGACGGATCAAAGAAACCAAAGCACATATCAATTTCCCTCACACCTGTCATCCCGTTGTGAGAGGATCCACTTAACCAAAAAGAAAAAGGAAAACACTTAGCACTATCACTCAAAAGGGAGATACCTCGCTTTAATCAACTGGAGGGCTGGCCAACATCGGATTAACTGTGGCCACGCTTCAACCGCATATTAATGTTTTATGGGGGGGGGGGGGTTGTGCACTAGTCAAAAAAGAAAACCATGGACCAGACCAAACCGGTTCATTGGTAATGACATACCAGAAGCACACACTAAACGTGCGGGGGAACCGCTGAAAGGGCTTCCCAGAGAACTTTCAAAATAATTCTCTCAATACACGAAAACATACCAACTTACAAAAAAGAATTCAAAATCAAGACACAAATCAGACAAAAAGGATTATTGGCTCGAAACGCCTCACATCCAACCTTTCAAAAATACAAGGACACACCACACAATCACCGGTTATTTAAAAACACCAAATTTTACTTTAACAATTTTTTTTGAAAAGAACAAAGCTAATGGGTTGCACAAACACCAATGGTGTCCCATGGGACTTGCACACGCACGTTCCCGTTCCACATCGGCACCCACCTCATGTCCCTCAAGGCACTCATCTGCTTGTGCCATTAACCATTTCCTTTTCCCTTATACAATCATGCCTGTGGTTGCCCACGAGAACACCAAGGATTAAAATCAAATCATTCCATTTTTTCAGAAGAAAAACATCCAACCCACACCTTCCAAACCCCACACACCATTTCATTTTTAAAGCGCTTCATTTGAAATCATTTTTCCAGTACCAAAATTTTTTTACCTGAAAACCAAATCTCCACGAATCCAAAACAAAGAGTCGAGAAACAACGCAAGAGAAAACTTATGTCTGCGGGTGGCTGGAACGTATGGTTGGCGGCCACATGCCATTCACGCCGCCGGAATGGAGGGCATTCTAGGAAAGTGTCCCCAGCTCCACATGGCTTGCCAGACCCTGCGAGCTCACTAGGACCACTGACCTTACCCCTTTTCATTTCCCTTAGACAAGATTAACCACAAGGACCAAAAACTCAGACAAACCCCAACATACCTTGGTAACTTGAGTCCTGCCACGAGGTGTGCTGGCCATGCACCTTACTCATAGCCAGGACGTCGAGTCTCGACAACCATAACTCAAGTCCACCGTGACTCTATCCCAAACGAAAACGACCCAAGAAAGCAAACCTTGCCCTCTTATACCATTTTTTTCACGAACCAGGCCGGGTCGCCATCCGACCCGGTGCCCGACCTGGTCCGCGACATGGCCCGAAGGGCGTTCCCGATCCCCACAGGCTGGCACAAGTCCCCAGGTACCAAGAGTATCATGTGGGAATGATTTACCTGAAATAAAAGACATAAAAACAACTAGAAAGATAAATAAACTAAAAATGGAAGTAGAAAACCAAACACGCCTTTAAACTATAAACAGGTTTAATGTCTGCAACATGAACCAATAGCTAAAAAGAAAAGGAGATAGAAGAAACTAAAACTCTGACTCAAACCTCCCGGAAAAGGAGAGGCCACCTCAACACCATTCTGCATGAGAAGACCAATTGCAACCCGAACCACCATCACTGAGCATGATGTCACAACCTGGATTACATAAGAAACAAAATCTACATACACCCAAAGGTGTATGTAGGGTGTGAGCCAAAAGCCCAGTAGAACGTCACCCAATAAAAAGGTTCCACACATAATTATTAAATTAAAAATATATTTGCAGTTTTAATTAAAGCATGGAAGTGAATGCTTGAACAGTTTTAAAGAAAACGGGTTTTTTGGAAAACAGTTTCAGATGGAACAACTTAAATTAAAACACACACCCTTACTTTTTAAAATAACCAAAGTGTCACATCGAGAAGCATAATGTAAGCAATGAGCACTAACTGGGGAGAGGCCGCATGGCTGTTAGCTAGCTTGGGTACCTAGATCTTTGTGCCTCGGTGGACGTGGCTTAGAAGGCAACGACCCTCAGAAAACGTGGCTTAGAAGGCCACGACCCCCAGAAAACGATATGTTTAGTTAGTGTTGCAATCATCAGTCCTGCCAGTGGAACTGGGTCGAGTCACCTCCGGAACACTAACTCACTAGTCTAGTCCACCCTCCTAGCTACTCGGGCTTCCCGTTTTGTGCTCAATAAAGTTTCAAGTTCAAGTCACCTGTCACAATAATGCGTAAAATCCAACCAGGGTACTTACACACGCAAAAACACAATTTGCACACCCAAACCTGCTTTCAAAACCATACGCACACCAAAATCTTTTTAATAACTAATTTGCACTACCTGCACATTAAATTACACTAGGTGCATAGTTTAACAAAAACACATTGACAATTAAGCAAACCCCAAATAGAACTTAGTAAACAGTTTTCAAACATGTTGCCAAACTCTTAGAGGGTAAAAGGTCATTTGAAAAAAAAACCTTGTCCAAAATAAATCGTATTTTGTCACACGTCAAAATATAAATCACGTCATCCGCCCTCCCTAACTCACACACTGCACAATTCACAAAACAATAAAAAACAGTCCAAAATAAAAAGCTTATAAAACAATTTAAAATAAACTATTTGTCGTTAACCAGTAGACTCACACAAACCATCTTTTAAGACCAACGAACATGACGCCAATATATATATATCGTTCACACCACTTGTACAAATTAACAATTCAACCACATAATTTAAAAATCACCGATAGAGTTTCCGGCAGAAAACACACGCATTACATAAAAAATTCACTAAACAGTTTCAATGCAAATAAAACTTTATAAAGAAACAATTTCACACTACACAGGTTAATTAAATGACATACTGAATTAATCAAACTTGAAAATTAATTAGTCAAATAATAATTGATCATGGAACCACCTACCTGCGTGTAGAAACTCCGCAAAATTGGTGCGCAAAGGCCACTGCAAGTCAAGCGTAGCTCAAACAGCATGGGTATGTCCTAAAAACAAAATACCAAACCCTTTGAATCAAAATTAAACCAACTAGATCCTAAAAATCTAACCCGACAATCCCCAAAACATTGACAGTGAACTGAAACCCGTCGACACCATACTAAAACAAAATCTTTAACCCTTTCATGAAATAATAAATCCAGTGCACAAGTTACAAAAATACAACCGTTCAATACAATATGGATTTATATCCAAAACACACCCCACTTCACACAAGAATACCATATAAAAATTAAACACAAGTTAATACATTGTCAAAACATCTTTCTCACCAAAATAATATGATGACAACTCGAAATCATAAAACCCGTAAATCAATACATCAAACCAAATACACCCAAATTGAACCAAAATCATCACACACAAAAAATACCCTATAGAGATTTGATGAATACTCACTAGTGCAAGAAGAACCCGAGAGAAAAAAAAAGGGTTTCTGAAGGCACGCCGCATCGAAATACAAGGTGGTGTGCGACTATGCAAAGTGGGGGAAAACCGAGAGACTACCGGACACCGGTGCGAGGCTGATGTGTGGTTCAAGGTGGCTGAGGGGGGATGCAGCGCAAGATGGTCGAAGAGCCGGCAGCGGCTAGTGAGGATGTTGGATTAAGCGGTGTTGGACGGGGAGGCTGAAGGGGAGGCTCCGGAAGGGGAGGTGACTGGAAAGTGGAGAGGCCGGGACAGGGGGGCTTGGCGTGACCGGGTACCAACGAGAGGGGGCAGCGACGGGCCGAGGGGTCGCCAGAAAAAGGGGAGGCAGCGCCCCTTCTGGTGCGAGCCTGGCCTGTTGGCGGGGTCGTCGGAAAAAAAGAGGCGGGGCACCAGTGCGATGGGGAAGGGATGCAGCGCGACGAGGTTGGTGCGCCGAAGCAGATTCGCCCAGGGAGAGGGTTGGGCATGACGGCGGGTGGGGCTAGGTGAGGCTGGAGTGAAGGAGAGGTGGGATCTGAGGCAACATGGTGAGGAGAGGCCAACACAAGGCTGGAGAAGGGAGTAAAAAATGGGCGGCGACCTGCAGCGTACCAGGAGGGAGACCCGACGGCTCGATGCGAAGAAGGGAAAAAAACGGGGGGGGGGGGGGGGGGGGTGCTAGACAACCCTATAAGAAGAGAGAAAAAAAACTAAAAATAAAACAAAAAACAAAGTAAAAAAAGGATAAAAATAAAAAAATAATAAAAAAAGATTACATGTCATAATAAAAATAGTATTAATAATAATAATGACAAATATAAGAAACTAAATTGTAAATTATACAATAATCAACTTAATAAAATGTTAATAATATAAATAATACTATCACTGAAATTATTATCCGAGATGATGATAATAATATTTTCAAGTGAAATTAATAATATAATTATTATTAAAACCATTTTTAATTCATCTTATTCCATTAATTGAACATCGTCATGACATGCAGTGACCAGGAAGGGTCGCGCGACGACTCAAGGGAGGAAGCAAAGCTCCGACCACGGCACACTGGATGCATTCAAGGTCAAACCACACATTTTTAAATAAGAACTCAGAAATTTTTTGTCGGGCCTCGACCCGAGATACCCGATGCCCAGAAAATTAATAAAATAATCAAATTAGAAAAATTGTGTGTGTGATATGGTAACAATAGATTTCCTTGACATATTATATAGTTTCTATTGTTCTAATGGTTCCATGGTCCTATATAATTTTTATATGATTATGATTTGAATTCATCGACCAAGATGTATTTTTTATGATACCCAAATCATTTGATGTACTAATGATTTAGGTCATGACATAAGAATATCATTTATGAATATATGGTTTTTAATTTCTACTGATAATCACATTTATTTAATACCATTTTGATCATGATATCCTCATATATGATCAATAATTGATCTATTCGATGTTTACCCATACCAAACATCTAAGATCAACCCTTTATTTTTTCCCATGTTATTTTTAGATGTACATGGTATGATGTGTGTGTGAGGATACATTTTATAATGAATTAATTTAGAGTAGGGTAATACAGTACTTAAATATGTTTTTATATATCTAATCCCCATGTACAATATTCTTTTCTGATTCTCAACCATGTTTATTTTGGAGATAGATTGAATATTATTAGAAAAAAAGAAATAAATATGTAGGATATCCTTGGGTCACATTACAAATAGTGATACTAAAGATATATACCAAATTATAAGGATGAAGATTCAAAAATAATATAAAGGAAATATAGCTTTAGTAGGCTGATTTCATCCTCTAATTAGGGTGAATGTTGAAACAAAGATAAGAAAAAATTCAAAAAAGAAGTAAAAAATTGATCAAAAGAAGATGTAATAGAATATTATCATGAGTTCTAAGTACCTAATATTTTCGTTCCCAAAAAATGTGCATCTATTGAATGTGAAATACCATTTTCTATTTGATTTTATAAATGTTTTTAACATAAATTATGGAATAAAATATATTATCCCCTAATTTGAAAAATATTTACTTCCAGTTACTTCAAACATAACATTAAACATAAATTTATGTGTATTTTAACATTGGCTATGTAAATAAATGATAGAATGATTATCTGAAATTTTATTTTTTTAAATGTTGTACATTATGTCGAACAAATCATTGTCCAAGAGGATTCTTTCATATAAAATATTTGGTTGATTATATATTATTCTATAATTACTCATGTTGGTATTGTTGATTCCATAAGAATAATGGAATTTATATAAAAGTGTTATGTGAAACCTTGACATGGAATTTCATTAGATATGTATAAATTTATTTATATTTTTATTACGGTCTAAGATATATGATATGAGTTTTATGAAGAGTTACACATACTAGGGAAACCATTAAGTACTTTTCCATATTAATATTGTTGAATATATCAATATGAATTTTTTTGAAATTGTTTAATATTCCTCAATCCAATGGTGATATATAATTTTCTTGAAAATGATAGAATACATATTGAAATAATTTTTCAAAGTAATATTGAAGTTGGATATTTACATGTGAGATATGTATCATGAACCACTAAATTACATGATGAACCTACAATTAATACTCAATTTATTGGGATCTTATTTTATATATGTACATATAAAATCAATATAAAACATGGTACTCATTTTATAAAATATATTATTTTACTTTAATTAAATCATCGTAAGTAAACATCGATGGCCTATATATTTTTTAATAGTAGAATCATATATAAGATAATCTTTCTAAACCAATACAAGAAATAGAGGATCATTCTTATAAAAGAACTAATGATCAATGTGTTGAAGAATGAACCTTTCGAAATTTAAAATTCTTGATGTGGTCCATGATTTTTATATATATTTTAATGAGAAGAATAGCCAAATTCACTTACAGTTTAAAAGGAGTTTTTTAAAAGTAAGTTTATTTTAAGGATTTCAATTTATACAAATATATTTCAAATAATTTTATATGTTATTGAATTATACTGAAGTATTTCATTACAACATGTTATGGATAATTAATTAATTCTATATTGAATAATACAAATTTTCATCAATGATAATGTATTCTATAAAATTGTATCCATTATTCTCAATGTGGCCAGGTTTGATTAAATTAAAATGATTTTCCTTTGTTCTATTACTGATCTTAATTTTTTTTTTCAAAATATGAAATTAAAATATTGAAATTTAAGGGTATGCAAATAATGATTCACCAAGAATCAAACAATTCTCAATGAAAGTAAGTAATGATTTTTTAGAGGAATTAATTTTTTTTGATGGATTTAGTAAACCATGATAGTTGAAGAAGATTGAGAAACTACATAGAGAGTCAATGTTTGTCAATAATATCCTTAAATCAATAATTAATTTCAAAATATATATTTTAGTATATATATATATATAGTAATGGCTATAAATATTTGATATTTTAAAATAAATGTATCAATTAATATAATTGGCAGTTTACATTCATGCTTTTTAAAAAAGGTATTATAAACCATATGGTTGAATTCAATGGATTATACTTCTTATTTTGGTGAAATAAAATAAATTAGGATTATTTTCATCATATTTATCACACATGATAAATGTAATAGTTTATTAACATCATTTTTATTGATAACTAAGATTATAGACATGGTTTCTAAGTCATCAAACTATAAAACATGTTTTTGAAATAGATAAGGGAAAAAATAATTTTATCATAGGTTACTGTGTTATTAATGTGAGTGTTTTTGTGTTGTAAAAACCTCAATCAATATTTTCCCTTTTAATGTAGCACAGTGGTGACCACATGGCTGTCTCTCGAGGAGGCTGCAGTTCGAGTTCAAAACTGTCACTTTGGTTATTATTTTTTTGCAGAAATGAAAATGGGGATTTGATTAACAATTTGAAAATAAAATTTTAATTAAATACTAAAGTGAAATAATTTAAATGTAAATATAATGTGGGTTTTAAATGAAGAATAAAAACATCGGTCGCAGACAAACTTCACCCTCTCGGACACTCCCCTCTTCCTTGTATATAAAAAATATCTCTTAATTTAAATTCCTAAATGTACGCCCAAGGACCCCCAAGTGTACACTCAAATTTGAATAGAAATCATATTAATACTTCAATATTTTTGTGGTCCCACCTATAGAAGTGACTAAATTACTTAAATACCTCCAAGTAATTGAACCTAATTGAATTCACTATGCTCAATGGCAAAAATTTTCCAAAGAACTTTAAATAGAAAAAACAATTGTTCTAATTTATAGATGGAACAAAGATCAAAAAAAATTTGTTGAAAATATATTTAAGAAATAAAAAAACCATATTCATTCAAAAATACTGGTTCAAGAAAAATTCAAAAAGAGATTACACATTAAAATAAAAACTTGGAAGAGAGTGTCTGTTGGGTGTCGCTGTCCGCAACCACTTTCTGCTTAGCCTTCCATCACTTGAGAAGACTTAATATTATATATTTAATCTTAAAAGGATGTAATATTCTTAAGGATCAAAATCTCCACCTTCCCCTTCACTCTCTCAAGCCGACTCCCTTTGTGACGGATTGTGTGGTGATAAATCGAATGTGTTTTAGAGGTAGGAGTTTCTATCCTTTTATAGGCATATTTCATCAACAAACAGTTGTCACGTTTTCGACCCATTAATTGGCCGATTCACGCTTTGACCTCTTCATATATATTTTTCATAAATATGTTTTCCGTCCACCCTCAAAATTTCAGAAAAAATGGACGCGTATTGAAGGAGGTATGGAATTTCTATTGAAAATATCTTTCTATAGATGAAGCTTCCTGGAAGCTTCCTTCAAAACACTATCACTCAACGGCCATCCTAAAAGCTTAAAAACAGATTCAAATTAATTTTTTTGACGTGTATGGGGGTTATCTTTAATATCCAAGTTGAATCGAATCATTTAGAATAGTTTAGGCCGAATTATGATTCCATTACTATGGTGGGGTTCAGGCAGTCTGCCCGAAAAATATGTCATCTTCATTGATTTTTTTGGGCTTCAAGATTCATGAATATTTTCCTGGGTCTGAAGATAAATATTATGGACTTAAAATATGGATTCTAAAAAAATTTGAATCACAAAATTTGGAAATTTATTTTATGATAAATGAACAAAATACCCCTGTGATAAAAATCTGTTAAAAATCCATAATTATGCAAATTAAACTTTTATCACAAAACACACTCTAAATCCAAAATTGTTACAAATAAGATCAAATTTGTAATTTTGTGAGGTTTAAATAATTTAAATAGACATTAAAAATATTGGAAATATTAGTTCTATCAATTCTCCCATACTTGGCTCTTGGACTCCTGGACAAGTGAGCACGAAATCAAGAAAAATAAAACACATACCAATGGAGTTTACCAATTTACCACAATGAATTAAAAAGATACCATGCCTCATTAAAGAAAAATATTTAAAATTATAAATTCAAATCATTCAATCCATTTCCACTTCTTTTGTCTTCTCATAGACACAACACACTTACCTCACATTCATTTTCTCTCAGCACACAATATAGATTTACAACAAGGCTTTTCTTATCCAACTCATGCAAGAATTACCATAGGCTTGAAAAATTTCTACATCTCCAACCGATGTGAACCAAGAACATGTGATTATCATGAGGACATTATAGGGTTTTCTTGTGTCTTGGGGTTGGTAGGATTCAAATGTGAAAAATTATGTGGCTGAATAAGGAGGGTTTGGCTCTTTTTGAAGCAGAAATGCATGATTCTAATTTTTAATAAAGTATGGTCTCCTCCATATTCTCCTAAAAAATAATCAGCTCTGATCTTCTATTTTCCACCCCATTCCATCAATATTTTATTAGAAAATAAGACTTTTTTTTCAAAAGCTCCAGATTGGGCACAACTTATTTCCATTGTGAGCTCCAGACAGGCACAACTCCATTTCATTTGAGTGCTCTAGATAGGCACAACTCTTAGAAAAATATATTCCATCATCAAAAATATGTCTTCAATGTTTGAATGTCCTCCAAAAGCAATACCAAATAAGGTAGCACATTAGGAGTCATCTCCCCCCCACACACACACTTAAGTTCAATTAGATCATGCATTTATACTTTCAGAGGAGGTTGGAAATGGAAATTTGGCTTGTAATGTGGCTGACCTAACAGGCTATACACGGCTAATAAGGGCTCAAGAAAGATCAAATGTTCAAGGAAGTCCGAAATAAAATGTATAATCATGAAAAGGGGGCTCTAATATCCAAACAAATGCCTCAATCATTTTAATCACAAGTATCTCAGTCCTCAAGTTTTGATATAAATAAATCATGTTCTGGTTTAAACAAACATTAATTGGTTCTCTCAAGAAAGAGGTGAATGTAAAGAAGATATAAAAATGGGTCCAGAGGCCTCACAGGAATGAGAATTTCAATCACAATGTCAGTGATATGTGCGATGAGATTTAAAAATCAATGGTCATTTCATGAATTTTCCAAATTTTTGAACTTGAAACAATGTCATTTTCAGCATTCATTTATGTTCAGTTTCAAAGGATCAGTTGGTTCACTCCTTGGAATGAGTTTCAAATGAAATTCAAGAAATTCCAAAACTTTTTTTTGAAAAAGAAACATGAAGAAAGAAAAAAGAAAAAAATGGAAAGAAATTTTGAAAACAAAAAAATTTCAAACAAAAGATCATAAAAATATACTCTACCTAGAATTGTGTCCCCCCACACTTATTCTATGCAATGTCCTCATTGGGTAGTTTCTTTAGCATGAAATTATGGAAATTAAAAACATAGAAAAAAGAAATCATAGGGAAAGACACAACCTGACATTAATTATATTCTGCGTCATGAAGTTGAATCTCCTCCCCTAGAGGATCTTGAAGAGTTTCTCGAAATAGCTTCATCTTATGCCCATTGACAGTGAATGATTTCTCTTTTTCTGGATCCTTAATCTGTATTTCACCAAAAGGAAAATCATGAGTAACAATTAATGGGCCAGACCATTTGGAACAAAATTTACCTGGGAATAGTTTCAATCTGGCATCGAACAACAGAACTTTGTCCCCCTCCTTGAAGTTTTTGTTGAGAATCCTCTCATCATGAACAGCTTTGTTTCTCTCTTTGTATAACCTGGAGCTTTTGTATGCATTATTTCTGATCTCCTCCAACTCCTGAAAACAATATTTTATTTCTTTTCTAGCAGAATATAGGTTCATGTTACATGTTTTTACAGCCCAAAAGGATTTGTGTTCTAACTCAACTTTTAGATGAAAATCTTTTCCAGAGACCGATATAAATGGTGACATTACAATTGGGGTTTTTAAAGTAGTTATGTGGGCCCAAATAACATCATCAAGTCTCAAACTCCAATCCTTTCTATTTGGGTTCATTATTTTTTTCTAGGATTTGTTTGATCTCCCTATTGGACAACTCAACCATTCTGTTTGTTTGAGGATGATAGGGTGTACAAACCCTATGATTAACATCATATTTCTTCAAAAGATATTCCAAAGTCCTATTACAAAAATGGGTACCTTGATCTGTAATTTGAAACTTTGGAAATCCAAACCTTGAAAAAAAATTTCCTTTCAAAAAAGTTGGACACAATTTTTGCATCATCAGTTCGGGTGGGGATAACCTTTACCCAGTTGGACACATAATCAAAATCCAGAAAGATGTAGATATATCCAAATGAATTAGGAAAAGGCCCCATGAAATCCATTCCCCATATATAAAAAACATCACAAAACAAAAGTGGGTTTTGTGGCATCTCATTGTGCTTGGAAATGATTCCTTGGAATTGACAATTTTTACAGGTTTTGTAGAATTCGAGAGCATATCTAAAAATGGTGGGCCAATACAATCCATAATCAAGAACTACTATTGTTGTTATATGTGGTCCAAAGTTTCCTCCACAGTTTAATGTGTGGCAGAAATGTAGGATGGATTGAAATTCAAAGTTCAGAACACATCTTCGTATCACTTGATCACTACCAATGTGCCATAAATAAGGATCATCCCAAATTTATTTCTTTGAATCGCTCAAAATTTTATCAATTTGATTTTTGGTAAACCATTGGGGTTGTTCATCAGAAGCCAAATAGTTTACAAGATTAGGAAACCATGGTATTTCACTTTGAGAAGCAAATAAATCCTCATCTGGAAAGGTTTCCTTAATTGGGGAACACATCTGAAATTTTCTATTCTCAATAGATGGTATCCTGCTCAAATGATCAACAACAAGGTTCTCACATCCTTTATTATCTTTTATTTCAACATCAAACTCCTATAAAAGCAAAATCCATCTCTGAAGTCTTGGTTTTGCATCATGTTTCTTTATCAAGAATCTGATTGCAGAATGATCAGTAAAAACAATCACCTTGGAGCCCAGCAGATAACTTCTAAATTTGTATAGAGCAAAGACAATAGCCAACAGTTCTTTCGTAGTTGTTGTGTAGTTTGACTGGGCTTGATCAATAGTTCTGGAGGCATAGGAAATCACATGAGATTTCTTTTCTATCCGTTGACTCAATACTGCCCCAAGAGAGAATTCAGATGCGTCGGTCATTATTTCAAAGGGAATGTCCCATTTAGGAGGTTGAACAATGGGAGGGGTTATCAGTCTTTGTTTCAGCTCATGAAATGAATTTATGCAATTCTCATCAAAGACAAATGGGACATCTTTTTTTAGTAATATGGACAATGGAAGTGAAATCGTACTGAAATCTTTAATGAATCTCTTATAAATTCTAGCATGCCGAAGGAAGGATCTCACATCTCTCATAGTTTTTGGGTATGGTAATGAAGAAATGACCTCAACTATGTATTGATCAACTTGAATTCCATCACGGGACACAACATGTCCAAGAACAATCACTTTAGCAACCATAAAATGGCATTTTTCATAATTTAGAACAAGGTTCTTTTCAATGCATGTTTCATGGACACATTCCAAGATTTTTAAAAAACTTCCAAAAGATGATCCATACATAGTGAAATCATCCATAAAAACTTCCATGCATGTTTCCAAAAATTCAGAGAAGATGCTTATCATACACCTTTGAAAACTTCCCAGGGCATTACAAAAACTGAAGGGAATCCTTCTATATGGAAAAGATCCAAATGGTCATGTGAAGGTGGTTTTCTCTTGATCCTCAGGTAAAATGTGAATTTGAAAATATCCAGAGAATTCATCAAGATAAAATTAGTGGGTTTTCCCATCTAGTCTTTCAAGGACTTGATCAAGGAATGGTAATGGGAAGTGGTCTTTCCTTATAACCAAATTGAGTTTCCTGTAATCAATGCACATTCTCCATTTATTTGGAAGCCTTATGTGGACAAGATCGCTGAATTCATTCCTTGAGGCTATAAGTAAACTTTTTTTTGGATCAACATGGACTGGACTTACCCATTGACTATCAGATATGGGAAAAATAATTCCAGCACCCAACAAGGTGGTGACTTCTTTCTTCACAACCTCCAGAAGTGTTGGGTTCGGTCTTCTTTGAAATTGTCTTACCTGTCTAGCATTCTCCTCCAGTAAAATTCGGTGCATGCAAACTGAGGGGCTGATTCTTGTTAGATCAGAGAGAGTCCATCCTATGGCTTCCTTGTGGGACTTGAGAACTTCCAACAATTGGTTTTCCTGGACTTCTGGAAAATCATTTGAGATGATTACAGGGAATTGTTCATTATGACCTAAGAAGCCATACTTGAGGTTATCTAGAAGGGGTTTCAATTCTACCATAGGTGGGTTGGTTTCATTGATAACATGGAACTCTTCAGAAGTTAGATTGTTTAGTGAAGCTCCATGTTCATCATGGTGATCTCTTTCTATGATCTCAAGACTTGTTTCTTGTGAAAAATTGGAAACCTCTCTTGGAAAACCACTTAAAGATTCAGTGGTTTCTAGAAATTCATCTTCATCATTACTTAGATATCCAGTCTCAACATCCCAAGACTCTTCATAGTCTCCAATTTCATTCTCATTTTAAACTGAGTCAGTATCATAAAATTTACATATTTTCCACATCAGTTGGTATTTTATCGCAAAAAAAATCAGGTAACATGCCAGATGAAAACCAATCCATCATGTTTACATGGGGACTTGAATGATCCTCAACTGGGTGTTTCATTGAATGAAAAATGTTGAAATGAACAACATATCCTCCAAAATCTAGTGAAAGTGTTCCCTTGTGAACATTGATGATTTATTTTTCCATTTTTATAAATGGCCTCCCAAGGATGAGGGTAGCATGGGTGCTAAACTGATCATATTCCATATCCAAAACATAGAAGTCAACATGAAAAATCATGTCTCTCACTTGAACGAGAACATCCTCTATAACTCTAGCAGGTTTGGTGGTACTTCGGTTTGCAAGTTGAATGATAATTATAGAGGGTTTCAAGTCTCCAACCTGAAGAGATGAGTAGACAAAATGTGGAATGACATTTGTGGAGGCCCATATATCAAGCATTACATCTTTGAATTCACATTTCCCAATGGTACAGAGAATGGTAAATGTCCTAGGGTCTTTACACTTGACAGGAAGGGCATGTTGAATCATCGATGAAACATTCCTTCCTAAGTTTACTTTTTCACCTCCTTTGAACTTTATCTTATTGTTACACATGTCTTTCAGAAACTTAGCATACCTAGAAATTTGTTTCATATCATCGAGCAATGGAATATGGACTTGGATATTCTTGAATGTTTCCAAAACCTCATTGTCCAATTCTTTTTCAGCACTTGACTTTGGTGGTGGTTCGCACCTTGGATAAGGCAGTGAAGGTTTGAATGTTTCTGGGGTATTCTGAGTATGTTTTGGAGGAACATAAGGACCAGAAATCCTCTTCCAATCATTCTTTGTTTTTTCAAACAATATTTCCTCTCATGACATTGAGTTTATATCAACTTCATATTTTTCAACATTTATATAAAGGGTAGGATTTTTATCAACAGTATTAGCAGCAGGCTTGATGTTCTCAATCTGAGGGTTGTTAAATTTTGTTCCACTCCTATGTTCAATTGCACTCACATTTTCCTTCCCATTATTCCCCAGATTTACTTATGGCTGTGAGGGTAAACCACCACTCATTTGATTTGTTATGCAATTAATACCAGAGGCAAGTTGACCTATTTGAGTAATCAAGGTATTCATTTTGATGTCTTTTTGTTTTGTGTTTTCTTTTAGTTCCCTTATTTCCTCCTGTTGTTTCCTCAATTTCCTCTTGTTTTCTCCTCATTGATTCTTCAAGGTTCCTATCAATGTTTTGAGTGGGAGGGGTAGGGTGAAAATTGCTTCCAGAATCAGCATTGGCTTTCTCATTGAAATATCTTGGTTGAGAATTACTTGATTGTCCTTGGAAGAATCCTCTCGGTTGTTTAGGATGATGAAATCATTAATTTGAGTTATTGTTCCATCCTTGATTGAAATTTTGGTTTTTTTGAAATGGTATTTACTGGTTTGATTGAAATGGTCTTCTAGGAAAAACTGCAATACAATCCTTAAGAGGCTCTTGCATTTGCGGGAATTGGTCACTAAAATGTTCATTCGAAGAACAAATCCCATAGTGGACATGTAGTTGGAAATCCTATTTAGTTTTGGGTTGGGTTGGTGGGGTGTTAGACAACATTATTGACCTTAACATGGTGGTAAGATCAGATAGTTGACTTGCAATTATGTTGTTTTCGGGACTAGTAGTAGGGAATTCTTGTGCAACTTTGACATGAAGAAGGCATCTGGTTCCAAATTGTTGGGCATTCTGGGCCATATTTACAAATAAAATCCTAGCAGCATCTGGTGTCTTATCAACTAAAGCTCTTCCTACAGCAGCATCGATCATACTTCTATCGGTGAGACACAATCCTTTATAAAATTATTGAATTAGAAGCTGGTCACCGATTTGATGATGGGGGTAACTAAAAAAAGACGTTTAAATCTTTCCTAGTATTCGTGAAGTGTTTCTCCTTGTGTCTACCTAATTCCTCAAATCTCTTATTGAATGGAGGCAGTTCTAGATGCAGGGAAAAAAATTTGAAGGAAAATCTTTTTTAATTCAATCCAATTTCTAATCAAGGATGAGTGAGAATAGAAAAACCATTCTTTAGAAACTCCATCTAGGAAAAAACGAAACGACCTCAGCTTCATTTGATCGGCATCAAATACATGAGGTTTCATGTTGACACACAAGTAGCTGAATTCTTGGAGGGGTTTGTGTGGGTCTCCACCAAGAAACCCATTGAATTTGGGAAGCTGGTGGATGAAACCAGACTTGATTTCAAATCCAACAGGGGCATCAGGGTACTCTACAGGGTTCTCAAGATTTTCGTCATAGGACGAAGCTAGTTCTTTCAAAGTTCTATTTTCAGCCATTTGGATTTCAGTTTCAACTATGTCCCTCATAGGTGTATTGGTGGAAGATTCACAACTTGAAACTTTTGGATTAGTACCTCTAACGCTAGTGTGAAAAGTTTTATCAATTTCATAATCTAAAGGTAACAAGTTATGTTCAGAAGTTCGGGTCATGAAAAAAAAATAATTAAAATAAAATCAACTCTAGCAACCTCCCCGGAAATGGCGCCAGTTGATGTGAGAGTATTTCTGTCGTCAAAACCACACTCAATATTTTCCCTTTTAATGTAGCACAGTGGTGACCACAGGGTTTTCTCTCGAGGAGGTTGCAGTTCGAGTTGCAAAACTGTCACTATTGTTATTTTTTTCGCTGAAATGAAAATTGAGATTTGATTAAAAATTTGAAAATAAAATATTAATTAAATACTAAAGTGAAATAATTTTAAAGTAAATATAATTTGGGTTTGAAATCTATAATAAAAACAGCGGTCGCAGACAAGCTTCACCCTCTCGGACACTCCCCTCTTCATTGTATATAAAAAATATCTCTTAATTTAAATTCCTAAATGTACTCCAAAGGACCCCCAGGTGTACACTAATATTTGAATAGAAATCATATTAATACTTCAATATGATTGTGGTCCCACATATATAAGTGACTCAATTACTTAAATACCTCCAAGTAATAGAACCTAGTTGAATTCACTATGCTCAATGACAAAACCTTATCAAAGAACTTTAAATAGAAAAAACAATTGTTCTACATTATAGATGGAACAAAGATCAAAAAAAATTTGTTGAAAATATATTTAAGAAAGAAAAAAACCAGATTCATTCAAAAATATAGGTTCAAGAGAATTAAAAAGAGATTACACATTATCATCAAAACTCAGAAGAGAGTGTCCATTGGGTGTCGACGTCCGCAACCACTTTCCGCTTAGCCTTAAATCACTTGCGAAGCCTTCATCTTCTCTATTGAATCTTAAAAGGATGTCATATTCTTAAGGATCAAAATATCCACCTTCCCCTTCACTCTCTCAAGCCGACTCCCTTTGTGAAGGATGGTGTGGTGATGAATCAAATATGTTTTCGAGGTAGGAGATCCTCTCCTTTTATAGGAAGATTTCATCAACAAAAGTTTGTTGCGTTTTTGACCCCACAATTGGCCAATTCACGCATGGAACTCTTCATAACTATTGTTTATAAATGTTTTCTCTGTACACCCTCAAAATTTCATATTAATTGGACACGTATTGAAGGAGTTATGAATTTTCTATTGAAAATTTCTTTCTCTAGATGAAGCTTCCTGGAAGCTTCCTTCAAAACACTATCACTCAACGACCATCCTAAAAGATTCCAAATGGCTTAAAATTAATTTTGTCGACGCTTCTGGGGGTTATCTTTAATATCCAAGTTGAATAGATTTATTTGGAGGAGTTTAGGACAAATTATGATTCCGTTACTATGGTGGGGTTCACGCAGTCCGCCCAGAAAATTTGTCAATTTCATTGATTTTTTTGGGCATCAAGATTCATGAATCTTTTCCTGGGCCTGAAGAAAAAGATTATGGAAATAAATTAAGGATTCCAAAAAATTCTAATTATAAAATTTGGGATTTTATTTTATGATAAACGACCAAAATACCCATGTGATAAAAATCAGTTAAAAATCCAGAATTATGCAATTTAAACTTTTTATCACAAAACACACTCTAAATCCAAAATTGTTACAAATAAGATCAAATTGGAAAATTTGTGAGGTTTAAATCATTTAAATAGACATTAAAAATATTGGAAATATTAGCTCTATCAGTTATGTCCATATTATTTGTTAAAATATAATATAATTAGTCCCCACAACCATTATTCAGTCTTTAAAATAATAAATTATTATTTTGATAATAATTATACAACCATGATTAATATAATATATGATAATGTTGTTAAGTAATTATTTATTTAAAATTAAAACCAAAGAAAATTAATGTTATTTTTTATCATAAATTTTATATTGTATCATTACATGATATTATGGGGGACAATATAATTTCTATTTGGATATTTATGAAAAATTTATTCTCTAATATATTGATATTATAACTAGAATAATAGTAAATAAAGGGAAAAATTAAAAACCACGTGATATGAAAGCTATTTTTTTATCTAAAACATCCAAGAATAACGATAATGAATAATTTATAATTAGATCTAGGTTATTCAAAGAAGATATAATCATCATAAATCTAAATTGATTAATTAAAAATATTGAATACGAAATTAAAATATTATTATATTATGAATTTACTTTATTTTCCTCACCACTATTCATAAAATCATGAATAACCTATATATACTCATTTTTTTGGGGATATGAAATTCCAAAAAAATATTATATTTTTTACCTCTATGTGTTCACTAGGGATAAAAATGTTAGTTTATAGTGTTCGAATGACCTAAAAACTTATTCTTAGGGTTCTATTGGTCTTGGTAATGGGTTTTTATCTTGGGGAAAGAGTTTTGTTGAATTACAAGAATTTTGAATTTTTTGGAATATTAATGGTTAAATAACTAATAATAAATTTATTAATGCCTATTTGATGGATGAAATAATATTAATATAGAGTTATAATGAGATTTAACACTGATTTTGATTTGGAAATTTGTGATTTTTCTTATGCAATGCATTATATCATATTAGGCATTGGGGAATAGACTAAACTATATTTTTTTTAATATTTTAGTAATTATTTTTATTAATTTAATTTATTTTTATGTTTTATTTCATCACATAGGATAGGAGATTATAATTTTCTCCCATTTGGGTAATTAAAAATATACATTTTGGGGGGTACAAGAGGTAGAGGTATGAGGTATCATTAAAATGGAGGTTTTGTAGAGGTAGAATAAGATTATGAGGCTAGAAGAGGAGGATCATTGATAGAAGCTTCAACATTTTACATCCCAATGGAGGATGATTTCATGATTTATTCCTTAAAAACTATCAATTTTTATAATATGTTTTAAAATTTATAATTGACTGCACAGGACCCCATGATGGTTGATTTGTTGTCATTTATGTGAAAAATATGATTTTGGGGATATCGTAGTTGATTTATGATCAGGAAACAAAAATATATATTGTGTTATTCATTTTGTGAGAGGATTGAAGATAAAGGGTACATGAAATGTCTATTAGGGACACACAATGCATTGGTGATTTGGTGGTGTGGCCATGTACTCATCTAGAAACCTTGTTTTTTGTAACATGGTATATGGGGGTATATATCCAAACTATATATTTGTCAGATTACATTATTATTCCCTTTCCTGGAGTCCACATGGGGATAAAGAAGATAGTCTTTATGTACGTTATTAATTCTCGTGACCGTTTGTGGTGTTCACACAATGTAGTGTTGGATCAATTTTTGTACATTGTAAATAAATAGCCTAATGGTTTTAGGTATATGTGTAGTGATGTTGTTTGGTGATGGATGTTTTATATTCTATTTAGTTTATGATTCAATATCGAGTATGAATGTGGGGAACACAGAATAATATTAAGTTATATAAAAAATGATTTGTTTTTTGGATGGTGAATTATGATAGATAACTTCTTCCTCTGATGATTGGATTCAAGGGACTCCAATGGGGGACATGATGTGGGATGTAGGTGAATGTTAGGAGAATGATTATGGGATTCCCAAAAAGAATGACAAGAAACTTGGGGTTTGATTGAATGTAACTATCAATATATTACATGAACTTGTTTGGATTCAAAGATATGATAAGATAGTTTTTTAGGAAAAGATATATTGACTTGCAATGGGGATATTATTTAAGTCATATCTCATTTTAGTATTTCCTAAGAGGCTATTGAGTTATTAGGGAGGTCCGCATGATTTTTTTGGGATGGTGAGTCCTCTAATTGATGACTATTGACCTGAGAGACATATTTGATATTGAGGGACCCATATTAACTATCGTTGTCATGATGAGATAAGGGATACATGATGGAGGCCCAAATTATATGTTAACCCTAGTGGGAGGTTGTCCATAGGAAATGGGTTTTGATTATATTGTATTTCCCTAAGAACCCATAATTTGGGATATGGTTATGGATTTGGAATGTTGTGTCCATATACTAGGAGACAGATTATGGGTCGGTGATAGTTTTTATAGGCATTCAGAAAACCATATATATTTTTTGATGATGTGATATATAAAAAAGTGCTTTTGTGTTTTTTCTAATTTTTATATCGAGTACACCTTCAATAGTTATGTTTTATGTCATCATATATGGTAAATTTCTTTGGATTAGTTTTTTTGATTTTATATGTAAAAACACCCATGGAGACATTTTTATATTGTATAGAAAACAAGAATGCCATTTTTGTTTTCCACGAATACACCATACGTGAAGGTCGTGAATATTCCATCTGGGGAGGTATGAAACAAATGTTTTGGTGTGGTCATCTCACTAATGAAATTCCTAATGGGATAGTCTTGAGGATACTAGTGGAGAAACAATGGATTTAGACCATGAATTATTAGTCATTATAAAAGGAGGGGATTTACTCCTTCAACGAGATAATGGGGTATTTTTATGATTTTTTGGGTATGGTTGAGTTTTATGGGGAAGTAATTCCAAACAAACGATAGTCATTGGGGGATTTGGTTGGAATAGTGAATAAATTTGTTCTACTAGGGCTCATTATAAAGGAACAATTTTTTAAAAGGAATGAGAAGTACCTTGATTATGATAATAGGATTGGGCATTCCAAAGGTGGTTATAACTATATATGTGGGTGAATATATCCCCTCGGTAGTTATACTATATAATGAGATGTTTGGGGCCTCAGTTTATCATCATTGCAATAACATCTTGAAACTCACCAAATAAATTATTATTGTTCATACAGTAATAATAACTCAAAAATGACACTATAACTATAGACAATGTTTGTATTATTTATCGAGTGTATGAATATTTTGATCAATAGTATATATTCTTTTCTTTTGGGAAGGGAATTGGCCCCCTTTATGGATGTTTATTTTTTTTCTTTCTATAATGTATCTATTGTTTTGGTAATATTTCATGAACATGTTGTTGAAAATGGATTAATGATCCACCATTCATGTGACCTTCTAAGGGTTATCATCTCACAATATTTACCGGAACATTGGTCTCATTCATTCTGTTTTCCACATTCTTCTTGAGAAAATATGAATGATAATGTGGATGGATATCCATGGTTTTATTTTCATGTATATTTTTTCATGTGGAGTGTTTGATAAATTTAGATTAGATCAATTGTTATTGAGATGGGTATATGGTTTTTCATAAAGTTATTATTGGATCCTCATGTATATTTCATTATTTAATACATTTTTGGTATATGAACTACCTATTGAGAGATTATTCATTATTTGTGATGATATACATTTGTGTTTGTATGAAAACATTAAATTTTGATATATGTTATTTATTTTATTTATTATTCCTTCATATTTAATTGAGTTTTATTAATTGTTATTTTAAAACTATTATACAATAATATATTACGTTATAATCTCCATACATTACTCCCTTAGACCCAAATAACTAATAGGAATCCTCATTCACATGTGTAGACACATATATGGCTACATAAAACCACCGATCTAGTTATATTTCCTAGTGGTCCATGCAAAGACATAACAATGAGTTATCATAGACTATTTTTATTATTATTTACTAGTTTGGGGATTATATATGAGATATACTAAGGTTCTTTATATGATGTGATGAAACTCGATCTGGTTCTTCCTAAACACCTTTATTATGGGAAATCTAGTTTACATGGCCATATTATAATAGTTTATGATATTTTGTGTCATAATATTTCAATTTCCAATAATTATGATGCATAATGTTGTTCATATTGATGATTTTTTTTAATTTTTGGTTCATATAAATTTTATAGGAGGGTTATTATTTGATTTTCTTCTTTGATACTTCATAGAAAGAGGTGTCTCACATATCATGTAGGGAATATAGGATTCACATGACATCAAGATAAGATAGTTTTTACTAAGTTATTGATGATTTGATTTTATGTATTTAATGTATTGATGAAACCTCATATGAATGTTTCATGTATAGGTTCTTAGTTGAATACTAGTTTTCTAGAAAATCATTAACATGAATTTCCTGTTTATTTCTATCCATTTTGGTTCTATGATGATATTATTGATGGAAATGAAGATTGTATAGTCCCTCTAGTGAAGGAAAATAGAAGACCTGATGGATCTATATATGAATTTAATTCCATGATGATAAATCCATTGGGGGATTTATTTTTTATGTTTGGTAACTTTATGTAATTGTGATGACCAACATGGTGTTATAAAATATATATTTTAATTAAATTTGTCTTAATCGGTCAATTTAGATGTAATTAATAGGATATAGACCATCATAGTGAAATTCCATTATGTATGGACATATGTGTTTGTATGATATTTTGATTCTTTTAGAGGATGGTATGTGTCCATATACTAATTAGGATTAATACCCCTATAGTAATATATTTTTGGAATGTGATGATTGGTTTTTTTTTATAGAACCCATGATTGGGAAGTCAGTTAGGTGGGATTCTATTGATAGATTAAGATGGCATATTGGATGACATTACATGGGTTGAAAATTTATGTAAAGTAAAAAATATTTTCTATGTGAGAGATTATAGTGAGCTATAAATTCAGCTTAATGTTAGGCGAATCAGTTATAAATTATACATGAGTGGGTAACTATGAGAAGGTATTTCCTATGAATGTGAAGACCTATAAATGGATATTAGAAAAAGAAAAAAATTTATTCCCTATGTTTCTTTAGAAAATAACCTTATTTGATGATGATATGATTAGATGTTAGATTAAAAGGCTAATATCATATTTATAGATGAGCCTATTTATCTAGGATGAATTTTTTATCATTGTCATATAATTGGTTGATCATGGTGTTTTGGAGTTTTGTTTGGTGACTAGGAATAATGGTTTAGATCACTAACTATGTGGGATTTTTTATTTTGAAGAGTAATGTCAATGGTACTCATCATTAAATAGAATTTAAATACAATATTGGAATTTATAGTGGAGTTAGTGGTCAGTTATGAAAAAAAATCCATGATCAATTGTCACATTTGGTTATATAGAGACTATGGGATATTGTTTTAAAATTATGATTATTTATAGTGATTTTAAATATATTCATTTTATTTAATGTTTGATATCAGTCATGGTGATACAACCTTCAAGTGGTTGGGTCACAAGATGAAAGGGGTCCCAATATAAAATTATTGACATAGAAATGGAAATTAATATGGAATAATCAATCTATACAACGTTAGTTGAATGTATGGAATGTATTTTTATAATATTTAGTCATTTCTATAAGTGTGTTTCATGGTTATTGATTAGTAAGGTGTGTTATTTTAAGATTTATGATGAGGAATATTTATCAAAATTTTAGATAATGATTCAACAATTTAATGATGAATTGATAAATTTTGTAATTCCTGGAGTTTAATTAGAGAACCATAAGGCTTCATGGATATTATAGTGATGTAGTTGGGATGTTAACCATATCCTTGTTTTTATGAGCATTGAAATTCAACATAAATGTAATAAAGTTTCATTTTATTCTAGCGAGGGATGAAAACATCATTTTCTCAAATAATGTATAACCAAATATATTTTATAATGATTTTTTGGTCCCCAAAATTTTAGTTTACCCTAGGAAATGTGTTTTCTTGAATTTCTAGTTGTTAATGTTTTCATAAAATATTAATAAATAACAAATTAGTTATTAATTAATTTTTAAAAATATTCTCATTTATTTCTTTTGAATTTACATTAATATTGAGATTTTGACATTGTATTAGAGTTTATAGGGGGTTGGCCCGTGGTGATAAGTAATCCTAACACCGACATCAAGGCCTATTCGAAAATCTCTTTTCATTATATTTTTCACATAATTTTGTTTAATTTAATTATACTTTTCCCATTTCTAACTTTTCCTTCCAAAACATGGATTTAACTGTACATTGATCCACTATATGGGACATATTAATGAGGGGTGTATATAAATAGAACTGTGTGAGGGAATATGTAATACATTTAGGGATATCCATTATAGGTACATCAGGACTTGGAGGTTGTGTATCACAATACATGCACAATTCATTTCAATTTTATGAACCAATGTTTGAATGTTTTAAGATTTATTTTTATCTTTGTATATTATAAGTTGTTATGTATCAATATTTCTGTTATACAACTGTCAACCCATTGTAGGTCAATTTATAAATATTTTGGAGTGGGGATGGTGGGTTTTGGGACAAATTAAGGGATATATTTGAAAGAAAACTTACTACACAATGTGTGGTTTTGAATAAAACATTTTATTTTTTTTGTGATTTTGGTTGTGGGATGAAGAGGAATGGTAAAAAAAATGTGTGTTCAAGATGCTATATATGGTGTTGAATTGGGTGGGGGGGGGGCATATATGTACCCGACCATACACCTCATTTTGGGGCACATAGAATATTTGGTGTATATTGATACCTTGTGTTGGGGTTCATGACTTTTCGTTTCATAATGAAATAATTTATTTGGGATGGACAAGGACATCCCAATGTCATGTACGTCTCTAGGGATGACATGAAATGTGTGAAACATGTTGTTTTAGATATTATCATATAATCTAGATATAGATGCTAGATTTTCCTATAGTATATGACATATGATAAAGATTGGGTACTCACATGGTGAAAAAAGGAAGGCACTATAAACTTTTTATTTCTTGAACGTTTTCCTATTTTCACACCCATGTGCCAAAATTGGTCTTATGAATAGTCCATATTTTTAAAATTCTAGATAGGGCATGATGATAGGGAACTTATAGTGATATGACGAATTTTTAAAGATTACTCAAGGATGGTGAATAACATATGATATTTTTTTCTCTACTGGATTGATTTATAGGATTATTTTGGGTGATGTGAAGTGAGATTCAAGTGAGGGTTTAAAGAATGATGATAATATTTGGAATAGTAATGTTATGAACTTTTATTTTGATAGAATGAGAATATCATTGATTTTGTTAACATGGTTTAGTTTAGAATAAGTGATCGTCTGGTGATTGGAAAGACCTATAGTGACTTGGATTGGGGGTAGTATTGAGGCAATCAGCCTTGTTAGATATTCATAGGATCCTAGTGGGACCTTAGTGAGATCATTATGATGTTTATGGATACTAAAACCTCTTTGTGATTGTTGTTGAATCAAGAAATGTATTTTAGGTCGAGATTCCATTATCATGTATCCTATGCATGTTGATACAAGGGGAACCAAGTGATATGTTTACCATAGAGGGACAATATTCTTTTTAAATGGGTATTTATGACTATAGGTATTACATTTGATCTTGAATTGATTTATTGATCCTATTACATCTATGGATAGATTGGATGAAATATTTGGAGACCAAAAATGGTTTAGTGAATGTGGTTTTAGAAATTCAACAATGTCTTAAATGCAATTTTTATAATGAGATATGGAAGACCCCCTGGGGGTGGTGATTATATTTTTTGATTGGAAAATTCCCATAGGGAAGTTTGTTTATATCATTTAATTTGAAAAAATACCTTATGAGGTTTTGTGATTTTATTTGTAAAAATACCCTTATGGTGATGTTAATATTTTTGGGAATAGAAAACACTTATATGGGTGGTTGTGAATACCCTTTATTGTGTGGTTATAACAATCCATCCAGGGAGGCTGGGAATACATCCATTCAAGAGGTCTTGATAATAATGTAAAATACAAATGAGGACGACTTGAAACAACTTATGTTTCTTCCGTTTAATGATATTTGGGTGTAATAGTTCTATTAATAGAAGGTTCTTACGTCCTTTTTATAGCTATTAATAGATTCTGGGTGTCTTTATTTGTGTAGGTTGATCCTTCTGGAAGATTTAAATCCATCCATGTGAAAGGTGTCATGGGATTTTAGGGACTTTTATTGGTTTGGTTTAGCCTTTTGGGTAGATGGGGATCTGATTCTTTGATACATTTTATATGGGGATGGAGTATTGTTCTTCGAGTGATACTAGGATGGATAATTTCCAATGTATTTATAACTATATACTTGGGTGAGTTGAGCTTTATGGTCATCATACTATATGATGGGGTTAATGAGACCCGTTGGTCATTTTACTTCTATAATGGGGAGATAGACCAATGATTTGTTATTATGGTTTTAAAAGTCAGCATGATGTGCTTAAAACCCATATAACACAAGCTGAAGTGGTTATGGTCAATTAGGGTCACAAATTTTATAACCGAAATTGATTAATCGTTAAAGAGTAATATTTTTTTCCTTAAGGCGGTCCTTTTTTATCAATTTCCTTTAAATATATACTGACTATGTATGGTATATTTTATTAGTATTTTATTTAATTTAGTATATAGGTCAACTATTTTGGGAGGCCTATTGAGAATTATCATCTCACCCAAAATATATTCACCTTTCCGCTCGGGAAATTTTTTGTATTCATTCAAGTTGAGAATAAATTGATGATGGATAATAGAGGTCCTAGGTTTCATGATTGAGTGGAGCTACACATTTGGTATCTTGGATAAAATTAGAGGAGTTCCATATTCATGGGTATTTGGTATGTGATTTAGAATAGAGTTAGTAGTGGAGACTGGTTTTATTAATTCTAATATATTTATTTCAATTTTATAATTATCTTAGTGGGTGATCAATTGTTTTATGTTAGAATGATCATTCACATAGTTATAATTGTATTTAATGTTTCCATATCCGGTTGAATTTATTCATTTTTACTTATTACAATATTATATTAGATGTTTGGTTTTTTCAATATAATTATTCACACTTATATGGGGTGATTATCACGACATGGTACTAAAAGATCCCCCCACTACAATAGTTTGTAGTCTTTGGAATACTAGGCGGTGCGTTTGAGGTCACATGGAATCAATAGTGTAGTTACATTTTATAGCAATTCACGATGGGTTTACATATAACACATCATCCATTTTTTTTAAATTTTTTTGTAAATTAATATGATGAAAATATGAGATCATTTTAATTTTTGATATATTGAGAGAGATGATTTTTTATATTCATGTTTTCAATCCTACTGGATGAAAATAAATTCAGGGGTTATTTTGAATACGGTTTCAAATTATTGTTTTATATTGGGAGATCATTTTTTTTCTATTTTCACCACAATCAGTTTATAATTTATGTGTAATAAGGTACTCACTGGTGGGGTACTAAGAACATGGTGAGCTTGGTAGAGATCTTGGTGGGGTGGTGGGGTTATTGAGTATCTAGTGGCCTATAAATGATTACCCAATAGAACCAGATCCAATTTTTCATATAGTGAGTGTTTTGATCATTTTACTGAAAACACTATTATACCAATTTTATTCTGCATTTGAACCCATTTTCACTATCCCAACTAATAGCCTTTAATTATCTCTCACTGATATTATTTATCCTTATTATGTTATTCATGATTGAAGGTTTATGTTGTGGTATCTCTCATTAAAAATATAATTTAAATACTTGTTATATTTCTATTATCCCCATTTCGATTATTCTATTTTGATTTATCATATATTATCCAAAATATTATGAATTTATTATAGGAAAATATTATGAAATTATTCTATATGGAAGATTATTTTTTTACTTATGTTAAATTATAATTTTGACTGGTGGAAAAATATTATAGTTTGGATCATTATATGGATTTCATATTCTATATTTGATAATGGAAGTGTTAATTTTGGGATTAATTAAAGCTTTTGGATTTTATATTATTTCATTGAATTTTTGCACAGATGTTTACGATATTCTATAAGGTTAATGCATCCTCTATTTACAGTGTTCAATTAACTTTGGACATTTGGATATGGAATTATATTTTAGTTGAATTAAGGCTCTTCTTTATTGATTTTTAGAAATTTTAAATTATACCATTTTTTACTTGAAGGTGGTGGAAACCCTTCGAGTGATTGATGAGATATCACTATTACATGACATCCTAATTTTTTACACATAAATATGAATTCTCAAAAAATAAGTTAACTGAATGAGATATTTTAAAATTTTATTTCTTGAAATGTGTACTATTCCTGTTGAATTTTAATGTGAATCTATATATTCCATCATATTATGATGTATATTATATAAGAACAGAATGTATCAAATTTTGTGAGGTCATCCCCTTTTGTTCTATAAATTTACATTGTATTTTTTATGTGAGGATATATTTGAGATTCCATATTACATGTTAAGAAATGTATTTTTATACACCTTAACATCTGAAGAATTATTAGTGAGTTTGGAACTTGATGTTGTTTTAAACCTTCAGTGTTGTTAAATTATATAATATATAATATTTTCATAGGATTCACTGTTGTGTTACATAGTGGTATCATCATTTATCAATTATAATCAGAATTAATTATAAGTAAAATAATCCTAATTAACATATAATTATGTGATTTTTGAGTGATGAGAATAATATGGTTTTAATGTGCCATGAAGAAACCATTGTAACCCCTTAACATGGATACTTATATGGAAAGTTGAATTTCTTAACGGGTTTCCCCTTCACTATAGGCTAACAACCAGTTCTGGAGAATCAAAATAAATTAAAATAGAATTATATTTTCCTAATAAATTATAACTAACATGAAACCCAGATAGACCAGAATTCGGAAATGATTCATCTATAACATCAACAATCATGATGAATCAGAAAAGATAATAAAAAATAAATAAAAATCCAAATTACTCATAAATAATATATATTTGTATATCCAAAACAATCGCAATGATTTTACAAAACCAATAATAGAGATACTCATAATTGAAAATTGATGAAACCATATACCATATAGGAAAAAAAACCAAATGTAGACACATATATATATAACCAAATTTAATATCCATTATCTAATAAACCAGTCCATGAGAAATATAGAACAAATAAAAACCAATAAATTCAACTCATTTAACACATACTTGAGTGGTGAAAGTATGGTATAATAAAAAACCCAATAGGATTTCACCAAAATGTGAATTCTATTCATTTACCGATACAAACCAATACCCCAGTTTCAAATTCAGTACATAAATTATATAGTTTTAATAATTTATAAGAGTAAAACACATAATATTTCCAAATCAATACATTAAAAAAGAACAATGTTGAACGAAACATTATAAAATTACAGTGGATGATTCATTTTAAAAATTTAATTGAAATACCCTTTTTATAACCCTTTATTAAATACTAGCTTTATAGATATACTAAAAAATAAATGTAAATAAGTAAATATGTATTAGATATACCAAATATTACACTAAGCTATAATATTTGAAATAGTTGAAAATATAGAACAATATATGTAATAAAAAAGTAGAAAATAATAAAAATAAGATCGAAGTGAGTCATAAAATAATATGATTTTAAAATGATAAAAATGAATATAGATTACGGTTGAAAAATAATTTTTTAACACTTAAAGATTTTTTGAATAATTTTTTTGTCAGTTAAAATACATTATTGGATTTGGTTGCACATTACACTATGTTAATTTATCTTTTTAGGTAACTCAAAATTAATCATATTCTACATGAATCGCCAAGTTTATCATGTGGTACATGTGACACTATATTTTTCTTTTGTAAAACACAATACATAGTACCTTCCATAGCTTTCATTACATGCAACAAGTAGTTTTACCAAACTACAATATACTGTTAATATTGATTTTTAATAGGGTATTTTCCACCTATACATTAGAATAGAATGTAATTAAATAATTAAATAAATAATAAAATTATGTTTTATTCATTTTCATATATTTTATTATTTGGTAACCAATTAATTAGAAATTTAATTAATATTTATTCTGAAATAAAGAAATTTAAATTTTGAAAAACTATGTTTTCTATATGGATAAATATTTTTTATCTCTAAAAATGAAATAAACCAATTTTTATGAATGATTTTAATGAAATTTTATATTTTATATACAATAAACTATTTATAATTATTTGTATGTGTTTACAACACAATAGATAAGAATAATTACAATTTTACTCCGAAAAAGATATATATTTTTAAAGACAATTGTATATCATTTTAATGGTGAACATATTTGGAAATTAATTTTTTAAAACTTCATAAATTATATTAATAAAACATTATTTTATATTCCATAATGATAAAATTATATGAGGGTTATTTTTTGGAAGTTATTTTGAAAAGTTTTCGTTTTTAATGAAAAGTGAAGAAAATATATTTTACTTGTAAACATATATTTTGGTTGAATTATTTATTCAATTATATTTTTATTTAAATATTTTTTAATGTATAATTATATCATATATAAATCTATTAATCTAATATATATAATTGGAATAAAAATTATATTGAAATTGGATATAAAAACATAGTGAACTTTTGATCATTTTCAAATTAAAACCCTCCTTTGATTTCACGTATGTGTGATTAATTTTATATTAAAATGTGATATTTATTTGATAATAATTAGAAAAATTGGATTCCATATTTGGAATCATCATAATTTATATTATATTATAATATCAAATTAAAATTTTAAAATAATTATTAGTGAAAATAGAGATAATTAATCACAATTATTTAGAGAAAAATTATTTACAAAAGGACTATGACTTAAACATAAGGGAAGCATGCACTAGAAACGTCTCAAATACTCTTTTTATATAAATATTTATACCTTACCCCATCATAGATATATTTTTCTGAATTATTTATTCCTTTTTATGTATAAAATGCAGTCACACATAATTTATTTTTGAAAAATATAAAGTATGTCCTCTCAACTCTTATAAAAGGCCACCCATCTCTACAACTAATCACACCAGAAAACCAAATTTTTTGGGGAACTATATAAACAAATTACTTATTCACATACCTCATATCAAATTATAATCATTATTTTTTGAAAAAATATTACAATGGAATGTCTTTGGTGAAAACCAAAAGTAGATAACAGAAGAATATGTAACATTGGTAAGAGAATGTATTTTTAATTCCATACTCATACCCCTTAAATAATTCATATATCATGATTACATACAAAAAATACAATTTTTAATATAATTATAAGTTTTTAAGTTATTTTTTTGGAAAAAAATACATTGACATCCATTTAATGGGTTATAGAATCAACATTTTTGTGTACGATAAAAAATCAACTCTTGAAGCGATGTCATTATTTTTTCCATTGAAACCTCAAAAAATTGAGTATAATGATGGAAATATAGTTTATATTATATATATATATATATATATATATTACATTTATGATTTATTTATTCTTCCAGTATTCTTATATAACATATGACACGATTCTTTCTATTTTGTGGGAATATGATAGCATTGTTCATGTGTATGACAAACTACTACCTCACAAACCAATATGATTCTTTGACACAATAAATGGATGGTATTAAGGATGCTTTTAGTAGAAATATTTTTTTTATATTAAATAAAAAACCTAATATAATGTTATTATATAGATATATATCATTCATTTTCATTTCTATCAATAGGATAAGAAAATGGAAACACTGGTCATGTGTATGTACGTCCTAACATTTAAAAGAATTGTCTATTTCATTTCCAGTATCTAATTTTTTTCGATTACTATAAATACAAATATAATTATTATATATTATAATTATATCAATGTAAAAATTATAAACATGATTAAATCATTATATATGTATGTGTACCAAAATAATAAGTTAAAACATATATGAAAAACAATGAAGTTATTACTAGAAACATAACATTTACATCAAATTGTTAATAAAACATAATAAAAAATTATTATAAAATAATATATGGTATGATATATATGAATATCATTGTATGGTAGATGTATTCTAATATTATTTTTTATATAGGTGGTTTGGACATGTACAATAGTAGTAAATGATTAGGGTGGGAAATTGTCGTCTAACTTTTTACCATTGTGAGACACATTCTAAAATCACCACCTCATTATTTTATGTGTTTTATATAAATCCCATTAATGTAAATGATGATTATTATACATAATATTTTTGTTATTTTCACATCCATTTTATGTTCTCTCTTTTATTGGGATATAGTTTCAAAGATACCCAAGCGGTAAAGGAATATTTCTCAATTTTTTATGACTCATATTATGTAATGAACATATATTATTTTACAATACATATATACTACCCATTTGATATGTTATAAAAATTTTTCCTTTTTAAGGTTATTTTAAGATTCAGTTATTGTAATTTTTTTTGTGATTTTATTCAAATTTATCTTATTTTTATGAGGTTATTGCTACTATCTAATCATTTATTCATAATTTTTTTGATTATTTTTAAAATGATGATATATTACGACACATCACTAAATAATTCACATTTATCTTCTTATCTAGAGGTTATTATTGATATATTTATTTAACAGAAACCTTTTTCCACTCCATGGGACTCAAGATAATTAAGAAACTATTTTTAAGAAAATATGACCTTATTTATCACTTTAGTTGGAAATCTGTTTTATTTATAGACCATTAAATCAAAAAATTAATTTTTTTTTTAAAAAAATAATTTATTTTTCATTAAAAGGGTTTTTAGTAATTTATGATGCTTTAAAAATTGATATAAATTACTTTAAATGCTTCGTTCATATGGTTTAAATGTCTTTTTTTAAAGGAAATGTTTTTAAAAATGAAATATTCTTTAAAAATAAATTTTCAAAGATGAAAGGATTATTTAATAAAGGGATATTTTAATTGATAATTAAAAATTTTTGTCTATCAATGATGATCTTCATTGGTGTTACCAATTCTGTAATGTAGATATTATCCAAGGATTCCATTCATATTATTTCTCATCATGGTTTCTCTTTGGATGTTTTGATGTTAATGTGACCCATTTATGTTCCATAGGATAGAAGTCGATGAAATTCATTCAAAACCCACTTTTTCATTGTTTATTTGATTATGAAATATTTATAATAACTATTCTATTTAATGTGTATTTATTTGATTACTGTTTATGATCTTATAGAACACATGAGTACGATTTTAATTATTTTTTGGGTGGGGAATATATTTACCTTCAATTCATTGGGAAAGAATGGATAGCTCATGAGTATATAAAATATGAATTAACATTACTATATTATCACAATGTTACTAGTAAACCTGATTTTATGCTCAATATTTTATGTAAGATCCATGTAGCATGTTTATAAATTGTTGTGTGAAACTGATTACATGTTCATAATGTTATATGTGAACATAGTTACATGTTCAAAATGTTATGTGAGAACCTAATTACACGATTCGAATGTTATGTATGATCCTAATTACATGTCCACAATTTTATGTGTGAACCTAATTACATGTTCAAAAACTCAAGCATGGAACTATATTTCATGTCCATAATGATATGAGTAGAAACGGTTAAATGTACAAAAGATTATTTGATAAACTTTATTAATTTAATTAACATAATAAGTGAACATTTTCTATTCATATATTTTAACAAGGTTATAAGAATACATGAATGCCAAAAATCTATATCTTATGAAAATTTTAGGCTCTTATGAATTAGGTTCTTTGATTATCTCATGGCTCAAGTCTTATGAAATGACAATTTTCATTTGATGACTCGTGTTTATGATATATGAATGGTTGGGTATGAACATATTACATTATGATTATTATCATATACTCTTATGTGCAACATACTCTCTTATATTATCATAGATTGATATCTATTATGTCTACCGTTTCTGAGCATATATGGTCACACTTTATTTTCATTCCTTCCCTTGGTAATAATGACATGTATTATATATGATATTTATAAGAAGGGATATATTTTTTAATAATCTAGTAGGAGATCCTATAACTCAATTAGGGACCAATGTTTATGTTTCCTTGATTATAAAGGTACATCACTATTATGGATATTTGGCTTGTCCTAATGTGGTAAGATAAATACTCTGAAAAAAAAAGATGTAATGTCTATGTATAAAGATATTGGGTAATTATAGTTGGAAGAAGAGAAAATTTTTAGTCAACAATCAGAAAATAGGATAAATAACAATTAGTGAGATCCCAAGTAATTTTTATAACTATATTCCTAGGGATGTCTCCATGTATATGTCTAGTGTAGAGTCAAAGTATTAGAAAATGTGCGTGAATTTTGTTAAATGATAGAGATATTGATTTCTAAGAAACTACATCATCCATTATATACTATGAGTGGATGGTGATGAGGAACTAACATACATATAGCAAAACCACAAATGATGACTTATTACGGTAGACTCGGTCGGGAACTGGTGCTCAAAAATTGGTCTTGTTGTACACCTAGATTGACACTCATAAGGGATATGATTTGAAAATTCACAAACTAATTATGATCCATCTTGAAGGATTTATCTATATGATGATCATGTTTAAAATAAGATAAGACTAAGGTTTCATTAATTTTAAAAAAGCTGTCATTATTTAGATATCATATATGTGATTTTTCAAGAATAATATGTTTTCTAATATGATGTATGTTTTTAAAACTATTCTATTTTTTAATCAATGATGGGAACCAGAAAGATCTAGGTTCACGTTAAATGTAATGAAAAAATTTCCGATGAGAAGTCAACTAGGATAATAGTTGGAGTGAAATAGGTTGTGATTATTTCTAATAGGTTTTCATGTAACACGATTAAAAATATATACTATAGTCAACCCTAATACTCACCAAATAATACATGGAAAAAGTTACATGAGTGTTCTGGTAGTGGATACTTTAGGGGGATTAAGATTTTGTTTCCTATCTGTTGAAAATATTGGATGAAACACCTATGTGTATGTATTAAATGGACAATAATATGTATTTACATGATAAGGTGAAAAATTAAAGTAACTACAAGGGAAAAATAAAGTGTTTAGTTAACACAATTGATGTGAATATTTGTCTCCCATAGGTATTATTAATGTATGAATGATTTAAATGTCAACATATAGGGAATTATGAAAATCAATGTCTATTTGGGATATTTATTAATGAAAATTAGAAAGGTAGCATGTATAATGTTAATATTGCAAGTGATGTAGAGAATACGAGTGACATGTGAAAAGAAATATGTGATAAATAAAAGGATGATGATTTATATTTAATTTTTTAGAAGGATGTTGGATAAATTATATATTTATATATTGGAATTCAAATATATTGTTATATGTATCATGAAATATATAAATATATTTTAGATTCTGTTATTCATTAAGTATTAGATATGATATGGTGAATGACGGTGATGGAGTGGAAATTTTATTTTTTTAAAATCTTATATTTGTGGAAAACACATGGTTTTGGAAAAAATAACCCTTTATATGTTACATATATTGAGAAAATAATGTAGGGATAACGATATGATGGATTTGGATAAATTATACTCGATAGTATTAATGACTTCAGAACTAAATAAAGAATTTATGAAAAAGTAGGTTATGATGTCATTGAAGAAGTTTATGAGAAAATTGTATCTAAGGAATATATTCATTAATATGTTGATTTATTTGAGGAATGTGGAAGAATTAATTTTTTATTATAGTTATATGGTAATTTGGTTGATTACATTGTTTAAATAGATTATATAGTGAAGGTATTCACATGGCAAGTATGTGGAAATATGGAGGTACCTTAGGATATATGGGGGATTATATCAATGTCTATTTTAAGAAATTTATTGACCTTATTTATGATATTATTTATTTTAATTAATTGAGAGATTCATATGGCTGACCATTTATGAAATAGTTTAAATTAAATGTTGAATGTGGTTTTTGATATTAAAAAATTTTTTTATGTAAAAATTTGTTTTAATATTGGATAACATTTTTTGTCAATTTTTATTTTTTATAATAAAAGATGGAAGGAATGAATTATCTTTAAATAAATAGATCATAACGATATGTTTGTGTTTATAGAGTAATAAATCAACCTTTATTCTTATTGGATGAGATATGTCCAACCATGGGTATCAATGGGTTGATTTTGGGACCCCATCGATTCACTTGAATGTGAACGTGCCATTTTATAATAAATAATTAAATGTAATGATAATTAAAACATAAACATATATCTTTAATTAGATAAATTTTAATATGAGTTTATATAATATATATTTATGTCTATAAATAATCATTAGAAAGATAAAACTATTTCATATATCAAGTTTTTTTTATTTATAAAATTTATAAATTAGATAAATATATTTATTTATGACACAATTATGATGTAGTGATTACCACATTAATAAATGATTCAAATAAATGAATTTATAAATATTAAAAAAAGTTTATTTTGAATATTTGGATGTCATCCACTAATTTTATGAACGACCATGACATATTAGGGATGAGTTAATTCCTTAGTTTCTACATAATAATGTTTTTATGATTTTTTTTAAAAAGTCATGTATGAATAGTATCCTAAATTGACATATGTCGTAACTTAAAACATAAAATAGTTTATTAAATGTTATTAAATTCCTAAAAATCTAGTATTCGGTAAAATGGTTAATAAAAGTTCAAATATGTCATAAATAACTTTTTGTGGGTCGTTTGACATGATATGGTAATTACATTAACCCACAATGTGTAAATAACCTGATATCACGGTAAGATTAAAAAGGGTAAAATAAGGGTAAAACCAAAAAGAAAAGGATAAAAAATATTCAAAGCTTTTAAAAAAATTATTTAATGATGGTTATTTGAACCAAAAAATTCTTATCTTATTATTAAAAAGGTTTTTATCATTTTAAATCAAAATTTAATTTATAATAAATTAATATTTTGGAACTTTTCAAAAGTCCCCCTCAACCCTCTTATAAAATGGAACATTATCCCTATCCTCTTAACTCCATTTTTAGCCTTAAAGATCATCCAAACCCTACCCATTTCTCTTATCAAACACCATAGTTACATTATAGAGGTTCTTTTCTTCTCAAAAGATCATCTATGGTGCCCTAAGATGAAATTTAAAGGAGGCGCGCCAATGAAGAGGTAATCTCTTCTACTGATTTTTTCATATTTCATACTTCTTCTATATCCTATTTTTATGTTTTCTAATTTTAATGTAATAAAATTATTACCACTAATATAATAATATGTTATTATAAATATGAAACAACTCTATTTCACCTACTATCAATCCCAAGAAAAACAATGAAATCAACCTGCGTGTGTACATACAGATTATTGTCTCCACATTGTGGTGTATTCTTCTTTTCACCACCACCTTACATGTATGGTTATAATGGTGGAAATAATAGCTATATATTATTATTATTACATGATACTAATCATGAGATATTATTCACAATATGCTTCAATATCATTCGATAGTTATGGGAATGATATTATCACTCGTTCGTGCGTACAACTTACAGTCTTTACGATGCGATGAGATTCATTATCCATGTTAACCATTAAACAGTGATTACAAAGTACATATAATAAATAATCCGGAAATATATGATAGAATAATTTAATTATATTTATGTATATGTATATAGTAATTACTTACTTCCCTCAAACTCAATAAGGAAATGAAAACAACATTGATGAGTACGTACGACCTACCCTCTACATTAATGGTGTATTCAATTTCATTTATCTATATATTATATATACTTATATACTGAATCTATAAGGTAAATATCAGTCATTTTTTACATTTTTTAAGTAATTAAATCTTGATCTAAGTAATCATATGAAGAATAACAAGTGAAAACACGTAAGATTATTACCCAAAATTTTTCTTTAACATTGAATTGTCAAATAAATATGTAATATAAAGTCATAAGTGAATCACAAATGATATCATAAATATAATTATGGTTCTTTTAAATGTTAATAATATTGTTAAATCCACAATATAGATGTTTTGGACACAAAATAAATAAATCATACCTATAGTAAGGGTTAATTTTTCTATCTAATTTTTATCTTAGATTGTTTATACGTAAGTATTTTGAAGTGATATATTCATCATCCCTATCCATGTTTTATAAAAAATGTTTTCATAAAATGATTATCATTATTCTATGTGTTATTAATGTCATTTTACCAATTTTTTGACCTTTAATACATGGTATGTAAAGAATGATTTTTATATTCTATGTACTTTTGACTTTTCTAATAAAAGTACAAGGTGAATGTTTTTTAATGTATATTGCATAAGCATATTTTTATGTATTCTTAAAATATTACTTCCATGAAGATTCCTCTACACAATTTCATATTTATTTTCAACTAAATTATAATCTTTTAAAATTTCATGATTTTTTTTGGAAAAGAAGTCATTTTTGATGAAGAGAGGATATTTTCCTCAAGAATTAATTTCAAGTGTTTTATCAAAATTATTTTCCATCTAAGATCACATAGGCTTATTTTTCAATCCCTATTATTACATTTATTTGATTGTGTTTTGATAGAATTAAATTTTTGGAAGTCATTTTATATATTATGGATTATGTTATGATGAAATTATAGTTATGAATCCCATTTTATTTTAAAGGTTATGTTATGATGAATGATTTATGTTTCGTGGCACAAATAAAAATGATTTCATTATGATATGGGAGGGACCTATATCTCCCTCCAATAAATCTGATAAGCATTTATATCTCATGATATAGACTTGGATGGAATGACACCTAAATATGGATCAGTAATACATGGATGGAACAACAAGTAAAACCATTTCATTAATGGACTTCATCCACTATTATTGTCTTGGAAGCAATGCCTTGGCTACTATAGAAATCGTAATATGTGATTATTATTTTACCACAATTACATGTTTTATTCCAATTTTATTCTATCATGGTTAATGTTCCTTTATGATCCATTCCTTATTTATAACCAAGATTTATGTCATTGCTCAAGATTTTGATGTTTAAATTTATGATCATGTTTTTATGTTCAAATATTTATGATCTGTTTTATATTCCCCATGTTTACCCTTACTGAGAATTTGAGCTCACCCTGTCTACATTTTCTTTTCCCTTGGATATAAATAAATGTTTTAGGTAAGAAAACAAAAAGGAGAAGACATTTATGGGAGATGTTGAAGATCATTCACCATGATTAGAAGTTTATGATCCGAGTTTCCAAAGACACTAAACTACTATGGTATTTGGGAGTCTTTTTTATCATATATTATGTATTCTATAAAAGTATTGTAATTCCCATGTACGTCAAACATGTGTTTGTACAATTGGTATCAGAGAAAAGGTTTATTAAACCTTTAAAGGCTATGATTCAAAAACATTATTGATATCCCTAGAGATATTTTTAAGGTACGACTAAGGATGTAACATAGGATATGTGTAACTATAGGTTACAGTATGAGAATTATGGTAATGTTCATAAATAACCTAGAATTTAACCAATGATGTTTGAGATTTAAGGTACTCACCCTTAACTTTTTTTTTCTAGTATAATCTTTTCCTCACATACTATTCTTTTTGGGTTTTAGATGATGGATGGAACATGAAGTAACTTTTGGAACCACTTTGCGTATAAGTTTGCATTTGTTGTCAATAGTTTTCAATGAAGATCAAAATGAAGGAGATCAAGAACTACTCCAATTAAATGGAGGAATGGAAGATTAAATGAAGGAGATCAAGAAGTACTCCGATGAAGTAGAGGAATAGTGATTCAGAAGATTGTTGTACTGACCATAAGTTCAAAAGAACATGTGTCAAAGGTGATACATTGTGTCAAAGGATCCATCTGATGATGATTAAAGAAGAATAGAGTTTTTGGATGAAGTCCATGCAATTCCTCCTTATTGCATGAGAACCATGGGTTTTGATGAAGACCATGCAATTACTCATGATTGCATGAGAACCATGAAAGAGACTTCTTGACGAATTGAATCACATGGTTTGCATGAAGTAGATCATGCATGTTGATGAAGAAGACAAGGTGCCAATGATTGGAAATCTAAGATGGTCGTGCAAAGATTGGAATTCTGAGATAGCCATGCACATCACATTGTCATAGAAGATGATGATGGTAAATATATGACTTCAAAAATTACATATCACAATAGAGGAAGCAGAAGAGTTGTTGAAGGATACATATCACCAAAAAGAAGTGTTGTTGAGGTGATCGTGCTTGTTGACAAAGTAAACAGACGACCTACAAATTTGTTAACAAAGGAGATTCCATGGTGGCATGTCGAGTTTGAAGATTGTGGATAATGATCCATGTTTTATTCATGGAGCATCGACAAAGGATGGATGATCTGGAGGCGGACTAAAAGAGCAGATACAAGGTGGTGCCGTTTTCCAGTGTTTGCCAAATTTTTGGGGCCCAAAATATGGAGGTTTGTGAGCATCGCGAAAAGTGGATTTCCAGGAAGATAATAATTTAATATGGAAAAGGCATGAGTTTTGTGAAGATGGGATGCCTGGACTGTATTTAGTGAAGACCAGAAGAATGGAGGCAGTGAGTCTTCGCGAGTATGTCAAGCTTCGCGAACGGCAGAAGCTGGAGAGCTTCACGGCGATGAAGGGCTTTGTGAGGGAGCTTCGCGGCGAAGGCGCGAAGGCGCGAAGGAATGATGACGGTGATTCTTCGCGATTACGTCAATATTTGAGAACGGAAGAGGCTGAAGTGAATCGCGGAGGAGAAGGGCTTCATGAGGGAGCTTCGCGGAGAAGGCATGAAGGTATGTTGACGGTGATTCTTCGCGACTACGTCAAGCTTCGCGAACGGCAAAGTTCTGTGGTGCTTTGTGATTTGAACAGAATTCCGGCGGAATCTTTGGAGCTTCGCGATTTGAGATGACGTGGCGTTGACTTTGTGCAGAAGGGTCGAGGGTCAGTGGAATCGCCAATAAATAGAGGCCGACCCCCTCAAGAGAAGTAGAGAGAGCTCTCAACGAAAATTCTTTGCTCTCGGTTCGCAAAGGTCACTCGCGAAGGCAGTCAGCTTCGCGAAAGAGGAGCTTCGTGGCAGCTATTCTAGATCCGTGAAAGTCTTGCGCCCTACTTTGGCTCAGTGAGCTTCACAAAGAGGCAGGAGCTCCGCGATAGGCCAGCATTGCGAAGGCTGGAGCATCGCGAGAGTGATTCGCGATTGATCTTCGCGAAAAGGCAGGGGCTCTTTGAAGACTTGTTTGAGCTTTCCAAAATTGGGAGCCTTGCGAAGTAGGGTACTTTGTGAAGGCCCTTTCCAAAGGGTTTTCACCCAGAGGAAAAGGGAAAAAGGGGTCTTCATCAGTGGATGAAATTTAGACTTCAACAGGGAATCATTTATTGAGCAATCACACAAGTGATTGTAATTCAGGCAAACGAAGACAAGGGGATCTAGTGCATTCAGTCATTGCATTAAAGTAAAAGGTTGAATACAAAAGAGCATCAACTCAGGACTCTGATGCAAGCAAAGTCTCATGTTGAACAGGATACAAAGACTTCAATGAAAATCTATTGAAGATACCTTCACGTCTATAAACTGAGTGTGACTTCACCAACGACAGTGAGCCAGGGGGAGTCAACGGGAGTGACCCGAGGGAAGCAGTTGGCTATCCCTGAACCTTTGTAAAGGCAGTGAGCCTGGGATAGAGTGACTGTGCCCAAACAATTGTAATCTACAGCTAGTGAAGCATAATGGATTCAGGTACGACCGACAACCTATCGGCGTATACTCCTTGGACGTAGCCCTTAGTGGTGAACCAAGTAAAAATAGTTGTGTCATCTCTCTGCATGTGAATGTATCATTGCTGATCATATCCTTCATACAGGTTTAAGTAGTTCCTACCAACGTGGGAACAATATCCACAACTTTAAGAAGAAAAAGATGACACCCTGATTCACCCCTCCCCTCTTAGGGTGTCCCGGGGTCCTACAGGAACATGTTAATTGACCAATGCACTAGGAAATTCAAGTATGTATATCTCAAACAAAAATATTTTATGGGATATGGAATGCATAATCTTATTCTTATACTTACACAAGTAATGAAACATTTTGGACTCCCAAATAAGATGTAAAGGGAACATCATTTTATTGAGTCCTTCAAGAGGCAACGTCCACCTTCATTTCGGGGGTCTTCTGATCCACTTGTTACTAAAAATTTGATAAGTACCATTGATAAGATTTTTTCCATGCTTCATTATTCTCAATAGTAAAAGGTCATTTTGGATTCCTATCATTTAGAAGGTGAAGCAGACCAGTGTTAGAGACTAATTATGAATACAAGGTAGCAAGATTAAATTGAATCCATGGAATGGGATGAGTTCAAGAACTTATTTTTCAATAAGTACATCCCTTATATTATTAGAATAATGATGCAAAAGGTGTTCCTTGTGTTATGGCCCAAAGTTTCATTAATAGAAATTCATCTTGATATAGTTAAATTTCGCTTTATGTAAAATGTTTATATAAAATTTCAACTTCTTTAGTTTTATCTTAAGAGTTGTGACAATTACTTTTATAGCAGTTGAACAGTGATCACATGATTAGTATAAATATAAGGCTTTAACGAACCCAATTTACTCAGACAAAGGAAGCGATGGCCTCATCCAGTAGAATTGCTCCATACGAAGCCCATTTTTCGGAGCTCAAAAAATAGGTGGTGTCTTTGGGATTCAATCTTGACCGAGCCCAAGCTGAGATTCACCATGTCAAGCTCCAATGGGACCGTCTATAGGAAAAGTGGAAGTTGATAGATATTACCACTCGAGCGATGTTATCTGAGCCACCCCAAGAGTCTGTCACCATCGCACACCTTACCCTTAGGTCTTATGCAGCTGTTTTAAGGGGTTATGTAACAAATAACTTGTACTATGTTCATGTACATTATTTTTTTGTATATAATAATAAATACACCTTCTTGTCTTTATTGATACATTTTATATAGTTTTTAAAATACAAATAGTGTTTTTAGTTATTATTTAATTAAGAATTCTATTTTATTAAATTATGGGATTTTTGAATTAAATAATATTTTAATAAAATATTATTATTATTATTAAATTAATTTTATTATATATAAATTATCATATAATGTTATGAATGCAATTGTAATTTTTATTAAGGTTTGGAAGCCATTTTTGTCAAAACCCGTGAATTTTCGATAAATGCCAGTTTTTATTTTAAAAGTGAAAATTAACATATTTTGAAAATTATTTAAATAAAATAAATGTTATTTATGGAATCAGGACGTCAAAATTATCCAACGGTGAATTTTTCATAATTTTCTAAGATAGTCAAATTTTTGGGTAAAAATTAAATACCATTTAAATATATAATGTGTTTTATGCCATCATAATGACCCAATAGGGATGTAATAAAATACAACAAGAATTTTGTTCGACCAATATATGTTTTACCATTAAAATAATGTTATTTTGGGTTTTTTGACTTATTTGACAAAGCATTAATGGACCCCTCATAACTTATTAAACACCTTATCTTTTTAAATTGGTTTCCATGGGAGTGTGACTCGCCTCCACATAAGAATCCCTATTATTTTAAGATGTTAGGACTTTGGACTTATAAAATATTTTTTTCCTCTTCCCTTTTCCAAATACCATGGGAAAAAACCATGGGTTGGATTGTGGTTTGGATTAGTTTAATATAAGGGGTCCCAAACCTAAATAATAAAGAATTCCCTCACCTTTCCTATATAAACCCACCGAAGATCCAACTTCCTCCTCACTCAAAGCCTTTTGAGTTCGTCCAACCTTTGCAATACTCTCTCTAGAATCCTCCCAAGGTGCCCCAAGCTCCCAAGAATCCTCTCTCAAGCCCCTATCAAGCCTTTGGAAGCACACTTCCAAGTAAGGGTTTTTTCTTCCTTTCTCATTTTTGTCCAATTTTCATTAAGTTGTTTTTCCATTTTAATTTCAATTATAAATGTTGGGGTATGGATTATCACCTCCATCATACTTCCTTCTTTATTTTTTAATTATGGGAGACCCCTTCCTCTCTCATTAAATTCCTCCCATGCACACCTGTTACTATGCTGAAATTCTGAAAGGAACTTCTCTCTCATCTTTTACATTCAAGAAATACTTTTGTATCATGAATCTAATTTCCATTAAAATTGTTGGGACATGTATTTATATGACCTAATTACTGTCCATTACATTTAAATATGATGAGGAACCCCTTTCTCTCTCATCAACCATTTTTATGAATTCTTATGTCATGTCGTTCCACAGCTGAAATCACACAAATTTTCTAAGCCAATGTCATTGTGTTGTGAATACAATGCCAATTTCTCCAGCAAGGGTATTCAACTTTATGCACATTACATATTGATTATAAAGTTTCATGTATGAATTCCACATTCCTTTATCATGGAATAAATGATTATGTTTTATGAATCCATGTTTTATGATCAATGTGGCACATTTATGCATGAAATGAAATGTTTAAGAAGGGTGCACCCTTATAGCGCTCCAATGCATTGGGTAAAGTATAGTATCATGATACGTCATGTGCAATGAGTTTTGACTCATGAAAATTTAGGTTCAATGAGGGTTTACTCATGCTTCATGTGCAATGTGGATTTACTCATGCTCTATGTGCAATGCGCCTTGGCTCATGCTAATTCCATGTTAAGTGATGTCGCCACATTTCCATGTTATCATTATCATGCTTTATCATGCATTTTAGTGCATTTTTCTCCTGTTATCTATTGATATTCCTAATGCCTAACATGTATTGTACTCTTCATGCTATTCCATGTGTATTCCCTTACTGGGCTATATAGCTCACCCTTTTCTTATGCGTGTCCTCAGGTTATGCCATGCAATGCTAAGTATGAGGGAATGTAGTTGTCATGTAAAGGAAGTTTTCAATTAAGATTTTGTATTTCATGTTTTATGTTTTTATGTAATGATCCTAAGCCCCAAATACACTAAACCTCTCTATCTTCTTTGTTGTATCAAGTGAAGTTTAATGTAATAAATCATGTTTATGTTTGTATTAAAAATCAGGGTTGTCATAGTTGGTATCAGAGGATAGGTTTAGTTATTTTTGGGATTAGGATAAAAAACACCTAGTAAATACTTAGAGACAAGAATAAGTATAATAAAAACATCCCTAATTTTTGGTAAGTACTGAGTAAGTGGTTTATCAAGAAAATACATCCCTGTCCGGATACGAGTAGGTAGAGGCAGCTCTGGAACAGATGTATCCTAGGGGTAAAACCCGAAAACATCGCTTTGAGCTAGACTCGAACAGGAACTGGTGCATGACAACGGGACTTGCTACACTCATGGTTAAGACACTCCTGGGGGTTATGTTTAGATAAATTCACAAGCTTATTATGAACCCTTATCAATCAAATTAAAAAAAATTCCCCTAAAAATTTATGTTAGAAAGTAGATCATGAAAATCCTAGATTGAAGCCTATAGACTCATGAGTTAAGGAAATAAAAGTTTATTTATAAGTCATCAACTTCTGTCTTTGGATTACCCTTTATGTGATACCCCTAACTTTCCTTTTATTCTAGCCAATGGCCGGTAATAGGAGGACTCAGGCTAACAAATGATCTGAAGATCAGTGTGATGACTGTACTAATGAGATGCCCAATCCAATGGGAGCGGGAATTGAGAAATTTGTCACACTTCTCTCTCAGTTAACTCAAGTTTTGAATAGAAACATGAGTCAAGAGGAATGTTAAACCCCCCTAATAAAGAACAAGTCTCTATCGAGAGCTTTATGAGACAAAGGCCTCCTACTTTTAGTGGATCATCCGATCCCACGATCGCTGAACAATGGATCAACTCTATTGAAAATATCTTCTCCATCTTTCAATATTCTGAACAAGAGAGGGTTCTCTTGGCAGCTTATCATATGGAGGGTGAAGATGATCAATGGTGGACATTGATCAAAAATACAAAGCCAGAGGAGGAGATCGAGTCAATGTAATGGAAGGATTTCCAGAAGATTTTTTCAATAAATATTTTCCACGCACCCTACGGCTTATGATGGAAAGGGAATTACTTTCCCTCAAGAAAAAATAGATGAATCTATTGGAACGTACAAGGAAAACTTCACTAGGATTGCACGATACGCTTCCGGCTTTTTCATTACCCCAAAATGAAAAGTTGACCGCTCCTTTGGTGGGCTGAAGCCTAGCCTGCGGAAAGAATTTTTGATTCGTGACTTCGACAACTATGAGGAAATTGTCCGATGTGCCCTCAAGGACGAAATGGAGATCAAAGAATCAAAGGAGTATTATGGGGATAAGGAGCATAAGGTGGAATTCAATTATGGTGGTCAGATGGATAAATCCAACGGTGCTAAGAATATTCAGAACCCCACTTGAAAAAAGTGTGGAAATAAGCACCCTTGAAATTTATTTAAGGGGATGAGGAAATTCTTTAGGTGTATAAGGTAAGGGAACCTAGCTGTTATCTGTCGGAAAGAAAGACCCGTGGCTGTGACAGAGGAGTGGAACACTCTGTTCGAACCTCAACGTGTTGTTCAATGCTAAAAATTCAATGAAACTGGTCATTTTTCAAATCAGTTCCATAATTTAAGGGTTTTCGGAGTCATCCAACAACCTCCAAGGAAAAAAGTAAGAGCTTTTTCCATCACTTATGATGAAGTGAACCCCTACAATGAAGTGGTGATAGGTATGATAGTTATTCATTCAAGAATAGTGAACGTACTTTTTGATTCAGGTTCTACGCATTCTTTTATATCATGAAAGTTTATTAGAATAATCCCAACACCACCACAAATCATGGAATTGAAGATGTCGGTGAGTACGGAAAATGGGGCAATCATTGCATCCCATGAATATAAGTCCTCCCCTATTATAATATGTGGATTTAATTTCCTAGCGAACCTCATCATACTCCCTTTGGTGGAATTTGATGCAATTCTTGGCATGGATTGGATTTCCTTATATAGAGCCAACATAAATTGTCGGGAGAGGGAAATCACACTCCATATGGAGAATCAACCCCCGATTCCTTACAAGTGTAAGGAGGAAATTGAATGTAATTTAGCTCCATCATCTCAAGCATGGATATTACTGCCCCGTGAGCATGCGTATCTGGATCAGATGATTGAGTCCAAGGAAAAAAACCATCCTTGAGGAAGTGCCTATTATGAAGGAATTCACTGAAGTGTTTCCCGAGGAACTTCCTGGTCTTCCTCCTAGAAGAAATGTTAAATTCTCAATTGAACTTATACCCGGGGATTTACCAATATACAAGACTCGATATAGAATGGCTGTTGTAGAGCTTGAAGAGCTGAAGAAACAACTACAAGATAATCTGGATAAAGGGTTTATACGCCCAACTACTTCACCATTTGATGCACCAGTCCTCTTTATCAAGAAGATGTATGGGTCAATGCGGCTTTGCATCGATTATCATGAACTTAAAAAAATCCCGATAAATAAGAAGTATCCTCTCCCATGAATTGTTGACTTGTTCTATCTGCGGCATGGAGCAAAATACTTCTCCAAGTTGGACTTGCGGTTGGGATATTATCAAGTAAGGGTAAAGAAGGAAGATATTAGCAAGACTGCTTTTTTACATAAGATACGGGCACTATGAATTCATAGTAATGCCTTTCGGACTTACTAATGCTCCAGAAATATTCATGGACTTGATGAATAGAGTATTTAGAGATTACCTTGAAAATTATTTGGTAGTCTTTATAGATTATATTATAACATACTCCAAAACAAAGGAGGATCATGAGGAGTATTTAAGAAATCTACTAGAGACTCTGCGGAAGGAGATTCTCTATGAAAAGTACATCAAGTGTGAGTTCTAGTTGAAGGAGGTCTCATTCTTGGGCCATTTCATCCCAAGAAATGGGATATCTATGGATCCCTCTAAAACAAATGCAATTGAGGGATGGCCAAGGCCAACATCAGTAACAGATATCCGTAGCTTCTTGGGGTTAGCTTGATATTATCAACGATTTTGAGAAATTTCTCACGATTTTGCAACCCTCTTACCAAGCTAACTTGAAAGGGAGTAAAGTTTTCTTTGAGGGATGAATGTGAAGAAAACTTCAAGGAGTTGAAACGGAGGCTTATCACTATGACCTTGCTCACTTTACCCACATGTGGGGAAAATTTTGTGGTATTCAATGATTCTTCGAAGAAGGGATTAAGATGTGTGCTGATGAAGAAAGATAAAGTGATATCTTATGCCTTAAGGAAGTTGAAAATCCATGAGCGAAACTATCCAATGCATGATCTAGAGTTGGCGGCGGTGATCTTTGCCTTGAAAATCTTCCAGCATTATCTCTTTGGGGATAAATATGAGATATATACTGACCCCACGAGTCTTAAATATATATTCACACAGAAAGAGCTTAATATGCGCCAGAGAAGATGGATATATCTCATCATGTATTATGACTGTTCAATACATTACCACCCTGGGAAAGTGAACAAGGTGGATGATTCCCTAAGTAGAAAGGACCCATCGATTCTATCAATGATGAGAATTGAGAAGGATACAATCTTCTTAGACTTAATGAATATGGACATGGGAATCATAAAGAAGGGAACATCATCAATCCTTTCACAAATGATTGCTCAACCGTCTCTTTTGGAAAGGTTAAAGGATGCTCAAAAGGATGATGTGGGAATTCAGGAAAAAGTGGAAGCTATCAAAAAAGGGAAATCCTCATAGTTTAATGTTAATTAAAAAGGAATTGTGTGATTTGGGAAAAGACTATGTGTTCCATCGAGTCCGGAGCTGAAGAAGGAACTTTTGGATGATGCACATAGTTCAAATTTCTCTATTCACCCAGGGAGCACAAAGATGTATCGAGATCTCCGAGAAAAATTTTGGTGGGACCATATGAAGAAAGAGATCGTTGAATACATTGAAGTGCCTAGTGTGTCAGAAAGTGAAGGTAGAGAGGTAGAAGTATAAAGGGTTGATGCAACCATTACCCATACCAGAATGGAAATGGGATAACATCACCATGGACTTTGTCACCGGACTTCCAAGGACATGTGAAGTCAACAATTCAATCTGGGTGGTTATAGATCATCTTACAAAGACTGCACACTTCATTGCTATTCTGGAGGATTTCTCATTGGATCAACTGGCATAGATATATATCAGGAAAGTGGTAAGGTTGCATGGAGTACCAATATCTATTATGTCTGACTGAGATCCAAGATTCACCTCTATGTTTTGGAAGAGTCTTCAACATGCTCTGAATACTGAAATGAACTTCAGTACGACCTATCATCCTCAAACTGATGGCCAATACGAGCGGACTATCGAAACACTTGAGGACATGTTGAGAGCATGCTCAATGGAAATTAAAGGAGGATGGGATAAACATCTTTCTCTGGTTGAGTTCTCTTATAATAACAATTTCCACTAAAGCATCCAAATGGCACCATATGAAGCCCTTTATGGGAAAAGGTGCAGAACACCGACGTGTTGGGATGAAGTTGGTGAACGTAAGCTTCTTGGACCAGAAATGGTCGAAGAAATGGGAGAGAAGGTGAAAACCATTCAGCAACATATCAAGGCAGCCTAGAGTTGATAGAAGAGTTATGCAGATAACCGTCAATGAGACCTTGAATTTAAAGTTGGAGACTTGGTGTTTCTATGCATATCTCCATGGAAGAAGGTCATAAGGTTTGGAAAGAAAGGGAAGTTAAGTCCTAGGTACTTCGTCCCCTTGGAGATTCTTGATCGTTTTGGGGCTGTGGCCTATCAACTAGCACTTCCACCTTCCATGGAAAAAGTACATTATGTCTTTCATGTATCCCTCTTAAGGAAGTACATACCAGACCCTTCACATGTACTCTCTTCTGAGGTGGTAAAATTGGAAGATGATCTTTCTTATGAGGAGCAACCAGTATTGATCTTATATCGTAGAGAAAAATTTCTACAAAATAAGACAATGCCCCTCGTCAAGGTGTTGGGGTGAAACCACAAGTTTAAATAAGCGACTTGGGAATCAGAGGAAATGATGAAGCTGAGTTACCCAAATCTGTTTTAGTGTGGGAAAAGGAAATTTTGAGGGCGAAATTTCTTAAGGAAGGAATATTGTGACAACCCAAAGTTTCATTAATGGAAATTCATATTGATCTACTTAAATGTCTCTTTTTGTAAGACATTTATATAAAATTTCAACTTCTTTATTTTATGTTACGAGTTGTGACTGTTACTTTTATAGCCGTTGAATAATGATCACATTATTAGTATAAATATAAGGCTTTAACGAACCCAATTTACTCAGAAAAAGGAAGTGATGGCCTCATCCTGTAGAATTGCTCCATATGAAGCCCATTTGTCGGTGCTCGAAAAAGAGGTGGCATATTTGGGTTTCACTATTGACCAAGCCCAAGCTGAGCTTCACCAGGTCAAGCTCGAACGGGACCGTCTATGGGAAAAGTGGATGTTGATAGAGATTACCACTCGAGCGATGTTATCTAAGCCACCCCAAGAGTCTGTCACCATCGCACAACTTACCCTTAGGTCTTATGCAGCTGTTTTAAGGGGTTATGTAACAAATCTATAGTACTATGTTCATTTACATTTTTTTATATAATAATAAATATACCTTCTTGTCTTTATTGATACATTGTAAATAGTTTTTAAAGTACAAATAGTGTTTTTAGTTATTATTTAATTAAGAATTCTATTTTATTAAATTAAGGGATTTTAGAATTAAATAATATTTTAATAAAATATTATTATTATTATTAAATTAATTTTATTATATATAAATGATCATATAATTTTATAAATGCAATTGTAATTTTTATTAATTTTTGAAAGCCATTTTTGTCAAAACCCGTGAATTTTCAATAAATGTCGGTTTTTATTTTTAAGTAAAAATTAACATATTTATAAAATTATTTAGATAATATAAATGTAATTTCTAGAATCAAGACGTCTATATTATCCAATGGTGAATTTTTCATAATTTTCTGAAATAGTCAAATTTCTGGGTAAAAATTAAATACCGTTTAAATATATAATGTGTTTTATGACATCATAATGACCCATTAGTGACGTAATAAAATACTATAAGGTTTATGTTCTGCCAATATATGTTTTACCATTAAAATAATGTGATTTTGGGTTTGTTTGACATATTTTACAAAGCATTAATGGACCCCTCAAGACTTATTAAACACATTGTCTTTATAAATTGGTTTCCATGGGAGTGTGACTCACCACCACACAAGCAACCCTATTATTTTAAGAAGTTCAGAATTTGGCCATATAAAATATTTTTTTCCTCTTCCATTTTCCAAAAACCATGGGCAAAAACCATGGGATGGTTTGTGGTTTGGATTAATTTAATATAAGGGGTCCCAAACCAAAATAATAAAGAATTCCCTCACCTTTCCTATATAAACCCACCCAAGCTCCCACTTCCTCCGCACTCAAAGCCTTTTGTGTTCATCCAACCTCTCCCTAATCTCTCTAGAATCCTCCCAAGGTTCCCCATGCTCCCATGAATCCTCTCTCAAGCCCCTCTCAAGCCTTTGGAAGCACACTTCCAAGTAAGGGTTTTTTCTTCCTTTCTCATTTTTGTCAAATTTTCTTTAAGTTGTTTTGCCCTTTTAATTTCAATTATGAATGTTGGGGTATGGTTTTGTATCTCAATCATACTTCCCTCTTTATTCTTGAATGATGAGAGACCCCTTTCTCTCTCATTAAATGCCTCCCATGTATACCCATTACTAAGCCGAAATTCCGAAAGGAACTTCTCCTTCCTCTATTACATTCAAGAAATACTTTTGTATCATGAATCTAAATTATAGTAAATTTTTTGGGACATGTATCTATATGACCTCCTTGCTATCCATTACATGTAAATATGACGAGGAACCCCTCTCTCTCTCATCAACCATTTTTATGAATTCTTATGTCACGCCGTTACACAGCCGAAATCGCACCAATTTTCTAAGCCAATGTCATTGTGTAGTGAATACCATGCCCATTTCTCCATCAGGGGTATTCACCTTTATGCACATTTACTTACTGATTATAAAGTTTCATGTATGAATTCCACATTCTTTTATCGTGGAATAAATGATTATGCTTTATAAATCCATGTTTTATGATCCATGTGGCACACTTATGCATGAAATGAAATGTTTTAGAAGGGTGTGCCCTTATAGCACTCCAATTGTAACGACCCTAAATTTTGAATAAATCTTGTTTTCTAATTTTATGTGTTATTTTATTTTATTATTATACTCAACAAAAATTTTTCATTTGATAACATGAGTATAATTAAAATGAGACCGTTGGATTTTGACTGGTATATGGCCATTTGTCAATATGACCGCTAGAAACTAAACGTTTTGATTATTGTCTCTAAATACAAGTAATATTGATTACTTATTATAGAAAGAAGATTCGATGGCCTCACCCAGTAGTCTTGGACTGATCAAAGCCCATCTCACAGAACATGGGAAGGAGGTAGCACCACTGGGCTATGCTCTGGACCAAACCCAAGCCAAACTTCATCGTGTGAAGCTAGAACAGGATCGCCTTGGCGAGAAGTTCAAACTGATAGAAATTACTACTCGTGTGATGTTGGCCGAGCCTCCCTCAGATTATCTCACCTTAGCACACCTTACACTTAGGTCCTATGCTGGTATGATAAGGGGCTATGTAAGGAGACCGTAACTGCCTTGTGTAACCCTTTTTTTTAAATAAAAATTTTGATTTATTTTTATGATGAAGTTTATGAATTTTCAAATGTCTGGATAAATATAGTATTCATATTTTTGATGAATTTTAGAAAAAGGATATTTTAAAAATGTTTAGGTAAACCTTAAATAATTAAAAATGTGTAATGATTTTCAAAAAATGGTCTTCTACAATTATGTTCAGTACGAAATTTAGAGTCTAATATGATCAACTTGATTTTTGATGAATAGTAAATTATGAATAGTTATTTTATGATTAGGATTAGTAATGTGTCCAAATGGATTAGTAATCTCACTCAAAGAATGTATTAATATAATCTAGGCACCTTGATTAAGTAATGTGATTCGATAAAATAGTTAAATAATGGTTTCATAAATTATTATTCAAGTATTAGTTTTTTCTGGTGAATATTTTTTTTAAATAAAAATTAAATTAAAAATATTTAGAAAATTATTTTTATAAAATGGATTTCATTTTTGAACTCAGAGCATCGCTATTATGTTAAGGTAATTTTGGGGGTTTTTTCTGAAAAAATAGAATTTTTTTGTGAATAGTGTTTTTATTTAAAAATTAAATTAAAAATATTTAGAAAATTATTTTTATGAAATGGAGATCATATTTTTAATCAGAGCGTCAATATTTGGTTAAGGTGAAATTTTGGGATTTTTCTGAGAAAGATGAATTTTCAGTGAATAGTAAAAAAAGCAGTTTTAGGGTTTCAGTATGTTTAATTACATCATAACTGTGTCATGGTGATGTAATGATATATTTTATGGCTTGGCCGACCAAAGGTGATGAATTATTGTATGGGGGCCCCATGTGGCCTAACTTCATGGGAAATATCATGGGAGAGCACATGGTTTTGAGAAAACCACTTTTGAGGTGTCCCTTGGCCATTAATGCCTTGTCCCCTCACTTTCCCTATAAATACCAAGCCATCCTATCATCCATTTCGACTCCCCACTCTCCCCCAACGAAGTTCTGGTCTCATTAACTCCCGAGGAGTCCTCCCAAGGTGCCCCCAATCCCTCAAGGTCCCAACCTTTGAGTTTTAAGAGTTACGTTTTAAGGTAAGGGATCTCTCCTCTCTTTTTCGTTTCAAGTACTCTCGTTTATGTCATTTATTTTAAGCCCAATGTTCTTATGTTGGGGATGCTCTTTAATATTCATACTAATTCCCTTTTTAGTTTCATATTATGAGAGACCCCCTATTACTCTCATCATTTCATTTTATGAATGTTTAAGTGGCGCCGTTAGGCTGCCAAAATTTTTGTAACAGATTCTTTCACCCTTCTCATTTTCAAGTTCTATTTTCTTGGGAAGCCTTTAAAGTTCCTTTTTATTATGTTTGGGTATGATCCCTGTATCTATCATACTGATATTTTATGATCATAGGACGAGACACCCCATTTGATGTCATCAATTCAGTATTTTGATGTTTTAAGTGGCACCGTTAGGCTGCCGAATTTTTAAGTGGTTCTTTCACCCATCTCGTTTTGAAGTTCTACTTTCATGTAAAGTCATTAAAGTTCCTTTTAATTTTGTTGGGGTATGATCTCTAAATCTATCATACTGATCTTTTAGGATCATATGATGAGAGACCCTATTTGATCTCTTCAATTCAGTATTTTGAAATTTTAAGTGGCGCCGTTAGGCTGCCGAATTTTTAAGGGATTCGTTCACCTTTCTCATTTTTCAAAGTTCTACTTTCATGTCAAGTATTTCAAGTTCCTTTTTATTTTTTTGGGGTATTATCTCTAAATATATTATACTGATCTTTTATGTTCATAATATGAGATACCCTATTTGATCCTGTCAATTCATTTTTTGATGTTTAAGTGACGCCGTTAGGCTGCCGAATTTTCATAAGAGAAATCTTATTTTTGTCTTCCTTTCATGTTCTTCATTTCATATGGTACATCTTTCAAATTTCATTACCATGCTCATATATCCTTCATATTCTGTCCCTCTACTGTTTGATGGGTCATTTATGAATGTTTTACCCATGTCCCCTCTCTTTTCAATGTTTTCTAAAACCCCGAAACGTAGCCGTTATGATGCAGAATTTTTGTCTCAAAATGCCTCTCTCTTTTCTCAAAATTATTTTATTTTATTAAGTGAATACTCAAATCTCTTATTTATATAGGGGTATTCGCATATATATCAAAATTTTCTATTTTAAATTCAGGGAGTTACATACATGAAACCCACTTTCCCTTTCTGTGTGTTTAAAGTGACATAAAGATCATGTCTTTAAAGCAGTTTTTAAAACGTTATGATTATGAAATGAAACCCATTTATTTTATGCTATATGGGTTATTTATGAAATTATTTATGATGATATATGTGGCTCACATGATAATAAAGAAATTTCATGGGTGCGCCCAGATAGCGCTCCAATGCATTGGGTAAAGACTTAATCTCTAGAGATGACCTTTTAGACTAATACCTTTGTGAATAACCTTGGTAAATTTTAATGACACCTTGGGGATGGACCTTGGTGAAAGGAAATGATTGTCAATATTAAATGTTGTAGCCACATCTTCAAGTTATGAAAAATGTTATTTTTATTATGATATATCTCATGATTTCTTTCTCATGCCTCAAAGTTCTTTTCATGACCTTATTGAGGTATCTCAAGTTCACATGTGAAATGTTTCCCTTGTTTCCCTTACTGGGCCTTTTCTCACCCTTTGTTTAGATGTATGTCCCCAGGTTATGAGATGCAGTAATGAACCTAGGATGAACATGAGGAGAAGATGTTAAAGTGTTTAAGAAGAATGTTTTATGTTTTCATGTTTTACGTTCCTGGTTTCCAAGACACTAAACCTTAAAGATCCTCGGTTTTGTAAAATGTATTGAAAGATTATGTGATAAAAAGGTGGGATGCTATACCAATGAATTGGGTAAAGTATAGTATCATGATACATCATGTGCAATGAGTGTTGACTCATACCAATTCAAGTTCAACGAGGGTTTACTCGTGATTCATGTGTAATGAAGATTTACACATGCTCTATGTGCAATGAGCCTTGGCTCATGCTAATTCCATGTTAAGTGTTGTTGCCAAATTTCCATGTTATGATTATCATGTTTTATCATGCCTTTAGGTTCATGTTTCTCTTGTTCTATATTGATATGCATAATGTATAAAATATATTGTAATGCTCATGTTATTCCATGTGTATTCCCTTACTGGGATTTATAGCTCACCCTTTTGTTATGCATGTCCTTAGGTTATCCCATGCAATGCTAAGTATGAGGGAATGTAGTGGTCATGTAAAGGAAGTTTTCAATAAAGATGTTTTATTTCATGTTTCAAGTTTTTAGGTAATTATCCTAAGCCCCAAAGAAACTAAACCTATCGATCTTCATTTTTGTATCAATAGAAGTTTTATTTAATAAATCATGTTTATGTTTCGAATAAAAAGCAGGGTTGTCATACCTTGAGCTTAAGAAAAAGGATGATGAATCTGTTGGTACATACGAGGAGAATATTACAGGATCTAAAAGGAATAATACTAGCATTATCATCCAACTAGAAAGCAATGTTGATCGATTATTCATCGTCTTAAAACCAATTCATTGAAGGGAATTAGCTATAGGAGACTTTAGTAGATATGAAGGGATTGTGTGTTGTGATATCATTGTAGAACTAGAATTTGTTTTTACATATCCATCTCATGATTTTGATAAGAATTTTTTTTGGAGTAGATGATAAAATCTAAAAACAATGGTGAAAAGAAGATAAATGTTTCCTTATGATAAAAACGTTTGAAGAAGCATGGTAGCGATTATCTTAATGAGATTAGAAAATTTTTCAAGTGTGTAAAAGATGTTCATCAAGTAGTTGAGTGCCAAAGTAGTGGGAAAAAGGTTACTAATGATGTGAATGGAGAATGTTACAATGATGGTCATCAAGCAGTTGAATGAACCATCAACACTTCAATGTTTTAAGTGCAAGGAAATGGGGAAATATTTTAATGAATGGACAAGGATAAAATAATATGTTTTATAGTATTAATGAGATCATGACTAATAAAAGGATATATAGATATCATGGTTTGAGTATATAGAAATTTTGGTATATTTGGTGTATGGAAAGAGTTGATTTTGATAGAATTCATGTTGTAACTAAGGTTCTTAGAAAATTAATGATATTATCATATTTTAAGAAAATGCATGATGAAGACCTTCAAATGTTTCAAATGTGACCAACACGATATATCTTTCGATATATGGGTCATAAATGATGGTATTCACACACTTGTTATATGACCTTTCTAGTAATTTGTTTTGTCATACTATTAGATTGGAAAAAAGTATTTTGGATAAGCCTAAAAAAAGAACTGTTTTTAGTTGGACATCAGAAAGTATTTTTTAAGGTAAGATCATTTTTATATTATTTCTGGAATGTTATAAAAGTAATGTTTTAGAAAAGGGAAAACCTGTATGATTGGAGAAAACCCATAATGTTAGACAAAGAAGCTAGAATCAAACACACAATTGAAGTGAAATAAGCCATTATCACCTGCCACTAGCCTACAAGAAGAACATGTTTAGTAAAAATTAGTTTTATTTTATTATGCGGTATGATAGATGAATTCCATGTCTATTTTTGGAACCATATACGATTAATCTCACCATATATATTCTTATGTATATTTAATAACTTCTGATATCCTTATTTTGATAGAGATTAATGGAATGACCTATCATTTTATCACATGATCTACTAACACTTCAATAATGAAATATTTGACTTCATTTCATTAAATAGGATATGATGTGGGAATTGTTCAGGGCACGAACAATGTTGAAATTGTATCAAAATAAAGTAAGAATTTATTATCATGAAAAATTCATCTACTTTAGGGGAAAGATCTTGAGAACAAAAAATGTTATCCTAGAAGTTTATTATCCGATGAATCAGATGGTCTCTTAAATCATAGTAGATTTATTGCTTTTGATAGTTACCTTTCTCCCAACCATATCTCTACCACTATCCATCAGAACTTGATAGTAATTTTTCTCTTACATATCCATGTTTTCACTTCCCACCTATGTTCTTCTATATCAAATCCTAGTGATATGTTAAATTTGGAAACTGTTATGTTTCTAACATTCCTTTTGAAAATAATGTTTATTATTCCTTTTTATGATGTGGGTTCACATCAAAGAAACTTTGAACTATGAAACCATTAATAACCCCAACGACTTTCGAGGGTGATGTTCATTTTAATGGGGGAAGAATGTAACACCCTGAGATTTTATGAGATAGATTCATTTTAATTTCATTGATGTCTTCTATTATATGATTCACCAATATTATCATGAGATATACACAACACTATATTAGTTTGAAGTATATGCAACACTATTCATGGATTTTGTAGCACACAATTTCAAGTTATTTGGATAGAATTCATTTCATGAAACATTGATTATAGATTTTGGTCAATTTATAAATGAATTTTGTTTTGGTTATTTTATACACAAAACAAAAGGAAGTTTTCACTACATGAAACACTGACTTGGCTTACGTTAAATGCAAGAGTGACCTTCATTGATAGCTTGTGTTGTACGTGACACTTAGTTTCACTAAACAATTATATATTATGAAAATATTATTACTTGACTGGATATAAACGAGCTGTTATGAATTCTATTAAAAAAATTATGAATTTAATATAACATTAGAATAATTCTTACACATGATATGAGAACCAAATCAATTTTACAGATAAAAGAATTTTTTTTCAAAAAAAATGCAGTTTTATCGCTTGTTAATGGCGACCAATTTTAAATATATTTTTTTCACACATTTATAAGTTATATTTGAAAATATAAACTTATTATTTGGAATAGAGTCCTAAAATTTTACGTTGGATAAATTTTTTATATTTTTTTGATAACTTTCATATTTTGATGAATAGTGAAAATAAGCTAAATTTTAATTGAAAACAACTTTTTTCATCAAAACAAGTTATATGTTTAAAATTTATTATTGAATGTATTTAATGTATAAAAAGAATATATTTTTATATTTTATGAAAACTTATATCACTGTCATTAATTTTACATTTAATTCATATGTAAAACCATTTCAATATTTTGCAATGTTTTAAAAAAACTCATTTTTTCGACAATGGGATTAATTTTAAGTTAATTATTGTATATTTGGTGTTTTGAAATTGAAAAAATGGATTCTATATTTCAAATAAAAAGGTTCAAATTGTCTAAATTGGTAATTTTTATTTTTGGATATTTTGATAGTAACACCAGTAATTATTATTTTTCCATGCATAAAAGGTAAATATGGTAAATAAGGGTAAAAAATAATATTATAATAATATTAAACTACCCTAACACAATCCCTATTCCAATTTGATGAGATTTTTCTGACCATGGGTATCCTTGGGTTTATTTTGGGACCCCATGGATTCACTTGGACGTGAAACTCACATTTTATAATAATTAATTTAAAGTAATGATAATAATAAACTAAACATATATCTTTTAATAAATCAATTTTAATATGGGGTTATACAACATATATATATGTCTGTAAATAGTCATTGGAAAGCTAAAAATATTTTCTAAATAATTTTTGTTATTTAATAATTTTTGATAATAGATAAATATATTTATTTATGACACAATTATGATGTATAAATTAACTCATTAATGAATGATTCTAATAAATGAATATATAAATATTAAAATAAGTTTAATTTGAATATTTTTATGTCATCCATGAATTTTTTGGATGACCTTGAAATATTCGGTATGTGTAATTTCTATTGGTTCTATGTAATAAGGTTTTTATGAATTTTCTAAAAAATGTCTAAAATGAATTGTATCCAAAATTGACATAATTAATAACTTTAAACATAAAATAGATTATTAAATGATATTAAAATACTAAAAATCTAATAATTTGAAAAACGGATAATACCAGTAAAAACTCTTCATAAATATCTTTTTTTGGGACATTTTACATGATATAATAATTACACTAACTCACAATCTGTAAATAACATTATATCACATTAATATTAACAAAGGTAAAATATGGGTAAAACCAAAATGAAACGGATAAAACAATATTCAGAACATGTCAAAAAATTATTTTATGATAAAGTGCCCCTCTCCCCTCTTATAAAGGGGCACCTCCTCCCTCTCCTCTTCACTCAATTTTGAGCCTTCATCCTCGGCCAAACCCTACCCATTTTTATTTTCAACATCTTTATTTATATTCTTGAGGTTCTTTTCATCAAAAAAGTCCAACTCTAGAGCCCTAAGACGATATTTAAAGGAGGCACATCAAGGAAGATGCAATCTCTTCTAATAATTCTTTCAAATCTATTTATTCTTCTAATTACTCTTTTTCAGCTGTTTCAATATAAAGTAATAAAATACACATCACTAATATAATGATATGTTATTATAAATACGAAACAACCCTATTTCACCTTCTATCGATCCTATGAAAAAAAATCACAACATGTGCGTAAGTACGAATTACAGTCTCCACATTGTGGTGTAATCTAATTTTCACCACTTCCTTACATGGATGGGTATAATGGTGGAAATAATAACTATATATTATTATTATAACATTATAGTAATTATGATATATTATAATCTATCATCTTTAATACCATTCAACAGTTATAGGAACAATATTATCGTTCACGTGTGCGTACGGCTTACCGTCTCCACAACGCAATGTGATTCATTCTCCATGTAAACCATTCAAGAATGATTATCAATTATATATAAAAAATTATCATTAAAAATATGGAATAATAATTTTAATGTATTTATGTATATGTATATGTCATTTACATACTTTCATCCAATTTAATAATGAAACACAAATAGCATTCATGCGTACGTAAGACCTACCCTCTTCAAGAACTGTGTATTCCATTTAATTTGTCTATCTATTATATATATTTATATACTGAACATATATGATATATATAAGTCATATTTTACATTCTATAAGTAATTAATCCTGATCTAAGTAATCATATGAAGAATAAAAAGTCCAAACATGTATGATTATTTCCCAAAACATTACTTTAACATGGACTTGACAAATAAACGGGTAATATAAAGTCTTAAATTAATCATATATGATATCATAAATATTATAATGTTTCTATTAAAAGTTAATAATATTTTTAAACAAACTATACTAGAGTTTCAAAAACATAAGGAAAAAATTAGACATAACGAAAGGGATAATTTTCCAATCTCATTTTTATCGGAGATTGTTCATACGTAAGTTTTTTCTGGGGATATATTCATCATTCATGTCCATGTTTTATAAAAAATTTTACATAAAATTATTAAAAATATTATATGTATTATTAAATTCATTTTTCCCATTTTTCCATTTACTATATGGTATGGAAGGAATCATTCTTTTATTTTTCCTAAAAGGTACTTTTGGACTTTGTTCGGCAAAAGTAAGAGGAGAATGTTTTTTTAACTTATACATAATGAAAATATTTTTACTTATTATTAATTAATTATTTCCATTTATATTACAATAAAATATTTCACGTTTATTTTCAATGAAATTATTTCCTTTTAAATTCACATGACATTTTGCGAAAAGATATTGTTTTTCAAGGAGAAAGCATATTTTCCTCCAGAATTATTTTCAAGTGTTTTATCTAAATAATTTTCCATATAATATCACATAGGCTTATGTTTATATCCATATTATTACATTTTTTTTAATTTTTTTATGGAATTAATTTTTATGATGTCCATTTATCTTATATGGATTATGTTTTGGTGAAATGATCTTTCAGAATCCCATTTTATTTCATGGGTTAAGCTATGATAAATGATTTTTGTTTTGTGGAACATATAAGAATGAATTAATTATGATATGGGTGGGACCTTTATCTCCCTACAACGCATTGGGTAAAGATTTATATCTCATGAGATAGACATGGATATAAAAAAAAGTAAATCTGGTTTAGTAATTCAGGGTTAGAATGACAAGTAAACATAGTTCAATAATGGACTTCGTCCACTATGATGGTCTTGGTATAAATTCATTATCTACAATGAGAATCAAAATATGTTCTAATTAGTTTTCCATAATTAAATGTTTTATTCCAATTATATTATATCATGGTTAATATTATTTTATGATCTATTCTTTACGTACTACCATGATTTATGTCATGACTCAATATTTTGTTGTTTAAATTTTATGTTCATGTTTTTACGTTAAAATGATAATGGTATGTTTTATTTTCTCCATGTTTACCCATAATAAGCATTTGAGCTCACCCTTTCTATGTTATCTTTTCTAATGGATATAAATAATGGTTTTAGGTAGGAAAACAAAAAGGGGAAGATATTTATTGGAGCAGTTTAATATCTTTCATCATGATTAAAATGTTATATTTTGAGTTTCCAAATACTGTAAACTAATATGGTCTTAAGGCATCTATTTTTTTTTATATTTTATGTACTCATAAAAAGTAATGTAATTTCCATGTATGCTAATGTTGGGTCTCTAAAATCATGAACGTGAGAGGAATCATTAATAAGAAACATGAAAATTTTCTATTCCTAAAAAACTAAACATCATGTCGTTGTAGTAAACTACGACACATAGTTGTGAACAATGCTAGCATCAGGTTCATGAATAATTTCCATTTTACTTAGTAGATTCATAAATTTACCCAAAAAATTATAGTTTTGTATAATTTTGGGTGCAAACATCACATTCATATATTCATATTGTGCTATATAATTCATGTCGCAGCCGTGACGTCATAACATTTACATTATCATGCACGAAACATTGAAATAGGTGAAAAATGAGAATAACATAACTGATGGAAATAAATGGGTTTAACATAATTAGTCATACATTAAAAAACATTTTTTACCCAAAATAAATATGTAATTTCATTCTTGACATAGAACCATCAACCATGACTGAAGAGGGAAACAACAATCAAGAAGTAAAATGGGTGCGTTTATTTGAGAGAAAAGTTCTTTTAGAAACCGTTTGGTTTTTAATAAAATCAATTAGATGAAATTTATATCCTAGAAAAGGTAATATAATGAATAAAAATTTAATTTTATATGGTAATCATACAAAAAAATGTAGTGAATGAGGGAGAACCCAATGAAATAAAGTTGGGCATGAGAATTTCCCCATACATTGTATCTGAATGATTCCTTCTATTTAATGTACTATATAATGACATTATATTAATTAATTAGAAATTCCAAAACCATTAATACATTAATAAGGTCTGTTTTGGAATCATTATGTAATTTTATGGGGCTTTTTATTGGTTATTGAGTTTTAATACATTGTTCGAGAATGTTCGTTTTTATGGTTTTCTTGAACAGTTCACTTGAATTCATAAATGGACGTTCATGTAGAACATGTATAAATAGCCAGAACAAAATATTACATTATATTAATGATATTAAATTATATTAAATGATCTTACATTGAATATATTTATACACCATGTTGATAAATCATTTTTTAGGATTTAATGATGGTTGTTTTAGGTTAATTTGGGCAGTTTTTTTACAACAACGAGAAAGTTTTGTTTAAATATTTAGTAATATTTACATAAGTGAGTTTCAGAAATTTAAATAGTATAATATACATATAAAATAATCTTGTTCAACTATAAAAGTTTTTTCATTACCATATTTGGAGGAGGACATGAAAATTGAAAATAAGTCATTTTTGAAGGAGATAAATTCACACCCCATGAACAACGTTTTACTTTCAAAAATAAAAAGAAGATGAGAAAAGGGTATGAATGATATAATGTCCCATTAGTATCATAAAATTCCTGTATATTTATAATAATGGATTTTTCATACCACGTGTTTGAAGATATTTGGGAAGATACTAAGAAAATAATTTGAAGTTGAAAGGAAATTAATGGAAAAGAGAGGGGGAAATTAACTCTAGAATCATTCTCTTGAGATCCTCCTTTAGGAACCTAGGCTTGGACTTTTGACGAGAAAAAAATTCTTGGAAGCTATGGAGGGGATAGGTACAATTCTTGGGAATGTTTTATTCAAGTCTTGTAGGTGGGGAGGTGTGAGGAAATGAGGGTGTGGAGGGTGATATTTATAGTGGAGGGGAAACGAGATTTCTCAATATTAAATTAATTAATTTATTATTTCTCCCATAGACAAGTAATATTGAGTCTTTAATGACTAATTAAATTAATTTTTTCATGTGAATATGAACCAAATGGGATAACATTAGCATAACATCATACACGAATCTATAATTAGTGTATTTAGCTTATTATGTAAATTATTGTATTTCCTAGTTCATAAAAAATTCAAGTATTTCAGAAAAATCCCACAAATTCACATCAATCATTTTACGATGTGTAGAATCAAAAAATGAATTCCATTTTTCAAAAATAATTTTCTAAATATGATTATCTTTTTTTGGAATTAAAATCATAATTTACATGAAAAATACAGGTTTTAAATCATTTGTGTACTTAATCCAAAACATAGGTACATCATGATTTAACTTAAATACTAGATATATATTATCATAGGTGAGGCTAAAATTCTTAAGGGTATATAAATATTCATAATAGTGAAATTACTATTCATAATGATATGTTATTATTCACTAAAAAAATAATTTTTTTCTATTAGACTCCAAAAATCACTATGAAAAAAGTCGTGTCTGTTAGATTTTGGAAATTCAAACCATAGAAGTGGAAAAATTATGATTAATGGTAAAAATTTATTTAGTATCATTATATGTCATTGTTCTTGAAAATTTTATTATACTATATGTAATAAATATAAGAAGATAATTTCACTTCTAAAACATTGTTTCATTACAGGTATTATTGAGAGGTTTATGGATAGGATGCTGTTTTGAGTAAGGAATAATGAGGATATCAAGATCTGGTATTGAAATACTACCAGTTTACTTTGGTGCATGATGTAGGCCAGGAATACCATATATGAAAATGGATTTTAGGTCCCCCAATGATCTAGTACAGGATCTATGAGCTTATCGAATGGCCAATTGAGATGCACCTGCTTTGTAGGGTGGAGACCTAGGAGATGTACATGAATTATAATGTCTTATGTTTTTATTTCAATTAGTTTATTCTGGTTTGGTAAAATTGGATTAAATAAACAAAATTAATTAAAATTAATCTAAATAATACTTCAAACTACTAGGCTTCTAAAATAAATTTTTTTCTTTTAGATAAGTCTCATGTTCGTTGTGCTTCTGTGGCTCAGTTAGTTGAGGGTTAGAAGGCTGATCTAGTTGGTCAACATAGGGTCGACCTAGTTGAAGAGGATAATCTATGGTAGAGGATGTTGTCTTATTTCTATCCATAGTATTTATGTATGTATGAGGGAAGTTTTTTTGATATGTAAATAGATAGATGGTTAGAGGACCTATTGATCACTTTCAATTTGATCCAGGTCCTGATGGAGTACTGAGTCTATATTCACCAACAATGTTTTCAGATGCGGAGCCTCATGTTAGACATCATGAGAAGGCACTATGTCCTTCTATCCAGTATGAAATAACTATTTTTACATTTCCAACATAATTTGAGGTTCATTATAATGAATAAGTGATTGAGAAAATGTGGTAGAGTGGATGGTTTCATTTGTAAAGGTACATGTATTGTTCTTTGGGGGGTGTATTTATTAGTGGAAAGACTAAGAAACAATGAACACCAAGGTTTTAACCATCCTAATGTAGACATCGATAGATTCTCTATTGTTAATATGGTTATAATGAATTTACTATGGGGTTGGGGATTATGTTTTTCTTTATTGGAATTTTTCCCATATTTTGGGCCATTTCCTAGTTGATGATCAAGCTTATTTTCACCAAAGAAGACAATATCATCATCTTCCTCAATAGTAGTTATCGGTGAGGGGATTTAAGTAGCATGGCCAATATAATTATGATTCTCTTTGTAACACCCGAGACTTTTATGTTATATAAATCATCACAGGAATCTTTTTCTACACAACACTTACTTGGCTTGCTTTACACGCAATCGCGACCTTCCTCGATAGCTTGCGTCGTACGCAATACCGAGTTTCACTAAACAACAATATGCTATTAAAACTAGCCGTTATGAATAGTAATAACCACTTTTTGAAATTTTATAAATTTTATTTTTCAAAATGGACTTCATTTTTGGACTCAGAATATCGAAATTAGCCTAGGGTGAAATTTTGGTATTTTTCTGAAAACTTTCAATTTTTGATGAATAGTGAAACCACTAAGTGTTAGGTTAAAAAATTGAATTTTTGCATAAAACTTAATTTTACCGCTTCTGTGAATGGAATTTCAAAAATCCGACAGACACGGTTAATATCAAGGACTAAAATGTGGTTCAATGAGATGAAAATAATTTTTGGTGAATAGTAACTTTTTACTTTTTTTTACCACGGTTAATAGTAAATAGGGTAACTAAGGGTAAATACGATATTACTATTACCCTAACACGTGTCCTAATCCTATTGGACAAGTGTATTTCGACCAAAAACAAACTTAGGAATAAAATATGACCATTTAGGCCCACTTGGGTTAGATTAGGACATTTATTATTAATTTATTTAAAGAAGGGTTAAAATAGTTAAAATCAAAGTTTAATAAGTAAATCATTTTTAATATGGGGTTATACATAAGATAAATTCGATTGTAAATATTCATTAGAAAGCTAAAAAGATTTACTACATGATGGTACTTTATTTGTAATTTTTAGACATCAAATAATTTAATTTATTTATGACACAATGATGATGCAGTAATTATCTTATTAATGAAATATTGACATAATTGATGTTATAAACACCAAAATAAATATAATTTGAGATTTTTTATGAATTCCACTAATTTTCTAGGTTACTATGATATATTAGTGTTGATTTAATCAACTTGGTTTGAACATATAATTCTGTTATGACTTTCACAAAAATCATATATCAAATAGTGTCAAAATTGACACAAAATAGTTTTTAAATCAAATATTATATTATTAATTGTTATTTTATTCCTAAAAATCTAAGGTTCGGCCAAATGACTTAGATAAGGATATATATATTAATAATAAACAATTTGGGGTTCGTTTGGCATGTTATAGTAAGTGTATTAACCATATAGTGAAAGAAAACAAAAAGACATGGTAAAAGTTAAATTATTTAACTTAGAGTTAAATCTAATTGATAAGGTTAAAATAATATCCTAAAGTTGTCTAAATTCTATTGGTTGATAGGATTTCGACCCATCCCCACTTTAGCTTCGAAATAAGACCCTTTGGAACCATTATAAACCGATTTTGACTTTAATATAAAATAATATTTTGAGATATTCCTAAGGTGCCCCTCTCCTCCCTTATAAAAGGGCACCTCCTCCCCCTCCTCCTCACACCAAATTGAGCACTCAAACTCGGCCAACCCCTGCCATTTTCTCCTCTCCACTTCCCTAGAATAATCCTAGAGGTCCTGGTCTTCTCCAAAGACCAATATTAGTTCCTTAAGTGGAGGATTCAAAGAGGCGTTCCAAAGAAAAGGTAATATCCATTACCGATCTTTTCAATTTCTTTCTTCTTCAACTTCTTCTTCTTTAGTTGTTTCATGATAAAGTAATAACATCAGTATTACTTACATACTGATATGTTATTATAAATATGAAACAACCCTAATTCACCTTCTATCCATCCTACGGAAAAATGAAATCACCGCGCGTGCGTACGTACGGAATACCGTCTCCACGCCGTGGTGTAATCTATTTTCCACCATCACCTTACAAGGATGGGTATAATGGTGTAATGAGTAACTATTTATGATTATTATAAAGTAATATTGATACTGAAATAATATATATATATACTCCAATACAGTTCCACGATCATAGGAACGATATCATCACTCGTGCGTACGTACGGAATACCGTCTCCACGATGTGATGCGACTCGTTCTACATGATCATCATTACATAGTAATTATATAAATGAATTGAATGAATAAATATGATATATGTTACACTAATACCATTCTGGATATAAGGTATCTATAACCTTAAAAGAAGAATAAGAATGTATTCGGCAAAACACGCATAAGAACAAAAGGCAATAAAGACCCGAGTAACAAGTAACAATGAAATATTACTATCAAGAAGCTAAGAATATGACCATATATGATATCATATCAATATGTATGATTCTGGAATAAGTCAATAACATTATTTAACCATTATACAGGAGCTTCGGACACGTACAAAGCAAATTGGACCTAAGGTAAGGGAAATATCACAATCTCATTTTATTCGAGATTGTTTATACTTTGGTATTTACTGGGGTGTATTTTATCATCCACATCCATGTTCCCTCAATATGTAATCTTGTTTCCATCCACTTACAATTGTTTAGATCCATTTTTACCCTTCGGTGAGTTTTTAGTAATATGTATGAAAGGAATCTTTTGTCGTTTTTCGTACGAGGTACTTTTTGACTTTTCCGACAAAAGTACGAAGAATGTTTTTTTAACTTATACGGCATGAATGGATTTCTAAAACATTATTTCCAAGAAGCTTCCTTTACAAGTATTCAAGTTTATTTTTAATCAACTTCTTTTAGTTTAAAATTGTATGACATGTTAAGAAAGGAAAAGTGTTTTTGAAGTAGAAAGGATATTTTCCTCAAGAATGGAGTTCAAGTGTTTTATCAAAATTATTTTCCATCTAAGATAATAAAGGGTTCTGTTTTCATCCCTATTATTAAATTGATTTGATCATGTTGTGATGGAATTATTTTTATGAATTCCTTTATCTTATATGAGTTGTTTTATGATGTCATGTCGTTTAAGAATCCCATTTTTATTACATGGGTTATGCTATGATGTATGTTTTATGATTATGTGGCACACATAAGAAAGGATTCATTATAAGATGGGTGGGACCTATATCTCCCTCCAATGCATTGGGTAAAGATTTTATATCTCATGAGATAGACATGGCTGGAACGGAAGGTTATTTCGGTTCAGTGATACAGGACTGAAACGAGGAGTGAACTCGGTTCAGAAAGGGACTTTGTCCACTAAGATAGTCTTGGCAATAAGTCATGACTAACAAGAAATGATTTTCCATGATTATGTGTGCATGACACAAAGTTTCAAGTTTCATGTTATGATTATGGGGATCTCATTTTCACTTCTATGATTTATTAATATTTTATGATCTCTTTTGCAGGTTATGATTTTAAAAAAGATATGATATGATTTTTATTTCCTTTATTTCCCTTGCTGAGCATTTGAGCTCACCCTTTTATGTTTTCTTTTCCCCAGGTCAGGAAGATGGATATTAAGTAGAATATGCTAAAAGGGACCCTAGATATGATGAAATAAATGGGAGACACTGTAGAAGATTTATGAACCAGTTGTTTATGTTTCCCAGTTTCTAAAGACACTATACCTATACGGTCCTTTGTGGTTTTATCATATGTTGTAATAAGTGTGCTTCAATTTTGAAGTATTAACAATGTATGTAAAGTATGGGTCGTTATAGTTGGTATCAGAGGAAAGGTATAGTCAACCTTTGGAAACTAGGATGTGAAAGCCTTAGTAAGAACCCTAAAGATAAGTCTAAGCATAGAACACAATCTTAGTGTTTTAGAAATGGCCTTGAATAACCTAGGATAAGACCATAAGCATGAAAATTTTATTCTTGAATTATGTGGTTTCCTATTATAATTAGTGTTGCTCACACTATTCTTCTTGGTTTTAGTCAATGGCTGGAACCCGAAGGAACCGTGTTAATGCGGAATGCGATGGGCAATGCAATGATTGTCCCCCTGAGCAACCAAACAATATGGGAGATGGAATGCAAAATCTTGTAGCCATGCTCACACAACTTTCTCAAGCTATGAATCATGCAGGATTTCCAAACGAGCAAAGGAGGGAGCAACATTCTGTTGAATCCTTCATGAGGCAGCGTCCACCTTCTTTCAGTGGGTCTACTGATCCATTAGTTGCTGAACAATGGATTAGTACTACTGAAAAGATATTTTCAGTTCTTCAATGTTCTGAACATGATAAATTCATCCTAGCAGTGTATCGTTTAGAAGGAGATGCTGAACAATGGTGGAATCTTGTTAAGAATACGAGGCAAAGGGATGAAATTGAGTCTATGGAATGGGACGAGTTCAAGAACTTATTTTTCAATAAGTACTTCCCTCGTATTCTCCGAACAAAGATGGAGAAAGAGTTCCTTGAACTGAAGCAAAGGGATGATGAATCTGTTAGTACATATGAAGAAAATTTTACAAGACTTGCAAGGTACGCTTCTGGTATTATTATCCAACCTGAGAGTAAGATCGATCGATTCTTTAGTGGCTTAAAACCAAGTCTTCGAAGGGCGTTAGCCATAAGGGACTTCAATAGCTACGAGGAAATCGTTCGATGTGCTCTCAAAGTCGAGATGGAGATTGGAGTAACCCATCAGTCACATGGGTTTGATAAGAAGAGGAAGATGGAATTCAAAGAAAAATCTAAAGAGCACACGGAAAAGAAGATGAGCTTTTCCTTATGCTCAAAGTGTGGAAAGAAACATGGAGGGAGTTGTCTTAAAGGGACAAGTAAATGTTTTAAATGTGGAAAAGAAGGTCATCGGGCATTTGAATGCCGTGATAATGGGAAGAAGATGTCTAATGATGCAAACAAAGGAAGGGATACACAAAATGATCCTACTACACTTCAATGTTTCAAGTGCAAGGAGATGGGGCATTATGCCAATCAATGCCCAAATCCAAGGGTTGATGATGATGGTCGACGTCAACAAACTCTTAAGGCTAAAGACAAAGGAAAGTCACATGCAATTTCTATCAGCGATATGGAGTACGATAACGATGTGGTGAAAGGTACACTTACCATCCACTCTAAAGTAGCAAATGTTTTATTTGATTCTGGATCCACCCACTCTTTTATTTCTGAAGACTTTTCTAAGGGTATCACCGTATTACCTCAACAATTAGATGTTGAGTTAGCTGTGACAACACCTAATGGCACATCAATCGCATCAAAAGTTTATAATTCTTCTCCGATCGAAGTTTGTGGGAAAGTGCTTCCTGCAAATCTTGTGATCCTTCCTATAGTGGAATTTGATGTGATTCTTGGCATGGATTGGCTTTCTTTATACGGAGCTCATATCAATTGCCAAAGAAGGGAAGTCACATTTCATATTCCAGATCAATCTATGATCGTCTATCAATGCAAGGATGAACATAACCTTCCAGTGGAAATTTCTTCCATTTTATGGGTATTGATTCCACTAAATGAAGGTTATTTATCTCAAATGGTTGGTGAGAAACTCGCGATTAAGAATATGCCCATCGTACGGGAGTTTGATGATGTCTTTCCAGAGGAATTACCGGGTCTTCCACCAAATCGTGAAGTTGAGTTTTCAATAGAACTCGTACCGGGTGCTTTTCCTATTTCAAAGACACCTTATAGGATGTCCCCAATTGAGTTGCAGGAATTGAAGAAGCAACTCCAAGGGAATCTTGATAAGGGATTCATACGCCCTAGTGCGTCACCTTGGGGAGCACCTATTCTATTTGTTAAGAAGAAAGATGGATCAATGAGACTCTGCATTGATTATCGAGAACTTAACAAGATCACTATCAAGAACAAATATCCTCTCCCACGCATTGATGACTTATTTGACCAACTACGCGGAGCTCAATACTTTTCCAAGATTGATCTTCGTTCAGGGTATCATCAATTAAGGGTCAAAAGGGAGGATATACCAAAGACGGCTTTCCGTAAAAGGTATGGACACTATGAATTTATAGTGATGCCATTTGGTCTTACTAATGCCCCTGCTATCTTCATGGATCTAATGAATAGAGTCTTTAGAGACTATCTTGATCAATTTGTGGTAGTCTTTATAGACGATATTCTTGTCTATTCAAAGAGCAAGGAAGAGCATGAAGATCACTTGAGAATTATATTGAAGACCCTGAGAAAGGAGAAGCTTTATGCCAAATTTACTAAGTGTGAATTTTGGCTTAAAAAAGTTGCATTTTTGGGTCACATAATCTCAAAAGAGGGGATATCTGTGGATCCAGCAAAAACAGAGGTTATCGAAAGATGGTCGAGACCAACAACAGTAACTGAGATCCGAAGTTTTCTTGGTTTGGCTGGATATTATCGAAGTTTTGTAAAAGATTTTTCACGATTATCTATAGCACTCACCAATTTGACTCGGAAAGGAGTTAAGTTTGTTTGGACAGAGGAATGTGAAGAGAATTTCAAGGAGTTGAAAAGAAGGTTATCCAGTGCACCTGTGCTCACACTGCCTTGTAGTGGAGAAAGGTTTGTGATCTACAGTGATGCATCCAAGAAGGGATTGGGGTGTGTTCTTATGCAAAATGATATGGTGATATCTTATGCCTCACGACAGTTGAAAATCCATGAGCAAAATTACCCAACACATGATTTGGAGTTGGCTGCGGTAATCTTTGCATTAAAGATTTGGAGGCATTACCTTTATGGTGAAAGGTGTGATATTTATACTGATCATAAAAGTTTAAAGTATATTTTCACACAAAAAGAGCTGAATATGCGTCAAAGAAGATGGTTGGAGCTGATTAAGGATTACGACTGCTCAATCCATTACCACCCTGGGAAAGCAAACAAGGTGGCAGATGCATTAAGTTGACAAGACCATGCTAGTTTATCCATGATGAGGATCACAAAAGATCCAATATTTATGGATTTACAAAGGATGGATCTTGGAGTTATAATTGAAGGGGAAAAATCTTATCTTTCTCAAATGAATGTTCAACCATCTATACATGCGAAGATTAAAGAGGCACAGAAAGAAAATGTCGAGTTACAAAAGAAGGTGAGAAATGTTCCTGAATTCAACCTTGATTGTGATGGGATAATAAAGTTCAGGAATCAGGTTTGTGTTCCTCCCATCCCCGAATTAAAGAAGGAGCTGCTGGATGAGACTCATAGTTCATCATTCTCTATTCATCCTGGAAGTACGAAGATGTATAGGGACCTGAAAGAGTACTTCTGGTGGGATGGAATGAAAAGAGATGTTGCTGAATATGTCTCTCGATGCTTGGTTTGTCAACAAGTTAAAGCTGAGAGACAAAAGTCTAAGGGGATGTTACAACCATTACCCATACCCGAATGGAAATGGGAAAACATCACTATGGACTTTGTCACAGGACTTCCTAAAACATCCAAAGGCAATAATGCTATCTGGGTCATAGTTGATCGTCTTACAAAGTCTGCACACTTCATTGCTATTAGAGAGGATTTCTCTCTAGATCAGCTTGCCAGGATATATGTAAAGGAAGTGGTAAGATTGCATGGAGTACCACTTTCTATTATATCTGATCGGGATCCGAGATTTACCTCGAAGTTCTGGCGAAGTCTTCAGCATACTCTGGATACAGAGTTGAGTTTCAGCACTGCTTATCATCCCCAGACAGACGGTCAGTCTGAGAGAACAATTCAAACCCTAGAAGATATGTTGAGAGCTTGCTCTATGGATTTCAAAGGAGGTTGGGATCAACACCTACCTTTGGTGGAATTTTCTTATAATAATAGCTTTCACTCCAGTATTCAGATGGCTCCTTATGAAGCTCTCTATGGAAAGAAATGCAGGACTCCAACTTGCTGGGATGAAGTTGGGGAAAGAAAGCTGTTAGGACCTGATCTCGTTAATGAAATGGCAGAAAAGGTCAGAACTATTGAACAACACATAAGAGCAGCTCAGAGTCGACAGAAAAGTTATTCCGACAACCGAAGAAAAGACCTAGAGTTTGAAGTGGGCGATAAAGTGTTCTTACGAATATCTCCCTGGAAGAGGGTTATGAGATTTGGAAAGAAGGGGAAGTTGAGTCCTAGATATATCGGTCCTTTCGAAATACTGGATCGTGTTGGGAAGGTAGCTTACCGATTGGCGCTTCCACCGAATCTCTCTCAAGTTCACGATGTGTTCCATGTATCTCTCCTGAGAAAGTACATACCAGATCCTTCACATGTACTCAGCTCAGAAGTTGTACCGCTGGAGCAAGATATTTGTTATGAAGAACAGCTGATAGAGATTCTGGATCGTAGCGAAAAAGTCCTACGAAAAAAGACCACTCGCTTGGTGAAAGTTTTATGGAGGAACCACCAACTTGAAGAAGCTACATGGGAGCTTGAGGATATGATGAGGGAGAAGTATCCTCATCTGTTTGTTACAAAGTAACGAATTTCGAGGGAGAAATTCTTTTTAAGGGGGGTAGAATGTAACACCCGAGACTTTTATGTTATATAAATCATCACAGGAATCTTTTTCTACACAACACTTACTTGGCTTGCTTTACACGCAATCGCGACCTTCCTCGATAGCTTGCGTCGTACGCAATACCGAGTTTCACTAAACAACAATATGCTATTAAAACTAGCCGTTATGAATAGTAATAACCACTTTTTGAAATTTTATAAATTTTATTTTTCAAAATGGACTTCATTTTTGGACTCAGAATATCGAAATTAGCCTAGGGTGAAATTTTGGTATTTTTCTGAAAACTTTCAATTTTTGATGAATAGTGAAACCACTAAGTGGTAGGTTAAAAAACTGAATTTTTGCATAAAACTTAATTTTACCGCTTCTGTGAATGGAATTTCAAAAATCCGACAGACACGGTTAATATCAAGGACTAAAATGTGGTTCAATGAGATGAAAATAATTTTTGGTGAATAGTAACTTTTTACTTTTTTTTACCACGGTTAATAGTAAATAGGGTAACTAAGGGTAAATATGATATTACTATTACCCTAACACGTGTCCTAATCCTATTGGACAAGTGTATTTCGACCAAAAACAAACTTAGGAATAAAATATGACCATTTAGGCCCACTTGGGTTAGATTAGGACATTTATTATTAATTTATTTAAAGAAGGGTTAAAATAGTTAAAATCAAAGTTTAATAAGTAAATCATTTTTAATATGGGGTTATACATAAGATAAATTCGATTGTAAATATTCATTAGAAAGCTAAAAAGATTTACTACATGATGGTACTTTATTTGTAATTTTTAGACATCAAATAATTTAATTTATTTATGACACAATGATGATGCAGTAATTATCTTATTAATGAAATATTGACATAATTGATGTTATAAACACCAAAATAAATATAATTTGAGATTTTTTATGAATTCCACTAATTTTCTAGGTTACTATGATATATTAGTGTTGATTTAATCAACTTGGTTCGAACATATAATTCTGTTATGACTTTCACAAAAATCATATATCAAATAGTGTCAAAATTGACACAAAATAGTTTTTAAATCAAATATTATATTATTAATTGTTATTGTATTCCTAAAAATCTAAGGTTCGGCCAAATGACTTAGATAAGGATATATATATTAATAATAAACAATTTGGGGTTCGTTTGGCATGTTATAGTAAGTGTATTAACCATATAGTGAAAGAAAACAAAAAGACATGGTAAAAGTTAAATTATTTTACTTAGAGTTAAATCTAATTGATAAGGTTAAAATAATATCTTAAACTTGTCTAAATTCTATTGGTTGATAGGATTTAGACCCATCCCCACTTTAGCTTCGAAATAAGACCCTTTGGAACCATTATAAACCGATTTTGACTTTAATATAAAATAATATTTTGAGATATTCCTAAGGTGCCCCTCTCCTCCCTTATAAAAGGGCACCTCCTCCCCCTCCTCCTCACACCAAATTGAGCACTCAAACTCGGCCAACCCCTGCCATTTTCTCCTCTCCACTTCCCTAGAATAATCCTAGAGGTCCTGGTCTTCTCCAAAGACCAATCTTAGTTCCTTAAGTGGAGGATTCAAAGAGGCGTTCCAAAGAAAAGGTAATATCCATTACCGATCTTTTCAATTTCTTTCTTCTTAAACTTCTTCTTCTTTAGTTGTTTCATGATAAAGTAATAACATCAGTATTACTTACATACTGATATGTTATTATAAATATGAAACAACCCTAATTCACCTTCTATCCATCCTATGGAAAAATGAAATCACCGCGCGTGCGTACGTACGGAATACCGTCTCCACGCCGTGGTGTAATCTATTTTCCACCATCACCTTACAAGGATGGGTATAATGGTGTAATGAGTAACTATTTATGATTATTATAAATTAATATTGATACTGAAATAATATATATATATACTCCAATACAGTTCCATGATCATAGGAACGATATCATCACTCGTGCGTACGTACGGAATACCGTCTCCACGATGTGATGCGACTCGTTCTACATGATCATCATTACATAGTAATTATATAAATGAATTGAATGAATAAATATGATATATGTTACACTAATACCATTCTGGATATAAGGTATCTATAACCTTAAAAGAAGAATAAGAATGTATTCGGCAAAACACGCATAAGAACAAAAGGCAATAAAGACCCGAGTAACAAGTAACAATGAAATATTACTATCAAGAAGCTAAGAATATGACCATATATGATATCATATCAATATGTATGATTATGGAATAAGTCAATAACATTATTTAACCATTATACAGGAGCTTCGGACACGTACAAAGCAAATTGGACCTAAGGTAAGGGAAATATCACAATCTCATTTTATTCGAGATTGTTTATACTTTGGTATTTACTGGGGTGTATTTTATCATCCACATCCATGTTCCCTCAATATGTAATCTTGTTTCCATCCACTTACAATTGTTTAGATCCATTTTTACCCTTCGGTGAGTTTTTAGTAATATGTATGAAAGGAATCTTTTGTCGTTTTTCGTACGAGGTACTTTTTGACTTTTCCGACAAAAGTACGAAGAATGTTTTTTTAACTTATACGGCATGAATGGATTTCTAAAACATTATTTCCAAGAAGCTTCCTTTACAAGTATTCAAGTTTATTTTTAATCAACTTCTTTTAGTTTAAAATTGTATGACATGTTAAGAAAGGAAAAGTGTTTTTGAAGTAGAAAGGATATTTTCCTCAAGAATGGAGTTCAAGTGTTTTATCAAAATTATTTTCCATCTAAGATAATAAAGGGTTCTGTTTTCATCCCTATTATTAAATTGATTTGATCATGTTGTGATGGAATTATTTTTATGAATTCCTTTATCTTATATGAGTTGTTTTATGATGTCATGTCGTTTAAGAATCCCATTTTTATTACATGGGTTATGCTATGATGTATGTTTTATGATTATGTGGCACACATAAGAAAGGATTCATTATAAGATGGGTGGGACCTATATCTCCCTCCAATGCATTGGGTAAAGATTTTATATCTCATGAGATAGACATGGCTGGAACGGAAGGTTATTTCGGTTCTGTGATACAGGACTGAAACGAGGAGTGAACTCGGTTCAGAAAGGGACTTTGTCCACTAAGATAGTCTTGGCAATAAGTCATGACTAACAAGAAATGATTTTCCATGATTATGTGTGCATGCCACAAAGTTTCAAGTTTCATGTTATGATTATGGGGATCTCATTTTCACTTCTATGATTTATTAAGATTTTATGATCTCTTTTGCAGGTTATGATTTTAAAAAAGATATGATATGATTTTTATTTCCTTTATTGCCCTTGCTGAGCATTTGAGCTCACCCTTTTATGTTTTCTTTTCCCCAGGTCAGGAAGATGGATATTAAGTAGAATATGCTAAAAGGGACCCTAGATATGATGAAATAAATGGGAGACACTGTAGAAGATTTATGAACCAGTTGTTTATGTTTCCCAGTTTCTAAAGACACTATACCTATACGGTCCTTTGTGGTTTTATCATATGTTGTAATAAGTGTGCTTCAATTTTGAAGTATTAACAATGTATGTAAAGTATGGGTCGTTATACTCTTAGAAGATGTGGTTTAGTTATAAGATAACCTTTGAATGTACATGCAGGTGGAGGTGGTCATCAAAAGCGAGGTAGTGGATCTGTGCATTTCCAGGTCATGTAGTGGAGGAAACCATTCCATAGGGGCTAAAGATCATCAGAAGTTTGATCATTTTTTAGTATTTTTGTTTGTTACTTGTTTTATTCAATATATTCACATTATTTTGATTCACCTTCTGTAGACCATGCTCTAGGATTAGAATTAGAGAGCCTTACCATATATCCTTAGTGCTGACTATGATAATTGGAGGCCTTAATGACTTGTTTGATCTGTGATAGGGGTGTAGAAAAATGATGGGGATGCATCAATCCCTTGGGGATAATTCCTTAAGAATGATTAATTCAATTGATGTGATCCTCTACATTGGTTATATCGATTTCCTATGTGCTATTATCAACTGATTTCAAAGGACATGTTTTTTTAATGTTGATTGTCAGTGTGTAGTTTTCTTTGGTGATCGGAGTTCACATATGGGCAGTAAGCCTGTTTTTACCCTTCATTCCTAGTTGATGGATTTTTCGGTTTAATCTATAGACACTACTATGGTATTGGTCTTTATGGTTATTGGGGAGCTCCAATATGTTTTATTGGAGAATGATGTGATATTACCCCATCAATGTAATGTTTGGTTTGTGATAGACTTGAATTCTGGTCGTCCTACAATTTCAATGGATCCTTATTGGATTAAACCTTCTTATGTTGTATTAATAGAGAATTTAGAGAAATTATTGGATATAAAAGAATTTTATCCAGCCTAGTGTGTTATCATGGGGTCCTCCTGTATTTTTCTTCATGAAATTGGATGATAGTATAAGGTTGTGTATAGACTATCAATTATTTCTTTATGTGGTGGTGAAGAACTATTACCCTATTCCTAGGATAGTTCATCTTTTTGACCAGCTAATAGGGGTGATTTGGGTTTCTATGATTGGTCAATGGTTTGGATATCACAAGTTGAGTTTGAAGGAGTTAAATATCTAAAATACTTCTTTCAGATACAAGTATGAACACTTCATGTTTTTCGTCATGCCATTCAGTGTTACGAACACACCAATCATGTTGATGGGGATTATAAACTCCATGTTTCATGAGTTCCAAGACCTATTCCTCATCATTTTCATTGATGATATCTTTATCAACTTGATGTTAGAGGAGGAGCATGCTGAGCATCTAAGAACATATTTACATGTTCTTCGATGCCATCTTCCTTTTTTAATGTTATCCAAGTTTTTATTTTGGACATTATAATTTTGTTTCCCAGAAAATGTTGTGTCTTAGTAGGGTGTGGTAGTAGACCCATGGACGATTTTTGACGTTTTTTCTTGGGTATCATCCATGAACATGGCATAGGTTTCTTGTTTCCGTGGTTGTGCAAGATATTATCTGTGGTGTGTGCCCAATTTTCTTAAATTTTCATTTATGTTGAAATCACTGACTAGGATAGTGAAACTATTTTTTGGGTTGACTAATTCTATGTAGTGTTTAGTTACAATAAAGTTACGTTTCTTAGAGATTTAGTGCTCCAGATTCCTGAGGAAGTGGTTGTTTTAAGGTTTTTTATCACTCTTCACAATATGTTATTGGGGTGTGTTATGATGTAATAGAAGGTAGTGATCTGTTATTGGTATAGGATGTTATGTCACCTGATATAATCTATGCCACCCCCAATCTGTAGTTAGTAGTGGTCATGTTTACACAAAATTTGTAATAAAATTACCTCATTAGGGAGTATATTTTGGTCACTATGAATAACATGATCATGATGTATATCTTTTCTGTGGGTGGTCTAAACATTCAAGAGTTGAGGTGGATGGATGTTCTTAAAGAATATGATTTGAGTTCCACAGTATCAGTGGAAAGGGAATTTCATGGATGATGCATAGAGCATGAATTCATGGAAGAGTGATGATTAGGAGTCTAGAGACATATTGAGAGTAATAGAGGGCTCTACAACCTAGGACATAGATGAAAGGATGGTTAGTGGTAGAGGATTTTTGTTCAAAATGATAGAGAAATATTTTATGATGTAGAAGGCAGTGGGCTTGTAGTGGGATGACTCTGATGGAGAGGTGATGCATGATCTTTTTGTTCATAGTGATAAACCAAAGGGATGATCATAGGATATTAAGAACATGATGATATGTTAATAAAGGGTTTTTAATGTGGTAATGAATATCGGGGTTATTATAGAATTTCATATATTAATTTTGGTTGTATACCAAATAGTTGAAAAAATATAACATGGCTTGAGGATTCGTTTTTGATTTTCCACTGATAAAGTACGCAGTGGGGGAGTTTTTGGTGTGGTTTTTGGTTTTCTAGAAAGTAATTTAATAGAATCGTGTTATTAGTGGGGTCTTCCAACCCTTGGATGTCCCTGAGTGGAAATTGGATGAAAACATGATGTATTTTATTATAGGATTACCCATATATTTTAGAGGATGAAAATATATTGGGGTGATAGTGGATTCGTTGAAAAAATATTCCCACATCATAGTGATATTGTAATTGGGTACAATGGATCTCATGGCTAAGTGGTACTTGGAATAGGTGATGTCCTTTCATGGATTTTCTAGGTCCATTATCTTGGATCATGATTTAATTTTTATCTTATTACTCTATAAGATAATGAAACATGATTTTGGGACTCATGTACACCTCAACATGGCTGTCCACCAACACAAATATATTAGAAAAGTGTACATAAAATATAGATGTTGGATGCTTTATTGAGATATTTTTTCAAGGATTTGGTGGATCTTGGGTACTACATGTACCTTTGGTATTGTTTTCTTATAATAATAGCCATCACTCTTCCATTGGAACTTCTCCATTTGAATCATGGTTGAGAAGAATATGTCATTCTCTATTATACTTGATGATGGTTGGGAAGACAACCATTCATGGTCTCAATGTGTTGAATATCATAACAAATAATTTTAAGTTCATTCATGCGAGGATAAAGGAATAAAAGGACAAGATGAATTCTTATTCCAATTATATGAGGATGAACTATATTTCAAGGTTAGAGAACATTTGTTCTTGAAGGTTTCCCCGCAGTGTGGGAAGTGAAGGATTGGCAGCGGGACTAAGCCTTGTCCCAGGTTTTTTGGGCATTGTGAGGTTTTGGGTTGAGTTGGTGAAGTGTAATACATGATTGTATATCCACCACTGTTTGAGAGGATCCATGATGTGTTTATCATATACCTGCTTCATTGGTATATTCACAATGACTCCAATGTCCTTGATGGGGGGGGGGGGTTGTGGATATCATGGATGATATGATGTTTTTTGAGTTCCTAGTAGAGATATAGTATCATTGAAAGAAATCAATTCATATATGATGTATTACATTGGTTCATGTGTTTTGGATGAATGGTATCCAAAAAAAGTGTACTTGGGAGAAAAAGATGTAGATGCGTGACCATTACCTAAAGTGGTTTTGAGTTTTTCTTTTCTTTGTTCTACATTGTGATGTGATGTAGGTACCTTGTTTTATCTGAGGAATTGTTTTCCTTGTTTTTTGATTTGTATGGTATGATGTGTGATAAATTCCTTAAATACTAAATTGGGAATAACCAATTCATAATCATCACACATTAGATACTACGTCATTTAACCTATGTAGGTGAGTTAGTGTTTCTTAGAGAGGATAATGGGTTGACCAAGAAGACAAAATTCCTTGATTTTTGTATTTGTGATGGTGTGGTTTGTTGATTGTATCAGTTTTTGGTTTGAGTTGAGTAGAGGTAATTATTGATGTGTTGTGGTTTTCTGGTAGTATTTTTATGTGATAGGAGGAATATTGAGGTTCTGTAGTGTTTTTGGTTGTTGTTTAGGTTTTTGTGTTTAGCTGGTGGTAGAATTTGAAAGCTAACAAGACTCTTGAAATGTATCTCATGGGGTTTTTGTTCAGACAACATTCCTTCTAAGAATTGTTTTGGATTCTAGAGGAATGAAATCGTTTGATAGTTATATGATGTATTGGTCCATGACCTCCTGATATATTAGAATTCCACCATTGGTTATTTGAGGTGTTCATAAGAGGTTATCATATTTTTTATAGGAGTTAGAGGTGCAACAGAGCTGCCATAGGAAATACAAACTGTTTAATTATTTTACATGATGTAAATTTTTATTTCAAAGAATTTATAGGGAATGTCAAAACCTATATATATTTTTTGTTAAATAATATATAGTTGACATGTTTTCACCAGAAACTAGAAACAAAGGATTACACGATGTGGAAGGGGATTACACATTATTTAATTCTATGTGTATTTTTTTTAATGTTTTCATATTCTTGGGAATTCACCAAACCCTATGGAAAAAATCTCTTCACTCTTCCTAGGTATCCTAATACATTCTACTTCAGCGTAAGGAGTTTCATTTTGGAGTGGATTGATTCTTCAGTTCACTTCTTCGACATGTGGTGGGTTCTCATATCGTTCTCATCTGTTCATTTCATTAATCTTTTTGTTTTTGCTAGAGTGGTAAGGTTGGGTTTATATTGTGTGACTGAGATACACCTTGATAGTATTTTGGGGTGCTATAGGTTGATCTATGGTTCCTCATGGTGAGGTTGTTTTTTGTTGGTCGAATTCTTCACACTGCGGTGCACAACGAGTTAAAAAAATTCAATGATGTAGGATTTCCGTCATTTTTCTATATTATGTATCATGTGGTGTGGGTTTTTTATCTATGTTTTATGTTTTTTCTTGAATTATTAATGATAGAGAATTGGATTATTTTAATGTGAAGGATAAAGGGGATGGTTTCACATGATTTTACTTCTTCGATATTATATTTTGATATTGTGGATACTACGATCATGATGACTTACTGAATATTGTGGTTGTTAGAGGCTTTTTTTTTCACTGGATATATTTGATGTGATGTTTGTTTGGTTTATATTGTGGGTTTATCCCCCTAAAATTGAAATTGATTAACCAGATATTTGGATAATTAAATGTTCTTCCCAAGATATTCTCTTATGTGATAATGTCCCTAAAATTCATCGGATGTTGATAAAATCCCTTATTAAAATATGTAAAAGAATCATGATGGATTTTTTATGTGTGTTTGTGGAATGTGGGGATGATATATTTTGGGCCCTACATTTAGGGTGGCATGGTGATAGTGTGTAGGATGTGATATTGGGATGGAAAGGTGATATTTTAGATGATGGAATGTTTCTTGAAATATTTCGTTATGTTGTGATATATTCTCAAGTGGTGATGAAATAAATGAATGTTTAATTTTTTTTAAATGGAATGGTTTGGTTTTGTTAATGGGATTGAAATTTGAAAATTTAAAATAAATTGATGGGTTGTGTGGCTAAATGGGGCTGATGAAAAATTATAAATTGAATGGGTGTTAATCATGGAGGAATTGTGTATCTACATTATATTATCGGGGCTCTTCAACTTCTAAAATAACAGTTACAAATACAAATAAATGCATTTAATTATTCTGGGAATGTTGATGATGTTTGAGATGAAATAAATTGTATAAGAACCCATAGGTTGGGCCTCAGTGCTTGACTCTATATATATTCTTGTATTTTCCTTGTGATTTCTATAAGCAACACACTAATACTGATCAGTGTGTTTTGAACACCCACATAGTCACATAGGGGAGGGATGTCTTTTCCAATATCCTGTGGGGTGAGGATAGATTTACACCCACTATTACCTCCTACCACATATTAGAGAGATTGGACCAGTGTATTCAGGTGAGTTTTTATGTGGTCCTAGATGTCTTTAGGATGAGATGTTAAATGTGTCACATGTGTCTTCAGGATGAGATGTGTTGTGAGTCTCTGGTGTGTGTAGGCCATATGTGGTGTGAGGCCCATGTGTGATTGAGAGTGATCTGTTGTGTGTTTCAGGTGTGTGCAGGTGGGATGTGTTCTAAGGAAAAGGTGTGTGTGGGAGGGATGTGATGTTTAATATATATAAGAGGTTAGAACACCAATATATTTTCCATCAGCCTGTGGGAGAGACTAAATATTGGGAATGTGGTGTTGGGTTCCCTATAATCGATGTGCATTACTTTATATTATATTACATAATCAGAGTTACTTGGTGAGTGCACATTTTTGAGGTTGGTATATATAGTATGTTTGTTTAGGTATTGTTTGGTTCTTTTGTTTTCCAACATGTGCGTTAGTATGATACTTTGACATGTTCATAAGAGACATTGGGGGTTTTTATTGAGTATACTTTTATGCTCACCGTATGTATATAAAAATGATTTTATTTTTCGTAGTGGATTATGTGGACCCTTTCAAGAATTACTATCTTATTTGTTGAGTTACTGATTTAGATTTACTTTTGAGTATTTAATTTGGAGACTTTATTGTATTTTGTTAATTTCTATTTACTCATGCATTTTGTGATTTTTTTATTTTGTATATATATATATATTACATGGAGTTGGATTTTTTGATACATCCTATATCCCAATCTTGTTTCCTTATAAAGCATAAGGTGTCCCATATTTTGATATTCATACACCCTTGGTGCTAGTCGCAACCCCATGGACTATATGATGTAGGACTCGAGGGATATTATCTCCCTTTATTAATTTATATCCTAGGAGGGGTATATTTAGAGAGAGGTGTCCTAAAAATACTTATTTACAAGGTTTGTAATCAAATATATCAACTTTGTTCCATGATCAAATGTTTATGAGAGGGATTGATTTCATGTGAATAGCTTAATTTTTTATCCTTTTTCTATTTATACATTTTAAAATTTAAATAATTTGATGTTTATACACAAAATCTACATCATATTAAAATGTAATTATCTTGTGGATCATTTTAATTGAATATCATATGATTCATGTCTTACGAAATAAAATTGTTTATTCTAGGACTACTATTTTTTTATCGATGACTGGTTTCAAATTAACATTGTATGTAATGAATTTTATAATGTACCCTTATTGTTATATTATATTTATATATGATCATTAATTGATACATCATATGTTTATCCTTATTGAGAATCTATGCTAATTGTTTCTTATGTTTTGTTCCCCCGGTTTTGAATATATGTATTATAAATGATATGTATAAAAAAGATTCTAGTTTTTAATAACATAGTGGGAGATGATGTTGCTCAAATATGGATTGATGATTTTGTAACCATTTTTCCAAATCACTAAAATATTATGGTTCTCTATAGAGTATTTATAAAGTTAAATAAATATTTATTAAAAATTAATTAAGGTCTATATTTTAAGATCTTATGTGATTATAAATGATCATTATGTTTGATGCCATAATTTTTTGAAAATAATAGAAAACTCATAAACATCACATTATACAATCTAAGACATAGCCTGATATAACCATCTATAGTTATATCCATTTATAACGTACTATATTATATAACCTAGACTAAATATTGTAAATCTCATATGGAAAAGTATAATTCTATAGGGAAAGGGATACATTCAGTCTCATTGTGACTATATATAAACCATATCATAATACATCAATATGACACATAATATCCCTATGATAATAGAAATTGGACTTTTGGTAACATTTTTAAAATTTCAGTCATAAATATATGAATCAATATAATCTATTCAAATACCACCCATATTACCCCACTAATGTTTATCCTAATTAAGTTAGATATAAGCAAATAACCTTTAAATAAACATAAAATATCAAACACACAATGAACACATGGGGATTCCATTTATGTTCAATTCATTTGAAAAATATACTAGTGAGGTGAAAAATATTCTATGGATTATTAAACAAGTAGTTTCCCTAAAAATTTATTTGGGAAACTATTTATAAGTTGATACCACATGAAAACACATTTATTATTTTCAATCAATATATAGGGTATCATTTTTGGAATCTCCTTATGAAAGCCATATTTTAGATTTTTTATTTATTTAAATTTATAATAATATAATCGAAATTGCAAAACAACATTCATACAACATGTATGTGAAAAATGTATCAAAAATTAAAACATTGATAAATCGGTAACCAATGTCACACATAAAAACATATATTTTATTAGGAAATTATGATGAAAAAACATTGTGTATAACTTTTATTTGTTATAAATTTTGGTTATTCATTAAAAAAAAGAAAATATTTGATTTATGTCAATATGCTAATAAATATATAAATAGAAAGATTGTGATGTATCCAAGTTATCCAATATTGAGGCAAATGTAAAATTTTCTTAGATTAATAGACAATGAGGAAAGTACACTTGTTTTATTATCCTAAAGATGTTCTTTTGGAGGAATGGTTTTTTATACATGAATGGTGTTTCATTGTCCATGATTTTGTGAAATAATATTTATCTATGTGGCTCAGTATTTGTGGTGATACATATATGGTATATTCCATGGGCATGTTTTTTGATTTTATGAAGTGCTTTTAGAATGACTCTATTAATAATTTTTTCCAACAACCTAGATTGAAAAGTGGAATCATCATCAATAACTATGGTTTTATGGGTCTACACTAAGGAAGCCTTGGTGGTGGAAAAAGAGTGATACTTGACAAATAGTGGAACCCATAATAGCTAAGATGGATCATGCCTTGGGTGAATAAAAACATGTAGAGTTTTCATAGAACACATAATGGTTCAGTAAGGCCTGATATGGTGTGGTTTCTAAGGTGTTGTGGGTTCCGAATCGTGATTCCATCTCGAGTTGTGAGAGGAATGGAAAAACGTAGTATGGTGTTATTGATAGAGTTAAATATTAATATAGGATAGGTGTGGTTTGAGAAATACTCACCCTTAATTTATACATATATAAATTTAATCCACTATATGAATAAATCCATCCAAGTCTTCTGATCAATATACACTATTCCAATCAAAATAATCCTTGTTTGAAAGCTACACAAGAAATATCATTATTACAAGAAAGACTGAGTTTTACTAAACAAAAATATAATATCAATATTAATATTTTATATAAATCTTATATCTTAGATTTTAAATTGGATATTATAAATTGGAATAACTAATTTATATTAGTATATAGTGGCATTCATTAATTTCCAATTATTAAGAAAGTAATATAAATTCCAAATGGATACAAAGAAAATATTTTTAATTTTTTTTATGAACCAAATTAATTTTGTCATTATTAATTAAAATAACTAATCTTAGTTGATAATATTAATTATGTTTATATATTATATACTAAATACATTTTTTTCATTCATCTAATTCATTTTATATGAATAAAAGAAGAACAAATCCGAATTTTCGCATTAAAAGCGATATTTTTTAAAGGCGTTTTTCATTCTTGTAATCACCCACTTGTTTGAAAAATAAAATTATAAATTTTTATAAATATTATTTAAAAATATAAACTTCATTTTTTAATTTTTCTATTAATAATATTTGGCAGAATATTTTTTATTTGTTTCAGATGTTTCATTGTTTGTCGAATATTGAAAAAATACATGATTTTAATTTAAATATATCTTTTTTGATAAAATAATTTAAATTTTAAAATTTAAAATTTATTTTTTTAATGTTTAATTGGTTAAATTATAATTATATTTGTTAACACACTTTAGACCATTGTATGAATATTTATATTAATATATATATAAAAACATACAAAACTTTTGAACATTTTCCCATCAAAAATCATCTTTATAGTTACGTCTTCGAAATTAATATTAAATAAAAACTTTACACATGTGTGATTTGAATTTAGAAAAACTGATCCATATTTGTAATCATAATAATTTATAATTTCTAATAGTTTCAACATTATTTGTTACCATATAGAGATATGAATGAAAATAAAATTAATGACATCGGTTAAGATAAAAATGTGTTTACTTAGTGGTTAAACATTAAATTGAAAGGAAAAAATGAACTATAATCTTATGAAGACATTATTTAATGGACATATATAGACATTATACATTCTATTATTGAGTAAAATGCCTTTTTGGACCGTCATTTTGCATAAAAACATGATCTTATGAACATTATTTTGAAACATACCATGTTTGTCCTCTACACAACTAATAAAAGGACATCACATCTCCTTCTATCATAATAACAATAATTGCATTTGGATAGGCCAAAACCAGCACAAATCATTTATCAAAATTCATCCTCTCATACTATAGGTCTTACTATGGGAATAAATCCATCCATGTATGTACTTGGGTGCAAACCAAAAATAGTTACCTGAAGAAGAGTTAATGTGCATCAACATTTACTTTGGTCTTATTTCATTATCCACCTAATTCAATTCATCTTGCATAATTATTATATAATAGCCTAAAAATATTAAATTTATTTATGGTTTTTCTTATTTTATGGGTATTACCTACAACCAAAAACACTTCCATTAAATAGATAACAAAATCATTGTTCCTGTGTATTGGGGACTACGACCCCACGAATCGATGTCCATCATTTTTTCATTACGAATATCCAAGGTTGGGAATAATTATGGACATACTATATAACTATTATATATAATATATTATTATTATTATATATTTTTTATATAATAAAAATCTTTTTGATTTTGCTTTTGTGGAAATATTATAACATTGTTAGTGGGTACAACAGACTACCGCCATGCGTAGAAATGTGATTCATTCACACTATTAATGGAATGTATTAATGATGGGTTTCATAAAAATATTTGATGTATATGAAATGATAATTATAATGGATTATTAATATATATATATATATATATAATTTCTTTCTTTTAATATTATATGAAAATGGAAATAACATTCATTCATATGTACATCCTACCATGTACATGAACTATGTATTTCATTTCCTATCACTAAATTTAATTGGTTACTATAAATAATTATATAATAATTATATATATTATATTTATATCATGGTTTAGATTATATATATTTAGAAAAAATTATTGAAGAAAGAATACCAAACGTGAATTTCAAAACATATTTTCTATAAGTCGTTATTACCCAAAACATAATTTTAACATTGAATCATTATTAAAAAAGTTAAAATATTTCATGATCCAGTAATATATTGAATAATAATTATAAATATTATTGTGTATTAGTTTTATAATAAAAATTTATTTTTTATATGGGACTGTTGAATGAGTACCATAGAATCCATGACTTTTGGTAACAGAATTCTGTCATACTTTTTACGTCCATGAGACATATGCCACAATCACCATCAATTTATCTAATATGATTTAAATACTAATCAGAAATTTATATTATAATTTTTTTACTGAATATTAATTGGGTTTACATAACCCTTTTAGGATATATCTTTTATATGGTTTATGGTTCAATGTATGACCAATTAGAATGGGTTTATCTCATTTAACTTTTATTTTTTGAGATATAGGGTACAGTCACCACTTATTTTGTGTGTGTTGTATATATAATGATAATTATTATATTTTCTTATTGTTATCATTTAATTTAATTTGTATTTTAATATCCATTGTATGGTATCACATTCCTATGTATTATAGTTTCAAGGTTTGCATAGCATTAACAGTTTTTTTCTTAATTTATTCAATGTGAGATGTACGTTCTATTATAAACATAACATATTTCATATGATTTATATTCTTACCATTTTAAATATTAGGTCAGTTTTATAATGATTTCATTATATTATATGTTTCTTTAATGATACTCATTCATAGGGATTTTGATTCAATGATACCATTGTGGTAAGTGTCTTTTGATAAAATCTTATAGTTTTTATGCATTGTATGACTATGTGTCCAATAATTAAATCATATAATTATCATAATTTATCTTGAATTATTTTAATTCATGACACATTAACATAATTGTAAAAAATTTCCTCTGTTTGGTACATGAAATGTTTTAGAATGAGATTTTTGGGAAAAGTGACTTCATTTAACTCTTTAGTTGGAAATATGTATTATTTCAAAAAAATGTTCCATTTTTTCAAAATGATTTTAAATGATATTTAAATATCATTTTAAAGGGAAAGGATTTTTTAAAATTTTTATGTTTTAAAAATAATTTTAAATTATTTTTAAAATATATATTATACATTTTTAGGGTTATTTTCAAATAAAAGGGTTTAAAAAATGTTTTATTTTGGAAAGTGTTATTTACTAAAAAAATAATAATCTTTTATTGGTATTTCCATATATCCATATCAACTATGATCATAGTTAAATATTCCAGAAGTTGTATATTTTTAAGGTTACCATCCTCATTAATTATCTATATAGACTAACATCATTTCCATCAGATTTTTATGGAACCCATTTTTCCCCATGGGATAAAATTATTTCTAATTGATTATTAAGAAGCCCATTTTATCATGGGATGATCATATTTTCAAGATAAATTTAAGGAACCAATTTCTTTTTCATGGGTTAATCAAATTCTGAAAATAATAAATGTATTTTCAATTAGTTTTTGTGAAATAAATTCTCTATGTGATTTATTCATTAACCTTTTCATGGATATTATTAATGATTGTTGTTCCCAAAAAGAACCCAGTATGCTTATAACATCTTAACATAAGGTAAAACTGATATCACCAAGTAATACCACTATAAATTTACATTTTGTGTGACACCCTGACCAATGTTTTTTTATTTTTATTTATTCATTGATGTTGGATCATTGGGTTGATGTTTTAGTTGAGTTCCTAATTTTCATTTTTAATGTTTCGATATTCTGGTTGTTTTCTAGACTGTTCATGGGTTTTGTGCTTTGTTTAAATGTTTTACATGTGATCTATTGAGGTATAAATTGTTTAAGTTCAATTTTATCTTTCATAGTTTTAAATTCATTACTTGATCATAGTTTAGTGAAAATATTATGTTTACTAAGAGAAACAGAGGGGTTTGGGGGTTGGGGTTTTGGGCATGGCACACACCTTCTGCACATGTAGGGGAAGTTGTGTGTAGAGACCCAAATCTTTACGTACATTGACATTACATTACATTTGCGGAATACTTAGTACATAACAAAAACACACACACACAAGGATCGTAATAGTTTAGTGTCTTTGGAAACTCGGAATATAATCTTCTAATCCTGGTGAAAGATCTTCCACATCTCCCATAAAGATCTTCCTTTTTTTTATACCTAAAACCTTTCTTTATATCCTGGGGAAAAGAAAACATAAAAGGGTGAGCTCAAATGCTCAGTAAGGGTAAACAAAAGAAATACCAATCACATCATAAGAACATAACATTTTGAAAATCTTAACCTGCAAAAGAGAGCATAACTTATTAACATGGGATAAATCATGGCAGTGAAATGTAATCACAATAATCATAACTTAAAACATGAAACATTGTGGCATACACACATAATCATAGAGAATCATTTCTTGTTAGTCAAGACTCATTGCCAAGACTATCTTAGTGGACAAAGTCCCTTTCTGAACCGAGTCACCCTCGATTCAATCCTGTTTCACTGAACCGGTATAACCTACCATTCCAGCCATGTCTATCTCATGAGATATAAAATCTTTACCCAATGCATTGGAGGGATATATAGGTACCACCCATCTCATAATGATACCATTCTTATGTGTGCCACAAAATCATAAATCATACATCATTTCATAACCCATGTAATAAAAATGGGAATCTTAAACATCGTGACATCATCAAACAATTAATATAAGATAAAGGAATTCATAAAAATAATTCCATCACAACATAATCAAATCAATGTAATAATAGGGACAAAAACAGAACCCTATATTATCTTAGATGTAAAATAATTTTGATAAAACACTTGAACTCCGTTCTTGAGGAAAATATCCTTTCTACTTCAAAAACATTTTTCCTTTCTTAACATGTCATACAATTTTAACTTTATAAAGTTGATTAAAAATAAACTTGAAAAATTGTAAAGGATTCTTCTTGGAAATAATGTTTTAAAAATCCATTCATGCCGTATAAAAACATTCTTCTCGTACTTTTTTCGGAAAAGTCAAAAGGTACCTCGTACGAAAAACGACAAAAGATTCCTTTCATATCTTTTACTAAAAACTCACCAAAGGGTAAAATAGGTTTTAAACAATTGTAGGTGGATGGAAATAATATAACATATTGAGGTAACATGGATGTGGATGATAAAATACACCCCAGTAAATACCAAAGTATAAGCAATCTCGGATAAAAATGAGATTGTGATAATTCCCTTACCTTAGGTCCGATTTGCTTCGTAAGTGTCTGAACCTCCTGTATAATGATTTAAATAAGGTCATTGACTTATTACAGAATCATATTAATTGTTATTATATCATATATGGTTCACTTATGACTTTATATTACCCGTTCTTTTGTAAATTCATGTTAAAGTAGCGTTTTGGGTAAAATCGTCTCATTTGTCGTTCCTGTTTTAACTTGTAATTATTCATATGATTACTTAGATAATTATTACTTAATTATATAATATAAAACATGATTTATATATATTCAGAATATACATATATATAATGGATCGATAAATGGAAAGAAATACACCGTTCATGGAGACGGTAGGCCGTGCGTACGCATGAACGCTGTTTTCTTTTCGTTATTGAATTGAGTGAAATTAAGTAGATGACATACATATATATACACATAAATCAAGTAGCTTTATAATGTCATATATTTCATTATTATTGCTTATATAAACTTTATTATCATTCTTAAATGGTTAACATGGAGAATGAATCTCATCGCGTCGTGGAGACGGTAGTCCGTACGTACGCACGAGCGATGATATCATTTCCATAATTATTGAATTGAATTGGAGTGGATGATACAATATATCAGAATAAATATGATGTTATAATAACTATTTATAGTTATTCTTTACACCATTATACCCATCCATGTATGGTGGTGGTGGAAAATAGATTACACCACGGCGTGGAGACGGTATTCCGTACGTACGCACGCGCGGTGATTTCTTTTTCCGTAGGATGGATAGATGGTGAAATAGGGTTGTTTCATACTTATAATAACATATAAGTATAATAGTGATACTGATGTTATTACTTCATAATGAAACAACCTAAGAACAAGAAGTGGAAGAAGAAATAAAGGTGAAAGAATCGGTAACGGAAATTACATCTTCTTTGAAGCGCCTCTTTGAGACCACCTCTTAGGGCACTAAAATTAGTCTTTGAGGAAGTCCAGAACCTCTAGGATGTTTCTAGGGAAGTGGAGAAGATAATTTGGCAGGGGTTGGCCGAGCTTGAAGGCTCAATGTTGTGTGAGGAAGAGAGGGAGGGGGTTCCCTTTTATAAGGGAGGAGAGGGGCACCTTTGGAATTCTTAAAAATATTAATTTATAATAAATCTATACCCCTTAAAAACCTCCAAAAATGACTCATATTTGAAGCTTAGATGAGATAGGGTTGTAATCTCATCAACCAATCAAATTTAGGCATGTTTGGATCTTATTTTAAACCTTATCATTTTGATTTATCCTTATTTAATCTATTTAAGTTTATTTGTGGTAATAAAATTATAAATTTTAAATTATGAAAAATAATTACTTATTTGTTGTGAATTTTCCATAATTGTTTACTTTATAACATTATAGACCATATAAATTTATATTTATAATTTTTAAATATTTTCGTGATTTTTAAACAATTTTATAATATGTTATTTTTATAAAATAACAATAGTGCCAATTTTGACACTATTCATTTGTTTGAATTTAAATAAAATATATACAGAAGATATGTTCAAAATAAAAGATTTAATATATTAATAAAAGGTCATATGTATCTATAAAATTAGTGGATAACATTAAATAGTTCATATAATATTTATTTTATAAATTTTAAAACCATTTATTTGGTTTATCTCTTAATAAAATAATTACTACATACTTTTTGTATAATTATTTAATATACTTATTTGTTGCATAAAATTTAAAATAAAATCCTATGATGAAGATACATATATTACCTTTCACAATAATACTTTTACTCGAATTTATCATCTTAAAATCACAATATTTAAATTGTTATATTTATTAAATTATGAAGGCGAGAACTTTGGCATCATTTAAAATAAAATAATATAAGTGTCATAATTGCTTGTATAAGACTCCAAATGGTCGAATATTAGACCATTGGATGATTATAGTTTCAATTTACATGACAAATAAGTTTTGGTAATGGTTTTGTGCCTTTTATGGTCACTATTAGTTTAATAAAAATTATATTCTTGATTTTTCACTAGATAAATAATTTCTTCATCACTATTGTGTCACAATTAATGATAAATATTTAATCCCAAAAAATTCTAAATAAATTCTCATGATGTAGATAATTTTGTTAGCTTTCTGGATACTATTCATGTTCGAAGTTTTATGATGTTTATCACTAAGTTAAAATTATTATACTTATAAGATTTAAGAAAGTGACATGTTGTCACATTCTTTGGTTATAATAATAATTAAATTATTTTCATGGAAAAAAGTCCATAAAATGAATCTAATCCGACCCTAAGGTTATATGGGTCTACTTTTAGCCATCAAATAGGATTTTTCCATGTGTTAGGGTAATTTTATAATCTTATATTTACCCTTAATTACCCGATTTACCTTTAACTATAGTAAATAAAATTTACCGTAGTTACTATTCACAATTCCCAAAAATAAAAAGTAGCCTATTAACATAATTTGGACCCACTGATTCCAAATATGGAATCCATTTTTTAAAATTAAATACACATAAGTTGCAGAAATTAAATTAAAATTAATCTCATTGTCGAATAAAAACGGGTTTTTGTTTAAAACATTGCAAAAGATTGAATTGATTTAACCTACGAATTCAAGGTAAAATCAATGCTAATGACATAAATAATATTAAATGGTAAAAATATATTCTATTTATACTTTAAAACCATTCAATATTATAATTTAACCACATAAGATATTATGATGAAAAAAGTTGTTTTTAATTAAAATATAGCGTGTTTTTACTATTCATTAAAATATGAAAGTTATCGGAAAAATATCAAAACTATATCTAATGTAAATTTTTACATCCTGATTCAAAAGAAGAATTTTATTTTGTCAAATTGAACATATAAACATGTCAAAAACTAGATTTAATGTGGGTGCGCCATCAAAAGACGACAAAACTGCATTTTTTGAAAAATACTTATTTTACCCGAAAAATTTATTTTGTTCTTATACCATGTTCTAGAAAATGTGTAAGATGAATAATAATGTTATAAAATTCAAAATTTAGTTAACAGTATTCATAACGGTTAGTTCATGATAATATTATAATAATATATCGTTGTTTATTAAAACTCAGTATTGCGTACAACACACGCTATCGAGGAAAGTCGCGATTGCGTGTAATGCAAGCCAAGTCAGGGTTGCGTGTTGTGAAAGAATCCTTCGTTGTTTCGTATAACATAATCCAACCATATTTCATTTATACATTGAATATATATATATATATATATATATATATATATATACTCAATGTTGCGTAGAATAACTATTATCAAAATTGTGTGTAACACGATCCAAGAATAGTGTTGCGTATACTGGAAGCTAATACGGTGTTGCGTATAGCGCAAGGTAATCTTGGTGTAGAATACAACACAAGACATTAATGAAATTAAAAGAATATTTTTCATAAACTCTTGGGGTGTTACATTCTACCCCCCATAAAATGAATTTCGCCCTCGAAATTCATTGGGGTTATAAATGGTTTACTATTCGAAAGTTCTTTAATAGCAACCCACATCATAAAAAGGAATACCAAAACCAATATTTAAAAACAAAAGTATGAAACGTAACGGTTACCCAAATAAACTAATCACTGGGTTTCCACATAGGTTAAAATATGGATATGGAAGAGAAATCTAACCATCATGTTCTGATGGAGAGTGGTAGAGGACATGGCTATGAAAAAGCCAATAATCACAAAGCCATAAATTTGTGATGATCTAGGGTACCATCTGATTCATCGGATATAAGATCACTAGGACAACATTTTTGGTTTTCAATATCATTTCCCTAAAGTTGAAAATTTTGAATTAGAAGAAATACTTACTTGATTTTGGTACAATCTCACTGTTGTTCCTGCTTTGAACAGTTTCCACTTCATCTCTTAAAGAAATGAAGTGTTAAAAGATCATGTGATAGAATGATGGGTCATTCCATCTGTTTCAAACAAAAGGTTAGCAATAGTTATCAAATATTCATAAGTCCGTCTTTTGTGAGGTTGAACTTATACTTCATATATCATACCTCTTAATAAAATAAAACTAGTTTCTACTAACCAGGGACTTCCTGTAGGCCAGTGGTAGGCGATAAAGGCCAGTCGCACTTCAGTTGTGGGTTCGATTCCCACAGCCTTGTCCGACGCGATGGGCTGTCGCCCATCCTGCAGGTTGTCCTTTTTCTAAAACTACATTACTATAACATCCCATCAATAATATCAAAAAAAGTTCTATCCTTAAACAATACTAACTTATGTCCAACATAATCCCTTCCAATCTTTAGGCTTATCTAAAATACTTCGGTCCAAGCTCATAGTATAAAGAAAATGATTACTTGAAATGTCACAGAACAATCACGTGAATGCCATCATTTATCCCCATATATCATAAGATATATCTTGTTGGTCAAATTACAAACATGTGAATACCTTAATCATGTATTCTCTTGAAGAATGAATACCCATTGAACCTTAGTGAAAACATGAATGCAGTTCAAAGTTAACACTTTCCACATACCAAAATCCTCAAAATTATATATACTCAAACCATGATATTACTTAGTCCTTATATCAATCATGAGCTCATGAATACTGTTAAACATTTCATTTTCTCGTGTTCCCTTCATTATGCGCATATCATCTTATTTCCAAAAATATCTCAATCACTTTGAATACCACATTACACCAATACATAAATATTCCAATACTCCATGATACAACATTATATTGGAATCCCATTACATAAACACTTAATCATTCCACCACATCGTTCTCATATTCAACATCGCCAATAGTGATCGCATGTGACTTCCCTTTGTCCTTTGCCTTAAGTGGTTGCTCTTGTCGATCATCACTAACCCTTGGATTAGGGCATTTATTGGCATAATGTCCCATCTCCTTGCACTTGAAACATTGATGTGTAGTAGGTTCATTCTGTGTATCCCTTCCTTTGTTTGCATCGTTAGACATCTTCTTTCCATCATTGCGGCATTCAAATGCCCGATGACCTTCCTTTCCACATTTGAAACATTTACTTGTCCCTTTAAGACAATCTCCACCATGCTTCTTTCCACACTTTGAGCATAAGGAAACATTCATCTTCTTTTCACCATTATTCTGAGATTTCTCCTTGAACTCCATCTTTCGTTTCTTGTCAAAACCATGAGATGGATATGTAAGACCAACTTCCATTTCTACCTTGATAGCACAACGCACAATTTCTTCATAGCTACTGAAGTCTCTTATAGCTAATTCCCTTCGAAGACTTGGTTTTAAGCCACTGAAAAATCGATCAACTTTACTTTCCAGTTGGATGATAATGCAAGATGCATACCTTGCAAGTCTTGTAAAATTCGCATCGTATATACCAACAGATTCATCATCCTTTTTCTTTAGTTCAAGAAACTCCTTCTCCATCTTTGTTCTAATAATACGAGGGAAGTACTTATTGAAAAATAATTTCTTGAACTCGTCCCATTCCATGGACTCAATTTCATCTCTTTGCATCGTATTCTTGATAAGATTCCACCATTGATCAGCTTCACCTTCCAAACGATATACTACTAAGATGACTTTATCATGTTCAGAACATTGAATAATTGAAAATATCTTTTCAGTGGTACTGATCCATTGTTCAGCAACAAGTGGATCAGAAGACCCACTGAAAAAAGGTGGACGTTTCCTCATGAAGGACTCAATAGAATATTTTTCCCTTCTCTGCTCATTTGGAAGTCCAGAATGATTCATAGATTGTGTAAGTATAGCAATAAGATTTTTCACTCCATCTCCCATAACATTTGTTTGTTCAGGAGGAAAATCATTGCATTGTCCATTGCATTGATCAACACGGTTCCTTCGGGTTCCAGCCATCGTCTAAAACCCAAAAAGAATAGTGTGAGAGGAAAAAATAATGATAGGGAAAACAACATCATAAAGGGGGAGTACCCTCAATATCTAACATCTTAGGTTAAATTCTAAGATCGTTAGCGCAATTCTAGGACAATAACCTATACGTATACTTAACCTTAGAGACATCCCTAGACATACCTTAGAAATATCTCTAGGGACCTCACTAAAGTTCTCGCATCCTAGTTTCCAAAGGTTGACTAAACCTCCCTCTGATACCAACTGTAGAGACCCAAAGCTTGACGTACATTGACATTACATTACATTTTCAGAATACTTAGTACATAACAAAAACACACACACAAGGATCGTAATAGTTTAGTGTCTTTGGAATCTCGAAATATAATCTTCTAATCCTGGTGAAAGATCTTCAACATCTCCCATAAAGATCTTCCTTTTTTTTATACCTAAAACCTTTCTTTATATCTTGGGGAAAAGAAAAAATAAAAGGGTGAGCTCAAATGCTCAGTAAGGGTAAACAAAAGAAATACCAATCACATCATAAGAACATAACATTTTGAAAATCCTAACCTGCAAAAGAGAGCGTAATTTCTTAACATGGGATAAATCATGGCAGTGAAATGTAATCACAATAATCATAACTTAAAACATGAAACATTGTGTCATACACACATAATCATAGAGAATCATTTCTTGTTAGTCAAGACTCATTGCCAAGACTATCTTAGTGGACAAAGTCCCTTTCTGAACCGAGTCACCCTCGTTTCAGTCCTGTTTCACTGAACCAGTATAACCTACCATTCCAGCCATGTCTATCTCATGAGATATAAAATCTTTACCCAATGCATTGGAGGGATATATAGGTCCCACCCATCTCATAATGATACCATTCTTATGTGTGCCACAAAATCATAAATCATACATCATTGCATAACCCATGTAATAAAAATGGGAATCTTAAACATCGTGACATCATCAAACAATTAATATAAGATAAAGGAATTCATAAAAATAATTCCATCACAACATAATCAAATCAATGTAATAATAGGGATAAAAACAGAAACCTATATTATCTTAGATGGAAAATAATTTTGATAAAACACTTGAACTCCGTTCTTGAGGAAAATATCCTCTCTACTTCAAAAACATTTTTCCTTTCTTAACATGTCATACAATTTTAACTAAAAGAAGTTGATTAAAAATAAACTTGAAAACTTGTAAAGGATGATTCTTGGAAATAATGTGTTAAAAATCCATTCAGGCCGTATAAAAACATTCTTCTCGTACTTTTGTCGGAAAAGTCAAAAGGTACCTCGTACGAAAAACGACAAAAGATTCCTTTCATATATTTAACTAAAAACTCACCAAAGGGTAAAATAGGTTTTAAACAATTGTAGGTTGATGGAAATAATATTACATATTGAGGTAACATGGATGTGGATGATAAAATACACCCCAGTAAATAGCAAAGTATAAGCAATCTCGGATAAAAATGAGATTGTGATAATTCCCTTACCTTAGGTACGATTTGCTTCATAAGTGTCCGAACCTCCTGTATAATGATTTAAATAATGTCATTGACTTATTACAGAATCATATTCATTGTTATTATATCATATATGGTTCACTTCTTACTTTATCTTACCCGTTCTTTTGTAAATTCATGTTAAAGTAGCGTTTTGGGTAAAATCGTCTCATTTGCCGTTCGTGTTTTAACTTATAATTATTCATATGATTACTTAGATCATTATTACTTAATTATAGAATATAAAACATGATTTATATATATTCAGAATATACATATATATAATGTATCGATAAATGGAAAGAAATACACCGTTCATGGAGACGGTAGGCCGTGCGTACGCATGAACGCTGTTTTATTTTTGTTATTGAATTGAGTGGAATTAAGTAGATGAAATACATATATATACACATAAATCCAGTAACTTTATAATGTCATATATTTAATTATTATTGCTTATATATACTTTATTATCATTCTTAAATGGTTAACATGGAGAATGAATCTCATCGCATCATGGAGACGGTAGTCCGTACGTACGCACGAGCGATGATATCATTTCCATAATTATTGAATTGAATTGGAGTGGATGATACAATATATCAGAATCAATATGATGTTATAATAACTATGTATAGTTATTCTTTACACCATTATACCCATCCATGTATGGTGGTGGTGGAAAATAGATTACACCACGGTGTGGAGACGGTATTCCGTACGTACGCACGCGCGGTGATTTCTTTTTCCGTAGGATGGATAGATGGTGAAATAGGGTTGTTTCATATTTATAATAACATATCAGTATATGAGTGATACTGATGTTATTACTTCATAATGAAACAACCTAAGAAGAAGAAGTTGAAGAAGAAATAAAGGTGAAAGAATCGGTAACGGAAATTACCTCTTCTTTGAAGCGCCTCTTTGAGACCTCCTCTTAGGGCACTACAATTGGTCTTTGAGGAAGTCCAGAACCTCTAGGATGTTTCTAGGGAAGTGGAGAAGAGAATTTGGCAGGGGTTGGCCGAGCTTGAAGGCTCAATGTTGTGTGAGGAAGAGAGGGAGGAGGTTCCCTTTTATAAGGGAGGAGAGGGGCACCTTTGGAATTCTTAATAATATTAATTTATAATAAATATAACCCCACTTAAAAACCTCCAAAAATGACTCATATTTGAAGATTAGATGATATAGGGTTGTAATCTCATCAACCAATCAAATTTAGACATGTTTGGATCTTATTTTAAACCTTATCATTTTGATTTATCCTTATTTAATCTATTTAAGTTTATTTGTGGTAATAAAATTCTAAATTTTAAATTATAAAAAATAATTACTTATTTGTTGTGAATTTTCCATAATTTTTTACTTTATAACATTATAGACCATATAAATTTATATTTATAATTTTTAAATATTTTTGTGATTTTTAAACAATTTTATAATATGTTATTTTTATAAAATAACAATAGTGTCAATTTTGACACTATTAATTTATTTGAATTTAAATAAAATATATACAGAAGATATGTTCAAAATAAAAGCTCTAATATATTAATAAAAGGTCATATGTTTCTATAAAATTAGTGGATCACATTAAATAGTTCATATAATATTTATTTTATTATTTTTAAAACCATTTATTTGGTTTATCTATTAATAAAATAATTACTACATCATTATTGTATAATTATTTAATATACTTATTTGTTGCATAAAAATTTAAAATAAAATCCTATAATGAAGATAAATATATTACCTTTCACAATAATACTTTTACTCGAATTTATCATCTTAAAATCACAATATTTAAATTGTTATATTTATTAAATTATGAAGGCATCAACTTTGGCATCATTTAAAATAAAATAATATAAGTGTCATAATTGCTTGTATAAGACTCCAAATGGTCACATATTCGACCATTGGATTATTATAGTTTCAATTTACATGACCAATAAGTTTTGGTCAGGGTTTTGTGCCTTTTATGGTCACTATTAGTTTAATAAAAATTATATTCTTGATTTTTCACTAGAAAAATAATTTCTTCATCACTATTGTGTCACAATTAATGATAACTATTTAATCCCAAAAAATTCTAAATAAATTCTCATGATGTAGATAATTATGTTAGATTTCTATATACTATTCATATTTTAAGTTTTATGATGTTTATCACTAAGTTAAAATTATTATACTTATAAGATTTAAGAAAGTGACATGTTGTCACATTCATTGGTTTTAATAATAATTAAATTATTTTCATGGAAAAAAGTCCATAAAATGAATCTAATCTGACCCTTAGGTTTTATGGGTCTACTTTTAGCCATCAAATATGATTTTTAAAAGTGTTAGGGTAATTTTATAATCTTATATTTACCCTTAATTACCCGATTTACCTTTAACTATAGTAAATAAAATTTACCGTAGTTACTATTCACAATTCCTAAAAATAAAAATTAGCCTATTAACATAATTTGGACCCACTGATTCCAAATATGGAATCCATTTTTTAAAATTCATTACACAGAAGTTGCAGAAATTAAATTAAAATTAATCCCGTTGTCGAATAAAAACGGGTTTTTGTTTAAAACATTGCAAAAGATTGAATTGATTTAACCTACGAATTCAAGGTAAAATCAATGCTAATGACATAAATTATATTAAATGGTAAAAATATATTCTATTTATACTTTAGAACCATTAAATATTATAATTTTACCACATAAGATATTATGATGAAAAAATTTGTTTTTAATTAAAATATAGCGTGTTTTTTCTATTCATTAAAATATGAAAGTTATCAAAAAAAAACTTTTTCTAATGTAAATTTTTACATCCTAATTCAAAAGAAGAATTTTATTTTATCAAATTGAACATATAAACATGTCAAAAACTAGATTTAAAGTGGGTGCGCCATCAAAAGGCCGCAAAACTGCATTTTTTGAAAAATACTTATTTTACCCGAAAAATTTATTTTGTTCTTATACCATGTTCTAGAAAATGTGTAAGATGAATAATAATGTTATAAAATTCAAAATTTAGTTAACACTATTCATAACAGCTAGTTCATTACAATATTATAAAAATATATTGTTGTTTATTAAAACTCAGTATTGCGTACAACACACGCTATCGAGGAAGGTCACGATTGCATGTAATGCAAGCCAAGTCAGGGTTGCGTGTTGTGAAAGAATCATTCGTTGTTTCATATAACATAATCCAACCATATTTCATTTATACATTGAATATATATATATATACTCAATGTTGCGTAGAATAACTATTATCAAAATTGTGTGTAACACGATCCAAGAATAGTGTTGCGTATACTGCAAGCTAATACGGTGTTGCGTATAGCACAAGGTAATCTTGGTGTAGAATACAACACAAGACATTAATGAAATTAAAATAATATTTTTTATAAACTCTCGGGGTGTTACATTGTGTCTCTAGAGTGTGGGGGTTATATTGTTTTACAATTTTTTTTCATAGTTGATGCATAGTTTCCACAACCATGTAGCCAAACCTTATACGTTTCCCCTCTTCTCCTGTGTGGTGCATAAGGTTGGTGAAAATTTTGTTAAACCATGTAAATTAACTGTGTGACATGGACCGACCATTAAAATGTGAAATTCCAATATTACCCCTATTTTTACCATGTTTTATCATTTCCTCCACTTTCTCAACCTAGATGTAACAGGGGTCTCCTGAACACCTTCCTCCAATGCTATATTTTCTTTATTAAAGCTATATAATGGTTTCGAGGTGAGTCTTCATTGGAATTTTGGTCATTTTCATATCTACTCTTTTGACAATATTGGTTCGTTGGTACTTCATTTATGGTTTATCTATTTTATAAACCCAATAATCTTGGTTTCATTTGTGGCTTTATTTAATTTATGTTAGTGTTTTCAGATGTCTATCGGCCTGAGTTCATCATTTTTTTCAATGTTTTATTACATTCATACATCATTTAGGTAGTTATTTCCATCCATTTATATTCTAGAACATTCCATTTTATGCATTCATTTTTTAAAATTATTTATAAACATTTTTTTCCTTATTTGTATGTTCTTTCATGGATTATGGTGGAATTATCTTGTTGAAAAATTTGAGGAAAATGGGTTTGAAAGGGTTTTTTCTAATTATGATTATGTATGAATACACCAAAGGTGTTTTTTAAAATTTCAAGTGGTTTTAAAATATGAATTTATGTATTTTCTATGGTCATTATCATTTCTTATTATTTGGTAAATTGATTTAGTAATAAATTTTATATTTTCTATAAGAAACATAAATTTTAATGGTTTGGTGTGCATTTGTGGCTTGTAGCATTTGGTGGTAAAGTATATGGTGTTTCATTAAAAATAGTTTTTAGATGTTTTCCTGGATATTGAAAAAGTTTATTCAGATTTTATAACACTTATATTTTTATATAGTTCACGTATGGATGGAAAAATAAATTAAAATAGTCATCAGGAATGATGTTTCCTTGAACCATGGGATTTTTAAAGGCTTCTCTCCCATTTCCATCCTTCTTCCAATTCATCCACACCAGTAATCCTTCAATTTAGATACCTTTGTTTTCAAAATATTTCATTGACTTAAAAATGACAACATGGTGCATTATGTGAATTTTAATATCATTTCAAATTAATTATCTAAGTCATGGACCTCTGGGCACATGGATGGGTCTTTTTTAACTATATTGCATAAAGGCATGTTTTGAAATTTCTGATTTTTTGGTGTTATTTATATATGTTTTTTGTAATGGTTTGTAAATTTATTTTTAAATGGATTTGAATTTGAAATGATAAAGTCTCCATTAGTATTATTTTAATTATTTGGAAGGTTTTTTAGAGTTTGATCCGCTGTGAAGGCCCATATGGAATTTTTGAATGATTTGTTGTGATAGAAGAACCTATATGATGGATCCTATTATGTGAGGATCATCTCATAGGTATTGTCACTATTTTTCAATTTCAGTCAGGGAGGTAGTGTGTTTATGTTTAATCACGCATATTTGGACCTCCCCATTCATCGATTACTATTATAATTGGATTCTTGGTTGTTATCTTGAAGGTTGAGTGATAGTTTCTTATCAAAATCAATTAGATGGGTAGGTAGCCCTTGTATTCTATGATTCCAGGTGGGACATGAAAATGAATTTGATTTTGTAGAGACACTAGTTGGTTATTTACTATCGATCTTCACTATACACCAAAAGGTGATTCCTAACTAAGTACACCTATGAATTTCTTCTGGAGATGTTTAGGAAATTCCAATGATGGAAAATATGTATGTTATATTAATTTATAATTTATGATTGATATTAGACCTAAAAGTATATTATTCTTGTTTGTCTTCATTCCCTTTTATAATATATTAATTGATCATTTTTATGGATTTTATTGGGTTTTTTCTTTTCATTTTTTTTTATATAATGTAATAATGTCTTGAAAATGGATGTTGTGTGTTTTTTTATAAAAATGTAACTAATGGAAAACTAGGATTGGTTGCATCAAATTACTAAATCCAATTTTATATGTGTATTAAAATGTAGTGTTTGTGTATTTTTTTGGAAAAGTAAATGCATGGAGCATATGGTGTTACCGAATGATCTATTTTTTGATTATACCCTACTTTTTCTACTAAATATCGATAGACACAAGCTTCTTTATAGGTTCATATTTTATGTTCTTGTGTTTTCATATAGAGAAGATCAGTCTTCTGGTTGGTGGAGACCAAGGGGATACATAAAGATAAGTTTTTCTTTGTTTTTTTAGTTTCAGTTTTGGTTTTCTTCTTTTTTTTATTTTAGTTGTATCTTGATCATTTACATTTTTATGGATTTTTAGTTATTATTAGTGGTATAGTGTTATCTATTCAGTTTGTTTTATTATTATTTTTTATTGTTATAAATCATTCCCACACTGATATATTTTATTCCCAATGCTAGTCACCAACCTATGGGGATCAGGAACACCCTTCGATCCCTCTCTCAGAACAGTTCTGGTATTGGGTCATATGGAAGCCCAACTTAGTTCTTGAAATAATGATATTAGAGTATCCCATTGCTACTTGGTGGTGATAAGTTGACTAAAAAGTATATATTTTGGAACTCAAGAGGTAGGTATTGGAAGGACTTCATGAATCTTTTATTATAATGATCGTTTAATTTACTAGGGTAGTCTGAGATATGAGACTTCTCATCGGTTTTTTGGTTATTTTGGATGGATAATGATAATGGGGTAAATGTCGTTTCTTTTTTAAATCTCACATGGAGTAGTAAACCATTTTGAGTTTAAGTGAATTATTCAATGTCATCCTAGTTGTTTTTGTTTTCTTGGTGTATGGACTAATAACAAATTTTCATTGTTATGCATGAATCCCAATTCTTAATTCTAAGAGTTCAGTGTCCGTTGTGTGTTTGAATTTTTTTTGTTAGTGTTACTAGATATTTTTATGGGAAATGGTTCTATAAAAAACATTGTTTTCAAAAAACAAATGGTTCTGAAATTATTGTTTTAGTGTGAATGTGTAATTTTATGATTGGATTAGATTTTAGAGAAAGTTTAGTATTTTAGAATGTGGACATAGAATAAAGATACTTTGGAAAATGGAATAAAATATTTGGTTTAAAAAATGATTCTTAGTTCTGCATGTGGTGTTTGGATTATTAGCTGGTTCTTTTGAACACGGATGTTATTTTGATGGTTTTTATTGAATTTTTATTTTGGTTTTTTATTCCTTGTGTTGTTCACTGTATTCCACCCGAAGGGTCCCCAATATTTGTTACGAGGCTCATTTGGTTTCCAGAGCTTCACAAACTCCCTTTGGAGTGGTGGGGTCAAGTTCATCATAGTTTCTTCCAATTTTTCATAGTGATCATGGTATGTTAAAAGAAGTAGAGTGTCATGGTGTTGTTTATAGTTTATTCAAATCATTAATAATTCCTAGGTTTATTAGAGTTCGTACTGTTATGAGATACATAGATGGTCTACCATTGGATTGTTGGAAGGTGGTCATCCAAAAAATATTACAATATTGGGGTATTGTGATATATTTAATACCACCTTCTTTTAAAGGTTCATACATGAGGAGTTGAAGAAAAGGAATATAGTGGAGTTGAGGTGAGTTCATCATGGCTAGTTAATGTTGAAGGACTATATTCATCGTTTTAAGGATATGGGTTTTTTATTTAGATATTGACTTATTGAATCAATTTTAAATAACCTCTTTTCATATGAAGAATTCATTCTATGATCAATGAGTGGTTTCTCTCATCCTGTGAAGTTTAGTTTGAGAAATCGATGTAAAAAAAGAATTTTGTTCTGTGTTGGCTATGGGAAAGTAGTATGTGGTGGATAATGGACCATTCATTATTGGTGCCTATGGAGGTATTCCATCTGGATAAATGTGTGCACCATAGGATCCCATTTCTATGAAAAATATTTCATCATTCTCAGCCTCTAATTCAATGGACCGTTCACTTGTCTTCTACTACTATGTCATATTTGGGCTTTCAAATCCTTCTTGTTGCAATCCTTTTAATTTCTTTAATCTTTTTAGACATTTTTGTTATCTCAATATGTTTTGTAATAACTGTTTCGAAATTATTAAGTCTTAATTTGAGGATATAATATTAAAGCTATGGGGAAAAAAATGCTTCAAGACATCAAGAATCTATTCATAGGCCTAAAAGTTATTCTTTTCTCCTAGTCAAACATTTATAGGGTGTGGGGATCCCTGTCTTGATTTTCATCACTATTGTTTATATGGAGATGAAAGAAAAATTTATTTTATATTTTTCACTAATATTGTATGTCTATTTGTTTCTTTGGGAATTTTTTTGTGATATTTTTCTCACTTATGTATGCATAGGCTATTAGTTTGTTTGTATTGATTTTCTACTTTGATAGTTTGGGAGCTATTTCAGCCTAATAAAAATGATAAATCATAGTTTGGCTTGAGTTTGGATTTGAGATTTTGGTTTGGGTGGTAAGTTCCCAATTCTGGGGGTGGCCTTTATCTTATGTGGAAGATTTAATATTAGTCTATTTCAGATTTCCAATAAAGTATATATTTTATATTTTGAGTCCTAAAGATGGCCATTCTAGATGGGTTTTTATTATAGGGATAACCCTACACATTCTCACATAATTCATCTCACATATTTTTCTCCTGGAGTTGTTCAGGTGTAGCTATTTGAGTTAAATTTCTCCCGAAGATTTGTGGTTTAATTTTTATATATTCAATTTTTGTATCTTGTGTTATATATTGTTTATCATAGTAAATTTATATTGGAATAAGTTTTCTATGATAGATATAACTTTCACACCCTGACCAAATTTTCCTTTATTTTTATTTATTTCTTGATTTTGGATATTTGGGATGAGGTTCATGATGACTTCATGATTTAATTTTTTGTATTTTGGATGTTTTGGGTGATTTTTATCCTACACATGGTTTGTATTCACAATTTTATTAGTTAACCATGACGCCTATAATTACATAAGTTGTAATCATTTCAATTTCATCATGCATGGTTTGAATTTCATGGCTTCATCATTGATTTGGATGAATCACATGTGGACCAAAAGAAACTATGTGGATTGGGGGTTGGTGTATGGGTATTTCACAAATCATGCACACTGTTATGGGTAACCATGAAGAAAGTGTGAAAGGGGTTATTTAGTTTTGATAGTGGTGTGTTAAATGGTCCTCACATAGTTTCCCAAACTATTACTCCAAACCTTGTGGATTTCCCCTTTTTTAGTAGGGTGCACACTTTTGGTGAAGAGTTTTTCACACCCCAGAGACTAACAATGTGACAAGACCATGTCATTTAAAGTGTGACATTCCAATCATAACCCTCTTTTCATTTATCAAAATTTTGGGATCCCACCCCCTTCTTAACCTAGGAGCATGAGGGGGCTCTAGGAATCCATCTTCCCTCCCTCGCCATCACCCATTGAAGATCCTTGAAGGTTCATATTTATGTTTCCCTTGTATTTTTGGCCATTATCATTCTCTCTAATATTTTCCCCTTATTTCCTTTGTATTTTATTGGGGGGTTCTTTCTTGGACCAATCCCTTAAGAAAGGGTTGATTTTTGGGTCTATTTTACAAATGTTAGGGTGTGTGTATTTCCTCTCATGCTTAGTACCTCTTAATTCTCATGTTTCTTCTCCTTCTAATGTCGACAAAGTTAGTTTTTTTATCTATTTTCTTCTTGGATAATTTCAGTATATTTCTGTTGGTTTTAAATTTATTTATAAATTATTATATCATTATTAGGAATGTTTTTACAATATATTGTGGTATTATGCAGTTGTAAAAATTGGGGAAATTGGATTTAAATTGGTTTGTTTAATTACACATATGTATTCATTCACACAATTTGTTTCTTAAAATAACAATTGGTTTTTAAATAGGATTTTGGGGTTTTGGATTGTGCTTTTGTTATATTATTTTGAAAATTAATTTGGTTATGAATTTGATATTGTGTGTATAAAAAATAACGAATTTTATGGTTTTGTTCACATGTGTGGCTTGTTGAGTGTGGTGATAAAGTAAGTTTTGTTTCATTAAAAATGGGGTTTGGATGTATTTTTTGATACATGAAGAGTTTTATGGTATTTTTTCACATCTATATGTTCATGGGGTTCACATATGTATGAGAAAACAAATGAAAATGGAACTTGAGAATAATTCTTCCTTGGACCATAGTTTTTCAAAATAATCTCTCACATTTTTTCCATATTCATATTATCCCTCATATAAAACGGTTATTTCAAGAAACCATCATTTTCAAAATATTTCCTTGACTTATATATTGTATGTTGGAATATTATGTGAATTTTAATGTGGTTTTAAATTGTTTCTCTGAGGCTTATACCATTCAGTATATTAATAAGTGTTCAAGAAACTAAATGTTATCAAGGATTATTTGGAACATTCCATGTTTATAGAGTGTTGCATAATTGTCTGGGGTTATAGTTTGGAAATGGTTTCTTAATTAGATTTTGATTTTAAATTTTGATGGAGCATTTTGGCATTGTGAATGGTTTATTGTGATATAGGATCTTCTATGGTGGATCATCTAATGCGAGGGCCATTGAATAGGTGGTTATAGTGTTTATGCTATAAGATCCTAGTGGTAGTGGGATTTTGTTGAACCATGAATGTGGGAACCTTCCTATTCCCAAATTACTATTATCATCGGATTCCTGGGCATCATGTTGAGGTTTGAGTAATGGTTTAATGATGACCCCGATTAGACAGTTTGGTACCCTATGGAGTTAATGATGGTGGGTGGGACATTCTACTAAAATGGATAGTGTCTAGTTGGGTTCTTAATGTGGAGAAACATATTTAACATGTAGGTTATTCTAAACTAAGTACATCCATGGATTTTTTAGAGATGTTTAAGAAACTCCCAATATTGATTATCTATATGTTTTTTTATTTATGATAAACAACAGATATTAGACATTATAGTCAATGATTTGTTGATTTATTTCATTCCCATTCAACATATCCCATTTGATATATTGTTATAGATTTTTAGTTGGGTTTTATTGCAAATGGTTTTAGAATTAAATCTATTATGAAAGTGATTTTTGAGTGTGTGTTATTTTAAAAAAGGAAAATCATAGAAAAATGTGTTTGGTTAAATAAAAATATTAAAGACTATTTTGTGAATGTATTTTAGACCACTATTTATATATTGTTTTAAGAAAGGAAATACACAGAATATGTAGTAATTACCTACCAAAATATTTTTTTCTCACACCCTAATTGTTCCACTAATCAATGGTAGTCCTGATCTAATTTATAGGTTCATGTTTTTGGTTCAAGTGTTGTAATTTAGAGTTGATTGGTCTTATGGTTGGTGCTGACCAAGAGGTCACATAGAGAACATCATTTCTTTATTTTTATTTTAGTTTCATTTTTTGGTTTTCATATTTTTTTGGATTTAGTTTTTTCTTAATTAGTTATTTATTTATTGATGTTTGGTTGTATTATATTTTTCATTATGATCAGTTTATTTTAGTTAAACCAGTTTTTTTATCGAGATAAATCATTCCCATATTGTTAACATTGATGCTTGATACATGTCACTACCCGGTGGAGAGTGGGAATTCCCTCTGTTCAGTTTTTTTCTAGATGAGGCTAGTTTCTAGACTTGATGGTATCCCTAACTAGTTAATGAAAAAATTTATCAGATCCTCCCATTGTTATTTAGGTCCATTAGGTTGATTATAAATAGAACACTCAAAAATTGTGAGGTAAGAAGGGGAATGACATCATGAACCCTTTCTCATCCTTAGCCTCATGTTCCCATTGGTTGTCTGGGGTTTTATTTTTTTTTCATATTTTTTTATGTGGATGGTGAATGAAAATGAGGGAATGTTTGTGGCATATACAGATCTCACATCGAGTAGTGACCTAGGTGGATCCTTGGTGAATGGTCTCATTTTTTCCCTGTGGTTGGTTCTTTCATGGGGAATGGACCAATGTCCATATCACATGGTTAATAACATATCAAAATTACTCATTCGAAGAATTTTTTGTGTGGTGTTCATTTTTTTTGTGTTGGTGTGGGTTGGATTGGAAATGTAAAATAGTTCTCGAGAGAACTAGGTTTCCAAAAAGACAAATGGTTATGAAAATTTATTATTTTTATGAATTCAGTTTTTTTGTGATTTTATTGTATTTTAATGTGAGTTTGGGATTCTAGGATTTGGCCTTGGAATAAAGATATTTTGGAAATTATAATGATATTAGAGTTTTGTAAAATAAAATGATTTCTGGTTATGATGGTGTTGTTTTGTTTATGACATTGTTTTTTATTTTTATGGGGATGGTCATTGATTGATTATGATTGGATATTGATTCTGATTTTTTTACATGTTTTATTTAGAGTATGCCACCCAAAAAGGTCCCCATGGTTTCTAGCATTTCCCATCTATTTTTTAACCTACAGAGATTCCTAGTGGAGTGGTGGGATCAAGTAATTATCAGTTAATAGGTTCTATTCAGAGGGATAGTGATTTTTTCAAGGTATTAGACTGGATGATGGAAGTTGAGTGTGTTTTTAGATAACTGTGAACTCAGGAAGCTATTATTGAGGGTACTATTCTCATATCCTTTGACAAATGTTATTTGAACAAGTGGAAGGTGAACATCCAAAAATAATTTCATGATGTAATGTTTTGGGAATTCATCAAGAACACTTTCATACAATGGTTCATACACACAGATGTAAGGTTATGGATATTGTTAGAGTTGTTGGGTGTTCATCAAGGAAGGATAATGGTTAAGGCCAATATAGTTTATTTCAAGGATCTTGTTTCATTTAATTTAGAGATATTCTTATAGAATCAGTTGAAATCTATATTTTAATCTTAGGAATTCATCTATAGATCATGGAGTTAATTATATTATCGTATGAATTTAAGTCTGATAAATTCTTTGATGACACATTTCTCCCCATGTTGGTTCCTAAAATTTATTTAGAGGATGCTTACTATATAGTCATTCTCAGGGCATGTGAATGATTCTCATAGGTAGAGAACAGTTTTTAAAAGGATAATGATTCTATGAATCTTATTTAATTGGTTCTACCTATCGTTCATCAAACCACTCCATTCTATTTTTTAATGTGCAATTTTTAGGCCTTTGCAGCTATCCTTTCTCAATTCCTTGATGGCATGTTTTCATTGTGGCAGTTTTGGTAATCTTAAAAAGTTTTGTAAGAACCATTTCCTAATAATAAGTTGTGATCGGATGATGTATGCTCCATAATGTGGGAAAATACATGCTTCATGTAAACATGGATCTAGTTACATGCCCCTTAGAGAAGATTTTCATGCAGTCATGAATAATTGAGGTTTTGGGGAATCTTGGCTGTGTTTTTTCTCTAGTCTAGTAATGGAGACACGTGAAGTTTCACTATTAGGTTTTTTATTCTATATTATGTTTTATCATTTTTTGAAACATTTGGTTATATTTATCTCTCTTTTGTGAGATGGGAAATTTTTTACAATTTTATTTTTTTCTATTGTGTGTGTTTGGGAAATGCATGTGTCTTGAAAAAAATAAAGAATCATGGTTTTTCACATGTTCTATTTTGAGTTATTGTTTTGGGAGGGATGTTCATGGTTTTGGTGGAAGTGTTTTTTATATTGTGTGGAGATGTTTGGGCTAGTTCGTGTTGGGATTCCCATATTGGTTCCATTATTTTTGGATTCTCAATGGTGGTCATGCTAGTCAGGTTTTTGTGGTAAATAAACCCTCTTCATTCCACAAAGATTCTTCTCTCGGGCGTTTGTCATATAGTAGGTTGGGTGTGAAGGGTGGTGTGAGTGTTTGCCCCATGGTTTGTGGTTTCATTCAGCATTTCTCATTTTTGGGATCAAAATTTATCTATCTTTTTGTATGTGACTTTCTCGAGGTAGAATGAGTTTAGTTTGGGGTGAATTGTCACACCCAGAAGACATTTTTCTTTCATTGTTATTTACCTCTTCATATGGGATTTTTTGTTTGAGGATAATTTTGATTAACAAGTTTGTCTTTTTGAATTTTGGATAGTCTAGCAGAGTTTTTTTCTTATTCATTGTTTATATACATTCCTTAGAGGTTATATGTTCTACCTATTAAGGAATAAGTTGTTTTTAGAACAATTTATTCACACATTCTTAGACACGATTGGATTTGTCATGATAAGGGAAAATGTTCAAGGACATTAAGAAATTGTACTATTTGGGTTTGGTTTTAGGGGTCATAACACACTACTGGTGCACGATTATAGGAAACCATCCAGCAAATGTGTGAGTGGCTCTTTAATTTTTAATTTTTGGGATTCCCCAGTGGGAGCGTGGTTTTTTAAACTGTTCTACCCAACCATGTGGGGTTCCACTATTCTCAAATAGGGTTCCAAGATTGGCACATAGTTTATCAAAAGTTTTGTATAACATTATGACATTCAAATTTCATTAAAAGTGTGAAATTTCAATCTTACAACATTTCTATCCTTTTTTGGATTTCCTTCCCTTGACCATCCTAGACACACTAGGCGCTCCAAGAAACTGTCCTCCCATACTCTCCTTCATCAATTGAATCTCATTAAATATTCTTAAGTAACATTACATTTGTTTTTTAGTCATCATCCTTATATTATATCATTTCCATCTTGGTTCATTAGTTTTTATTTGTTGGGATCTCTCTTTTAAATACCATAGAATCTTGTGATGATTTGTGGGTTGATTTATTTGATGATAGTTTTAAAGGATTTATTCTCAGGATCAGTTCTTCCTCCTTCAACACAATCTTTTCATTTTACATCGTTGAGGTACATGTTTCCATTAATTTAATTTCTTAAACATTATATTTGATGATTGGTTGATTTTAAATTATTTATAAATCTGTTTTTTTGTGATGATGGAACCATTTTCATGTTGAAAAAATTGGTGATTTTTTTCAAATTGTTTCAATAGATATGATTACGTTTGAATGAATACATTGTGTGTGTTAAAATGAAGATATGTTTTCAAATATGAATTTTGTTTCTTTTAATGATGGTTATACTCGATAATTCTATGGAACTTTGATTTGGATTTGAAATATATATTGTGTGTGTGAAATTTAGACTTTTATGGTTTTATGTGCATGTGTGTCTTATTGTATTTGGGGATAAATTAAGTAGTTTTTATTAATAAATTGTTTTTGGATGTTTTCCTGGATAAATGAAGCGTTAAATTGAATGTTTTCACATTTATATCTACACAACGTTAACATATGGATGAGAAAATAAATGAAAATGTCCATAGAGAATGATGAATCCTTTAACCCTAGATTTTTAAAGGCTTATCTCCAAATTTACTTCGCCTTCCTCTTCTTCCTAATATCAAATGGTTCATTCAATAAATTATTTTTTTAAATTAATTCTTTCACTTATAAATGGTAGCATGTTTCTTTGAGATATTTTTAATGTGGTTTCAAATTTTGTCTCTAAGGATTGTTCTCTCTGGTAATTTGATGTGTGTTTTGGAAACTAAATATCATTATGGCATGTTTGAAACTTTTTATATATTTAGTTTTCATTATATTTTTTGGGTATTGGTTTGGAAATGGTTTTTTAAATAGATTTGGATTTGAAATGTTTAAGTCTTATTTAGTGTATTATAATTCTTTGAAAAATTATTTTGAAGTTAATGTGATGAAAAGGCCCAATTGTAATTTTTTAATGGTTCATTCTGATATGGGAACCTCTATAGTGGATCCTTATAGGTGAGGTTCATCATAAATGTGGTGTTGGTGTTTTGGAAGCAAATGATTGTTCGTTGTTAGTTTTAGTTGAATCACATGTGTCTCGACCTCCCCATTCATCCGGTAATATTTTCATGGGATTCTTGGATCTAATCTAGAGGGTCTAGTGATGGTATCTCATTATTGAAAATTGTATGGGTTTGTAGCCCATGTATTTGATGAGGTCGTGTGGGATGTCCTTTTTGATAAAATATTTTAGAGTAGCTAGTTGGTAATTGACTATGATGCTTCACCATACACATGTAGGTGAGTTTGAACTGCGTATATCCATGGATTAAATATAGATATGTTTAGAAAATTACAATCATTTATTATCTATATGTTCTGTTTATTTCTGATTTTTGTTGAATATTAGACATACTAGTCAATACTTTCATTTTTTATTTATTTCCTTTTCAACATGACAAGTTTTACCTTTTTTAATAGACTTGTATTTGAGAATTATTTTTCAAATTTGTATTATAATGTATAATTGTTTTGAAATGAAAAGATGTGTGGATTTAGTTTTAAAAAGGGAAATCATGAAAAATTGCATTTGGTTTCATAAAATTATTATATCATATTTTTTAAATTTATTTCAAACTAGAGTTTGTGGATTGTTTCAGGAATATTATTTGATCAAATAAGTGGTGTTTCATATATAGTTGTTTTTATCATACCCTATATATGCCACTTGGTGTCGGTAGACCTGACCTATTTTGTAGGTTCAGGTTTTTTATTTCATGTATTTGTAATTGGAGAAGGTTGGTATTTTAGTTTGTGGTGAATAAGAGGTGACACAGAGATTGGGTGGTCTATGGTTTGGTTTTAGTCTCATTTTTTGGATTCCATTGTTGGTTATTTGAAGTTTTATTTGGATAAAATATGTGATTATATGTGTTTAGTTCCAATTAGTTGTGCAGCATGATCTATTAATTTTTTTTGATCCAAGAAATATTTTGGGGAAAATCATTCACACTCTGATATGATTAATTTTTTATGGTAGTCACATGCCCCTGGGGATCTGTAATGCCCATAAGACATTATATTGAACCGGTTCGGGTGTTATTCACCATTGTATCTCAACTTAGTTGATGACTTATGGGGTCCATATAGTTCCAAGAAATCCCATTACAACTTAATTTTTGGTGGCCAATATAGTTCTAGGTAATCCTTTGACTTCATAAAATATGATTGTGACTTGATTGAGCACAAATGCACTGGGTATTAAATATATTGGAATTCTTCCAAAATGTTGATCAAACTAAAGAATTTTTTTTAGGTTTTCATGAATATGGAGCTCCATATTACCAAAATGGTTCTAAATTACATGTAGTGGGATTATGATGTTTTGTTTCATCACTATTGATATCTGATGGCTCATGTTTATTCATTCTAATGAATATTTTTTTTCCATTTTTTCATATTTTATGATCTATGTATTGATGAGTATGAGTTCTGTTACTACTCTCTCATGAACTCTAATTAGGCCATCATATATTTATTCAATATTTTGATTATTGATGACATTTTGTTTCTAATGCTTCTATTTTCCCTTATTTAGAATTTGAGATAAACCTTCTCATGTTTCCTTTTCCGCATGTTAAAAAAATGAGGTGGAAAAATTTATGCCTATAAGGAATTTCTCATCAATTATGTTGATGAACTAATTTAATATAGGAAAATATGGGTTTAAAGGGATGATTTCAATTTGTATGAACCTGTTGTTTATGAATGGATATTGATATGAGGGGGTCCTTATTCTATAAATATCAAAACCAAAAAGGTACAAGGGTACATAAGTGGACTAATATTCCTTTTTGATGATGCATGCATTGATTGGTGAAATTTGAATCAACTTCATCAATATCAAAGCCATAAAATACATGATTGTGAATTTAGCACCACATCCATTATTGCGGATTCTGGGATGTTATAAAAAGAAATGCGTTAAATGATTTCATCGATGTGATATAGTTCATGGAAATAATGTATAAAATTTACGTAATGGATTTAAAAACATATATGTCTAATAATTTTATAGTGAATTATTGTTCCACAATAATTTTATAGATAAATAAGACATAATGGGGATGTGAAATATATTTATATTAAAATTTAATGTCTATATTATTTTCATTGCAGTCATATTAAAAGAATAGTATAAAAAACGAAATTGATGATATTTTATGGAAATAATAGTTTGTTAAGTTATTTAAAAGTTATAAACAATTACTATATTATAAGGGAATTAATTTGTAAATTTTTTTAACCCTTGTAAATTTATGTATAACCTATAGGTTTTAAAATAAGAACATCATATTCTATAGAATATATGTCATACAACAACAATCCATGAAAAAATATGACACCTCGAGACATTATGATATATTTATTTTTTATTTAATTCAATATATGCAATAACACTAATTACATAAAACACTCTTTCTTGATTTAATTCCCTAAATCAATGTTTTTCTCTTGCATTACACGCAAACTAAATTTTAATGAAATTTGACATATTATAAAAATAATATTGTTTTATGTTATAGTTATCACCAAGCCTGTTGAAAGGGGGTTATGGGTAAGAATAAATAAATTACAAAAATATATATCTTAAAAATGTTCATTTGTAATTTAGTTATTATATATAAAATTTGAATCATTTAAAATTATTGATTTTTTTAGAAAAAAATTAATTTTCTAGACGATGGTTTAATCACAATTAATATTATAATTTAAAAATAATTTTTACCACTTCTAAAAATGATATTTGAAAAAGCGAACTTATTTTGAAATATTGCTACAATACTTATGTGAGGGTGTGTTTTTTGGATATTTCTAAAAATTATTATTTTTTTATGAATTGTGAAAATACAAACTTTTAATTGAAATATGCCTTTTACCTTAAATTATTTTATATTTTAAATGATATTTTTTATTCGTTATAAAGTAATATTTGATCAGCTATATATTAGATAATCTAATTTTTGTCATTGGAATAATTTTTTTTATTAAATTATGATATAAAATAATTGTAATCTTTTTAACATTTTCTCTTAAAAAGATGTGCTTTCTAATCACATGTGCATGATTATTTTTAAAATAAAATATTCAGTCTTAGTGAATTTTACTTTAATAAATAGATTCCATATTTTTTAATCGGTGTAATTTATGATTTATAATTAGCTAAATTTTATTTTTTATTGTATTGATTTATTAAAATACTTAAAATAAATTACATATTTTAAGGAAAAAATTTATTTCATTTGTGTTAAACAAAGAAGATAGTATTGAAAATGAAAAAAACATGTACCACACCCATGTTTAGACATATTTAAACATTAAACATTATATGATAAATAATTTCCAATTATATAAGCATGACTAATGTTAAAATTATGGGTATGAATGAATCATTTCAAAAAAATTACCAGTATACCACTCACCTTTCCTTTATAATTCCACCCCTCTTATCTATTATTCACACCTTAAAACCAAGTTGGATAATATAACACCTACCAACATGAATTAAAAAGTTACATCCCCTATTTCTATATGATTTTTTTAAAATTAAACCCTTCTACATTTTTGGTGAAATCCTAAAGGTGATACCTGATAAACATGTAATGTTTTTCAATGAGGTTCAATATTTTTTTTTCTCTATCTCCTTACAGTTATATTAATCCATGATGACATAATAGAATAAATATCATTCATATAATGGGATGTTTTAATAATATTTTCAAGTCCTAAAACAATGTCCAATTCAATAAAATATGTTTTGAAATCATCTTTTTTATATACAATGTACTACACACTCACAAATTGATGTCATTCGTTATTCCATTACCACCTTTCAAGGTTCAGTGTGATGATATAAATATTTTATATAAATGATTTTTTCTAAAATATTTATACCTATGATGTCATTATTATATATATATATATTTATTTATTTACATTCCATTCTGTATGGGATACTGTAATGTTGCTCATTTGTATGACAGAAAGCTGCCTTATTAAGTTTTGTAATTTACTTTCACTAACGTTCTACATGAAAGCTAATAAAAATATATTTAATTAATATATCTAATATAAATGATATAATAGTTATATTCATTATTTATTTGTTATTATTTAAAGAGACAATAACATTTTATCTTTTACATTTAAATTTTATAACATTTTTCATTTATGTGTGGACTACCACCTTCACAAAGTGATGAAACTCATTAATCATAACCACACTATGCGGATGAGATATATATTTATTTAATAAAATAATATTTAATTAATGATATTATTATAATTCTATAATGGTTAAATACTAAATTCCTTCTTTCTTAAATGATTTTTGAAAAATAATACTGTTTATCATGCATAGGTATGTCCTATTGTCTCTATGAGCTTAACAGACAACATTTCTCAAAATCTACATTCACAATTTATTTTTAAAAATTTATATAAAATGATGATAACATATTCATGATTTTTATTCTCAAGATTACTAAACTATATAATATTTTGAAAAATAGGATATTTGTTGAAAACAATCATTATAGAATAAGGAAATTAACACTGGAAACGGTGAAGTTAATGAAATATTATTAATCTAAAGGTGATAAAATGTTATAAAAAGATGATATAATATATTATAAATATTAATATGGGTCTATTATAAGTATATAACATGTTTAAAACAACTATAATTATGTTAAATCTTTTTTAATCAAAGAGAAGAGTGAAGAATGCGATTTGGAATCAATTTCATTTCATTGAGACAAATTGAAATGTTATGCACCAAATTTAAATTATATGGTTTATATATTGTTCCACTAACATGGTATGTCATTAAATTTTAATAATTCAAGTTATTTAAAATTATAATTTTATTTACTACATAAAAAGTTATTTCACAATAAACTAACCTTGTGGTAATGAATTTCATAACCCAATTTCCTTTGATTGCATTATATTACATCATCAATTTACATAATATTCCATGATTATGGGTATAATGAATTTTGATTATGAAAATTTTAATTTCTTGTAAATTTTTGTTGATTTTGATTTTATACACTAAAGAAAAACAATTATTAACACTAACATCAATTTTACGATCATTGTAATTGTTTATTTAACAATATGTTTAATATCGAGATTGTAAATTATTGAATTTCAGTTAAAGGAAAATAATTGAAAATTATACAATAAACCCATTTCAATTTTTTCTCCTTTGGTTGTTTAAAATCCTTTAATTTGTTACTAAAAATTTTCAACTCCTTGTTACTAATTTTTTGAACAATTTTTTTATAAAAAATATTACTTCATTTTTCGCTTCAATAAGATATATGTTTTCATCCATACTATGTTTTCTAAAAAATTCATAAAAATTTTATTTCACATTTTCAAAAATTGTTATTAATGAAAAGTTTTAACCATTTTCGCATAATAAAAAAGACTTTCAATAAATATTTTCAACGTTTTTATAATATAGAACATTTCAATCCTTTTGAAAGTACAAAATGAATGTTATTTTTTACCTGTTCGAAAAATAGAAAATTACTATCCAAAATGTCCATGATTTGTTTATAGAATATATTCCAGGTTTAAAATGATATTTTTATTTATTTTTCAAAAATATTTTAAAACTTTGTTTTTAAAGAATATTTTCAATGAATTTTTATTTAAAAATCACTTTAAAATCGATCTTTAAAATGAAAAGGATATTTTACATAAAACATATTAATGATATTTTTTTGGTATTTTTTTTCACTAATGAAAATCCCCATTATACATACATAAAATTAAATACGTTGTTACGATACAATCATTATTATTTATATGTATTTTTTTGATCATTTGACCTAGGAAATTAGTGAAATTCACTTTTAGAATTCATTTTTTATCAACGACTTCCTCTGGAAATATTCAATTTACTTTGGACATCGAACAAAACATTTCACCTAATTATCTATATCATTTATCATGGATTTTCTTTTTTATTAACTAGAATATCATTTCTAAATAATGTGGTTTATGTTTTATGTTATTGGATTAACTGTGAGAAATATTTATATATCATCATTCTTTTCTCAATATAGATATTTAGTGATTTGAAATATTGATTCAGGAATTAAATGTAGTATTTGAGTTATGAAGACTGATTCAGAACTATATTCACATGTGGTACGTGATATTATATAGCCCATTAAGGTATTAATTTGTCCTATTAGATAGTCATGTTACACTACTAGTAAAAAATTTATTACATATTGCTTTAAATTACATTTTTAATGGTCTTGACAATAGTGGTATACTGCAATAGAGAAATGATGTTTAATAAATAATAATTTCCTACCATACGATTTGAGTTATTATTAGACATGATATTCTCACTATGATATAATATAAGAATTAATTTATTTCTCATTTTATTGATTAAACAACATGTGATTTTCGTTATTTACCCTTCCTAAATGATTATCATCTATCCATTTATTTAAATGGATTGTTTTCTAAGTTATCTAACAGTTCATGTTGATTATGAAAATTAGTTAATGATATATTCTTCTATACTTAACCATTAATAATCATTTTTACTCACCCATTTTTAGTTTTATTTCTCATTCATCATTGATGTGTACAATATTTGATATTAAAGGATATGTAATAGGGAATACTACTATTTTAAAATCATATGTTTTCAAATTAGTATTAAAATGTAATGTATCTCTTATATATATATATATTTATTTTATTCAAGACAAAAACATTATTTGGTTCGTCATAATTTGATTCCTTATATCATATGCTAATATTATAAAGAAGACATTGACTCTAGGATATTAGGGTTATGTTCAATACACATTATATTAGATTAAGTTAAGTAGAACCATGGTAACAAGATTTTGTAAAACATACCCTGGGTAAAATATCAATACTAAAACATTGAGGATAAATATAGAAGAACATTGTAAAGGTTTTTTAGGGTATAGATTATGTGGGTTTTCCTTGAAATACATCCCTGTCGAGATACTACATGTAGATGTGGTTTTAGAACAGATGTACCCTAGTGTATTAGCACTATAAGGGTTGAATTGGACATCACATAATCTCTAACGAGTTCACAATAGTACACATGGTTTAACAGTCTATGTCTCTGGTTGTTCGAGGTTTATGGGAAATTACATCTTTCTATCTAGGGGTTTCTCCAGATGGGGTTAGAGAAGAGGGTTTCTCCTTGTCTTTTCTAAGGATTTGGATGTTTGGGAGGGTTTGTCATTGCCATCAGTTCTAGGCTTGTGAATTCATGCACAAGACAGTCTTCTGACAGCAAAGAGTAGAAAGGAGCTGATCTTATTGTCTTTGATCCTGGGTAGATAACCTTTTGTGATAGATTAGTTTTTGGAATAAAAAATTAGCTCCCTGGGATCTATTGTTTTATGTAATGGTGTATTTTATGGTTTCTAACTTTTTCCTCAAATGTGTTTGAATAATATTAATTTAAAATTTTAGTCATAATAAAAGACATTATGATGGATTTAAATATATGAAAATGATGAATAAGAGTTCTTAACACCATGGTGTCGTTGATTGATATTTTTTGTCATATTGGAATTTAAAACTGTTTTTTGTACTAATAATAAGAATATAATGTTATATTTTTTTTGGAAAGATGATATATATGATGGAAGGAAATATATTAAAACATATGGATCCATTTATAATTATTTTTCTTAAACATGGAGAACCTATAAATTATTATAATAAATTTACTATTTCATTGGATAATCAATATATCCTAGGAGGTCCTATGTGGAAATATAATAGGTTATGTATTTTTGTATTCTGATTTATGAAATAAATTTTTTATGTATTTTTTCACCCATTGTTATTTGGTGATAATAATTATAAAACATCTATGGATTATGTTAAATTTTAGAAGCATATATGGATTTATTACCATATGTGATATGATAGCATCATGAAATTATTTGTTTAAGATTGATCATAATTTTAATTCCCAACACACCAATTTTAGGGTTTAATTTGATTAGATTATATCACGATTGAGGATTATTTGGGAGATATTTACAATAGAAAATGTTTTAGTGGGAAAGCTATTTGCGGAATAATTCATTTCAATTTTATATAATTAATTTTATTGGAAGTAATTGAATTTATGGTTAAGATTATTATTAAAACATTATAGTAATAGTAAAATAATATAATCAAAAAAATGGATGAAAATAAATAGTAATGAAAACCATAATAAAAAGATTATTTAATGATTATTTTCTTCATGGTTTCTTGTCATAATTTTTGGTAAAATTAATGTAATGATCTTAATATTGTTTATAAAAAGGACAACACACATGAAGGGTAACAATCTATAACATTTATAAAGGCCATAAAACATAAAACTATCCCCCTTGGATGAAATAAGTTTTCCACATACAGCTGGCTTATGCGATGACAAAATTAAAATGTCATTTTTTTGTTAAACTATTTGAAAAATAATTAGCAATGATATACCAATGGTGTTACATTGAGTATTAGAGATTAATTTATTATATTGGATTACCTTTTATATGTATATTGGTTTTATAAAATATTTACATTTTGAAATAAAGACTTGTCACTTTTTTATGAATATTATAATCCCAGAAATTTGTATCTTATATTTGAGGTATAAAAAACTCATTTTTGGAATATTAATATCATATAATGACAGATGAATTGGAAATTGAAAAAATCACAACTAATGGATGAGATTGTAATTATTAAATTGAAAAAAAATCAAGTAAGTATATTTCCTTACATTATTATTTAGTAATACAATTCCTCATCTTTAGTAAGAATGATCATGAAATAAAATGTTATTTAATTACCATTATTTCTGATGATATAAATTCCATTTTCCATAACTACTTGATTTATTGTTTTAAGGGTATTACTGTTTCTTGAATCATTCACTTTTCATACAATCAGTGACGTCTAACACTCTATATAAATATTTTTTTCCTCTATGTCCATATCTTCACCCGCCAACAATATTCTCCTACATGGAAACCCAGTTATGTTTTTTCCATGACATTTATTATTGATATATCTCTTATTTAGATTATGAATTATTAAAACATTTAATGATGTGGGTTTCTTAAAAATAGAATTTCAAAATATAAAACCATTTATTACCAAGATTGTTTTGTAATTGAAAGGATGAAATTTATTTAATTCGTGAAGAATGTAGAACCATTGAATTTTAAAATAATGAACAATGTTTAATATTGTGTATATGAAACGAATCACCAAACCTTAAAATTAAAATATAAAAGTACAATAATTAATGATATAATTATTTTTAAATTAATTAAATCACATTAATATATTTATTCACAAAAAATGCTAATATTATCTTTCTGTAAATATAATATGGTGTTTGACTTGTGTTACACACAACAACAAGATTAAATGAACTGTGACGTAATATAAAAATATTATTATTTAATGTGATGGTAACCAGTATAAAAATAGAATGGTGGGTTTGAAGAAGATTTAATAAATTATGAAAATATATTTTTTAATAGAAATCCATTTTATATACAATTATTATAAATAAAATATAAATCTTTTGAAATAAAAATTATTTTTTTTTTCAGAAAAGCAGTATTGCACTGAAAGATAGCGTAGTCGTGATTTTTGAATATAATTTTAAATTAATTGATTTTATATTTATAATTATTATATTATAATTGTAAATAATTATTTATAATTGTATTAAAAAATTATCTTAGGGTTATTTTTTGGAATTTTTCGGAAAAGTTACTTTACTTAATGAATAGTGAAAATAATGAAAATTAACTGAAAAACAAATTAATTTAAACTATTATATAGTTAAATTATACATAAAATTGGTTTAAATTTAAATATTTTTAATTATATATAAACTAATTTTATTGTTTTCCTTTGAATCATTTTCATATATAATATAGATATAAAAACATTATAATATGTTTAACATATTCACTTTAAATACCTATTTCATGATATGTAATCAAGACTAATTTAAATTTACAATGTTTAAATAGTATGAATTGAATTTTTAAAAATGGATTCGTTATTTTGATTCAGAATAATTTATACATTGTATTCAGGTCAATTATATTTCTGACCAAAATAAGTAATTAAAACAAGAAAAATTAAATACCACTTTTAAGATATCGAATTGATTTATCATGGGTAAAAATAATATAAGTTTATAAAATGACCTAAAATAATTATAATATTTGATAATAGACAATTTAGGAAACTATTTAATTGATAAAAATGTCTGTATGATTTAATATTTTGAAACTATTACAAGTGTACCACACACCTCACAAATAAATGGCCACGACCTCTCCTCTATTCTTCTCACATTCGTAAAATTTTTCTCTATAAATACCTACCTAGATGATATATTAATATCACTTAAATAATAATATAATACTTATTTTTCGATGAAATCCTTCCTATGAAGGATTTGGTGCAATCCTATGGAGGATATCTAATGAGGAGATAATGTACATCAAATGTTGACATTATTTTATTTGTTTCTCAAACTCCTTAATTTAATATTAAATAAGGATTAAGTAATTAATGAAATATAAAATATATTTTAATGGAATTATTAAAATTAAATTAACTTCAATTATCTTCGCATCCATAAATTGGTTACGAAATCATCATTTGTACGTATGGTAGTCTACCACTATGCGAACCGATGTTATTCATTATTTAATTACCACTTTAAACATTTTGGTATGACGAAAAATAAAATCTATTTATTTGTTTTTATAACATAATTATTATTTGTGTGTCATCATAAAATATATTCATTTTTTACTTTCTACTCGATGGAGGATAAGATAATGTCGCTCATGTTTTAGGCAGACCACCACCTTGCAAAGTGATTTGAACCATATTTCAATAATTCTTTGGATGGAAGTTAATAAGATTAAACTAAATTAATTTATGTTATATACATGATTTAATTAGTATATTTAAAAAATATTTTTCATTAAAAAAATATATAATATAAGTTTCCTTTCTTACACTTATAGATGATAAAATTATTCGTGTATGTGTGGAATATCACCTTCACGAAGTGATGTAACTCTATTTTCATCAACAAACAACATAGATGATATATATATATTCATATTTATATAAATATTATTTTATATATTATATTATTATAATTATTTAAAGATAAAATATTACTTAACATCTCCCCATAACGATCGTTGAAAAGTTATAACATCACCCTTGCATACCTATGCCCTAATGTCTACATGAGCATAACATTATTCATTTATAAAATGTATAATAAACAGTTCAAAATTAAAGTAATTTTTTTTTAAAAATTGATAATTATTTTATGGTAATTATAAATGATATTATAGATCCATAAAATATGGGCATGAATTAGAACATTCATAACAAAACATGCATTATAATTTTTGGGATTTTACACCTGAAAAAACAATTAAGTAAATATTATTAATTATAAGTAGATGAGAAGTGATAAATGGATAATATATATTATTATAAATATTAATATGGTTATAAAATAAGTTAATAGCATGTTTAAAACTAATATAATTTAGGTAAAATGTTAGTCAATCAAAATGTTGTGTGAGGTAAGGGAATTTTTGTCGATTTAATTTCATACTATAATATTCTAAGGTTAGGGACCAATTTCATATATAGTGTATATAATGACCAATGTACATGTTATATAATTATAAGTGAATAGTGTAAATTATTATATGAATATTATGAATTATTTTATCGAAGGTGATCTGACATTAAAATTAACCAGTGGTAAAGTATTTCATATATCTAATTCTTTTCATTTGGTTATATTGCTTCTTTGTTGTCTTCAATATTCTATGATTATGGGAATAATTAATTTTTATTATCTAAATTTATATTTAAAATATTTTTTATGTTGATTTATAGTTGATATGCATAATATATTCCTTTTTTAATAATCACACCAATGTTATGATCTTTGTATGGATTTATTTCAAAGTATCATTCTAATATACATTTTTTTTCATACATTTCATTTAAATGAAATTATTTGATCATTTTAAAATAAACACATCTTATTTTATTCACTTATAATTATGTATGATATTTTTTGTTAATATTATAAATTTTATACACATTGGTACTAAATGATTATTGTAATTTTCAACACATTAATAAAATTTTGAACAAGGAACATTTCATAACAATTTATATTGAAGAATGAATTATATTTTTAATATTTACTATATGTAAAGAATTACCCGCCGACGTTTCTAGCACATCATTGAATACTACTTTACGATTTTACAAAAATATTCAAAAAATTAAATTTTGTTATGTTGTAAAAATTATTAATTTTTAGAAGATATTTTTTATAAAATGAATTTGAAAATGTTTTAAAAAGTTATTTTCAAAATATAAAGGATATATACCAAATAAATTTTTTAATTATATTTTTATGGTATTTATATTAATATATGAAAACAATCTTTTATTAATACTTACAAATTAATATGTTGTATTGATACCATATTATGTCATTATAGTGATGTATTATTATCATTCAGCTAAGAATAGTAGTGATATTCACTTTATGTATTCATTTTTATTTTAGTCAACTTACCTCTAAAATATTCACTTTTATGTAATCATTGGACATTAAATTTCTCCAAATTATCCATATCATATATCATGGTTGTACACATTTCTTAAATTAAATAAAATTTGTATATATCATGTTTTACAATGAATGTTAGTTGATAAACTGCTAAAATGTTTATAATTCCATATTCCTCACTCAATAATGATATTTGATGATAAGGTATACTGATTCATTAATTAAATTGATAAATCAATATATGACGAAATGATTTGGACTTTTAGTGATGATTGGGGCCTGAACATATATATTTCATTAACGTTTTGGTAGTTATAATGGCAAAATGAAGTTAATATTGAATTAAAAAGGTTTTATCTGTAGTTTTATATCAAATTTTGAAAGGTCTCAAATATAGAGGCATCCTTTGACTCTGACATGGAATTCAATTGTTATACATTTCCACAATTGAGTGTTCATTTAATATAATCAGTGAATTTTTACAATGATATAATATATGGATGCATTTAATATTATATATATTTATTGAATAGATTTAGTTTATAGTTATTTACCATTCAATATTCAACATGCCCTATCATGTTATTTAAAATACCACTGTATTATTTATTTATCATTCCATTTTGATTATACATATTTATTCATTATAGCATCATTTGTTCTTAAAACTGACTAATCATTTAAGAAGACCTTTATTTTTGACCTTATATAAGAATCCATGAAGTTTACTATGTTTTATAATCAAGGATTTAATAGAGGGGAAATGTTATATTCAGAAATAATTCTATAATTGGTGTATTCAAACGTAATTAAAAATCATGTTTGTATCTAGATTATAAAAACTACTAATCTATTCATTCCATAGGGATGTGATTCATTTTTTATTATTCCAATGTAATAAATAAGGCACCAACCTTGTGCTACTGGGTTTGTGGCCACTAAATGTATTTTTCTAATTTTCTCCTAATAAGTATAATTAAACAACTTTTACAACTGTAATAGTGGTTATCCCTGTTACAGATAAATTTTTATCCAAATTATTCATAAAAAATAAGTTTTATAGTTATATCTAATAACATATACATTTATTTGGAGGAATGTAATTGTACCATATTCAAAATATCATTATTTCTTTTTTATTTTGTAACTAAATTTCAATTAACAAGACTATATTATTTTATATAATTATGTGGTTTTATAAGAGTTCCTCAGGTCACAACTCGTCCCTCAGGGCCTATGTCATGACAATCCCATGCCCACCTTCCATCGTCTTGGGGCTGAAGACTAATACCGGAAAGGAATATCCTTAAAACGAGAAGGAATTGCCTTTTACCCTGCGGAGACATAGTCCAAGAACACAACAAGAAGCAACTACAAAGTAAAATGATGTATTAATAGTGTGTTGAATGTAAAGGGGCCAGAATAGAATACCAACTATAAAGTACATATACAATAGAAAAGTACAAATACAAATGAAAAAAGAAAAAATTCTCCTGGATCATCTACCAAGGATCCTACCTGAAGGGTAGGTACAACTAATAATCAATTTCCCCTACCTCATGTTCCGCCAAATGTTCAACCTCCAATCAACGTCCAATCCTAACCCCCTCATCATCGATCAATGTTGTTTTTCATCTGCACAAGATAGAACAATGTTCCAACATAGCCCGTTCAGGGGTGAGTATAATGATACTCATCATGTACCCCGAGACCCTCATTGGTCTCCAAAAGTTCCACGAAAGAAAAACCACAAGCAAGACCTCAACTCAAAGAATGATGCGATAGACATCTACTCTACTTAGGTATATTCCTATACATATGCCTATGTAATCATGATATTATCATCTCATACTTAAGGGATTGATACCAAAAATGGAACACCATGAAGGTGGATCTACCACACTAATAATACCATGAAGATAGAAGTACCACACAGGTAACACCACGAAGACAACACCACGAAGGTATAAGTACCACACATATAACCCCACGAAGATAGAAGTACCACACATGTAACACCATGAAGACAACACCACACAGGTTTGAGTACCACACAGGAAACACCATGAAGTTAAAGGGCCCATCTCAAAATCTGGTATAACTTAATTACTTAATTATAGAAGATTATCCATTAGCTAGATCATCTTTTTATGTTAAGAGGCACTGTTGTTGACCCACACATGGTTGATAGGTACTACCCCCCGCTGACCCACACAGGATCTGACCCACACAATATTGGTATGTGATGACCCCCAAGGGTCACTGAGCGCTAACCCATATAGGATCTAACAGATGTTGAAAAACAGAGGATTGATAGATGGCGACCCACACATGATCGTTTTTATTTATTCACATTATATCCACCCATAGGATTCCTCGCACCCGGTGCACTTGAGTATTGTAGAATCTACCCATTGAGGGATTCTTCATACCTAAACTTCTAAAAATCATCACAAATGAGTAACCCAAATTACCACCACGTTGTAAGGATTCTAACGTGATAGATAGTGCGACAATCAGACACCCGTTTAGTGAGTTATAAGCATTTTAGTTTCGAGAGCTTGATTGGATTCGGGATCGGTCCAACCCTGCGGTACCCCAAATGCTTCCAAAATTCAAGTGTAGTATATCCAATGAACCATATCTCTCTAAGGTTCCTATCTCCACAGATGGTTCCCCAAACAAATTCCTGGATTTCATGTTGTACCTTTTTAAGTGTTTCTGGGTCTAGTTAGGCTGTGCCACGATAGGCTCTGCCCGGCCCGCAAGGGGGCACAGCTCGACCCGAAAAGAGGGGCATGGCTCGGCCTGCATGGAAGAAGCCTGATGCAAGGTGGCAACCCACTAGGCACATTTTCTATTGGGTACCTGGCCAAGTGGGCACGCAGCCTGCTGGGCATGCAGTCCGTCAACGTGAGGCGCGGGTCACGGCTGGGTGGAGTAGCCCACTTTGGCGGGGCCAGCCTTAGCTGCCACAGGGGGAGTGACCCCTAGTTTTCTTGAATTTTTGTGAGGACTATTTGGATTCACCCACAACGGTGATTCCACATGGCACTGCTAGGTGGCATGTAGGAATTACTAGAGTGGTTCCTACCTCCTGTTGCAGCCGACAGATGCTGGTCGCATTCTCCAGCGGTGCGTGATGACATGGTGATCAGCCACATGTGGTCGTCCGGTGAGTCAGACGCCTCCCTTTGTTCATCATGGATGATGAACCACAACATGCATCCACTTTAAGCGTGATGGTCACATAGCCATCCACTTTTTTAGTTTCATGGAGTGTCAGCCGCATCCACCGACCACTGCGGTCGGTTCTTCCAATGGCGCAGGTGTGCTGCCTCCTCCCTTGCGGTTGGCCAGTGTACCGGTTACCACCATCATCCACTGTGCCTTCTGTCATGTCTCCTTGCTCACATGTGGTGCACAATGGCATGAAACACCTTCTCTGTGTTCAGCCGGTTCTGGCCTCCACCATCATTTGTCACAGGGGGCTCATCCAACACGAAGGTTAAGCTAGCGAATAAAGCACCAAATTACAACAAAAAAAGAAGAGGGATTAGGCCATGTTTTCTTGGCCCGCACCCTCTGAATTAGGTTAATATAGATAAGTTAAGAAGGATTAAAATAACTCTTATAAAAAAATAAGATTAAACCCTACCTCAAGAACGATGGAGAAATGCATGCAGTTGAATAAGTGGTTTGGCGTTCACCGTACCCCACAACTATCCTCCAACGACGTTGGTTGATTATATATTCGTCAGTTCGGGGTTTTTGTGTCGCTCATCACCACTCGCCAGAACCAGCTCTGTCCTCCAGGGGTTTGTGTCAGGACACTTTTTCAGTACTTTTTTGTTTTGTGAAGCAGTTCTGATACCTCTCCCTAAGCTATATATAAACATGAGAGGGAAGGGTGAGCAATGTTTGGTTAATTAATGGGGGATAATTAATTAGGAACCTTCCCAATTCCCCAATGGTGTTGTTTTATAGTATTAAATGGTCAAGCCATTTATTGGCTTCACATGTCATTGGTCTCACAATGCTGCTTGTCCAATGGAGGGAAAAAAGGAAACAAAATAATAATGTTATTTTTATTATCCTTTTAAAATTCCCAAAAATTAACTTTTTATCCATAAGTATTGGGGTCGATGTGATGCCTCTCTCAAGGGAATCTCGGCACTGCAGATTCAACTGTTCCCTCTGATTTTTAATCTGAGCACTAGTTCAAGAGATAGAAAATGTTCCTCACACGTTTACTGAACGTATCGTAAATTTTTTATTGAAATTAATTTTGAGAACACCGGGCCTTAGAATCATGCACCATAAATTTTCATAGATTCGTAATAATTCCATATAATTTAAAATAAATTAATTTTTAAATTCAGTTATTTGTATTCTCCCCACCATATGGCTTTTCATCGCTGAATGACACAACATAGACTAAGAAAACAAACAAGGGTAATGAGCACAAATCTGATCATCCCACGCACAAGTGCTCTCCTGGAGGTTCTCGTGTTTCTAGTGAATGCGCACTAGAGGTATCGACTGCCCACAAAGGACCCACTCTATTCAATCCTCAATATTTACTAGAACATCTGTAAAAGTCACCCCATCATCAAATTCCATCTCACCGTGGTCGATGATTTGAGATGTGTCATGCACATATCTCCCCAACTGGGATACATGGATGTCATCATACACCCTACCAAAATATGGTGGAAGTTCTAAGAAGTATTCCACATTTCTTATCCTATGATTTATCATAAATGGACTGATAAACCTCGATGATAACATGCCACCTCAGCCAAATATCCATAAAACGCGTCAAGGGGATACTCGTAGGAAGATTTAGTCTCCCTCCTAGAACTCCAAAGGTCTTCACCTCTTGTCAGCAAAAGGCTTTTGTCTACTCTGGGCAGAAATGATCTATTCCTAGATGATCCACATCTTCTATGTGGAAGCATGTACAAACTATCTACCCATAAGTGCTGACTCTCCTGGGTCTGCCTAGCATAGAGGTGATCTAACATTTTTTCCATATAATTCCTTGAATGGTGCCATATTGATGGTGGAGTGATAACTATTGTAGTATGAGAACTCCACCAATTTAATGTGATCCTCATAGTTGTGGCTAAAATATAGTATTCCAGTAAGATGCATGTCCTCCAGTGTTTGTATGGTCCGCTCTGTCTAACCATCCGTATGAGGATGAAAGGTGCCGATTAAACGTTTCTGAGTCTTGAATACCTCCTGTAATCCATTCCACAACTTATATGTAAAATGTGCATCACAGTAAGAGATTATCATTGATGGAACCCCATGAAGTCACACAATCTCTTCTACATAGAGGTGTCTGACACCCTCTACAGATCCCTCCTCTCGGATAGGTAGAAAGTGGACTGACATGGTGAGTCGTTTAATAATCTCCTAGATGGGATCATGTCCCTTGAAAGTATGTGAATTCCCTGTAAAAAATTCCATGGAGATCCCCTCCCACTTCCACTCTGGAACCTCTAGTGTATGCGTTAAACATGCTGGAACCTGATGCTCAACCTTCACATTCTAACAAGTGAGTAATCGAGAAATAAACTCATCCACTACTTTCATCATCGCTGGCCACCAGTGATGATTCAAGAGGTCCTAGTACATCTTCTCCGTACTAGGATGTTCCTCTAGAAGGGACATATAGAACTCCCTCAACAACTACTCCTGTAGTGGTAATGATACCATGGTACGTCCTCTTAAGAGGATGACATCCTCCACACCTTCAGAAAATACATCAGGTAGTTGTCCAGAGGATATCTGAGCATGTCAAGCTTCGTAGTCAAGGTCCCCAAGTTGTGGCTCCCTAACTCACTGAAGGAGTGGGGTAGTGACCGTCATAGACTGGAGGTAAGCTTCTTCATATATATCCATGAAGGATATCTGCAACGTGGCTAGCTGATATGTCGCCTCACTCAGCAACTGAATACCAGACCTCTTGCTGAGTGCATCTGCTAACTCGTTCCCCTCCCAAGTAGTATATACAATCTCAAAGTCATAGTCCTGGAGAAACACCAACTAGCACTATTGTCTTAGCCTCAGGTCCTTGTGTGGGTATATATACTTGAGACTCTTGGTATTAGAGAAGACAGTAAAACGTTCTCCCATCAAGTAATGTCGCCACATATTCAATGCGAAGACCACTAATTATAACTATAGGTCGTGGGTATTATAATTCTTCTCATGTTGCCACACCTTTCATGAGCCATTGGCAATCACTGCTCACTCTTGCATCATGACACACCCATGTCTGGTCCCTAATGCATCGTTGTAGACTAATACTGTACTCCCTATTCAGGTATCATCAATATGGGGGCACTCATCAGTCTATGCCTCATCTCTTGATACCTATGTTGGAAACTCTCCGTCCATACGATGGGTTGACTCTTCTTCGTCAACCGTGGAAAGGGTGTAGCAACTCTGGAAAAGTAAGGCATGAATATCTGGTAGTGTATTGCCAACCCTAGGAAACTCCACATCTCGGTCACACTCCTGGGTGTCTCCCAAGAATGTATGGCCTCTATCCTTACTGGATCCACTACAAATATAGCCTTCAAGATAACATGTTTGAGAATTTAGACCTCAAGTATTCAGAACATGCACTTCGAGAACGTACAATATAGCTGGTACTCTTAGAGTGTATCCAGAACTATATGCAGATGGCATACATGCTCCTCCTCTAACACTGAGTATATCTAGATGTCATCGATGAAGACCACCACAAAGTGATCGAGGTATGGCTGTTAGATCATGTTCATGATTCCCATTGTCACTACTGGGTCATTGTACACGCCAAATGGCATAACCAAGAACTCATAGTTTCCATACCAACATCTAAAGGTTGTCTTCTGCACATCCTCATCTCGTAACCTAAGATGAAGATAGCCTTGTCTATGTTCTATCTTTGAAAACCAACTAGCTCCCTTCAGCTCATCAAAATTATCATTATTATTTGGAAGTGGATACTTGTTCTTCACAGTCACCTGGTTCAGGATCCAAAAGTCCACACAGAGTCTTAATCTCTCATCTACCTTCATGGAGTACAAAATCAGGGTTTCCCATAAGGAAAGACTAGGCCTTATAAACACCTTTCTCTGTATGTCCTCCAACAATACATGTAACTCACAAAGATCCACTAGAGCAATCCAATAAGCTGTTGTAGATATCAATGTTGTCTTGGGGTATAGGTCAATGTAAAATTCTACCTTTCTTCATAGAGGTAGTCCCAGAACATCATCAGGAAATATATCGGCATACTAGTCCACCACAATAGGATCGATCAGACTATCAACATCCACTACTCTGAGGGTACGGCTAGCCAACCAGTGTGTGATTGGATTCAACCTCCTTCAGGTAAGTCCATCATATGCTGCAAAGGTTCTCTTCTCACAATTGAAGGTAAACCTAGTCCCATCATTGTAGACACACTACACATTACACCTAATACAGATAATTTGGGAATGAGCTATGGATAACCATTCCATTCCCATGATTGAATCACAAAGACTCGATGCCACTAATAGAAGATCTCAGTCGAAGCTCTCACATACTAGAGTAATCTCACACTATCGGCACCAGTGTTTAATCATCGAATCCAATCCCGTAGGAGTATCTTGCCATAAAGATCGAGTCAATTGCTCCATCAGAATCTTCGAGCTCTGAACAAGGGTCCTGGAAATAAAATAATGACTAGAACCTATGTTTATATGTATTGAAACTAAGGTGGAGTAGAAGAAAATCATACCTATAATTATCTCTGGAGCACCGTGGTCAATGACCTCAGCTACCTGGAGCTGATATCGTCCCTGAACTCCTACTCCTTGTGGTTGGGGGGGACCATCGAGAGGTGGTAGCAGTAGAACCTTGAATCACAGCCCACTGAATGCTACATAACCAACTCCTATGCCATGTCCGCCTGCTAGATTTGGACCTCCTTGATCGAATATCTTCTTCTCCCTTGGCAGTCCATTGACCATCTGTTGGTCGTTCATACAACGGGTTGGGTAGTCATGTGCCATGTGACCCTAACCACTGCATAAGTAGCAGTACCAACTCCTATGCTTCTCTCCTATATCCCGTGAGCCCCGCACCACTGACCATGTATCCCAAGGACACCCACTAGGAGGTCTAGCCCGTTTCGGCCACTGCGTCATCCTTCTACTGCCTGCTGTAGATGAATCTTCATCATGACATATGTTGATGGTTCTCACAGTCGGTTCTTGTTCAACTAGGAAGCTCTCCACCAACAGATCTAACTCTAGCTCCTTATCTTCTCTCAAAATGATGAGCGATATCATCTGTGATCTGATCCCCCATCAAAGACCCTGCTCAATTGTCTGCGCCCCGAAGAAATGGTCATGTACCATGTCAGTGGAGTAGTAGGAGTGATCAGTGAACCTCACTGAGTACTAGGACATATTCATTCTGCCCTATTGTATGTGCTGGAGCACCTTTATATGCAATTTTTTTAAAGTCACTAGAGGAAATATACCATAAAAAAGCACTCAAAGTCCATACAGATGATGGTCACCTAGTCATGTATCTAGAGAATCAAGCTCCACCATCTTAATACTACTGCCTGAAAAAGGTGGGCTGCTAGGATCACTGTAAGTTCAGCTGGTGTCCCAACAAGGTGTAAACATCTGGCAACATCTTCCAGCCAATCCTCAGCCACCAGTGGGTGAATCTCACCCCAGAACCTCGGAGGCCTCTAAGGATGAATCTTAGGCAATGCGCTTAGTCGGCGTGTACCCTCCTCTGGTGGGGATGGTAAAAATATTCTACACTATAGGTAGTGGTACTATTGGTACACCTACTAAAGGTGATAACCCCATAAGAGGGCCTCGCACTGAGGCCTCATCCCTCGGTGGGCCGTCATCACCTACTCTCTCGAAAAATGTGGCTGGATGTCTATGTGGTGGAATCCTAAAAGAAAGAATGTGTGCCATGGTTTATAAGTTATACATAGTGAGCTGACTCAAGAGATCACATGAAAAACTTTTAAAAAACACACGCAATTAGTGTTATTGTTCAATAAGTTGGAAATCCGAATTCAGGGTTTTGGTGTATGGATACATCAACCATTGCACTAACTCTGGATTCCCAAAACTGAAAAACACACTCATAACATTTAACACTATTTCAACTTCAAAAATATTAGAGTCCTAGTTCATTGATAGAACCTACTCCTATGATACCACATTCTCACGACCTGTCCCTCTAGAGCCCATGCTGTGACTACCCCAAGCGTGCCTTCCATAGGCCAGGGACTGGCGACTAGCACCGAAAAGTCATATCCCTAAAATTGGAAGGCATTTCTTTTTAGTCTGTACAGACAAAAAAATACATGAACACAAAAAGAAGAAACCATAAAGTAAACTCATGTAGTAATAGTGCGATGAATGTAAAGGGGCCGGAATACAAGCCCAACTATAAGGTATATATACTACTAAAAAGTACATATACAAAACTAGATCCTGGATCGTCCACTAAGGATCCTACCTGATGGGTAGGTACATCTCAAAATCAGTTGTCCCTACCTCACATCCAGATAAATTGTCCCACTCTAAGCCCCATCTAGTCCTGACTCCTTCAGCCTCGATCAAGGATGTTTGTCTTTTGCACAAGACACATGAAGGTGCAGGTGTACCCCTTTCAGGGTGAGTACAACGATACTCATTAGGGACTCTGAGACCCTCGTAGGTCTCCCAGAGTTCCACAAAGGAAAAACCACATGCAAGAAAAAAAAAATCACGAGGTGATTGACATAAAATCTAATTAGATATATTCCCATTAATATACCTAAGTTATCAAGATATACTCATCTCACACATGTAGGAAGGATACCACAAATGTAACACCACAAATGTGGAAGTTTCACAATAGTAACACCACAAAGATTGAAGTACCACATAGGTAACACTAGGAAGACAACACCACGAAGGTAGAAGTACCAAAAAAATAACACCACGATGATTAAAGTACCACATAGGTAACACCATGAACACAACAACACGAAGGTAGAAGTACCACACATGTAACACCATGAAGATTGAAGAACCACATAGGTAACACCATGAAGTTTAAAGACTCATCCCACAATCATGTATAACTTCAGTAAAAAAGTACATATGATTATTCGTAAGGTAGATCATCTTAATCTATTAAGAGGAAATGATGCTGACACACATAGAATCGACATTTTTAACTCTAGCTAACCCACACAGGATTTGACCTACACAGGATTGATATGTGCTGACCCACACATGATCACTAAGAATTGACCCACATAGGATCTGATAGATTTTTACCCACACAAGATCAATAGATGCTGACCCACATAGGATCAATGTACATTCTTCACGTTACATCGAGACATATGATTTCTCATAACTGGTGCACTCGAGTTCCATAGCATCTTCCCCTCGAGATATCATTCATACCCCGACTGCCACTAAGCTCCAAAATGATGTAACCTAAAGGACCGCCATGTCTTAAGGTTTATAAAGTGATGGAAAATATGTCAATTGGACGCCTAGTCTATGAGTTATAAGTGTTTTAGTTCTGAGGGCTTGGTTGGATTCAGGTTTGATCCAAACCGGTCATACTCCAATTGTTTCCAAAACTCAAGTGGCATATACCCAAAGGACTGTCTCTCTCAATGTGTCCCAGCGCTAGAGGCGGCTTGTCAAATGAACACCCAGATTTCATTTTATGGTTCACTAAATGTTTTAGGGTCTGGTTGGGCCTGAGTCTGGTCTGACCTGTCCGGACCGACTCGACCCGACCCAGTCTCAGATGGTCCACAGAAGGCATGGCCTACTAGGCCAAGGGCTATCCCAACCCTTAAGGACAGTGCGTCCAGGCCCACAAGGAGTGGTGCGGCCCGTCCCGCATGGGGGCTGCCCAAACCGCAAGGGGACGACCAATCCTGGAAGGGGGCATCCCATAGGGCTGGTGGCCCGCTGGGGATGCAGTCTGGCCGTGTGAGGCACAACCTACAGTTTGGTGGTGAGTCCCACTATGTGGGGGCCACCCTAGCTGCCACCAAAATAGTGACCTCCGGTTTTTTCGAATAGCCGTGAGGGCCGTTTGGTTTCTTCCATAGCGGCAGTGCCATGTGGGGCCTCCAGGCGGCACGCAGGACCCACTAGAGATGGTCCGACATTTCTTTGCAGCCATCCGATGTCGGATTCCATCTCCAACGGCACGGGACAGTGCGCCGCTCTGCCACCCAGGGACGGTCAGTGTGCTGACATCCCCCCTCGGTCCGTCGCGACTAACAAGCCGCGACCTGCATCCTATAACATTACGCTGGTCGCACCACCCTCTTTTTCTGTGGCTGTTTGGTGTGGTGACCGCCTCCCCCAACCGCTGCAGCTTATGAGACATGATTTGTTCATACGAAGGCGCATGTGTCCTGCCAACTCCATCACAGGTGGCCAGTGTGTTGGCCACCGCTTTCATCCACCGCGGTTTCGGACATGGCCCCTTGCTCCCCGGCGGCGCGTGACGATGCTCCACACCTCCTCTAAGACTGGAAAATGCCAGCCGCTGCTATCATTTTTCAACCCAGGGCTCATCCAACATGATGACAATGCTAGTGAAGAACACACCAACTTCAAACAAAAAAAGGTGGAGAGAGTGTGCCTTGTTCATTTATCCCACACCCTCCACGTTAGATTGATAGCAATAGGTTAGGAAAGATTCAAATTACTCTTAAAAAACAAAAAAAAAATTACTAAGCCCGACCTCAAGAATGATGAGAAATGCCCACAGTTGAGGAGGTCGGTGTTTTCTATACCCCACAACTAGCCTCCATCAACGTTTCTTGATTGTCAATTCCTCAATTTGGGGTTTCAGTTTTTTCTTATCACCGCTCCTTAGAACTGGCTCCGTCCTCCAAGGGAATGGCTTCACGTCACTTTATCAGCAATTTGTTGCATAGTGAATCAGTGTTGATAATTATCTCTAAGATTCATATGAAGTGGAGAGAGGATGCTGGAAAAAATTCGTAGAATTAATGGGGGATGAATAATTAAGAACCTTCCCAATTAACCAATGGTGTTGTTACATAGGATTGAAAGGTCAAGACATTTATTAGCATGACACGATACTGGTCCCATGTAGACGCTAGTCTATTCGAGGAAAAATAATGTAAGAAAAATTAATAATGTTATTTTGTTTTATTCTTTTAAATGCCAAAAAAATAACTTTTTCTCCAGACCTACTATGGTCGAAGTGAAGCCTCCCTTATTCAAATCCCATCACAATGGATTTAACAGTGCCCTTAAATTTTTAATATGGGAAATGGTTCAAATGCTAGAAAATACTTCTCGTGAGTTTTCTGAATCTACTATTTTAAATGTTCATAAATTTATTTTTGGCACATTGGGCCTTGGAATCATTCACCATAAATTTTAGAAAACTCTTAATAATTACATATAATTAAAAAAAATTACATGGAAAATCCAGGTCATTACACCGCACCCCTCAATTACAAAAGGATAAGCCTTCAATATGTTCATTAAATCCATTTGAAATTTATATTATACCCTAAACCTGAAAATTTATATTATATACTTCTAGATAATCTCTTAAGAGGTTCTATTCTTCTTAATATTCTATTATACATGTCTTTATGAAGGGATCTAAAGGTTTTTTTTCATAGAATAGGTAATAATCATTACTGAATAATTCATGATTATTTCATCCTATAAATTCTATAAATATATTTACCAATCATAAAATATTATCTATAGTGTAATTGATATACAAAATAATTCATTATTATTTTGGTTTAATCATTTTATGTAAATTTTACATCCCATGTAAAAAGGAAAACAACACATATTCATACTTACATCTTACCTTCTCTACGTAGTTGTGTATTAATCTTCAACAATAATTTACATCAATGGTTATAAGGATGGAAAATTTATAAACATTATATTTATGAAAAAATATTCATATATAATTAATATATCATATCTACCATCTTACCTTTCAATCCATTAGAAAATGATAGTGTCCCTCATGCGTATGTGTATATTACCCCCTCCCAGAATCATTACAATTCATTTTTAATTTTTTATTTACATATATGGTAATAAGGATATATTTAATTAACATATATGATATAATAATTATTCTATAAATGTGATTTATTATTTAACATTCATTTTACTTCCTTCGATCAATGTAAAAAATGTACATGTATACGTACAACCTATAATCTCATTGAATGGTGTAATTATTTCCTCAATATCAATATTTATTGTTGAAAAAATATATATATATTTAAAAAATATAATATTTTTATAATTTTTAACTTTCTAGATATGATATAATCATTATTAAAGTACCATTATGGGAAATAAAAAATCCCAAATTCTCCGAAAAGATAAAAATATTAACACTTATAAACCATGATTTTGATAAGAAATTATTAATTACACTGTGTTGAATTTTATATGTAAATAATATATGATAATATTAGAATATATATCACTCTAATATTAAGAAATACTAAATAATAATTTTTTATAGTAGTTCTAAGTCCTTTTCAATATAAGTTCAACTTGGGGGTAGGGATTTCATCTCAATTTCTTCATCATTGAGCCATTTTTATTATCAACCTATTTAATATTTATTGGTGTATATTTTTCCTTATTTATCTATTTATAATGAATATATACATATTCATTATGACTATATTTTAAACACAGATTTATTCTCTCATGTGATTTATATTCAAATGTTACAAAAGTGGTAAGGATTTATTTGAAAATCTCATTTTCTGGATTGAAATTATTTTTATAGAAGAAATATTATAATCTATACTTCATAAAATCTATATATTTCATAAACCTATATATATTTATATAGATTTCAATTTTTATTCAAACTTTTCTTCTCTATAGAACATGAATCTAGAAAATATATATTTAAAATAGAATATGATTTTATTTATCTGTTTTATTGGGTATATTTATTTTTTATGTATATATATATTTTTAAAAATTACCAAAGATATCTTTATATATAAGAAAGAAATATAAAAAATTATTTATGTATTAATTTACATTTTACATAGTCTTAATTAAATCTTTAAAAAAATTATGATTTATTATAATTTCTCATAACAAAAATTGAAAAATAATTTTTTATCATATATCATGTGGACATAGTTTCCTACTATCCTAATTATATTACAATATTAAGTTTATTGGAAAAATTTTCATTTTTTTCAAAATAATAAATTCTAATTAAATCTTATTTTAAGGATTATTTTCTATTTACTCTAATTATCCATATTTGTATGAAGTCAAAATCATTTATTTTTGAGAAATCGATGTTCATATTTTTTCAGTTATAAAATTTTTAATCATTAACTTTCATGTGAAAATTTCAGATTAGTTTGATCACATTTCACCAAAGATTAAATTTATCTCCAATAAATAAATAAATAAATAAATAAATTCATGGATATGATTATTTCTTAAATCATATAGAATTTCATCATGTTATTTTTTTTCTATGAATGTTTTTTGATTTACCAGGGATACATTAATATTCTATAATCATTACACAATTAAAATATTTGATAATAAGATATATTTTCTATGAACATACCTTCATCTATCATTATATAAGTAATGTATTTGACATATGGTGATGGGTGGGGTATGATTATAGGGAACCCCTTGATTCCTCTAAATATATTATGATACAAATAAATATTTTATCCATAGTAAATTGTTTTATTTGGGTACAACTACCCATATTTTAAATTGTCTTCGAATATGTCATTGATTTTAAGGATATCATGATATCTAAGATCATGATATATTAAATTAAGATATTTTATCTTGGATAAAATTTCTATTATTGTCTATGATATTTCTATATTTATATTACCCCTAGATGATTTTTTGGCTCAAATTATTGATTAAATGGCATTCTCATTTATTTTTATTTACCATACTATTTTGATTATACCTTATTTAGTTATGATATAATATATTTTATCTAATTATATTGAGAATATATAATCAAAATTTATTTTTTTATTATCCTAGAACATAATTAAGGATATTATAAAAATGATCAATCATTCTAGATTTATTTTAATGCTATATAGTATGTATTTCTATTGTAATATGAGAATAAGATATATATGAAGTTTTTTATGATTGTTAAACTGGTCATCTCTTGAAGATGATATCCATTATGTTTTTTTACAATGCATACATATTATACACTGAATATGTGTAACTGATTTTTGGAATTATTATGTTATAAAAAGGATTTACACAACAATGTTTATTAATATAAAAAATATATAATATTAGTTTATTTTTTAGAGTTAATGGATATTTGTTGTGTTTCAGACTTGAGGTTTGGGATATCTCCCCAAAATTTCATTCTATTAAGGCTCATTCCAAGTAAAACAATTATTTTTTGTTATGTTGTGTATATATTTCCAATTAAAATAATTTTACTCTTCATATACTATATTTCATTTGTTTATCAAATTATTTTCATGTTATATACATAATATATCATTTCATTATATATATATATATATTCATTTTTAGAAATGGATTTTTCTTTAAAATGATATTTAAAATGTTTTAAACTAATTTTATATAATTAATATGATATATTATATATTACAATACTGTTCTTATTTATACATTTTTATAAAGAAAAATTTATTTTAAATAAATTTTACATAAGTTAAATTATTTTAAAAAATTATAAATGTTAAATGAATCCCTTGTTTAATATTATATGCAAAATTATAAAATATTTTTTTTTCATATTTTCCCTATGAAATCCATTTTCAACCATGATGAACATTAGATATTCTCTATTTTACTCTGAAATCATAAATGGTTTTTTGATGAAATTCAATTTATCATAGTTCTTATAATTTCTAAAGATAAAAAATGAAAATTATATTTTCATTTTCTCAATGTGTAAATATAAGGAATTTATAACTGTATTTTTCACTTTTAATAACATCATTTAATTTATATTTTTATCCTTGTAAATATTATTCAAATAATTCAATATTTTTTTATATGAATGACTTATGGTCATGTTTTTTTATTGGGAGGGATGATATTACAATTTAATATAATTTTTTCCGAATTTGAATTTTTTTATCAATGAATATTGATTATGTATTATATTACAGACTGAATATATGAGGAATACATTTTACCTCTGTAAGTGATGGTCGAGGATTGGTTTTAGATAACCATGTGACGAATCAATAAGACTCATGAGACCAATCTAATTAAGAGTTTCTCATTATATACCAAACATATGCAATATAAATGAATCAAAATTAGGACCTAATAGTTTATAAAATATATTATCATAAGGGATAAATATTATAAAAAATTTCTTGTTAGAAAGCCAAAATGTTATGTTTCATGTTTTTTTTCATGAGGAAATTACAATAAGATAATTATATCTCACATTATTCATTTCATCACTATAAAATTAATTATTGTTATCAATTTGTTTAATTATGTGTATAATTCATGGATATATTTCTTAAATATATTTTGATTGACATTAGGGAAATATTATTATTTAATTTTATAATAAAATTAGTTAATATTTTATAGAACATTTTCAAAATTTTTGGTGGTAAATGTTTTATTTTATGAAACAAATTTCGTGTTTTTTTCATGAAAACTATAGGAATAATGATCCCTCCCTTAAAATAGACTATGTAACATTTTTAAAAAAATATTATGAAAAAATATTATTTTAATTTTAAGTAATTGATTAATTATTGATAATTTTTTTTCATAAAAAATAATATTTCATATAGGGTATTAGAATTTTTTATATGAAATTTAGGTTTTCCTTTATTTTTATATCCCTTATATAGTTTTTTCCCATCTGACATTTCAAAATCGTTTGGAAGTGGTATAAGCATGAACATAGAATATAGAATGGTGTGTATTTATAATTTATAAATCGATATTAAAATAAAGGAATATATTTTGAATAAAACCTGTATTTATATTTAATAATCTTTTTTATGGGAAAATAGATATATAGTGAAATGGTCCATTTTTAATTTAAACATTTTTATATGTATGTGTCTTTAAAACGTCTCCAAAAATCTAAACAAAAAATATCCAAAAAATGTATGAAAGTGAAAATATTATAATAAAAGATCAATATATTGATTTTTTGCATTACGGGTTCTTATATAGAAGGGAATAGAAATATTTCATTGTAATAAATTTCCCCACCACAAAACAATATACCCCAGGAAGGTGAACGAATTTATAATTTACAGAAGTATAAGTCATGGATTTCCTATCACAACCCTCCTAGTAGGGCCTATGATGTGACTCCCCAAGCCCACCTCTAATAGGTTACAGGGTGGTGACATGCCCCAAGTAGGAATATCACTAACAAGGGTGGCATTTCATATAAACCTATATGCACCCACACATATCCCAACTCACACAATGCTAAAATGTAAATAAAACTATGTAAAAGTTGCATTCATACCAATATATCCCACAACCATAGTACACCGAGATGTAATGTAATATAAAAAAGAGCTACAATACAATTCCACCAAAAGGTGTTAGTAACCACAAGTCCATCTTATAAGAAAAAGGTACCATGACTAATGTCTAAAAGACACAGGTACACACATTAGTTTGTCCGGTCAAAAAAAGAACCGTTTTGTCCTGGTCCTCCTAGGAATTTGTTATAGGGTCTATCATCTTCACAAGACACGAGACATGGATAAAAATATCGTGTAGTGGTGAGTATAAAAATACTAAAGAAGTCATCCCAAAACCACAATGAAATACAACAAATGAATTTATTAGAATCTCTACACAAATATGTCTCTACAGATCCTATAACACCAATATACTAATATATTAAAACCAAGATAAATAGTCCATAAGTAAGATACAAACACTACATACCAACCATAATGATTCAACTCCAAGATTCCGTAAATCACTCATTCGGGAGGACACACTCCAGAGTATGTGAGCACTAATGACATTTGTCCATGTGGTACTGCTCATCGGGTACTGTCATAAGTGATATATGATTCTAGATTAGAAAATATAATATACACAAGATGAGGATCACAACAAGGTTTATGGGGTGTTACCAATAAATGAATCTAGATTAACCCTGCAATTAGAGGATCGACACTCACGTAGTGTTGGCCACATTGATCTAGATAACTCCACCTCGGTCCCAAATAATGAATAGAGGATACTACTTATAGGCCTATTGGAGGATTCCAACAACACTATCCATGAATTTCTACTAAAGGTATCATAGTCCTATGAGTAAGAAAAGATTTTTACCTCCCTTTAGGGAAATGCTAAATAGAATGAAACCTAACAGTACTTTTCCATGGTATGGAGTGAAAAGAGAATGAAGCAATGTAGAAAGAGGTACTCCACATTATGTAGGGTCAAACCCTATATCCCATGACCTTGGGTAATTCCCATGTATAAATTCTTATATATTTATAACATATCATGTAGAATATGGGTATACGTCATGTAGTAAGTGTCACATGCCATGTCCATCCATCTGAGGTCTACTGGTGTGCTCTGGTCGTGTGCCAGTACACGACATCATCCCATTTATGCAAGACCATGTACCAGTAAATGGGGTAGCATGTGTAATCTGTGTTGGACATGTTTTTTGGGGGATTAGACAGTATTTATGCATCCCATATACTTCACCCCATGTATGTTTTACTTCTCATGAACACACTAGGTTATCCATAAATGAACAGATGTCATGTACTCTAGACTACTTGTAGTGTAAAAGGGGTGTTTCCAGAATCCATTCTACTTCCTCCCTACGCCTCAGTCGATCCTCAGAATCTTTTTTCATTTTTCAATTCTCCATGAAATAATATATTTATGTTTTTCACCTCCCTAATACCTCATTGATGGGTTTAGGGCCTTTAACTTGCTCATAAATCTGATTTAAACCATCCCAACATAACATGACTGAAGAATGATTTCTAATATATCACTTCAATCTGTCATCACCATAATTATCACACCTCCATCGATTAATCCTGATTTTAGATATCAATTATCATTTTATTTCTCTATGAATCAAAGTCACATAGATCTATTGTTTATGGTTGGATGAAGAACATAGAACATGCATCATGAATGTAAGAAATTATGGGGATAAAAATCACAAAGATAAATCCTATGTAATAAACCTTAGATGTTTTTATTCCTAGAATGCTCAATTCCTGTGAGAATGAGGAACGAATAAAAAAATTGCTAGAACAAAATCTTTATAATCCATGAAAATATCATCCCATCCCACAAGTATGATCAATACACATGCTATTTTATTTGTTAAATTGTCAATATTCATCATAGGAATAAATAATTTGAAATAAGAATATAAATAATGCATCCTACCAAGATATTATATCTCTCTCTAATGAATATCGTACCCCATGTCATCATCATTGGTGAGAAAAAACATTAATGGAATTCCTAGATCTATAATACGGAGTTATGTCATCTCCTGCCAAGAGGATTTTTCTGATGTCCCTCTCCAAGGCCTATAGAGGATTCAAGGGATATAAGCTTAACCCTAGATCCCAATAAGGGGTTACATAAAAAAATATGATCACTGCATAAATGAAATAAAAAATAAATTAATGTTTACTAATTGATTGTATTCATTTAAAATTCTCATTGAATATTTCTACAGTCAACCAGCACTGACCAACATTAGGTCATGCATAGGGCAAGGTTGATGTTGTGAATGAAACGTTGTCCTTATATTTTTTTTCTCGACACCTATTCAGAATTTATTCCTCTTATTCAAGAAAACTACACACTTATGATATTTAATATTTTAATATTTTCAATAAAATTCTTTTGGGAACACTGGGCCTCAAAATCACACACTTTTTCAGTTCCTATTATCAAATTTAATATATATAATATTTAAAAATAATAAATATAAAATAAGGGACATTAAAATCTCCACATTGTTGGGCTTTATGTACCTAAAAATCTAATAAAGGCTATAAAAAATGATGAGGGTAATCCACAAGAATCTATGCCTTCTACTCCCATGTGATCTTCTAGATACTTTCATGTATCCAATAGACACACACTAAAGGAATCGATGGACCAACAAGGATAATATCATGTAGATCATCGTTCTCAAATTGGTACTTAGAAAAATTCATTCCTTCCATGATATCCGACTCAACCTAGTAGAATATGTGTGATGGCTAATGCATATACCACCTTAGATATGGCACCTAGAATACATCCTATACCTAGTTTAACTTCTGGGATAGATCCAAGCAGTATTCCACATTTTAAACTCTGCATAGTAACTAAAAAGGTCCAATATATATCTAAGATATCATTCCACCATGACCAAATCATCATAATCAATACTGAGGTGAAACCTGAAAAAACACATGTTTTCATTCCTCGAACTAAAAAGGCCTCCTTTTTTTATCAACATATGAATTATGAAACCTCTTTACATTATTGATCCACTACTAGATGATATAAACCTTCTCTATAGTAGCTCGAATGAATTCTGGGTCCATGACTGTGGACTCACATAGTTTAGTCCAGCAAGGTGGTGACTTGTATGGTCACCCACACAAATCATCAAATTGAACCATACAAATACTAGAATTGTATCTCCAATTTTATTAAAACTCCACTAGTTCTTGGTGATCCTCCATACTACGGATTAATCATACCATGAAATTCTATATCTTGTCCTTAAGAACCTGAAGAGTCCACACTATATGGTTGTCTTTTGGTGGGAGGGACGTTGTTCATAAGCATAATTAGGTCCCAAAACCCCCTTCTTATCAATTATCCAATTGGTATGTAAAACAATAATCAAAATCTGAATCAATAATTGATGAACATAATTAAGTAAATGTATATCCTACTCGTAGAGGCATCCCAAGATCTCTTCTGAACTCTTTTCTCTTATAGATAAGAAGTGGGATAACTTGGTGAGTCAGTCAATGATCACCCAGATAGAATTATGTCCACTAGATGTATGTTGTAAAACTATCATGAAGTACATTGATATCACATCATACATACACTCTGGAACCTCAGGTGTTGAGATAAACTCAATAGAATATGGTTCTCTACCTTCACTTGCTATAAAGTAAGACATTGAGAAACAAACTCTACCACTCTCATCTTCATCCACATACCTCAAAACTGACATCAAATCAATTGGTACATTTTTTCCAAACTTTTATTTACTATTAAAGGGGATGTATGAAACTCCCTTAGAACCTTATGACACAACATAACTAGTACTATTATACATCCTCTGAAAACAACGATGTTATCCCCACATTTTGAATATTTTTTAGCAGCCAACCGTATGTATATCTTAGCATGTATGGTCTCGAATTCGGTATCCCCAAGCCATACCTTCCCAACAAACTATAATAGTGGAGGGGTAACAACCATCTACTAGAGGTATGATGCTCTATATCCATCCACAATGGATAACTGTAATGAAGCCATCAAATCTGAAACCTAATCAGTAACTGTTAACTAGATCTCTTGCTGAGATCATCTTCCTCCATGTTCCACTTCCCATTAGTATAGGCAATATAAAATTCAAAGTCCTAGATAAAAGATAGCCATAACATATTACTCATGTTTAGATACATTTGAGGAAAGATATACTTAAAACTCTTATGATGGGAGTAGAAGGAAAACTGCTCGCCAATCAGGTAGTGTCGTCACAAATTCAATGCAAAGAATACCACTGCTAACTCAAGATCATTGGTTATGTAGTTCCTATAATGTGGTCTCCACTAGTGTGAACCATATTCCATAACCGATCAACACTGCATCAGGACCCAATCAGGTGTGGTTCATGATTCCTTAAAGAATACTACACACTCGACACCCTCCTCTAGAAATCTGAAGATCAGAGTGCCCGTCAAACTCTGCCTCAGCTGCTGAAAATCTTTATGGAACTTCTATATCCCCAAAAAATTATTTGCCTTTCTATTAAAATATTTCATAAGTGGTGATATCCTGTATAATTCACGTATGAATCTCTGATTATATCCTGCTAACTCAAGGATTCTCTCACAACCATCACGTTCTTTGGTGGATCCAATGATAACAGTGCATTAACCATGGAAAGGTCTACTACCACTATATCTATTGAGATAACAAGTCCTAGAAAGTAGACCAACTGAATATATAAATCTAACATCAATATTTTCCCATAGAGAAGGTGCTCTCGGAGTACATCCAGAACCCTCCTTATGTGTATCGTGTGGTCCTCCTCAGACGACAAGTACACAAGGATATCATTGATGAACACTACCACGAACTAGTCTATGTATGGATGAATGATATGGTTCCTGAGTTGTATGAACACTGATGGGATCTTCATCAGGCCAGAAAGAATCATCGTGTACTCATAATGGCCAAAACAACATCTGAATTCCATCTTTTGTATATCCTTATCTCATACTCGTAGCTGGTGATATCCTAATATATGGAAAACCATTGATAACCATCATTACACTTTTGACTAACTAAAGAGGAAAAAAATCATCAGTTGTGGATTCTTATTCTTCATGAACACCTAGTTGAAACACTGGTAGTCCACACACAAAATCATGTTTTTATCTGCCTTTTCTGCATGAAAAAACGGATGCCTAGGGTGAAACAATGTGCGTCACAAAGACCTTCTTATCCGATTCCTCTAACAACAACTTCAGATCGAGAATAATTGAGGGAGCCATATGATATGTTTGTTTAGATATTAGTTCCATACATGGGGGTAAATCAATGCATAATTTTATCTCTTGGTAGGGATTTAACTCTAGAACATATTTATGAATTATGTACTTGTAACCCACCACCACTACTGGAAACAGGAAGCTGTTAACATAAACTACACTGAGGGTCATGCGAGTTTATTGATGACTAATTAGTTGTACCCTCCTATGCATGAGTCCAACCTATGAAGCCTGTGATTCTTTTTCACTAAAAAATGAAATCCTCATTTCATATTTGTGGACACACCACACCCTTCACATAAAATATTCAATTAGTGAATAAACAATAGATATATAATTCATACCATGAATGATGTCGTAAGGCCTCGACGTTTCTATCAAGAGGTACTAATCAAAAGTCCCACCTCCAATGGTTTTGTCACACTATTGGAATATGTGTTTGATCACTGAGTTTCTTCTAGATGGTGTCTCCAAGAATAAGTGTTGACTCAATGGTTCATCTAGAATCTCTATGTCCCAGACAAGATAAGTGGTGAGAGAGGAATGAATAGAACATATTTATATCAGTATAGTAGCTAAATAATAAAAGGCACATATTGGACCCGATCCATTCCTAGAGAACCTAGGTCATAAGCCTTGTCTGCATGTTGTTTTCACTACACATTTCCTACATCTCTCTGAGCATGGAGTAGACCACATGATGGTGATGATAATAGGAAGATAAAACATCAACCACCTCATAATACTCTCCCAACTCTATTACTATGTCCACCATCATTTGGATCTATCTTCTTGTGTTACTATTTCCGCATCATTGTCCCATCTGAAGTCTCCCTGTTATCAGTACGGTAGGTTTAGAAATCTCAAGAGAGTTGTCCCCTTCCATTGAATGCATAGAACTACCTCCCACAATGATGAATGGAATCTCCGTGTGAGCCCTGAAATTTAGATCCTATGTCTTGGGACATCATGTAGATATCTCTCCAACATCCATGTCCTTGATTTTGACATCGACTACACATTTATAAGGTCTCAACTTCTGCTTGTCCACAACTGACTATCACCCATTTTATCTGTTCATCCAAAAATCTTTCATCCAACAAAGACAAATCAAGCAACATGACATATGTCAGAATTCATAGAGGGAAAACACTTGCTTCAATGTCTCTAAAATGAGCACTCTCAAAGGTTTAATCCATGAAGTTATGATGTCAGTACACATTCATCAAGTACCTATAATTGTTGGTGTATGTCGATTAATAATCATTCAATGTCTTGATGACCTACTAGAGGTGAATAAAATCGTATCGATGCACGCCTCTTTGTGTAATAGGTGATGCCTCTTTTATAATGTGGCGATCAAACTCATTCCATGAATGAGTCACCTCATCATGAGTCTAGATAACCAAAATCCATCTTCATCCCACTAATACATGTAGAAGGCTAACTGCTAAGAGCACCATATGATCCATGGGTGTCCTGAAAAGTTGGTTTACTTGAGTCACCACCTCAAGCCAGTATTAAGCCAACTCTATGTTAGGATAACCATGGATGATGAGGGCTCCCTATATCTAAAACTCAGGAAGCATTCTCCTAAAACACTCCTCATTAGTTTGTACTATGGGGCTGACTTTCTTATCTATATGTGGTTGTATGGATGGTGAACCACTAGGAGGTGACATATGGGGTATTATTTCCTATATCAAATTCTTGTAATAGAGGGGGTCAACTTCGTTATCATGATGTTGAATCCGAGCTATTATGCGTCGTAGAGGCATCATGAAATAAATAATATGTAACATGGTTAAGGAGTATATTAGGAGAAATGACTCAAGATGGACATTGGAACCACAACCCATTCATATATGATGCATGTAACATTATTTTCCATAAAAAAAGTGTTTTTATAATATTCGAAGTCCAAAATAGGTTATCGGAGTCCTAGTGTATGGATATGTCAGTCCTTTGTCCAACACTGAAAAACAAGGTATGAACTCTAAACTTGATACATTAAAAATGGTTTCCCCAAAAAAATCTCATAGACTTTCAGTCCTAAGGTAGAACTGACCAACACTGATACCACTTCTTCAAAACCCATCCAAGGGTGGACCACGTCATAATTCCCCATGCACATCTCCAATAGGGAATGGGGATGGGACTAGAACTGGCTAGGAATATAACTATAATGGGAGGCATTTCTTATGTTTCTATATGAAAACACACATATCCAAGGCAATAAAATGTTGAAATGTAAAAATAGAAAAAGTAAACAATCAATGCATACCACTATATCCCACAACCACAATATGAAAAGAAGTAATGTAATGAAAATAGGATCATAATAAAAGACCACAAAAATGAGTATATAACAACAATTCAAACCTGTAGGAAAAAGGAAATGTGGCAATTGTTTAAAATTTCTAGGTACATACCTCGGTATATCCACTCTCGTATAGCACTGTTTTACCCTCGACATCCTAGGACTCTATCAAAGGACAAGTCATCGTAAAAAGACAGGACATGTGTAGGAAAATCTGGTGAAAGGTTGAGTATAAAAATACTCAATAGGACACCCCAAAACAACAAATAAATACATCAAAGAAAATAAAATTCATCTTTAAATAAGTATGTGTCTACAGAAGTTATAATAAGAATATTCAGATATACTATAACCAACACACACAGTCTATAGGTGAGATACAACCACCACATTCCATAGTAATTCATCTCAAGGATTCCACGAATAAGTCATCCTATAGAACACTATTGAGTTTGATAATACTGATAACATCCATTTTTAGGTATTTTTCATTGGGTACTATCTTGATAGAGATACAATGATAGATATAAAGAGATATGATACATTATAAGAGGATCGTAGATAGGTCCATGGGGTGGTACCCAACACTCAATATTGATTAACCCACTATGTAAAGGATTGGCACATGCACATTGTTGATCGCTTCTACAACGAGAGCTCCTCCTAGAGAGAGAATAATGAATAAAGGATCCTACTCTGGGCCTCTTAGGGGATTATTATAACTCTATCTATGAATTAAATCTAAAGGGGTTATATTTCTATTATTAGGAAATGATTTGTACCTACCATCATGGAAATTATAAATGGGAAAAACCCTAATGAAATTTCTCTTGTATAAGGAGGATAAGAGAATCCAACCATGTTGAATGGGGTAAACAAGATGTAGTGGGGTCACACATCATGTCTCTTAACCCCATGTACGGACCGTGTACAATGGATCATTTCCTTATAACATGTCATCTACAAAAGGGGTACATGATATTTAGTAAGGGTTACAAACAATACAATTCTATATTGGGTCTACCCATATACTCTGGCCATGTGCAAGTATATGGCATCATCTGAACTACGCCTTCCCATGTACCAGTTCACAATGTTGAATATATAATCAATTTAGGACAAGCCATGTGGGGAAGTACATGCAATGTACTAATCCTCTATACTCTATCCTATGTCCTTATACATACCATGTACATAATGAGTTTCCATCGATGAAGATACATCATGTTGTCTGGACTACATGTTGTGCTGATCAGGTTTTTTCAAAAACTATCCTTCCTCTTCACACCTTAACAGATCTTACAACCCATTTTGGAGGTCTATTCAACTAAAATCAATGTTTTTTAACCACCATAACACCAAATCGAGGGGTTTTAGTCTATCAATTGTCTTGGAAATATTATTTAATCCATCGTGATGCAACTCACCCAAATAATGGGTTCCATAAAATCTCTCTGACATGTCTGCACCATCATTGTCACACCTCCTTTTTTTCACATGATTCCAGATCTCTAGTTTCTTATAGTTGTCATTAAAATCAAAGGCGAAACATTCAAAAGTTCATGGATGGTGGAATATTGAGTAACGTGATTCAAGAACTCAAGAAATTGGGGTATAAAATGCAGAAGGAACAATTCCAAGGAACAAACCATGGTCTTTTTTTCATTCAATCCATGATCCGTTCCTGTAAGAGTGATGAATGAATCAGAAACAAATATCCATAACCAAATAAAAATAAACCTTTAAAATATCATCCAACCTGCAAGTAAAATCAATATGAAGGATAATATATTCATGGATTAGTCTTCATTAATAATCACAATCAGGAACATTAATGAAAATTATAAATAATGAATCCTATCTTTATTTTGGATCACTCTCTGATAAAGATCTGTCGTCGCGTCATCGACGTTTTCATGATCTACCCAGAATGGAATTTGTCGATCATTGATCTAATGTTCATTCATCTCTTACAAATATGATTCTCATTATCTCCCCCTATATAGCCTTGAGAGGATTATGAGGTTATCAACCTATCCTTAGATCATTGATAAAGGGTTTATTTAAAATAAACTTATTTCTTATTCACAACATCAATTAAATAAATAATAAATATATGTTTTTCAAATAATTTATTCCATGTAAAATTCCCTTGATTACATTCCAAAATCAACCCATTATGACTAATATATAGTTTTTCCTGTTGTAAAAATTCTATTATTGAATGTAATTTTGTTCTAGGATATCTTATCTTGGCATCGATTTAGAAGTTATCACACTTTTTCCAAAAACTACATGTGTGCGGAATTTATTATTTTACTATTTTTCCAACAATTGTTCTAGGAACACAAGGCCTCAGAATCACTTTCCATCTCAGCACCTAGTGTCAAATTAAATACATATAATATTTATAATTGGTAAATAATAAATTTAGGACATTACATTTTCAATCAAAAGTAAGATGAACATCTAATATGATCTATAAATTTATTCAAAATAAAATAGAATATCTAAAATATATATATGTTCAATTAAAAACTAACTCCCATTTACATTAATAAAGGATTAATCATGTCAAACCCAGAGTGTCACCCCCTATATTTTAAGAATATCACTAGTATTGAGGGTTAGTAAATCAATACTCATTTGAATATTCACAAAGAATCGTAAACAAATTTTCCATATAGAAAGGAAACAAATAATATATCCGAAATAAAGATGCTTCCATGATTTCATAAAAAAAATTTCATTACCAAATCAGTTAAGGAAAAAAATCATAAATTTTTTTCATGATATCCAAACATTTGAAAATAATTGTTAAAGATGAATGAGAATAAAATTATTTTTTAAAAAATATATAAAAAGGATAACTGAATAACTCTAATAATCCATAAAATGTTGTAGAATATTTATTATATTAATAATTAAAATTGATGAATATATAAATAAGTCCATGTTTAATAAAAAAATTCTATTTTAAAATGATTGAGAGAGGTCTTAGAATGATAAAACTGATGAAATTTTATGTATACTTATGTGAACTTCTTTTTTGAGGGAGTGGAAATAGTACTAGAATACATGATCAACTCATATTACAACTACTTAGTCACATAATACTATTAGACCTCAATAATACTAAGAGGACAATACATAACACCTATCATTGAATTCATTCAGGAAACTGACTCTTCTAGTAATGCTTTAGTTGTCAAATTCTATAAGAAAGACAATCTAAATGAAAAAAATCAGATATGAGGTTCATATGAGTGCCTCTCATAAATTTATATCCATCCAAATAATAACTAGATATGGTCTTTTTAAAAAATGGATCCAACTCATTTAGATAGTCCACATAATTTTTCACTCTATAGAGACCTTATTTTAGACTCACAAGTTGGTTTAAATTACATAGCATCAAATATCTTGAGAATGAAAAATATACGAGTGTGTTCATAATGAATTAAAACATAATATAATCCTTCATTGTATATGGAATAATATTTTTCCACTCTACCTAATCATATACCATAAAAAATATAATGAAAAAACGATTTTAGAGGCTTCAAGAATTCTATTAAACATGAATATTTCCTTAGCCTTATCTAGATGATCAACATATTATATTGAACAAAGATGACTATAAATTACAAGAAATCACAAAAATTAATCTCTTCCCACCAATCTATCATGCGTTTGGTGAGATCCATCATCTATTAGAGTCACATTCAAATTCGTAGTGTGCGATATCTTATAATTCTTCAAAAAAAAAAAGCATTGCATGAAAACACTAAATAGAAATGATGACATGATGTTTTATCATTGACCATACAAAATCAAATCATAATAATATGAAAATAAAAATCATTTCCAAATTACACCCCAAAAAAATCACACCATTAACTCAAAATATAATATCATTAAATTAAGTTAAATTTCTTCCTTTATTAAATTATTTATAAACCATCAATCGTTGTTTAAAATTTCAAATATAATTTTGCAAACACATTTCAAAACAGCATGTTTTTACAGAAATAGAAATATATTTTAATTTCAAATATATCATATAAAAATAAAATTTGTATAGTGACACGACATGATTTTCCACAAGTTTTGGTAGACTCATTATCATCTATACAGTGGACCTTAGAAGAAAATAGAACAATGGGCATATGATTTGTATAGTTTCCATGATAATGTAGTCTATATATACACATCTAGTTCATCCACCATTTTTATTCCAAAAATATGGATACCCTATAGGTTATTCAAAAGACCTTAATACAATCACAAATCCACCAATAACAAACTAAAATTAATAGATAATACTAAAATTTCTATACTAATAACCCATAATGTCATGTCAAAATAAGTATATTAATGGTAAAGGTATATATATACTCCTCAAGCATCTACATCTCAATATCTAACGTTCAAAAATAATTTAATGTAGATTCAAAAAAAGAAACTTGGTGTATTTGTTTCAGTTTTATAAAGAAAAAATAGGTCACTGTTGAACTTGGTGCTCAATCAACACGATGTGATTTCTTCAATTTAATTATTAATCCATATAGGATGGAAAAAATTACTAATAAATGAAAAGAAAAAAAGCTATGTATTTTACAAATAAAATAATAAATAATACACAAATGTATAGTTTATCTATATAGTAATTTTACATTTTAATTTGGATTTAAAATATAATAATATCACTTATAATAAAATTAATACAATCTATATCAATGTAACTATAATGCCCCCAGCTCAGTTACCCATAGGTAGTTCATTATTACATAACATTGGCATGATCATAAAATATCAAGTCTCAAAACACCGATTAGTTTAGTAGACGTGTAATCACTAGATATATTCATAAAGATTACATTACATCATTAAATGAAAAACAACAACAACATCTTGTCTCTATAGAACTCACTCATATACCCTCATAATATCCCTACATGTCATTCATAAAATACTTCTTTATATCCTGTGAATAATAAAACATAGAATGGGGTGAGCTCAAATGCCTAGTAAGGATAACAATATAGTAGAAACTTTCATAAATAAGCAAAAACATTTATGGAAATGTATAACTAAAAAAGCCTTTTAAACTTGAGCTTCAACACAATATGGCAGAAATAAAATGAAATAATGACATTTACTTATTCACATGTATATTCTTCTAATCGAATAATCACATGCAATATCAATAACCAATTTCATAATGATGGAATGCATAATGCCTGACTATCAAAACCACGTAGTCAAGGCCTTATGCCAAGAATACATATAATATTTTTTCAAGGCCTTGTGACAAGAAACTAGTTTGTCTCATGAGACCTACCAATGCATCGAGAAGCTATAACGGTATCCACCAACCACATACTAAGTCCAATGCATTCTTCATATGAATAGGTTTAAACATAACATAAACATTCATATTAAAACTAGCATACGAAATGTCAATACTTTCTCCATAAAACATGAATGGTATAAAAATATCACATCCATAGTCAAACATATCACAAAACCTTCAATACAATATAGAAGTTTTGTATTATAATAAATCCACTTCAAATAAGCTTAAAATCCATCAATGGATGTTGACATAGATGAAAACAAAACTATTTGATAGAAATATCTCTTTTTTTAAATCATTTAAAATACCATAATTATAAAAGGAAACATTTACTTTGAAAATATTCCTATAAGCTTGTAAGGGAAGCTGCAAAGATTTTATAATGGAGGAAAATGGCCGCACCCACCGTATAAGTTAAAAAAAGACATTCTTACCTTAATTCTATCAAAAAGGTTAAAAAGGACCTTGTTTGGAAAACAATGGAAAGATTCAATTATAAAAATATTATAAATAGTCAAAAAAGGGTATAAATGACTTTAAACCATAGTCTGTAAAATAGAAAGAATTATTTGAAATGCATTTTTAAGAAACATGGATGTGGATGATAAATAGGTCCCAGTAGATAATTACGTATAAACAACCTTGGATAATGAAGAGATTGTGAAATACACCCTTACCTTGTTCATTTCCTTGGTAGAGGGTAGTTTAAACTCCGGTATAATGGTAGAATAATTGTTATTAAATTATTCAAGAATCATATACATTAATATGATATCATATATGATCTTTTGACATTGATTTGTTAGTAATATCTTAGTGTTATCGTCGTTTCGGGAGGTAACTTACTCATTTTGGTTTATATGTTTTGTTACATAAGCCATATTTGTTATTGATAGGTTTTATCTTATTCATATACATAATGATGTCAAGTATTTAAACAGTATTTTTAATCATCAAATTAGAATTAGACTTGAATGGATACAAAGGGGAATGAATCTCATCGCGTTCATGGAGATGGTAGTCCGTACGTACGCATGAGCGGCAATATCATTATTTTGATATTAAAATGATATATAATTGGATGGTATATAATATATAATAATCATTATAATGTTATATTTATTATTTACTTCAATTACACATCATTATCATACCCATCCAAATAATAATGTTTTGAATAACAATTACACCACGACTTGGAGACGGTAAGCCGCACGTTTAGTGACATGTCATTCGAAGGATGGATGGAATAATGAATATGGTTTTACCATATTTATAATAACATCACATTATATATTATATACTTTATTTTTTATTTTAGAATGTAAATAACAAAGAATAAAGAAGTAGAAGAAAAAAGGAACTTGAAAGTGGGTGGTGAAAACATTACCTCTTCTTCGAGTTCTTCCTTCTAATTTGATCAAAAGGGCTTTATAGGATGGCTTTCTGATCAAACTAAGACCTATAGGATGAAGTGAGGGAATTGTAGAGAATATTTGGGCAGGGTTTTCCTGATCCGAAAGGCTTTGAAGGTGTGAATTAGAGAGAATGCGGAGTTCCCCTTTATAAGAGGGGTGAGGGGAACCTTTGGAAAAGCTAGAAATATTATTTTATAATAAATTCCTATTCGGTTTCTAATGGATCCAAAGTGGATTATTCAAAGTTTAAGGTGGGAATAGGTCTCAAAACACTCAACCAATAGGTTTTATACCAGTTTGGGTTACTATATTTACTTTATCTTTTTCATTTAACTCTTAGTTAAATAGTTTTACATTTACGATGTCTCTTTGTATTTTTATATTATACAATAATAATCTTAATATATACATCCAAGAGACCCATGGGTGGTCCATTAATGATACAAATATCATTATATAAGTCCTTTTTCCGAACCATTTATTTTTGGGAATAGAATATCAATTAATAATATAATATTTGTTTTAAAAACTCCTTTATGTCAATTATGACACTATTTCATAAATTATTTATGTTAAAGTCTTAATAAATTTATTAATTATAAAAAAATTAAATTAAGTAATATATAAATGTCATATTAACCAATTAAATTTGTGGATGTTATCAAAACTTTCAAATTATATTTATTTTAACATCTATAATTCTAATTATTTGATTCTTTCATTAATAAGGAAAATATTGCATCATTATTTTTTCATAAATAAATTTAATTATTCAATGTATAAAAATTATAAATAAAATACCATTATGTAGGAAATCTTTTTATAATTCTAATTAATATTTATAGTCGAATAGATAACATATATAACCCTATGTAAAAATTGTTTTTGCTAAAATATATATGCTTATTTCATTTTTGTATTTACTTTAACTTAATTAATATAAAGTGTCATTATCATTTACAAGTGGCTCCATGGGGTCCCAAAATCTACCCAAAGATGCCCATGGTCAGAAATGTATCATCCAATAGGGTTAGGACATATTTTAGGGTAATTTATTATTATTATAATATTATTTTTTACCCTTACTTACCGAATTTACTCTTTAATCGTGGTAAATAAAATATTTAACGAAGAAATTATTTACAATGTCCAAAATAAAAGTTACCTATTTACAGATTTTGTACCTCCTGATATAGAATCCATATTTCTGAATTCAAAACATAGAAGTGGCAGCAATTAATTTAATATTAATTCCCGTTGGTGAAATAAAAATCGCGTTTTTAACAAATAATAACTATCAACCAGTTTAAATGTGAAATTATGTCCAATGACCAACATTAGATTAAACATTAAAAATATAATCTAATTATATATTAAACCCAATAAAAATCATAATTTATCGCTATTAATTATTTCAATTTAAAACGTTTTTTTAATTAAAATTTAGTATCTTTCACTATTCATCAAAATATAAAAGTTATCAGAAAAGTACCAAAAATTCACCCTAAGCTAATTTCCATATTCCAAATCCAAAAATGAAGTCCATTTTAAATTATTAAATTTATAAAATTTCCAAAAGTGGGTATTAATATTTAAAATGGCTAGTTTGATTGGTTGTGGTGTGTGTTAGAAACTCGAAGTTGCGTACAACACAAGCTACTATATTATTCAAAGATAGGCGTATTGTGGAATATTGCGGTGTTAAATTCTACCCTCCTTCAAATAATTTCATCCTAAAAATTTCTAAAATATTTATACATAAAAATACTCGGGTGGTTCTTCATCATAAGTTCTTCGGGTTCACACATTGCCTCTTCCATCTTATAGTTTCTCCATAGATCTTTTATAAGATGAGTCGTCCGGTTTCTCAGCACTTGTTCTATCAAGAATCTTAATGGGAACTTCACAACAAGATTGATATGGATCCATTTCTACTTCCTCATAAGTAAGTTAATGCATTGGGTCTGCCATGTATTTTCTCAATAGTGATACGTGGAACACATCATGAACTTGGGAGAGATTTGTCGGCATTGCCAAACGATAAGCTACAGCCCCAATTCGTTCTAGAATTTCAAAAGGTCCTATGTACCTGGGACAAAATTTACCTTTCTTACTGAAACTTATTTCTCCCTTCCATGGAGATACCTTCAAGAAAACATGATCTTCTACATGAAATTCCAAATCCTTAATTTGGTAATCGGCATAGCTCTTCTGCCTACATTGATCCAATTTGATGTGGTTTTGGATTACCTTCACCTTTTCCATCATTTCCTCCACCAGTTCTGGCCCTCCGAGTTTTCTTTCACCAACATCATCCCAACAGGTTGGTGTGCGACATCTCTTTCTGTATAACACTTCATATTGTTCCATCCGAATACTTTAATGGAAGCTATTATTATAGGAAAATTCTACCATAGGTAGATATTGATCCCATGTACCCTGAAATTCAAGTGAGCAAGATCTAAACATTTCTTATAAGGTTTTAATAGTGTGTTCGGATTATCCATCAGTTTGGGGGTGGTACATAATGCTCAAGTGAAGCTCAATATATAGGGCTTTCTGAAGACTTTTCCTGAATCTTGAAGTAAAACCAGGATCACAATCATAAAAAATCAATAGGGGTACTCCATGAAGTCTCACAACTTCATTAATATATAGTATTGCTAGATGTTCAAGTGGTAAATATTCCCTTATTGCAAGAAAATGTGCTGAATTGGTAAGATGATCAACAATGACCCATATTTCATCTTTCCTTCTTGGAGTTTTTGGAAGTCCCATGAAAATTTCCATTGTAATATTATCCCATTTCCACTCTGCTATTGGAAGAGTTTTCATAACTCCTCCAGGATTTTGCCTTCTAGATTTCACTTGTTGGCAAACCGTACATCTTGACACAAAATCAGTAATCTACTTCTTCATGTTGTCCCACCAAAAATGTTCCTTCGAATCTCTATACATTTTGGTTCTCCCAGGGTGTATAGAGAAATTGGAACTATGAGCATTATACAAAAATTCCATTTTTAGATCATGTATATTGGGAACACAAAGTCTCTTCCAAAATTTCAAAATTCCTTCTTCATTCACAAAGTCACCCAGTCTCCCATCATTCACCGCTTTAATCTTCTTTTGAAATTCTTCATCATCGGTCTGAGAACTCACAATACATTCTAGTAATGTTGGTTTGGCAACCATTTGAAAAAGTATCGATGTTTCAACTTCAATGGTTATTCCAATATCCAACTTTACTAGATTCATGAAAATTGGATCCCTTTCAACTCTCATTTTGTTCATAACTCCATGATCTTTTCTACTAAAAGAATCTGCCACCTTATTTTCCTTCCCTGGGTGGTAGTGTATCGTGCAATCATAATCCTTGACGAGTTCAAGCCATCGCATTTGCCTCATGTTGAGTTCTTTCTGTGAGAAAAAATACTTCAAACTCTTGTGATCGGTATATATGTCACATTTTTCACCATTAGTATAATATCTTCATATCTTCAAAGAAAATATTATAGAAGATAAATCAAGAACATGAGTAGGATAGTTTTGTTCATGTATTTTTAGCTATCATGATTCATAGGGAAAAACCCTATCATTATGCATAAGGACACAACAAAGTCCTTTCTTTTAAGCATCACTATAAATAACAAACACATCATTCCCCGATGGTAGAGTCATTATAGAAGAATTGACTAATCTTCTATTCAGTTCTTTAAAATATTCTTCACACTATTTTATCGAGATATATTAAACCCATTTACGTGTGAGCTTTGTTAATGGGTTAGCCAATCAGGAAAAATTATGGCTAAAATGCCAATAATAACTTGCTAAACCAATAAAACTGCGTACCTCAGTTATAATCGTTGGTGCTGTCCATTCAAGGATTTCTTTTTATTAGAAGGGTTAATGGAAATTCCATCCTTAGAGACAATAAGGCCAACAAAAGAAATCTCTTGAACCTATAATTCACACTTGCTAAACTTCTCATATAATTCATTTCTTGTAAGAGTATTCAGGATAATGATCAATTGATTTTCATGATCTTCATAGCTTTTGGAGTGTACCAAGATATCATCAAAAAATACCACTACAAAATCATCGATATTTTCCTTGAAAACTCTGTTCATTAGATCCATGAATACAGAGGGTGTATTAGTCAATCCAAAAGGCATTACTGTAAACTCGTAATCCCGTACCTGGTTTGAAATGCCCTCTTCAGAATGTATTCCTTCTCCACACACAACAGATGGTATCAAGATCGAAGGTCAATCTTTGAAAAGTATTGAACTCCATGAAGCTGGTCAAATAAATCATCAATGTGATGTAGGGGATACCTGTTCATTATTGTTATAGCATTGATTTACATGTAGTCGATACATATCCACATAGATCCATCTTTTTTCTTAACAAAAAGGACATGTGCTCCCCAAGGAGAAACACTAGGGAGAATAAATCTCTTTTTACTAAATTTCCCTAGTTGTTTATTTAGTTCAAATAATTCCATAGAGGCAATTATAAAAGGGGTCTTCGATATAGGAATTAAAACAAAAATTAAATCAATGGAAAACTCAATTTTGCATTCTGGAGGATGTCTAGGTAAATCATCTGAAAACACATCTACATATTCTTTCACAATAGGTACATCCTCTATTTGAACATTCCTTTCCTCACCCACAATTATTTCATTCTCTTCCTCCCCAATAATTGAATTTAGTTGAGCTGCTGGGGGTGGATCTAGATAAGAATCAGGTGGGGACGATTGCGCTCTAAAGATAAGGTGTTCTTTATCATCATCATCATAAATCATAACCTCCAACTTATTACAATAAATATTCACATCATGGTTCGAAATCCAATACATACTGGAGATTATATCAAATTCAATCATGGGTATAATGATGAGATCAACAGATAAAGAACATTTATGTGGTCTAATGGTGATTGATTCACAAAACATTGTTGCAATGATAATTCTCTTAAGAGTTTTGACTGAAAACTTCCTTGTTAAATCAAATTGGAAATAAAACATTTTACTAGAAAACTCGGAAGATATGAAACAATGTGATGTTCTAGAATCAAATAAAGAAACTGCTAAACTTGAGGAAACCATTAAATTACCCACCACCAAGTCTTTCAGAGCTTCTTCCTCAGCATTAGTGATATCATACGCTTGGCCTTGATCCCATGGCCTCTTTGAGGTAAGTTCCCCCGACGCATAGGAAATTCATTTGCATAATGTCCCATCGCACTGAAATTGTAGCATTGATCATCGGTAGTTTCTTTCTTCCCCTTGAAATCACGAGCATGGTGGCCTTTTTCACCACACTTGTAACAGAATCTCATTCCATTCAAGCAAGTACCGGGGTGATTCTTCCCACATTTAATGTAGGATGGATATTCAAATGTTCCCTTCTTGACCTTATTTCCATTCCCAGAATGATCAATAGATCTCTTCTTCTCTTGCTTTGCTTTAAAGTCATTAAACTCTAAGAATTCCTTTTCTATCTTGATAACACATGAGACAATATCTTCGTATGACGTAAAGGATTGTGAGACTAATGATCGACGGGGAATGGTTATAACCCATCAACGAAACAATCAATCTTACTCCATGGGTTATGTATATAATCTTTTTTATTCCTCACTAACCTTATAAGTTAGCCTCATACTTTGGGACATTCTCATGCTCCTTTTGTCTCACACTCAGAAATTGCCTTTCCATATCTGCTCGATGGTCACGAGGAATGTATTTTACTATGAAATTCTCTTTGAACTACCTATATTCCATATTTGATACTTCATTATCCTCCTTTGTGTTTTGAATAAATGACCACCATTAGTCAGCATCTCTAGTGAGGCGTTAAACTGCCATGATAAATTTTTCACTTTCACTACTCCCCAAGGCATGGAATATTTTCTCAATGGAATTTATCCACTGCTCAGCTACTAACGGATTTGTACTCCCATTTAATTTTGGTGTTTGTTTCCTCATGAAGTGATCTAACATTGTTCCTCCACGCTGTGGATCAGGGTGCTCTATATGGGTTTGGTTATTCTTCATAACCTAAGTGAGTTGTCCCAGTATGGTGATTAGCTGATCAGCCCCGGTTGCATCACCAACTCCACTATAATTATCTTGAGCAGGAGAGAAATCCCTACATGGAGTGTGTGCATTAATATGATTTCCATTTCTTCCACTAGGCACCATTTCTAATCAATGTCATACACTAGATTAATTTATCAATCGCAATACATTAATCCAAACTTGTAAAACACAGAACATTAATTGATCAGTTTATGGATATAATCCATAATCATAAAAAAGTTTTCTTTAAAGAAGTACATACTCATAAACCCTTCATAATGTTTTGTAATGAAAATGAGAATTATCCTAAGCATATCCCCCGGAAGTGTTGTAACCATGAGTACAGCAAGGCCCATTGTTGTGAACCAGTTCCTGTTCGAGCCAAGCTCAAAGCAGTGTTATCAGTTTTTACCCCTTGGTACATATGTGCCCGAGCCACCACTACCTGCTCATATCTAGACAGGGATTTATTTCTCGGAAAAATCAAAAAATCTCTATAATACCAAAATTCTTTGAAGTTCTTCTACACTAATCCTCAAAGTCCATCTTAGGTCTATGTGCTCTAATCAGAGTTTATCTAAATCTAGCTTCTATGGATTTTACTAAACTTTCTCTGATACCAACTATAACGCTGCAACCCCAGTTATCTAGAGTCGGTGCATTATGACATAACATTGGAACGATCACAAAAGATGAAGTCTCGAAAGACCAATTTGTTTAGGAGCCTTGTAATCACTTGATATATTCATAATGTTTACATTACATCATAAAATGAAAAAACTTCCACAACATCTTTTATCCATAGACCACACTCAAATCCCCTCATACTATCCCTACAGTTCATTCATAAAATAATTCTTCACAACCTGGGAAAAATAAAACATATAAAGGGATGAGCTTAGATGCCCAGTAAGGATAAAAATATAGTAGAAACATTCATAAATAAGCATAAACATTTAAGGCAATGTATAACTAAAAAAGCCTTTAAAAATTGAAATTCAGCATAATATGCAGAAATAAAATGAAATTATGACATTTAATTATTCACATGGATATTCTACTAATAGAATAATAACATGCAATATCAATAATCACTTTAATAATGATGGAATTCATAATTCCAAACTATTATAACCACATAGTCAAGTCATTGTGCCAAGAATATGAATAATATTTTTTGAAGGCCTTGTGCCATGACACTAGTTTTTCTCATGAGACCTACCAGTGCATTGAGGAGCTATCCCGGGCTCCACCCATACCTTACTAAGTCCAATGAATTCTTCTTATGAACAGGTTTAAACATAACATAAACATTTGTATTAAAACTAGCATAAGAAATGTCAATACCTCCTACATAAACCAAATATGGTATAAAAATAACACATCCATAGTCAAACATATAACAAAACCTTCATTACAATATGGATGTTTTGTATCATAATAAATCAACTTAAAATAATTTTAAATCCATCAAAAGATGTTGACATAGATGAAAACAAAACTATTTGAGAGAAATATCTATTTTTTTTAAATCATTTAAAAGTCACATAATTATAAAAGGAAATATTTACATTGAAAATATTCCTATAAGATTGTAAAGGAAGCTTCAAAAAATTTATAATGATGGAAAATGGCTGCATCCAATGTATAAGTTTAAAAAGGAAATCTTACCTTAATTTTGTTGAAAACGTTAAAAAAGTCATTGTTTGGAAAACCAAAAAAGATTACTTTATAAACATATTATAAAAATTCAATCAATGTTATACATGACTTTAAACAATAGTCTGTAAAATAGTATGAATGATTTGAAATAGATTTTTAAGAAACATGGATGTGGATGATTAAGAGGTTCCAATATACAATTACTTATAAACAACCTCGGATAATGAAGATATTGTGAAATAAACACTTACCTTGTACTTTTCATTGGTCTAGGGTAGTTAAACCTCCTGTATAATGGTGAGATAATTGTTATTAAATTATACAAGAATCATATACATTAATATGATATCATATATGATCTTTTACCATTTCTTTGTTAATAATATCATAATATTATCGTCGTTTCGGGTGTTAACTTACAAGTTGTGTTTGTTATGGGTATGTTTTATCTTATTCATATCCAGAATGATATCAAGTTCGTAAACAATATTTTTAATCATAAAATGAGAATTATACTTGAATGGATATGATGGGGAATGAATCTCATCGCGTTTGTGGAGACGGTAGTCCATACGTACGCACGAGCGACAATATCATTATTTTTATATTAAAATAATATATAATTTGATGTTATATCATATATAACGAATCATTATAATTTTATATTTATTATTTACCTCAATTAGAAATCATTATCATACCCATCCAAATAATAATGTTTTCAATAACAGTTACACCACGACGTGGAGACGGTAAGCCGCATGTATGGTGACATGTCATTCAAAGGTTGGATAGAATACTGAATATGGTTGTACCATATTTATAATAACATCACAGTATATAGAATATACTGGAGTTATTATTTTATAATGAAAATATCAAAGAAAGAAGAAGTGGATGAAAAAAGGAACTTGATAGAGGGTGGTGAAAACATTACCTCTTTTTTAGGTTCTTCCTTTTGATTTTATCAAAATGGATCCATAGGTTGGATTTTTGATCAAACTAAGGACTATAGGATGAATTGAGGGAAGTTGAGAGAATATTTGGGCAGGGTTTGGCCGATCCAAAAGGTTTTGATGGTGTGAATTATAGAGAAGTTTGAGATCTTTTTTATAAGAGGGGTGAGGGAAAGATTGGAAAAGCTAGAAATATTATTTTATAATAAATTAATATACATTTTATAATGGATAAAAAGTAGATTAAATAAAGGTTAAGGTGGGGATAGGTCGAAAATCACTCAAACAATAGGTTTTAGATAGTTTTGGGTAACTATATTAACTTAATAGTTTTTATTTAACTCTAAGATAAAAAGTTTGGCATTTACCATGTCTCTTTGTATTTTTATATAATATAGTTAATAAACAAACTGTATACTTCCAAGAGACCCCCAAGTGTTACATTAATGATACAACTATAATTAAATAATTCATTTGGCCAAACCATAGATTTTTAGGAATATAATATAAAATAATAAAATAATATTTGTTTTAAAAACTCCTTTCTGTCAATTTTGACATTATTTAATAATTGATTTTTGTTAAAGTCTTAACAAGTTTATTAATTCGATAAAAATTAATTTAAGTAATCCTATCAAGTCATATTGACCAATAAAATTTGTGGATGTCATCAAAAATTTAAAATATATTTATTTTCACATTTATAATACCAATTATTTGATTCTTCATTAATAAGGAGAATACTGCATCAATATTGTGTCATATATAAATTTAATTATTCAATGTCTTTAAATTATAAATAAAATAAATTATGTAGGAAATATTTTTATCTTTATAATGAGTATTTATAATATAAATGATAATACATACAACACTATGTAATTTTTTTTAATAAATATATATAATTATGTGATTTTTGTATTCACTTTAACATAATTAATATAAAGTGTCATGATCACTTACAAGTGGCTCCATGGGGTCCCAAAATGGACCCAAAGATTCCCATGGTCAGACATGTATCATCCAATAGGTTTAAGACATGTTTTAGGGTAATTTATTATTATTACTATAATATTATGTTTTTTCCCTTACTTACAGGATTTACTCTATAACCATGGTAAATAAAATATTTACCGAAGCAATTATTCAAAATGTCTAAAAATAAAAGATTCCTATTTAAAAACTTTGTAATTCTAGATATGGAATCCATTTTTCTGAATTCAAAACAAATAATTGACCAAAATAAATCTAAAATTAATTCTCGATGTCAAAAGAAAAAACGTGTTTTAACAAATAATAACTATCAAAAAATTGACACTTTCTTATGTCAATTTTAAATGTGAAATTATGTCCAATGACCAACATTGGATTAACCAGTAAAAATAAAATTTAATTATACATCAAAACCACTCAAATTCATAATTTATCACTATTATTTATTTCGATAAAAAAATTTCTTTTTTATTAAAATTTAGTAATTTTCACTATTCATCAAAATATTAAAGTTATCAGAAAAGTACCAAATATTCACCCTAAGCTAATTTCGATATTCCAAATCCAAAAATGAATTCTATTTTGAAAAATAAAATTTATAAAATTTCAAAAAGTGGGTATTACTATTCATAACGGCTTGTTTGATTGGTTGTGGTGTGTGTTAGAACCTCGAAGTTGCGTTCAACACACACTACTATATTATTCAAATAGAAGCGTACCATAGAAGCTTGGGATGTTACAGTAACCTATTTCACCTTCAAATTGGATATAAAAAACATTTCATACTTCTAATCATTTTCTATTTATAAATACCCAATCATAACATGTATGTGGGATTAATATTAAATTAATTTAGGCCAATAATGTTATTGGGATTTTATAAAATGGATCAAATATTTGGAATCATCATAATATATATATTTGAAAATTTTCAACGTAGTTTTTAACCAAAAATATTAGTAAATGTTATTAAAATTTAATATAGCAATTTAAGTGAAAACAAGATTATGTAGTTTTTAAATTATAACAATAAGGTATAAAAATGGTCGTCAACCTGTAAAACAACCATTGGATGTATATATATACACATAACACATTCATAGTTCTAGTTTAGTGTTTTACAGAATACTCTTGGTAGGAAATAATGTGGGGACCACCAAACTATTTTAAAAAAAACATGTGTGTCCTCTCCCATGACTTATAGAAGGGAACTCAGCCCCCCTCACTTCATTACACCTCTCTAGACCACTTTATCATCCAAAAAATATAAAAATATCATAAAAAATAACCTATCATTATCCTAGAATCCTCATTTTGGTCATAAATCAAACCAATAAATCCCTTTGGTGAGAACCGAATGGACTTACCAAAAGAAGAGGTACCATATTTCAATAAAAACATTTATTTTATTTATGTCTCCACCCAAAAATCATTTTTTCTAAATTATTATATAATAACAATATTTACCTAAATATATTTATTTTTTATGGTTTTTACCGACACCTTCACAGACATCCATTTATTGGGTAACACAATCATCATTTGTGTGCATTGAAGAGTACCACCTTGCGAATCGATATCATTCGTTCTTCCATTACCACCTCACATGGTTGAGAATAATGACTGATATATAGATTACACATGGTATATATTATTTTTATGAACTATTTAATATTATGAAATTATTATATTAGAAAAACCTTAATACTTTTTATTTTATTTTAATATGATAACTTCATTTCTGGATGTGTCGACTAATACCTCCTCAAAGTGATTTGATTCATTCACACATTACTGGGAATGAATTACAGATGAGTATATTAAAGATATGTGATATTAGTGATATAATATTTCTAAATGAATTATTATATTTATCAATATGTACATACATAAATCATTTAAATTTATTTGATTAAAAATATGACAATAAAATTGAAACATCATTCGTGAGTATGTACATCCTACTATCTTCATGAACGTTGTATTTCATTTCATATTTATAACATTTAGATATTTTAATGAATATTTATATAATAAATATTTAAGTTATTCTTATCATTTTTTAAAATCATTTAATATTTAAATTAGTATCTATGTAAGTGGATTATGAATAATAATTCAAAACATATATAAAAATGTTGTTATTAAAAAAACTTAACATTAACATGAAATTGATAATAAAAATAATAACACATTCCATGTTATATAATAATATGTTTATATGTTATATCTATAATAAATTTATCTTTTATTATACATGATGTTTTTACATGTACAATTTCCAAACATAAGGTAATGGTTTTCTCATATCACTTTTATTTCTATAAGATTTATGCCATATTTAACACTTTTCTAGTCGTGTGGAGTATATAATACACTATGTCATGAAATATCATGAATTTACTTTTTTTATGATATTAAATGTTTCCATTTATGTTAATATTTCATGGATCACAAAATTAAATAGTTACCAAATTGATAGAGTAATTTTGTATCATTATTCCACCATTGGGACACAAGTTATGTTATGCACCTATATTCATTTAAGTTGTCTGTATACATCACCATGACATTTTATATAAAAAATTTCCTTCATTTAATTATATTTAATGTTTTAATTGATTTTATTAACTCTCAGATCACATGATAAAAAAATTTCCATATTGATAAAGTAATTTTTCTAATTTTTCTTTCTTTGAGACACATGTATTGTTATGAACCTATATTATTTTATGAGGTGTTTATAATGCCCCAGGAGATGTTTTATTCTAAAATTACTAATTTTTATGATATTTTAGGTTTCATTTATTGTTATTATATCATGGGTATTATAATTCAAGGTTTCCAAACTCATATGTGTTTATTGTAACAAAATCATTGTTTATACAGATTGTTTGTGATTAATCTCACATTGATTAAATATTATGTACCTTCTCTCAATAACCCTCATGATGTTTCTATTACTCTACTTATTCATGACATAATAACTTAATTTAAACATTTTCCACCCTTTCCTACTTAATACAATTACGAAAATGTTTTATAGGAAAATTCCACTATATTTATCATTCTCCAGAAATATGTTTCATTCAAAAAACATGTATTCCAAAAAAAATTAATTTTTTAAAATGATATTTTATGATTATATTCAAAGAATATTATTTAAATTACTTTCAAATAAAACTAAATGTGTTTTCTAATCTATTTTCTATAAATTTTGTTTTAAAAAGATTATATTTATGAAAATTTTTAAATTATTTATAAAGGTTCCTTTATATGTTTTCAAGGTATATTTCAAATGAAAATGTTTTCAACATTTTTAATGTTATTAATAAAATTTATTCTGGAATGGATATTTCACTAAAAAAAAATTAAACATCCCTTAGAAAATAATTTTCTACCTATGATGAAGTCCTTTGATAATATTTTTGATTTATTAGGGATATGATCCATGACAACCGTTATTGTTTTTTTTGAATATGTTATGTTTAGGATGAAATTTTTCACTTGAAACCCATTTCACATCCACTGGTTATAAAAATATAAAATTATTATTAATCCCACGTACATTCATGTGTTATTCTATGATGAAATTATTATGAAACCTATATATTTTCCAATATTCCTGATAGCATCATGTGTTTATAATTCAAATTTCTTTTCACGTGTTATGATATTATGATTTTTTTGGTCTTATATAAGGAATTTATATAACTATTATGTGATTAGTGGGACCTATATATTCCTCAAATTAATTTGGTAATGAATTGTAAATCATTAGATAAATATAGAAAACTAGTCAAATGGATTGATCCAAAATGGTAAATAGGTGTGCCCTGACCATTATGGGAAACATATGTGTCCTAATCGATAATGGGAAACATACATGTTCTAATCAATAATGTGGTAAAGGCGTGTCCTATTCCATAATCATAAATATGCGATTCCAAATCCACTATAGGGAATAGGTGTTCCTAATCAACCATGTTTATGGTCTTGGTAGTTAACCATGAAACATGAAAGGGTTTTCAATTTTTATAATGGTGCCAAACTAACATGGAATGATATTATGGTCCATGATTTATTGGTGACGAATGTTATCCCTTATTATTCATATCTTACTAACTACCAATATTTATTCTATGAATTTTTATTATTACCTTTGATAAGAATGGTTTTATCTTATAAGGTTTTGATCATGTTCTCATTGCATTATGACAAATTTATGGTCCATATCATCCTTTTTTACCCTTACTTATAATTTGATCCCACCCCTTTATTATGTTTCCTTTCTCCAGGTTATGATGAATGGTTTTATGTATGTGTACTAATAAGTATTATCTTAAATGAGGGGTAGAAGTTCATTAATAAAGTAATAATAATATGTTTCAATGCTTCCAAAGATAGTAAACTATTACAGTAATTTGGCATGAAATTTCTTTATGTTCTGAATATTCATATAAAATTATTTATTATCCACGTATGTAATAATACAGTTCATATAGTTAGTATCAATGTAAAATTTTATTTAATCATTAGAAACTATGATGTGGAAAAATTAGTGAGATCCCTAGGGACATTACTAAGGATATTTCTACGGATTTATCTATGGAAAATATTTTGGTGTCATAGATATAATAGTTGGTTTTTTGAGTTTGGATTCCAATAATTTATTTTTCATGTTTATGTAGTTTTAGGATATAATAAGTGTTTCTCACACTATGTTTAATTATCTTAGTAAATAGTGTAAATTATAAATAATGAGGTTAACATTGAATATTATATATATAATATGGGAATTATAAAAAATGATGTCTTGAGCTGAAATACCATGATGAGAATTAAGAATACGGCATTAGTATTGGTCATACTTCTCAGGGAAAAGATATAATAAATGAAATGTGTGAGGTATGTGGTGATCTAATAGTATTTTTCATTAAAAATAAGAAAAATTATTAGATTGAGATAGAATAACCATAAGACACTATTTATATTTAACATTAAAAAATGATTATTAAGGAATAAAATAATTAATCCAGAGAAATGCTTTAAGAATAAAGTTGGTCGATTGAAGTGTTTATGTTTTTTAATTTTATTACTATGATATAAAAATAATATAATATATAAGAATTAAGAAAATAAAATTTCCAGAAATTATTTACAAGGATATATTCAATGTTGATGATGAATTAGAAAATATATTTAATGAAAAAGTTATATTTTAATTAAGGTAAGGTAACCGTTAATGTGTTCTGAAGGATGAGAAAATTATATTTATTATGGATAAAGAGAATATGATTTAAATAAATTAAATTTAATAGTATTTATGACTTCCTAAATAATTTTTTCTAAAATGTGTTTTATGATATTGCTCATGAAACTTATACATTTTTTTTGTATTTACATAATATATTCAATGTCCTTAAAAATAAGAATGAATTCATGTTTTTAAGATGGATTTTCAATCACTCATGTTATTGCAGTGTTTCAACAAAATTCATGATGATGGTATACATAGTTTTGAAATGTGACACTTAATACATAATTTATGATATATGGTGGATAAATTTTAAAATTATTTGGACAAATTCCATGAACTTCTTTCAATTTTTTTTTATTTTCAATTTTTTAATGCATTGTAATGTTGACTATTTATTAAATGGTTTGTGTTATTAATTGGATTATATTTCTAATATTAAAATATTATATCTCTATATAAAAATTAATTAATATTTGATATCATTTTCTAATCATTTTCAATTGATAAATTAAATAACATGTCATTTTATTTATAAATATTATGATTAGTTAGACATATAAAATATAGCATCAGTTTTTATGTGTAAGGGAATAAATATAAATTTTTAAAATAAAAAAATGTTTGAGATTGTGCATATGAAATGGAATGGAATAATGTATGAATATTTCCTTTTAGAAATTATTCAACTTTAAATAATGTTTATTGAAATATATTTATAATAATATGTTAATTTCTATTTAACTTAAGGTCTTATAAATCATCAATAATTTATGTTTTTGATGCCTTACTATTTCCATTGATCATTCAATTGTTTGTGATAATTGATCATTGTCACTCTCTATAATTATTTACTCATTTATTTTATATCCAATATATAATTCCAACCTATGTTCTCTTATATGGAAACTTAGATATGAATTACTTTGGGTAACATTTTTGTTTCCAACATCCCCTTTTTAATGTATTATTTTATATTCATTTATATGATGTGAGTTTCTATAAAAGGAAAATTTAATTATTAAACCATTGATATCCCAGTTGATTATTGAGGAATAATTTATGTCGTATGTTGGTAGAATGTAACATCCCAAGATTCAGGGAAATTATAAATTTTTAATAAATTTAATCATACTGATATTTTTATGTTCACACAACACTAAAAATAGTTCTCTTTATATGAAAGAAACATGTTATTTTTTTTTGTATGAAACACCATGTCAAATTTTTACAAAACACAAAAAATAAAATATATTATAGTACACAGAACACTTTTTTTGTCTTGTGTAACACAAAATGCAAATTCCTTTAATATCATATTGGAAACGAAAGACATATATTTGAAAAACTATAGTGTATTATTAATATGATTATTAATATATTATTAAAGTTGGAACCTATTTTTCATATTGTAGGTTAATAATATGATTAACATAATTATGATCATATGGATACCACATGAATTATTTGGTGACTAATTAACCATAAATGAAAATAAATCAATTTTGAAAATTCTAGAAATCCATTCCTAAAAAACTATATTCATCATATCAAAATATTTTTTAAAAAAAATATAAAATAATTTTTTTAATAAATGATTGTAATTAAATTTATACATATATTATATTCTATAAAATAAATAAAGTTCATATTATGTAATTTATTTACGATAGATAAGAATAAATGAAATTAAGTTAGAAAATATATATTATACTAAAATCAAATTTTACCTCTTTTTAATGGTTTACATATTTGTAATATAAAATTTGAATCTTGTAAACATTATATTTGAAATATTTTATATATTTTTTTAAAATTTTACATAAAAATTAGATTAATATTAATTGATAATATTTATATAAGAAGTTTCATTTTTTGAATGAATAGGGAATAATAGTGAGTTTTAATTTAAAAATTCTTTTTCATCTAATTAATTTAGATAGTTAAACAATGTTATAATTTGGAATTAAAGTATACTTAGATAAATTATAAATAAATTAGTAAATTTTAGGTGATTCAAATAAATTTCACATTGAAATTCATATAATAAAATTCAAACTTTTTATGATTTTATCTATAAAAAATAGTTTTTACGACACATCCGTGAGACTAATTTTAAATTAATTACTTCAAATTACATTTTTATAATATTATATAAATTATTCCATATATTTCATAAGAATAATTTATAATTTATATTATGGTAATCATATATATATATATATTAGGAAACTGGTTAAAATAATTACAGTGATTAAGGTAAAAAAGATAACATTTTTTACCATTAAACTGATGGTATTAAAATGGGCCTAGACCTGTAAAAACATTTATGCCTCTATTTTGTACTCACACCTTCTAGGATTAAATTAAGTGTTTTATAGATGCCTATTGGTAGGTAAACCCATGGGGAGCACACAATTATTTTAAAAAATTTCCATGTCTGTTATCTCCCTCCACTAATAAAAGGGAACTCACCTCATACATAGTCACTCCTCTCTAGTCATTTGTATTGGCCACATTATAAAGACATTTTTTTCTTACATAACTATAACATCATTTTAAAGATAAAAAATATATAATCATTTCACAATAATGATCCGAAGGTTAGTGTCTATAAAAAATTATGACTATAAATTACATTTAAAAACGAAAAACTATAAGTTTATTTTATTCTTTCTTCTATAGTTGCTTGTAGGAGCTTGAATTCTCTTTAATACATGTAATCACATGAGATTGTATATTAGAGATAGGGGTAAGCCAAAATCCTATGAAGGGGATATATATGAAAATTAAAAAATATATCACGGGGAATGTATAATCATAACATCATCATCAAAACATAATCATCAGATCATAATCACGATAGGAAGCATTTAGATTAGGCTTGGATTACAGTAATGCATAAAAATGAATAATCTTATATTAGAGGCCATCTACCACAAATTTTCGTGAAAAAAGATAGCATCATAATCATGCTTATTTAACATTTATCATGAGATACATAACATTAACCAAAACAATTTCATTTCTATATAGTATCGGGTGAACCTATCACATCATAACAATTACTTTGCACTATAAAATTCCAGTTGCACCCATCACATCATGACATATACATTACCATGCATGCCACCAAGAACATATATAAATCATGGTCATAAAATAACACACATAAAATAATGGTTTCTATTTAATAAATCAAACATTAATAAAATTTTGTTTCCAAAATGAAATAGGGAATAAAATATTTGATATTACAATCGTCAACCTTCAGTGAAAAAGAAACAATCTTGAGAAGTAAAAGGTGCATTTTTTAAATGAATCGTATCGTTAGAGAATTTTTTTTCATAAACCGAGTAAGAAACATGTATATAAAATAAAATCTATGATAATGATGATTAAATTATATTTATGGAATATCCATAATAAAGATGGTGTGAATGATGTAACACCAAATGAAAGAGGGTTGGGTATGAGAATTCCCTTTACCTTATGTCCAAAAGCTTCCTTCACATTAATACCCTATATAATCACATTAGATTCATTAATTAAAAATATATAACCATTAATACATGTATTTTTTTTATTACATTCATTTATTGGCTTCTTGATATGTTATAGAGTTTAATATCATTGTTTGGGAGTATTTTTTTATTTGTTTTCAGTATCGGATAACTTGTATACATAAATAGAAGTTCATTTAAAATGAGTAAAAATATATTTAATAATTATTTTATGTTAATTATGAACATAAATATTTTTATGTGATCTTATAATGACTTCTTTATATGTTATGAGGATGAATTATTAGAATAAAGATAATGATCTTCATTTAATTTTAATTTTGGTGGTATTCGATCATAACGATCTCCTTCATTTTTATCATTTAGTCTTATGTGTAATAGTTATTTCTAGAACATAAAAACTATTATAACATACACATTAAAATATCCATCATCCATTATAATTGTTTTACTATCTTACTTTAAGGAATTAAATAAAAATGAATGTTCATCACTCATGATATCTGTAAAATGGCACATCACATACAATGATTTCTTCTTTAGAAAATAATAGATAGAGAGAGAGAGAGAGTGGGTTTTAATAATGGATAGTTGATTAAAATTGTATAATTCCATTAAATAAAAAGTACTAAAGTTATGATGCCAATTTTTTAAAGGAAGGTGCGGAGAGAATAATAAAATAAACGAAATTGAAAATAAATTACAAGAATAATTGAGTATTTACCTCTCAATTTCTACTATTGAGATCTTCTTCAAGGAACCTAGGGTTGATATTTTTATGATAACAAGAGATCCTAGATGTGGGGGAGGATTTTGGATTATGTTTTGAGAAGAATTTCAAGAAGGATTAGATCTTTATATATTTTAGGTGAAGAGGGGTTGGGGTGGTTTTTATAACGGTGGAGAAGGGTCGTATCTCATTATTATATTCACTAGTATATTATTTTGGATTATGTATATGAATTTATTTGGAATTATCTATAAATATATTATAATAATGATGTATTGTTCAATATTTTGGTCTTACATCTGCCTTACATCATCCATTAGTTCATAATTTTTGTATTTAGAATTTATCGAATATTATTGTATATTACTATTCATAAAAATACTTTATTTAAAAAAAATCTTTGAAATTATCCATATCCATTTTTCGATGCGTATAATTAAAAAATGAACATAATTTTAGGAATATAATTTTTTAAATATGATTAATTAACATAATCATTTACATGAAAAATGTAGATTTTAGAATTATAACTAACATTATAACACTTTATAATTTTACTTAAGGTCTCAAAAAATCTGATAAAACCATAAAAAATAAAAAATATTAACATATGAATATATTTTTTGAAAACAAATTTCTATTTTAAATTATTAAATTAATTATAATAATTTCAATTAATATTAATGTCTTACAAAAATTTCAACACTTAATTAATAATTTTTAAAACAATTATTTACTTAGACTATTGTATAATTATACCATATATTAATTTATAAGATGAATAAATTTTATTTATACATCCATCGGTGAGGATACTATTATTTTGGTCGGTATACTATTCATAATGTTCATGTTACTATTCCTAAGACCGGGTTACTATTTCTTTGGTATTAGTTCCTTATGTTTTATAAATATTTATTATTTCCTAAATTATTTGTTTATAAATTGTTTATAATCGTATATAGGTAATTTTATTTGATTTATATTATATTAAATAACAATAAGAAGGAAAAAATCCATTGATAAATGATTAGGTCATTAAATTCTTCCCCCATTTCTAAATTTCTCCCTCAAAATTTATTTTTACATAAATAGGTTAGGGTAATTCTCATTTATCACATTATATGGTTCCCATGATACTTATTTATACTTATTGTTCCACCATAATGCTTTGATAAGTTGGATTGTCTTGTTTCACAAAACATCATCTCTCAGGTCCAGATCCTTTGTTGGATACTCTTTATATGAGAGATCATTTTCTAGCTATACAACCTCTGAGTTCAGTATATGTGAGGTATATAATATATACTTCTTCAAGAGTGACACATTGAACGCATCATGAACATGATCCATTTTCATAGAATGAGAAATCTGATAGGACATTTCTCCTATGCAGTCAAGTATCTCAAAGGGGGATATTTATTTTGGGTTTAGATTCCATTTCCTTTCAAATCACATTACTCTATTCCATGATGATATTTTAAGGAATACATTATCTCTAATTTCGAACACAATTCCATCTGACGGTTTTCATTGTATCTCTTTTGTTGATTCTATGTACCTTTAGAATTATTCTTGATGTATTGAACCTTATCTTTCATATCCTTCACAGGATCAATTCCATGTAGCTATCTTTCTCCAACATCATTCCAACATGTTAGAGTTCTATATCTCTTTCCATAACGAGGTTTATATAGAGTAATAAAATACTTTAGATGTTGCTATTGTAATATGAGAACTCATCTAATTAGTGATGACGATCCCTTCCACCTTTGAATTATAAATAGATGGATCATATAATATCTTTTCTCATCTGAATAGTTATTTTAGATAATCTATCGATTTGGTGTTGATATGCCATGCTAAAAGTTAATTCAATACTCAATGCATGTAGAGGAATCCTCCAAAATTTCAATGGGATCCTGGGATGAAGATCTAAGACAATCGATATTTTAACTACATACAGTCACAAAAATTCATTCACATATATCATTACAAGTTATTTATGTGAGACATCTTCCCAAATAGTGATAATGGAGACAATCATTTTGAGTCGGTCCACAAAAACTCATATTATATAATTTACAACCTATGTATTTAAGAGCCCTGCAAAAATGTATATAGTGAAACTCTCTCATTTCCACCCGATTATAAACAATGTTTTCATTGTTACTTGGGATATTTTTTTCTCTACATTAACATTATTATATATCAGGAACCCTGAGATATACTTAGTAATATCCTTCTGTATATTGTCCCACTAGAAGAGTTATCAAAGATCAAAATTCATCGTGGTTCTCCTAGGACGAATAGAGAATGTTTAAATATGTTCTTTTTTATATTGATCATTCATTATCCCTGGTTATGAAATCCCAAAGAGACTCATTTATACCAAATCACACCATCATCATTGATATTGAACTATTGTATTTTATCATCCATTACAGGATTCAACTACTTTTGTAACTCTAGATCATCCCTTTTTGACTCTTTAATCATCTCTATGATAGATTTTAGTTAAATAAGTTTGGAAAGATAGGAATTATTCACTACCATTTTGATTTAAAAATTATTTCTTTACATATCCATAATGACATGTCTTTTCTTAAGTAGCAATAGTGATAGTGAAGAAGGTTCTTTTCCACTACCAGAATCATCTACCTAGTTTTCCTTGCTAGGATGATAGTGAATAGAGAAATCACAGTCTTTGATTAGAATTAACAATCTCCTTTAAATCACGGTGAGGTCATATTGTGTGAATATCTACAATAGGCTCTTGTGATGGGAATATATTTCACACTTATCACAATAGAGGTAGTTCTTCCATATTCTTAAAGGAAGATCCATAGTTACTATCTACGGATCATGTGTCTAGTATTGGTACTCTTGTATATTGAACTATCGTGAGGTGTAGGCTATAAAATTATCATTTTGAATGAGAAAAGAAACCAATAATTTATTTGAATTAAAAAGCTATATCTCAATAATTTTTCCACTCTTCTTCAATGTTACTAAAGGTGTAGTGATTAGCCACTTGATTATCTCCTTGAATCATTGATCGCATTCTTCTTTCCAAACATACATTACAACGTTCCTTTTTAACATAGTTAGCGGACTAGAAAATCGTGATAAATTTCTCACAAAACATCATTTGTATACATATATTCCCCAAAAACTACATATTTCTATGGCACAAGAGGGTCTATATCATTCCTCAATTGACTTTTATGAAGGGAACACAATAATTCACTCATTTGGGATCACATTTCATAAGAATTTCACTTGCTACATCCAAAATTCACACTTTTTGAACTTTTCATACAACTTCTTTATCTATAATGTATCCTAGAAAATCCTTATATATTCAGCATATTCCTCCTTTCACTTGGAGTGGAGGAGAATATAGTCAATAAAAACTACCAAAAATCAAATGTGGTAATTTATAAATACTCTCTTAATCAAATACATGAAGATTTTATTGTAATTCATTAGTCCAAGGTGAATCGCAAAAAACTCATAGTGCTCATATCTTGTACGAAAATTAGTCTTCTAAATATATTCCTTCTTAAAGTTTTTCTGATGATATCCAGAACATAGATCAACCATTGTGATATACTGAGCTCCTCAAAATTGACCAAACATGTCATCAATAATAGGAAGAGGATACTTGTTGTTTATGGTGATCATGTTGAGTTTTAGATAATAAATACACAACCACATTATCCTATCATTCTTCATGAAAAATAGCACTAGTGCACCCTAAGATGATGCACTAGGGTGTATACACCATTTATTTAAATGACCTTCTAGAAGATTATTTACCTCCTCCAATTTCATAGAGGAAAACCTATGCGGTTCATTTTAGATAGGAGTAGCTCTAGGTTTGAGTTCCATTGAGAACATTTCCTCTTATGGATGTTCGGGTAACTCTATAGATAATACAACACTATATACCCTCACAATAGAAATTCCCATTAGGTTGATACATTCTATTGACTCATCCATCTTTGTGAGGTATTCTTTATCACTGGGAATCATCACCCACACTATTTAAGGATATTCCAAAGGTGATTCATGATATTCATTTTATTTTAATAGGAGCATGGGAAGGTTCAGAATATAAAATGATATTTCATTTTACTAAAGGTTTATAGGTTCTATATATAATGAGAGGAAATCCATCCCTAGTACAGTATTGAATATTAATAAGGGAAGTATCATGATATTTTATAAAATACTCATCCCACATACAAAAATAGAAGAAGAGTCCAACACATGGGTTATAATGATTTCAAAACATGGTATCTCTGTAGATGTTTGTACATCAAGGTTTCTGGGGTTGGATACAATAGTTAAAGGAAAATTTTATGATGTAAATAAATGTTCAAAACTCGAATCAGAAAATAATTTTTTCCATCCCTGAGCGAATAGGATGTGTACCTTTAATGACTTCATTTTCTTGCTTCACATCGGTAGTAGTGATGACATAAGCATTCCCTTCCACTTTTTCCTTTGGTGGAGATGTGGATTACCCTTGAGAACTCAAGGTTTAGTGAAATGGCTTGCATAGTTTCATTTCTACCTACAGATATCATATTGGACCATTGAAGATACTGTTCTTTCCACCAACCCATTTTTCAACTTCCACGTGTATTTTTTACAATGTTGAGATTAGTGGAAATATCTCCAAGACATGAATCATTTCTTTGTACCCTTGAGGCAGTTTCCATGGTACCACTTCCCACATTTTTGACATGTGGGTGGTTGTGTATTCATTCCACCTTTATTATTAAATATTTTGTTTTGAAACTACAACATTCATTTATTATCAACCTAGAAGTGGGACCATTCCCCAAACTCCATCTCCACTTTGATAGTATTTTAAACTACTTCTGCATAACCCCCAATGTTTTGAATTTCATGTTATTTTGAAGGTGTGGTTTTAAACCACAAAAGAATATATAAATTTTTCTATCAGTATTGATAATAAAACCTTAATTATACCTTGGAGGACTTGTGGAAATTTTTTTATAGGCATTGATATATTCACTTGATATTTTCTTTATCTCTATGAATTCTCTCTTTATATTTATTCAAATAGTTTAAGGGAAAATCTTGGTAAGAGAACTTATCTTAACATATTTATAGTCAATCTCTTCAATTTTATCCATTGGGTTGGTGATCTTAATAAAATCTCTTCATTTATCTTCCTCTCCATCTCGATAACAGATTTACAAATTCACAATCCCTCTATTGGAACAGTGAGGTACAGAAAAGATATTATCTATTGAGTTTACCCACTGTTCCACAATTATTGGATCGTAAGATCCAGTAAACATTTTTGGTCTGTTCCATATAAATGAACCAATATATAGTTTCTCCATCTTAGGTTATAGAAGACATTCCACATTATTCATGTTTTTTTTCGCAACCTGATAAAAATTTGTATGAATCACTAATAAATTATTAACTCCGCCTCCCATGTAATTGGGGATGTCATTCGAGAAATCATTGAATAATCCCTTTCATGGGTTTTTGGGATGGTTTATCCTGGTTCCCACCATTTTATATATAAGAAAATGTTAAGAAATCATGAGTCAATAATTCATGAATAATTTTATCTATATTTAAATTAAAAATAAAGGCATATCTTCTGGGATACCTATGTTTAGAATTTTTAAAAACAAATATTTTTTGGGTATTACATATTCTATGTATCATACTATGGGTTTTTTACTTGGGTAATCTAATTTTAATTCCCAAATTAAATAAAACATATTCTGATACTAACTATAGAGACCCCAAATTTCATAAATTACTATTACATCATATTAAATAGAAACAACATAAAGTCATTAGAAAACGAGGATCCAATGGTATAGTGTCTTGGGATAGTTATGACCATATATAAAATTAAAAAAACAAAATAAAAACATTTCTTTAATTCCAACTTCTCTAGATTATTATTGGTAAATTAATTTTATTTAGTACAAGTATCACCTGATGATATATATCAAAGAAAAGGGTGAGATTAAAGCCAAATAAGAGGATAGATAAGAAAAAAACCAATATAAAATGTGGTGAGTGTAAATATAATGTCATCATCAAAACAAAATCATAGGATCATAATAATGGGAGGAATAATTAAAGTATGTCTTATAATGTAGAGATGTATAAAAATGAAACATCATGTCTTAGTGGTCAACTACAACACAAAGTTGTGAAAAAAACTTGTATCATGTTCCTAAATATTTAACTTTTGCTATGAGATACATCACATAACCCAATTAATTGGTGCACTATATAGTTATGGGCACACCCAACACATCATAAAATTTGTATTATGCTATATATTTCATGGCACAACCATCATATCATAACATTTACATTAGCATGCATTACATAAAGAAAATATATTAATCATGGGCATTATATAACCCATGTAAAAGATTTTTTTTTCATAAATAAAATGTTATTAAATTTTATCTTCTCAAATTAAATAGGGAATAACATACTTGATATTAGAATCACCATCCATTAATGAAGAAGAAACAATCTTGAGAAGTAAATGGTGCATTTTTTTCAAAGAATTGTTCTTTGAAAAACATTTTAATTTTCATAAACTATTGTATGACACATTTATATACCATAATAGGTAATGTAATGATGAATAAATTATATTTATGGTATATTAATACTGAAAATTATGTGAAATAGGGAAACCCTAAAGAAAAAGATTTTGGTTTTAGAATTCCTCTTACCTTATGTCAGAAATCTTCTTTCAGGTAAATATAATTTGTAATCACATTATATTCATTAATTTAAAATATAAAGCCTTAAATAAATGTATTTAGTTGATTATAGATTTTTTAAGATCATTTACATTCCTTTTTATGAGTTATAGAGTTTAATTTTATCCTTCTAAGTCATTCGTTTTCTTAGTTATCACAATCAGTTCACTTGTATTCATGAATGGATGTTCATTTAATTGAGGATAAATATACAATATTGTTATTATATGTTATTACTGACCTTCATAATGATTAAATGATATTAAAAATATTCTTATTTTATGGTTTGATGGTTAGTCATTAGACAAATGTAAATGATTACAGTTCAATGTAAATTTTGGTTGTTTTTTTATTACAATGTACTTGTTTTGTTTTATAATTTTTTATTAAGTGTATAATTTATTTCTAGAACAAAAAAAATTATAATATAAATAATTAATTGTTTTTTAAAATATTTTAATGTTTTTATTGACATCCTTGAAGTAATTAAAAGAAAATAAATGTTCATATCTTACAATGTTGGTAAATTTACAAATTGGAAGGGATGGTTCCATTATAAGAATAAAAAATTGATAGAGGGAGGGGTTTAACGATTGATATTACCTTAAAATGATATATATACATTATATAAAGCATAAATTAGTTATCATGACGTTTGGATTATGATTGTTCAGGGCATAATATGAAATGAAATGAAATTGAAACAAAATTAATAGGAAAAGAGAGTGGATTTACATCTCAAATTCTACCATTGAGATCCTCCTCAAGTAACCTATGCTTTGGTTTTTTACCTGAACAAGTTTTCAAAGTCATAGGGAATGGTATTGGGGAGAGGATTGGGTAGAAATTAGACATGTCTCAAGGCATGATTGGTGTGAGTTGAATAAGGGGTGAGGGGTGGTATTTATATTTGAGGAGAGGGCTATTTTCTTCTTATTATATTTCTTAGATTATTATTTTGGATCAATAATATTAATAGATTTATAATTACATCTAAATATATTAAAATAATGAAGGTTTTTTTATATTTTGGGCTTACAAATGCCTTATATCATCTATGACTCCATATTTCACGTATTAAGCATTTATAAAAAATTCTAAAATTTTACAATTCAACAAAAAAAAATGTTTTTCAGAAAAATTACAGAAATTAACTCTTATCAATTTTTTATGTGTAAAATTCAAAAAATGAACTCCATTTTATGAAAATAAAATCAATATTTAGCAATTTAAAATCATCCTTTACGTAGAAAATACCAATTTTAAAATTATATATGATTTTATAACTCTTTAAAAAATTACTTAAAGTCTCCTCAAATTATCAAAAATTAATATTTATTAAAAATATTAACGTATGAAAATTATTTATGATAATTAATTCTCTTTTAAATTATGAAATTAATAAAAAAAATTATTGAATATTTATTAATTACAAAAATACTATTACTTAATTGATAATTTATATAACATCAATTTACCTAGACTGTTATAAAATTATACAATACATTCATTTACAATATTTCTGAAATTTTATTTATACATTCATGGGTGAGGATACTACTAATTTACATAGTTTAATATTAATAAGGTTCATATTACTATTCCAAATATCAAGTTACCATTTCACCAGTATTTGTTTCGTAGCTTCATGAAATACGTCTTATTTCAATAATTATTCATTTATACTGTTATTATTATGGACTATAAGTGATATTATATGATTTATACAATATAAAATTATAATAAAATAAGATAAGTTACACTCATAATTGTTTGGGTCATTAAACAAGCCTTATCCACATCTCCTCCCAAATTCTGACCCTTGATCCTAGAATTCTACCTTGGGGAATAATTGAAACCAATGATTCATTTTGTGGAAAACTAAAAGGTGTTACCCACATAAGAGTTAACATCTGTCGACTTACACTTTTCTTATATATATTCTATCCACCCCATAAATTTATTTAATCCATGAATATAAAATAACTCATAATCCTAAATATAATTATATTTGGTTATTCTAGAGGTTATGCTTACTCATATACACACATCCATCAAATATTATATAGAATAATCATTTGTCTATATGGTGGACTACCTCATTGAGAACTGAGGTCATGAATTCATCCACTACAACAATTAATGGTTGGGAATATTGTTAGAATTACTATTTTTATATTATATATTTGATCTTTTTTGATGTAATTATGCTACTTTAATTTTTATACCACACACAAATTCATTCATTCAATTTTTTGGGAACATGATAACATAATTTGTGGATGTTATGACTACTAACCCCTCAAAGAGACATGATTCATTCACACTTTATTCGAATGGTTTTAAATATGGGAATATTGAAAATAATTGATATTTAAGAAAAACATATTCCACATTAATGATAATAAATATATATATATATACAAAAAATCATTTATCTTTATTTCATTACACATAAGATAAGAAACTGGAATAGATTTCTTAATTATGTATGACATTCTGTCTACACCAACAGTGTATTTGATTTCATATTTTTATACATTTGAGATTATTATAAATATTTATTTAAGAAATATACATTATATTTCTATCACGTATTACAATATTGAAATATATTAATCATTATTTATAAAATATCATTAAAAATAATAAGTCAAAACAGATATGAAAAACAATGTTGTTATTAAGATAAATATACACATAATAAGAAATTATTAATAAAAAATTAATTTAAAGTCAAAACCATATCATATATTGTATGATATAGGAAAATATTTTTCATTGGAAGATATATAAATAACATCTATATATTAAACAATATTTGGTAAATTATGAAACCAATGTCAAGACATAATGTAAGACATTTCTCTTCGCAATTTAATTTTTGTGAGATTAATACCATATTCATCACATATTATTATATTGTGGTGTATATAATGACCTATGAAATATTATTTCATTATTTTAATTCATTTAATTATATCAAAAATTTAAATTGATTTTATTCTATCATTTATCTCATGATTCAAAAGTTAACAAATCTGTATTGTAAATTTTCCTCAATAAGACTTCTTTGTGACACATGTTTTATTATGAAATTATAATTTTTTTGATTTGTATATACCACACAATGAAATTTTAAATACTGAATTTATTTTATTTCATTTCATTAAAAGTTTCAACTGATTTTATTCATTCACTGATCTCTTGATTAAAAATTTAACAAGTCAGCGATGTAATTTTGTTTAAATTTTAATTTTTTGAGACATATATTATGTTAGGAGCGGATATTCATATAAAAATTTTATTGACTTCCATTTGACATGTTTTAACAAGAATATAATTCTTTAAATAATATTAAAATTTAATTTAATGTTATTATTTCAGGGGGAATGTTATTTAATATTTCCAAAGTGGTATGATGTTATTACTAAACCTCATCTTTTATTTGGATTGTTTATCATTGTGATTCTATTGATTATATATTATGATATGTCACTAAAAAAATTTATCATTAAACATCTTCTAATACGTTTATTCATGACATATTCATCTAGTGGAATAATTTTCCATATCCTTGGAATTAATGATAATTTTGAACATGTTTTTTAGTAAATTATGAATTTATTTATCTTTAGTCAGATATCTATTTTATTCAAATACCATTAATTTTTAAAAAAGTTTTTAAAATATGATTCTAAATTATCATGTGAGATTTTATAAAAATAAAATGATATTAATTATTTTCCAATATTTATTTATGAATTTTCATTGTCATTTTTAATGAATAAGGTTGTGATTTTTTGTTCATGTAGTGTTTTAAATTATTTTCCACGATTCTATTATATGTTTTCATGGTTATTTTAAATTAATTTTTTTATAAATAATTAATGTTTTAGAATTCATTTTTCTAGGTGGATATGATATTTTTCTAAAGAAATGTATTAGATGATCCTTTCAAAATTATTTACCTTCTAAGATGAAATCATTTAAAACAACCTATGATTAATTGAGGATATGATCAAATTATATCATTATATTTATTTCTTTGAATGTTTTATGTTTATATTGAATATTTTATTATGTGACCAAATTTATTTCCATAATATGTACCATTATACAATTTTAATGAAACCCACTTCCATTCATTGTTAATTATTTGAATAAATTATTATGAAACAAAATTATTTAGTATTATTTTAGATTGAGGTGTGATCTGGATCATGGTGAGGCCTTCCCTGATGATGATTCCCTAAACCTAATGTCATAGATCCATTATCCCCCTATCGATCAGAGGGGGGAGTTCTGCAGTCTCAATCTCATGAAAAGGGTAATGTCTTATTTCCATTCTCTATTACTGATTATCTTTATTCATTCCCAAGGATCCATATCTCCATGAATGTCCCTTTCCTCTTCCAGGGAGTTCCCCAAATCTTTCATCCCCCTATAGAGCTCAATATTTCCATAGATCTATGAAATATCTTGCTGGTGGATAGGTGTTGTCTTCAACAGCCTCTGGTTGATAAGTTAGATCAGTTTGTTTTCAATTCCTGGTATCTTCAAGAGCGTGTAGTAGTTACCTTAATTTATTTGAGGCACTTGAGGATTTTCTTTGAGATTGAATTTTATTTGATTATCACCTAGTTCATATCCCCTCATAGATGCAATATAGATCATTTATAACTGTTTCGATGTAGTCTTGATTTCCACATGCAGTGTAACCCCTCGATGATGGAGACATGGGTGATTATCACTGGTATGACACCTTCCTTTTAGAATACCTCTATTTTGTGTGCTATTGGGAATATGATAGGTAGGTATCATTGTTCTGATTTCTAAACAGAGGTTGTATGTCACCCCATCTGTCCATGGAATTGTGTTAAGGTTTATTTTTTGAAGCTGCCAGTGAGTTGGGTTTGGATCACAGATGTGAAAGATTTTTGGTGGAAGTAGGATGTCAGGTTCGAATTTTAGATGGGCTATTGTGTTTCTTATGGCCATTTTGGGCATGTAGAAATACTATTTCTTATAAAGTGCTTGGATGGTGTATCATCGGGGTAGATGAAGATGGGTAATGTTGGTTTCGATGCATCTGTTTCAGCTTTTCAGTTGTTGAGGGATTTACTTATGAGTACTCTGCGAAGGCATGACATTGTCGAAGTATCTCAAGAGTAATGAGTGTGTGTCAATGCTACATCTATTAGTCAGACAGTGGTTGAGTAGAAATTGTAGGATAATGTAGTGTGGGATGTTGTACCGGTTGGACCTATAGTGATCAAAGTGCTTGGTCATAATTATAATGAGGTGCAACGAAGTCCATAAGACCAGATTATTAGGTAGGTTTTTGATCATTTAAAGCATGATCGGGCATTGAGAAGGATACTAATAGTGGAAAATACATCAGCAGACTATTCCCCGTAGCTAGAGCCTATGATTTAGGGGAATTTGTACTCTGTAGTTTCTAAGGATGGTGTAATCCTTGATGCTTTTTTGGACAATGTTGATGAGTTGCAATGGGGGAAGATGGTGATAGATGTGTGGTAATCATGGGTTCCACTAGAAATCTCTTTCAATATTTGGAGCATGAGAAGAATTCTCATGTTGAGAGGGGTACTACAATGAATGAAGGAGGCAATTTGCAGCATGATTTCCATTTCTTAGGATCTTGTAACCAGATAAGGTGTAATGATGAATGGGATACATTATGGCCATGAGTTTGTAGAACACCCACACAATAATCTCATGATTGATAATTATAGTCAATTTTAGTTGGACCGAGGAGTGAATAAGGGTTACCACGAGGTGAATATCAAAGGAAAATGGTGGGACATATCTGATGGTGACAAGGAAAAAGAAAGTACCATAGTCCATCCTTCCTATTTTGACATTGTTCACAGGGGAGGAAGAAGATGTATGGGAATTTTGAAGCTATAACTTCCTGACTATGAAGAAGGATGGAGAAATTATATTCATACCTACCAAAGTCGTTGTCTACCATGTCTTTTTTTCTGCTAGGAAAGGGTACACAATCCTCTAATGAGTTTCAATATTTGAAGATGTTGAATCATAAAATAATGTATGCCATAATTATGATGCTCTATGAATGCTTTGAGTTGGAATTTACTACTGCAGAGGAAGCACTCTATCTTGGATATGATGATGGGTTTGATTATTATGATCTATAATTGTATTTTCTGCATTGTAATACTTTCATGTGGTACTTTGCTTTTATTTAAATAAATGGTCAGAGGCTTTCCTCTTACTAATCACTTCTTGAATTACTAATCAAATCAATATCTATAGGTTATGATAGTTTGATGTTCTTATAATACCAATTTCATATCATGGGTTAGGATATTTTTAGTTTTTATGATCTTGTGGAACACATATGTATAATTATTTTGTAACAAGTGGGACCTATATTATAACAACACTACTATTTATTTAATATGTTATCGTACTTTAATATAAAACATGAACTTTAATATAAAAGATGAACTTAAAAAAACTCCATATATTTCTAGGTATAGTGTCTTGGGCAATTAGAAACATTACATAATAACATAAAACATTAAATACAACATCATTTATTTAGATTTCTTTGACATGACCAACTCATTCATTCAAACGTATCACAACATGGGACAACCTGAAGACATATATAAGAAAGGGGTGAGCAATGAATCCCAGTATGGGCGTAAAAAATTCATAACATGATGAATTTAATACATTTTAGTAAATAAGCATATCAATGGAGAATAAGAGTAACATGAATATAAAGGCATTATATAACATGATTATCATAACATGGAAATGTGGAAACTACATAAAACACTACATCATTAACATAAGGGAATAAGGTAAACCCCTGTACCAACACAATTGAAAAATTATTATATATTAATCATATAAATTCATATCCCAACATGAGATATCATGATACTAGACATTACCCAATGCATTGGAGTGATATAAGGTCACAATGTTCGTAATCATTTCAATCTCATACTTTAGTGTACCATAAATATCATAAAACATGGATTTATTATTCATCGTAATTCATTCCATGATCAAGGAGTAAAGAATAAATATATTTAAGTACATAATAAAAAAATTATATAAGCATAATTGTGAATACCTTTAATATGGGAATGGGTATGGTAATCACTACACGATGATTTTGGCATGATAAATCATGGTGCAATTTCTACAGTCTAACATCATGACATAAAAATTCATAAAAATATTTTATGAGAGAGGAAGGTGTATAAAATAAAATATATAAATTAAATGGAAAGTAATGTTTCATATAAATACAGGCCCCAACACAAGGAATTTTGAAATAGAAGGTGTAAGATATAAAGATCCTTGATGAAAATGGATAAATGGGATAACTCTTACAACATTTCGACATGGTAACAAGTGTAAATGGAATGGATTAATGAGATATAAATAGGTATCCCATTATAAAAACATAATAAGGGAATTTTGGGGGAGGTGATGAAACATACCCCATAATTTGTAACAGAGAATATAAGGTTGTAACAATATAATGAAACATGGATAAAAATGAAAAAGGATAGAATGTGAGGATCCCTTACATGAGTGTGTTTATTCAATAGATTGAAGAGGAAATTTATGAGATCTTGGGGATCCATGAAAGGAATCTAGAGAGGGGAGGACAGAGTAGGTATGTGCTCCATGGATTTTTAGTGAAGAAAAGTTGGAGTGTGATTGGGCTTATTGAGGTAATGAGAGAGGAATTCTTAAATATTTCACAAACATAGGTTTTAGAATTTGTATAATTAAATATTCAAAACCACAAACCATCATGTTGTTATTTCGAATTTTTTCAAAAGTTGAGTGGAAAAAATTATTTTAGAAGGATGATGGATGAATACATTAAAGTATTATCCTGGGTTATGTGGATATGAGTCACACTCTCAATGAAATGAATTTAATGTAATAAAATATATTATACATTTTAAAAGATTCACTATGAAATTACAAAATAATTAAAAGTAATATAAAATAACATTATTTCAATAGGAATTCATATATTGGTCCGAGAATACCAATTATTATATTTATTGCATCATTTTGGGGTCATTATGATGTCATATAACACATATATTATTAATATGGTTTTTAATTTTTTCAGAAAAATTCGACTATCTCAAAAAATATATGAAAAATACCCCATTGGATAATATTGAAATTGTGATTCCAAAAATTAAATTTTTTTATCTAAATTATTATATAAATATTTTAATATTCACTTTTAAAATGAAAGACAACATATATTGGAAATTCATGTTTTTTGACAAAAATAGTTTTCAAACCATAATAATAATTACATTTGACTTCATAAATATTTTATACACATTTATTACTCATAATATTAATTTGATAATTATTTTTTATTAAAATATTAATTATTTTAAATAATTATTTATTCATTAACATAAATTCTTTAATAAAACACATTATGTTTTATCATCTAAAAATATAAATCTTATCAAGGTGATAACCTAATCATTCACAGGTAATGAACTATTATATTAATCATTTATATGAAATGTTTTTATATTATTAATAATAGAAATTAATGGTTATTACAATAATGTATGTATTTATCAAAAGTATAATTTTTCAAAAAAAAAAAATAAAATTTTCAAATTCATCATTTTTAAGCAATTATATTCAAGTAAAATACTTGATTAAATAATACTATTATTTATAAAAAGGGATTACACCATAGGTAAATAGTACCATGTTACACAACCCCTTATAACACCTATATGTGACCTAAGGGTAAGGTGTGTGATGGTGAAAGTCTTTTGGGTTGGCTCAGATAACATCTCTCGGGTGGTAAACTCTATTATCATGAACTTCTCCTTTAGAAGATTCTTTTCAAGAATAACTTGTTCATGTTCAGATTGGGCCTCTTCAAGAGGGATACCCAATGAAACTTCCTTTTTTCCAATTTTATAAAAATTTGCATCATATGACCTGAGTGTATTATATGGGGAAATCCTCCCCTTTTTATTTGTCAAAAGTTTTTTTAGACCCTTTAATTTATATTATTTGTGTGATAAATGTTCAACGACCATATTGTCAATAGAAATGTTACCTAACGGTCATTTAAACCCAACAAAAAATTTTGAATTTGTTTTCTATATCCATAAGACATTAAAATAAATAAAATTTTATTTATAAATTATAGGGTAGGTACAAAATTCCCCCTTAAGAAATTTCTCGCTTGAAATTTCCTTTTCCCACACTAAAACAATGACGGTAACTCTACCTCAACGCTTGCTCAGGTGTCCATATTGGTTCTTTAAACATGTGGTTCCACCACGACACCTTGATGAGGGGAATCATCTTATATCATAGAACTTATTTTCTATTTTCTATGATCGTCATTGGATTCTCATTATATGATATGTCATTATAAAATGGTACCACCTCAGGATTGAGTACATGTGATGGGTTTGGTATGTACTTCATCAATAGTGATGCATAGAATACATCATGTACCTTAGACATGTTCGCTGGGAGGGCTAGTTGATAGGACACTTCTCTAATGAGATCAATGATCTAAAAAGAGAAGTTTTACTACAAACTACGCTTTCCCTTCTTCCCAAATCTCATAACTCACTTCTATGGTGATATGCAATGGAATACCATGTCTCTTACATCAATCACTAGGTCTTGTTGATTATTGTCAGCATAGCTCTTTTGTCAACTATGATTAGATTTAATGTGATGTTTGATGGTCTTAACCTTCTCCACTATATCTCCATCTATTTTTAGACATAGAATTTTTTACTTCCCATGTTCATCCAAACATGTCAGTGTTATGTACCTCTCCCCATAAAGGGCTTCATAAGGATCCATATGGATTAATGAGAGTAAACTATTTTTCATAGAGAACTCAACCACATGAAGATGATGATCTCATCCTCCTTTTAATTCCATTAACAATTCTCTCATAATGTCCCCATGTGATTGGAATGTCTACGCATATGGTCCATCACATGGAGTATGATAAGTCGTACTAATGTTTATCTTAGTATTCAGAACGTGATGGAGACTCTTTCAGAATTAGTTTTGAATCGTGGATCATGATCAGATAAAATTGATAGTGGCAGACCATACAACCATAACACATCTAAGATGTTTATTTTTTATAGTTTATCCAATAATAAATCCTCCTAAATTACAATGAAATATGTTATCCTTGTAATAAGTTCCATAACAACGGAAATGTTTTTGTTTCCTTTTGATTTCTTCAGAAGTCATATTATAATGTCCATGGTGATGTTTTCCTATTTCCATATTCATATGAATAATGGTTGCTTCATCCACTTAGAATTTTTCCTTTTAGTCTTCACTTGCTGGAATACGAGTCACATTGAAGTATACTCAGTAATCTCATTCTTCATGTTATCCATACAGTAATGCTCTCGACGATCTTGATACATATTATCATTTCCTTGGTCAATAGATAATGTAGAACTGTGTACATCATATAAATTTTCTTTCTTTAACTGTAGATTTATTACAAAACATATTCTTGACACAAATCATATAATTCCTTCTTCATTAAAATTTAATTCTAGGGATTTCCTTTTTTTGATTCATCCCGCTTTCTTCTGAATTTTGACATCATCCTTTTGAAAATCCACTAACTTCTCCAAAAGAGATAGTTGTAAAATCATTAGTGAATAGATTAATGATGTTCCATCATTTAATATTACCATTTCCATATTAATAATATCTATTAATATTGGATTCATTACAATTCTCATCAATGAAAGAGTTTCTAGTTCGTTTCTATGCAGAGTCTCTCACTTTATTCTCTTTCCTCAGATGGTAGTGAATTGTTCATTCATATTCTTTGATCAAATCTGACCATATTCATTTCCTTATATTCAAATCTTTCTGTGTGAATCGATAATGTGTCAAAAGTTTTAAATGGAATGTCACTAAACTCAACCCAGATCAAGTGTTGGATAGTTATGATCATGATGTTTTAATTTTCTTGTATCATAGGAATTTACCTTTCCAATTTTCATCACAACACAACCCATTCCCTTCTAATATGAATCCCAAAATTCCATAAAATGTTATGTAGTTGTGGGTAGTGTGAGTACAGGCATAGTGATAAGCCTCCTTTTCAACTCCTTGAATATATTTTCACATTCATCATTCCATGAAAACATGTATCCCTTCCGAGTTAGCATGGTAAGAGGGATTGACAATCATGATAAATTTCATAGAAATCAGTGATAATAAGCAGATAACCTATGGAAGCTACAAATATTTGCCATAGATGTTGTCCCCTTCCATCACTAAATTTCATTTTTTCTTAGAGGGATCCACATATATACCATTTCGTATGATGATATTCCCTAAGAATGAGACTTCCTTCAACCACAACTAACCCTTATTGTATTTTTCAAAAACATCTTTTATTGAACGGTCTCTAGTACAAATCTAAGATAATTCTCATGATCCACCTTGTTTTTGTATTATATTAGAATATCCTCTATAAATACTATAAAAAAAATTGTTGAGGTAATCTCTAAAGACACTATTCATCAAGTCCATAATGATTTTTTTGAGAATGAGTCGGTCCAAAATGCATTACAATGTATTCATAGTATTCATACCTTATACGAGATGATTTATTGGGGATATCCTAATTATTCACACTTACTTGGTAATATCCCAACCTCAGTTCCACCTTAGAAAAGTATTATGCTCTACATAGCTCATCGAACAAGTCATAAATGGAGAGAAAATGATATTTGTTCTTTATTTTGATCTTAGTGAGCTCATGATAATCAATCCAAAGTGGAATTGACCCATAATTATTCTTGAGGAAGAGGACTGGTGTACCCCTTGGTGAACCACTTGGGCATATAAACCCTTTATCTAGATTCTCATGTAGTTTATTCTTTATCTCATCAAGATACATGATTTCCATTCTATATGGAGTCTTGAATATTGGTAATTCCCTAGGAATGAGATAAATCAATAATACAAAAATTCTTTTAGGAGGAAGACAATGAAATTCCTCTAGAAACACAATAATAAATTCTCTCACAATATGAAGGGATTTGAGCATGATTCCTCTATTAGACTCAATCATTTGAGAAAAATATATGTGCTAATTGGGATGTAATATCTATGATAGATATGATGGTTCTAAATAATATTCATTCTCCCCCTTACACTTGTCCATAATCGGGGGTCGATTCTCCATATAAATATTAAAATCACTCTTATGAAATTTTATGTTGGATCTATATAGGTAAATACAATTCATTCCATGAATTTCATCAAATTAGACCTGAGTGAGTATGAAGAGGTTCATTGGGAATTTTAATCGATAAGTTTAGCAATGGGAGGAGTTACAATCCTTGGATTCATTAATTTCCCCATTTACCGTTCTCTAAAACAACACAACATTCATTATTTGTGGTGGTGTTTGGATTGTTCTAATAAATGTTCAAGATATAAAACAATGTTTCAAACCAGAATGAAAAATTGCATTTGTGATTTTTGAATTAATTACTAGCGTACATGTCCCCACTTAATTTTTGGGATTTGTTTCAGCAGAAGCGATAGAAAAAGGTCTCCCTTACTATGTTGGAGGTTTTTTATGGCCTCCAAAAAATCCTTTTCTTAGGTCAATAGTTTAAAAATTACTATGGTTATTTAGTTGTAGTAATGAACAATATGTTGAGGGTTGAATGAAGAATTCCAGTCCTCTATCACAGCCGGGGGTTTTTCTATTCAGAAATCATTGGACAGGTCCCCACAACTAAGCATTTATTTGTCACCGTCAAGAAATTTTAGGGGTGCTTATTTCCACACCTTTCACAAATGGTGTCCTATAATTTCATAATATCATCGGATTTATCCATCAGACCACTAGAATTAATGTCCAATTTCTGCCTTTTGTCCCATGATAACCCTGAGACTTGGTGATCTCCATTTGGACTGTGAAAGCACATCAGATAATTATATCATAACTATCGATGTCACAGATCACTAAGTATTTCCATAGGATAGGTTATATCACACCAAAGAAGTGTTATACCATGCAATCAAGGTAACTACAAATCCGATGGAATATAGTGAAATCCTTGTGATATATTACTCATATTCTCTGAGGGATTCTTCATCTTTTTTCTTGAGGTAACAAAATTCCCTTTCCATCATAAGTCAGAGGGCGTGAAGAAATTATTTTTTTGAGAACCATTTTCTAATAATACATCCATTCCAACACCTAGATTTCTTCGTAAGTATTTATATTTCTTATCAAAGTCCACCATTGATCAGCTTCACCCTCTATATGATAATCAGTCAAAAAAACCTTCCCTTTTTTAGAACATTGATTGATGGAGAAGATCCTCTCAATAGATTTGATCCATTGTTTGGATATTGGGGGATCAAATGATCCATTAAAAGTTGTATACCTTTGACTAATGAATCAATCGATTGAGACTTGTAATTTCTTAGGGGGGTTGGACATTCTGCATGACCCATGTTTCAATTAAAAACAAGAGATAACTGAGAAATTATCATGAAAACGTTTTTGAGTCCCTCTCCCATCAAATTGGTAGTCTTATTAGAATAGTCATCATATTGATCATCGTGTCAGTTGTTAGTATGATTCCTTCTATTACCATCCATTGGATAGAGTAAAAAGAAAATTATGGGTAAATATTTTAAACGATTAAACACATAAATATAATCTAATGAAAAAAGTGATAACTTATAAATGAAATTTAGTTTTATAACTTATGAATTTCTTTTATTCGATATAAGTTATACATGACCTATTTCATTACATATATTCGTAGGTGATTTTTTTATTCCATTAATAAATGTTCTTACTATGGTTATGAATTTACTGAATAATATCTCTCGGGATTGTCAAACCAAGAGTGTAGAATGGCCTATTATCGTGGACTAGTTTCTGTTCAAGTCTATTTCAAATAGTGTTTCTCATTTTTACCTCAAGAAACATCTATACCTGATCCACATATACGTTTTCATATCCCAATATGGATGTATTTTCTTTAAAAACCTAATATTCTATACTCACCAATTTTTTGGGATTTTTATCTTATATTTAGTCTTATCCCTTAGTCTTTCACTGGGCTCTTCTAATCCTAGTCCCAAATGTAACTAAACAAATACTTTGACATCAACTATAACAACCGTTATGATTTTTTAATATTTAAACATGATTTATTACATTAACAATAACTTAATACAACTCTGAGGATCTAGATGTATAGGGTCTAGGGAAATTAGGATCATTACATGGAAACATAAAAACTGAAATACAACATCTTTATTTCAATCATCTTTGACATGACCAACTCATTCCTTCGTACTTATCACTGTAAGGGATAAACTGAGGACAAACATAAGAAAGTGGTGACCAATAAATTTCTATAAATGAGTATGAAAGGAATAACTTGAAGAATAAGATACAGGTTAGGTATTAGGTATATTAATGTATCACAAGAGAAAAATAAACATAAAGTCATGATAAAACATGATTTTCATAACATGGAAATGTGGCATTATCTTAAAACACTGCATCATTAATATAAAGGAATCAAATAAACCCCTATCAATACATGGTTGAAGAAAATTCCTATAACATATACAGATAAACCCCTATCCCAACATGAGATATCATTATACAAAACATTACCCTATTCATTGGATAACTATAAGAGCACACCCTTCATAATCATTTCAATGTCATTCTTATGTGTTCCCCGTAGATCATAAAACATGGATTCATTCTTCATCATAATTCATTCCATGATCAAAGAATATAGAATACATAAATATATGTCCTAAATAAAAATGGTATGTGTTCATAATGGTAAATATCCTTGATATAAAAATGGCAATGGTATTTACTAAAGGATGATTTTGGCCTAGAAAATCATGATGCAATTTTGGGAGCCTAATAACGTAGCATAAAAATTCAAAAAATTGGTTTATGAGAGAGAAAGTGGTATCTCATCACATATAAAAAAGAAATGAAAAGTTAGGGATTAATATAAATATATTTCCTAATAGAAGGAATTTAAAAATTGAAGGGGTAACATAAGAATGAATCTCAAAGAAAGAAGAGAAACATATTAACTCCTTTGAAATTTCGGCATTGTAAGCGGTGTATATGGAAGAGATTAATGATAGTAAAAGAGGTCTCCAATCATACAAAAATAATAAGGGATTTATGGGGGAGGTGAAAATACATAACCCATCATTTATAATTGAAAATAAAAGTGTGTAACAATATAATGAATCATGGATAAAAATGAGAAAGGAAGGAAAGTGATGATTCGTTACTTGAGTTTGTGACTTCAAAAGTTTAAAGAGGGAATTATTGAGAGCATGGGGTGCCTTGGGATGATTCTAGAGAGGGTAGGACAGAGTTGTGATGTGCTAAAAATATTTTGAGAATATAAATGTGGGATCTTGGGTTGGTTTAAATAGGAAATGAGAGAGTAATTCTTTAGTATTTCACAAATATAGGTTTTGGAATTTATATAATTAAATATTGAAAACCACAAACCTTGTCATGGTTTTTGCCAATGTTTTCTTGCCAAAGAGGAGTGTAAAAGATTATTTTATACGGACAATGGATGAATAAATTCGAATATTATCCTTTCTTATGTAGAGGTGTGTAACACCCTCAATGAAATGAATTTAACATAATAAAATATATTATAAATTTGAGGGGATTCAAAAAGGGATTATAAAAAAAGTAAAATAAATATATAATCAACTTATTTTAATGGTAAAATATTTATTGGTATGAGAATACCCATTATAGTATCTATTACATCATTTTGGGTCATTATGATGTCATAAAACACGTATTATATTTATACGGTATTTAATGTTTACCCAAAAATTCAACCATCTAAAAAATTATGAAAAATACAACCTTTGAAAATTTTGACATCCTCATTAGAAACATAATAATCATATTATCTAAATAATTTTTTAAATAATTTAATTATCAATTTTAAACTGAAAACGAACATTTATTGACAACTCATGGGTTTTGAAAAAAACATATTATTTGAACCATACTAAAAATTACATTTTAATTTCATAAAAATTATATAATAATTTATTATTCAAAAAATTAATATGATAATAATATATTGTTAGAATATTAATTATTTCATAAATTCATTAATTTCATAATATAAACTATTTGAAAATACACTTTCTGTTTTATCGTATAAAAATATAACTCTTATGAACCTAATTACCCAATCATTTACAGATAAGGAACTTCTGTAATCGTCATATATAAGAATTGTTTTAATATTTTTATTATTAAATATATCATTTTATTATATTTTTTATATTTTTCAAAAAAGTACCATTTTTACCCGAAGAACCAGTTTATCAAATTCATCATTTTTGAAAAAAAATACTATTATATAAAAGTAATTTGTATAATAATACTTATATTTATAGAAAGGCATTAAAAATTAAGTAACTAAGAAATTATTTCAAAACCCCTTATAACACCCACATAAGACTGAATGTTAAGGTGTGTGATGGTGATAGACTCTTGGGGTGACTCAGATAAAATCACTCAGGTGGTAATCAATATTATCTTGAACTTCTCCCAAAGGTGATTCCGTTAAAGTTTAACGTGTTGAATCTTTGCTTTGAATTGGTGAATAGGGAATCTCAATGACGCCACCTCATTTCAGAGATTCTGAAAAAAGACCTTTATACGACCCGAGTATACTAGATGAGGCCATCATCTCCTTTTTCTGTATTGAAAGGATTTAAAAAACATATATTTATATCGGTGGTGTGATCACTTTTCAATGACTATATTATTAATGTTAATGACACTTAACTGTTATTTAAACCAAATAATAAAATAATTTCAATTTTTTTCTATATCTAAAAGGCGTTAGTGAAATGAAATTTTATTCATACATGTTAGGGTCATTACAACTATCTCCTCCAATGTATTGGGTATGGATTTATATCTATTGCGATACTGATGAGAAATGTGTCAATGGAATTCATCCAAAATGGGAATAAGTGCATCCTGATACATATTGAGAAATATATGTGTCCTGATCCATAATGGAAAATATGTGTGTCCTGAACTATAATGGGAAATATGTGTTCCCTAATCATTAATGGGAAACAATTACAGTCGTATCTAATAAGGCATAAATGTGTTCCTTGATCCACTATGTTGATGGTCCTTATAGTTAACCTTGAAACATGAAATGGTCTTATATATTTATGACTGTGACACACTTATATGACATTTTTATATGGTTGATTAATGTATTATAATGATTTATAACACTTATGATTCATGTATTATAAACTGGCAATATTTATGCACAGACTCTAGACTATGATATTTGATATGCATGGTATGATCTTACAATGTTTAGACCATGTTCTCACACCTGTATACTATTATTATTCTTACATATCTCTATTTTTACCCCTCAATGAGCATATCAGCACACTTTTTCCTTAATTTTTCTTTTCCAATGTTATGTATTCAGATTTTATGTAGGATTTATAAAGGGGAAGATATTTAAGAGTTATATTGAATATCATTCACCAGTTATAATATTGTGTTACCATGATTCCTAATACGCTAAACTATTACAATCATCAGGTGTGAAATTTTTTAATGTGCTGAACATTCATCTAAAATTATGTAATATCAATGTATATTAATCCTTGGAAACAATACAAAATGATAACTTACATATTTCTTTAAGGTCACCATCAAAATTATATACAATCCACCTAATGAGAAAACTAGTACAAACCATTATCTTGTAAAGGATAATAAGTAATCAAACACCAAGTGATCTATGAAGGGTGTGGGAATAAATAACTCAGTATTATTTGACCAAAGGGTCCATTAATTTTCATTAACAATACAAACGAGTAATTATTTCCTAAAAACAATTACTAAAAGATATGTTTTTTTAACATTTTTAGAATACAAAAAATAATCATTTGGATATCTAGACTATAAAACATAATATCATATAAAATAATCACTTAAATATTCAATTAGATAATCCATTTTAATTATTTTTATATTAATATTCCTTTTTTCGAAATGATTTCTAATTTTTTTTAGTAATACATGTGGGAGAGGTTTTAAAACACAAAAGAAAATATAAATAAGATATACAAATAAGACCACTAAAAAATCAATTATTCATACAAAGAAGAGAATTTATTATAATGATAGGAAATAAATGTTATAACACATGGATGCCAGGTTAAAAAATATGATATAATGAAATGGTATATGTTAATGTATAATTGGAAATAAAAATAAATTCTATTAAGAAAAAGAAATCAATGTACATATAATTGAGGTCAATACCTAAGAATCCCATGAAACAATCCATGAAATACTTAGGTGGAACCCTAAAACAGCCTATTGAAGCATCACTGATCAATTTCATCCCATCATACGTAACCTAGCTTCATCTATTGACCTCCTACATGGACATGGAAAATTCAATCCCATAGAGGACATAGTTAGTATTATCATGTCTAGAAAGTTGTTTCTATTATCCCAGCATTAATAGTCACAATATCCCATTAATAATAATATCTTGGAGTTGATATATCATTTTTAAAACATAATATGATTTATTCATCACAAAAATTTAGATTGAAATGACCTCCAAACGCACACACTTATAAATACCGTATAGGTCATATATAAAAGAAAATACAATCAGGTTAACCTATAAGGTCTCATAAAAAATTAGTACATGATTATTCCCTTATAATGTTGCTCACTTAAGAAATAAACATTGGATGTGAAAACATCAACTTGAAGTATACAACTGGAAATCTTGTTTCTAATTATATTCTAAAACCATTTAAAATATTATATCGGTTAAAAAACCATTTCTAAACATCAGTATATGTTTTCAATGTTATCTTATGTATCATTATAGGAAAACCCTTTTTTTAAACAAGATTTTGATTTTTAATAATCTATTCATTAAAAACAAAATAAGATGTACTGTAATATATCAACAAGGAATCGTGGAAAAAAGTATTAAATACCAAAGCAATTTCAAACAATAAGAACACAAGATTTTAGTTGATGAACCAAAAAATAACTATAAAATAAGAAAATATAAATCCAAACAAACCCCAATTCCTTATTTTCAATCGCATAGATATATATAAGAGTCCAAAATCTATATTTTTTTTATGAAACTCCATAATAAACTCTTTTTAAAATTTTACAAAAAACAAAATATAAAAAATATTTCATAAAAATAAAATCATCGTTTAATAGAAATTACAAATCACTCTATCTACTTATCATATATTTCTAAAACCATAATAATTTCCATGAAATCTATTTTTGAACGATTATAAAAAAATATTTATTTATAAAATGGAATAAAAAAAATAACTAATTCAATTGGAGTGAGAATGATATTAAAAACTAGGAAAATGATGCATAATTAAATAAAGATAAATACACACAACCTAACTTTATGAATACTGAACCATGTAATTGAATCCCAGTAGTATGTTTCATATAAAATTGTTCGAAGGAAAAAATAAGGAAAAAGGTGAAAGGGGAGAAAAAATTAAAATGAAGTAATAAATTGAATGAAACACTTGAATTATCTGATGAGTAGGTAATAATTGATATATTTGGAGGATAGAGTTTTACCTTGGATTATTTACTTTACATTAAACTAAGTGGATAAATGATTTCTTTTTTTGAGTTTAACTTAAACTATGGGAACTATGGAAATTTTATCTTTATAAAGTATTAGGTGAGTAACATGTTTTGATCCCATAGTTTTCAAATATATGAACCAATAATTAACCCATAATTGAACAAAAAATAGACTAGATAAATTATTTGGTTACATGGTTTGAAAATATATGTTCCTACGATGTGATAACTTTTGTAACTAGTTTAATTATTTTCTTGGACAAGTCGTGTAGTTAGAAGTAACTATGGAACTATAGTGAAACACGCATTATAACCTATAAAATATTATAATTAATGTAATTTTATATAATAAATTTATATTTTGTTTAGAAACATGACATTGATCAATAGTGTACCCCGCATGTAATACCAAACATAAAATGAACTGTGCCATAATATTATAATTTTACATCTTAAATACAACTATTTTTACATATCTATTGGTTCAAATGATATAAAAATGGGAAATTACATTAAAAAAATATATTTAGAAACGTTTTAATTAAAAAAATCAATAATAAATCAAAAAAGTATTATTAATTTCGTATAAATGAAGAGAACAACTGTAGAATGTAAAAGAAATAATATTTATAACGATTTTTCTTGTGTTCTATGTATTTATATCTAAATAGATCAAATTAATGGCTATTGATAAATTATTTTAATAAAATATTAATATTATATATCCAAGTTAATTAATTTACATTCACTTAATAACTGTTATTATTCAAGGATTGAGATAAAATTTATTATGTGCCTAAAAATTAATATGTATTCCAAAAAAGATTTTGTTTTATTTAATGTCAATATAATAATATTATTTTCAGAAACTATTACAAATATTATTATGTAATAATGAATATTATATATTAAAAAATAATTTCAAAATAGAACATGGATGATTTTTTTTATTTTTCCTGAAATATTTATTTTTCTATAAAATGAAAAAATGTCGTTTTTTTAAATAGGTCACTTTTTCTTTAAATCATGTATTTTAAAAATCCATTTCTATTATGGATGTTGGTTTAGAAAAACATAATATCCATTTTAAAAATTATAACGTTATCAATTTTTAAGCAATAAAAAATATATTTTATTTTTTTCATATGATTATTTTTATGGTTAAAATAGCTATTTTTCTGAAAGCATTTTCTCATTGTGTTTTGTGATATTACATTAAAATTAAATGTTAAGAATTATGGAAATAAAATAATACATAATTTATTTAAAATTTTTCATCAATGTGACTAAATTTTTTTATATGAATAATTATTTGTTTACATAAAAATAATTTATTGAAAAAATTATAGTTATCATAGTCAAGGTAAATTAAGGTGGAAATTCGAATTAATTTGGAAATGACAAATATAGGAAAAAAATCATCACTTATTATTATTTATGAGATATGTACTAGTTGTGTAACATCCCAGGTAAATGATGAACTTGATATTTTTCATATTTATTAATATTTTTGAAGTAAATATTAATTATACATTAAAGGGGATGCTATGTTCGATGGCTTACCCGATGCACAAAAATGGTTTTTTCAAAATATTATTTTTCACACTAATAATATAATAATATTATTTTAAATGGTAGTTAACGCAAAGTCATTGTATTGGAGGGAATGAATATAACTAACTAAAATATTATTTTATATGTTTGTTAAATTTTTTTACATTTATCCAATAAATGTTAGAGGCTTAAAATGTGAAAGAATCTAATTTTAAGCATAATTTTCTTTAAAAGGTCGATTTACCGCCTATTAATAGTGAACTCTCTTTAAATATAGTTTTTGACACTCATATATGTTCTATTTGAAATAATAAAAATCTTTTTTATATTAGGGACTTCTAAATTTACATTGGGTAATTTTTTTGTATATTTCTGATGAAGTTCATTTTTTAATGAATAGTGTAAAATACTGTATTTTAATTCAAAAGTGCCTTTTTATCTAATTTATTTATATTCATATATTATATTTTTAATTGGTTTTAATGTTAAATTAGAATATATTTTTACCATTTAATCTAATTAAGGTCATTTTAAGTAATTTTATTTTTAAATTGGATATAAGCAAGGGTCAATATTTTGACAGTTATTATTTCTTAAAAACACGCAATTTTTTTTACCATCGAGAATTATTTATAAATTAATTTTTTCCACTTATGTATTTTGAATTTAGAGAAATGGATTCTATATTTGGAATCAGTAGGTCCAAATTGTGTAAATAGGCATCTTTTTTTTAGAAATTTTAAATATTTACTTTAGTAAATATTTTATTTAACATGATTAAAGGGTAAATATAGTAAACAATGGTGAAATATAATATTATATAAATATTAAATTACCATAACATGTATCATAATACTATTTTCTGATACATAGGGGACCATGGGCATCATTGGGTCAAATTGGGGACGCTATGGAGCCACATGAGATTAGTAATGACATTTTATATTAATTAATTTAATGACAAAAATAACATAAAAATAAATCTTTTAGTAATTATATTTTTACATTAGGTTATAAAAGTTATCATTTAGACTATAAATATTATTTGGAAAGCTGAAATTATTTCCTACATCGTGGTATCTTTTTTATAATTTTAGGACATCAAATAAATTAAATTATTGATGACATAATAATGATACAATATTTACCTCATTAATAAATGATTTAAATAAATAAGATTATAAATATTAATACAATATTCATAACTAGTCCAATTCTTATTGTATTATTATATTTCAACTATGAGTCATCTTAGTATTGATCTTAAAATTTATTTGACCTTTTGAAACAGAATATGAGTTTAAAATAAAATAATTCTTTCAAACCTTCCTAAAGATCCCCTACTCTCCTTTATAAAAATCCCTCACTTATAACTCATTCCTCACACTTCTCAAGCCTCTATTTCATACAAAATCGGATCCAATAAGCTCCCAAGATCCCTCTATTCATCATAGAAGCTATACCTTAGGCATAAATCACTTCAATAAATCCTTTGGGTTCAAACCAAAGGGAGTTACCTGATTTAAAGGTAACATCTTCTCTTAAGTTCGTTTGTTTTATTTTACTTCTCCAACCTCGTAAACTCTTTTTAATAATTTATTTTATTACCAAAAAAGTATCCTCAATATAGGAGGATTTTTTATTAGAAAAATTGTAACTAAAATTACACAAACCTCCATCTAATGGGTGAAGAAGATACTGTTTGTTTGGATGGAAAACTAACGCCCCACGAAGCATTTATTATTCAATTATCTTCTTTCTCCTCTCATGGAGGCCATTATATTGAAAATGTATTTATATATGATATATATTATATTTTTTTTATATATAATTCTTTAATTTTTATTTATAAACATTCCATTATGCCTTCTAATATTTGTAAACATGATAATTTCATTTGAGGAAGTGCGGACTACCGCCCCCTCAAGTTTATATGATTCATTCTTGACATACATGAAACATATAAAAATTGAGTTAATAAAATTATGTAACATATATATCATATTATATTATACTGTAACTATTATATACCTATGTATCATTAAGTTTTAATTCCATTAAATATTAAATACAAATGAACGTAGAGTTCATGCGTACATACGACTTAACGTCTCCATGAACGGTGCATTTCATTTCTTATCTCCAAATGTTATGTCCTTTTATAAATAAATAAATATATATATATACCTTGGATATATATGATATATATGATATCTAAATAAATAATATCATTTTGGGGATAATGGAGTTTCTACCACATGGAAAAAATGTAATTATAACAAGTTTATTTTTAACTCGAATTCCGAACATCAACAAAATGTCCGATATTAACTCGAATAATTAAATAAATGTTATAGGAAGGTAATAAGTGATATAAAATTAATAATAAACATTAAAAATGATATAAAACAAGTAGAAATTAACTAATGTTTATTATTCAGGAAGAACAAGGAACATAAGAGTCATGTTGGACACGAGGTAAGTGATTTCTTATCTCACTATTAATTCCATGATATTTCCATTATTCACAACTTGTAAATTTTATGTGGTGTATTATTTAATGAAATTTTATATATATTATCTTAATTCAATTAATATTATTGGTATTCTACGATTTTGTTGTTATTAGATTTTTTTCCATAAGATTTGATTGATTACAATGTAGTAATGGGTTTTCGTCTCACTTTTTATTCCCATGAGATTTATTCTATATTACAAACTATTTCCATTTGTGTGGTGGATGTACTACACATTATTGTATTCCTTGTCTAATATACATTAATTTATGGGTATTTCCATATTCAATTTTTGATCTTTCATTCATGGTGTGTATGTTTTGTAAGTTACCAAATCAGTAAGGGAACCTTTCACCAGCCTCTTTTTAAAAGACTTATTTTTTAAGTATCTTAATTTAAATCTTATTATTTTGGGATATGTTCTTATATATCCTTATTGATGTAAATTTTATGTCCAAGTGATGAGATATCCATTCCTCCCTCATCAATTTATTTTCTTAATTTTCATGTGACGTCGTTAGGCTATTGAATTTCTGTAAGTAATCTTTTTATCCCAATTTCAATTATTGTGTTATACATATACTTCTTGATCATTTCATGCTATGAATATATGTGAATAACCTATTATTATTTTACACTTAACATCAACTTATATTTGGTGTATTTATATTTGCACACATAATTATGCAATTGATTTATCCTTAATCTGAGTATACCTTCTTTATATTGGATTTCGCCTCAATTTACATTTCCATGGAGACTTAATTGTTGATATGCACCAATTCACTCTTATATCGTGTATATACTATCCTTTGGAATATTATGTCATGAATAAATTTATTATCATGATATTATTATGTTCTGATTAAATGTTATTCTTCAATTATTTGAATTCTAGGTTCTCTCATTTTGTTAAAAACTCTTTAACTAAAATATCATTTTAAATGTTTTATAGATTTATTCTTCTAGATCATTCGAATTAATTTGCATGTTTTAAAAATGTTTTTAAGGATTTATTCATATGTACACGTATATTTCGAAATTTAAATTTCATTAAAAATATTGAAAGTGGTATGGGACACTTTGATTCAAAAATATCTTTATTTTATATTTTAAATGGTTTTGAAAATGGTTATATTAAAGCATTGATTTTGTTAATATTTTGAAATGATATATTGTGATTGCAATGTGGAAATTTTATCTTTCCATCATGATTGTTTTATGGGTTATGAATATGTTATGGCTATTGGGAATTTGTCTATGTATACGGGTGGTTCTATGATAAACCAAGGGCGGGTGAGCCTGAGATATCTCTCCAATGAATTGGCTAACATGATGGAGGTAAAAGTGAATGTTTCTCATAATAGATTTAGGGAATATAAAAGGATGGGTATTCAAAATGTGACTCCCTATGTATCTTTGATAGATACAATTTATGTTTGATATGGATTCCAGAATTTACCTTTATGATTTATGATTTTTATGTGTTATTTCATAAATCTTATGATTTTGTAAAGTATGTTATGATTGAAAAGTATTGGTTTCATTGATTTGTATTTATTGACGGGATAATGTTTTCCTTAATTATTTTATATCCCTTGCTGAGATTTTTATGATCATACAATGTTTTTGAAATGTTTTCCATTGGACTTAATTATGAATAGCGTCATGGAGGGGATCAGGGAAAGTCATGTTGTCTAAAACATTGAACATGGATTTTTTTCTTTTCAAGTGTTTTTATTTTATGAAAAGTTGATACTGAGTATTAGTATCTACATGTAATATTCATGTTTCTATTTAATAGTTATGGCCTAATTCTCTAAAAATCTAAACCTGAAAAGATCCTTAGAGAGAATTATCAATTTAATTCAAGATTATGTAATATTTAAGGTTGGGTACTTACAGTTTGTATCTGAGGTTGGCTTAGACAACATTAGGGATTATGAGTTTTTTTTAAACACATGGTTAGTTCCTATGTATATTATTTTAGTTAAATACTTGTGTTATAACTTTTGGAAGATCAAGGAAAGTATGTTACAAATAGAAGGAGGAAGATCTCAAACAACATTCTTAAATATTCCTGATGAATTGAATGCAAGAATTATTGCAAATTCGTGTTCCGATGATTGTGAAAATTTTTCTAACATACAACTCACTTGAAAGAAATTGTTTGAGATATCAAACACCTCCACTATACCCCGAGATCATCGTGGATCATGGGATTTATTCAATCAAATCCTATGTTTACAATATTCTCAAATTTTCAGTAAAGGTAAATATTTTCATGTAATTTTCTAATAGTTTACATTATCACAAGATTTTAAAGCATATTATGATTTTGAAAAAGGTGCTAAAGAAGGAGACCCTTGAACAACTTATTTATATTTTCTTTTACAATATAGTATCTCAGCATATACATATGTTATTTTAAAATAACCGTTAATTGAAAGTTTCCACTGATATTTGGTCCAACTATTTTATAGAAATCATGTTTTATCAGATGGTTTGAAAATTAAATGCCATACATGATTATTTTCCAAAAATAGTTTTCTGTGAACAACCATATGAACAATGTTGTACAAGGTGTATTTGGATAAAGGGAGAAAATGATTTTGAAGGATCTCTAAATCATTGTTGCAATTCATGGACCTTCTACCTACGTGAACAAGATAACGATGAAACCAAGTGCACACCATGATCAAGTTATGAAGTTATTTATTTTGGGGATCATTTCATTTTATCATATGGTGGTGAAATTAAAAAAATGACCATATATATATGACATCAAGAATTAAGATGTGGAGGTCATAATGATTTGGGATGAAAATGAGAGGTACAATTATTCCATTGAGTATAAAACATTTTAGGGTTATTTTTGAGTTTTATAATAATGGGAACACACATTTCGTGTGAGAACCCGTCACGTCGGACAAAGTTGTGGGAATCGATCCCACAACCAAAGTGCGATTGGGATTTATCGCAACCCACTAGACTATGTGAAGTCCCTAGTTAGTATGACTTATTCTTTTTAGTTAAATGGTTGCACTGATCAAGAATAAGTTGATTTGGGATCTTATGTTTTATCAAATGGATATCCATAGTATAATAAAATGATTTGGTGATTAAGTAATATAAGTGATTTTGGAAGATGTTATCTCTTTTGAGTAACAATATATAACTACAGAAAATGGAATAATATGTGATTTAAATTGTGGAGTAATGGTTGAAATATTATTTTTGGAAGAATTTGTGTTTTATTTTGGTTATTTATGGAAATGACTAACCTGTTATAGAGAATAAGTGATTAGGTAAATTACACTTCAGTATGAGTCTTTGAGAGTAGTCGATGCTATTTTTAGTTAAATGATAAGATTTAATATGGAAGACTATATGATTAAATAATTCTGAGTTTTGGGTTTCAATCACAGTTTGAATTATTTTGATTTATTTTAAGAACAATTGTGTATTGAATTGTCTTTCTTGAACATTGGGTACTTTTTGTTTTAAAGGATTACCCTTTTTGGGGATTATATGATCTCATAATAATCATTTTGGTATTAGTAGATCTCTAAAGAAAAGGTAAATATATAGTTCTTCTTTTGTAGATTATGTGATTCTCTATAAGATGATTCTTGGGATTTTGATGTGACCATGTCTTTTTGGATACACATTTTTTGGAGAAAAGAATAGTTTTTGGTAGAAACTTATTAAAGGATGAATCTCTATATGAAGGTAAGTATATTTTATTATGTTCTTATTATATGTAGTAAAAGAATTCCTAAAATTATGTAAAGGAACATAAAACAAAAACATTTTCAATTTACATTTTCTACTGGGTTATCAAATAGCATTTAACACATAATAAGTTTTTGATTTTCTGGTGGTTAACTTTTTCCTCATCATGTTTTCAATCACTCTCCATCAGAACATGAATGTTTCTTCACACTTCCATATACATGTTTTCCTACATGGAATCTGAGTATGGGTTATCTCAGGTGACCGTTTTTACTTCTCTTTATTTCTTTTAAATTGATAGTTTTATTGCCACTTTTCTGATGTGGGACTTTTAATGATGTTTCGAAGCCCGATTTTAAAATTGTGAGGATGCAATTTCCAAAAGGGGGGAAGGATGTACATCCCAGGTAAATAAAAAACATGAAAGTTTTTATATTAATTAATATTTTTTAATTAAATATTAATTATACATTAAAGGGGATTCTATTTTCTATGGCGTACCCGATACACAAAAATGGGTTTCATAGAAATCTTACGTTGAATGCTAAAAATATAATATTATTATTTTGAATTGTAGTTAATTCCTAGTAGTTTTACTGGAGTGAATGAATATTACTAACTAAAATATGATTATATATATTTGTTAAATGTTTTTTCATTTATCCAATAAATGTTAGAGGCTTAAAATGTGAATGAATCTAATTTTAAGCACAATTTTTTTAAAAGGTCGATTTATTGCCTTTTAATGTCAAACCCTCATTAAATATAGTTTTTTTAACTATTATATTTTCAATTTTACAAAATAATAATATTCTTCAGTTTTAGGACATCAATATTTACATTGGGTAAATTTTTGGTATTTTTCTGATGAAGTTCATTTTTTAATAAATAGTGAAAAATACTGTATTGTAATTCAGAAGTGCCTTTTAATATAATTTTTTATATGGTTATATTATCTTTTTAATTGGATTTAAAGATAAATTAGAATATATTTTTACCATTTAATCTAATTTTGGTCATTGGAAGTAATTTCATTTTGAAATTGGACATAAACAACTGTCAATCTTTTGATAGATATTATTTCTTAAAAACACGATATTTGTTTTAACAGCCAGAATTAATTTTAAATTAATTTCTGCCACTTCTGTGTTTTGAATTTGAAAAAATGGATTCCAATTATAAAATCAGTAGGTCCGAATTTTGTAAATAGGTAACTTTTATTTTTTTACATTTTAAATATTTACTTTAGAAAATATTTTATTTACCATGATTTAAGGGTAAATATTGTAAATAGGGGTAAAATATAATATTATAAAAATATTAAATTACCCTAAAATTTATTGTAATACTATTGGATGATACATAGCCGACCATGGGAATACTTGGGTCGAAATTGGAACCACATGGAGCCACATTGGAGTAATAATGACATTTTATATTAATTAGTTTAAAGACAAAAATGACATGAACAAATATCTTTTAGCAAATAAATTTTTACATTGGGTTATAAAAGTTATATTTGAAACTATAAATATGATTTGGAAGTCTAAAAATATTTCATACATCATGGTATTTGTTTTTTAAATTTTGGACATCAAATAAATAATGTTATTTATGACACAATAATGATACAAAATTTACCTAATTAATAAATGATTAAAATAATAATGATTATAAATATTAAAACAATAACCAAAACCAGTCCAATTATTATTGTATTATTTTCATTCAACAATGAGTTATCTTAACATTTATCATAAATATTAGTTGACCTTATGAAACCGAATATGTGTTTAAAATTAAATAATTGTTTCAATCTTTCTTATAGAGCCCCTTCTCTCCCTTATAAAAAGCACTCCCTTATAACTCATTCTTCACACTTATCAAGCCTTTACCTCATAAAAACTCTACTTCAATAAGCTTCCATGATCTATATCTTTATCTTATAAGCCATTCCATAGGCAGGAAACACTTTAAGAAAACCTTTTGGTTTAAACCAAAGGGAGTTACCCGATTTAAAGGTAACATATTCTCTTATGTTCTTTTGTTTTATTTTACTTCTCCAAACCCCTAAACTTGATTTATTACTTTATTTAATAACAAAATATTATCCTAAATATACTAGGATTTATTTATTAGAATTATTGAAACTACACTTACACAGAACTCCATCTAATGGATGAAGAATATACTGTTTCTTTGGATGGAAAACTAACGTCTCACGAAGCGATGATTGTTCAATTATCTTCTACCGCCTCTCATGGTGGCCATTATGAAGAAAATGTATTTAAATATGATATATATTATGTTTTTGTTTTCCATATTCTTCTATAATTTTTATTTATAGACATAACCTTATTCTTTATAATATGTGTAAACACGGTAATTTAATTTGAGGAAGTGCAGACTACCGCCCCCTCAAGGTGATATGATCCGTTCTTAACATACATGGAACATATAAATATGGAGTTAATAAAATTATGTAACATATATATCATATTATATTATACTGGAATTATAATATACCTATGCATCATTATGCTTTCATTCCATTAAACATTATATAAAAATGAACATGACGTTCATGCATACATACAGCTTATCGTCTCCATGAACGTTGCATTTAATTTCTTATCTCAAAATGTTATGTACTTTTATAAATAAATAAATAAATAAATAAATATATATATAAACTGGATATAAATTACATATATGATATCTAAATCATTAATATCATTCTGGAGAAAATGGATTTTTGACCTCATGGACAAATAGTAATTAAAACAAGTTTATTTTTAACTCAAATTCCAAACATCGACAAAATGTCCGTTATGAACTCAAATAATTAACTAACTTATTATTGAAAGATAATAAGTGATATAAAAGTAAAAATAAACATTAAAAAGAAAATTAATTAAGTAGAAATTAACTTAAGTTTATTATTTAGGAATAATAAAAAACATATGAGTCATGTTGGACACGAGATAAGTGATTTCTTATCTCACTTTTAATTCTGAGAGATTTACACTGTTCACCACTTATTTATTCCATGTGGTGTATTGTATACTACCATTTGATATATATTATCATGATTATATTTATATTCATGGTATTCTATGATTCATTTGGTGGTTATTAACTTTTTCTCGTTCGAGTCGATTGATTACAACACGGTAAGGGTTTTTCATCTGACATTTTATTCTAGTGAGATTCATACTATATAAGCCATTATTTCCTTTTGTGTGGTGGATTTACTACCCATGATTGTATTCCTTTTGTAATATAAATTATTTTATGGGTATTTACATATTCATTTTGTTATATTTCTTTCATGGGGTGTATGTTTCGTAAGTTACCAAATTGGTAAGGGAACCTTTCACCCTCCTCTTTTTAAAAGACTTATTTTTGTATGTATTTTAATTTACATATTATTGTGTTGGGATATTTTCTTGTATTTAATTATTTATGTAAATTATATGTCCAAGTTATGAGATATCGTTTTCTCTCTCATCAACATATTTTCTTAATTTTATTATGACATCGTTAGGCTGTCGAATTTCTGTAAGAAAAAATCTTAGCCCCATTCCTATTTTTGTGTTAAACATCTACTTCTTGATTATTTAGTGCAATAAATATATGTGAATAACATATTATTATTTTACAATTAATATCAAATTATATTGGGTTCATTTACTTTTTTCACACATAATTATGTAATTGATTTCTCTTTTATATAAGGATGCCATCATTATAAGGGATTTCACCTAAATTTACATTTACATTGAGACTTCATTGTTGATATGAACCAATTCACTATTATAGGGTGTATATACTGTCCTTTGGACTATTATATCATGAATAAAATTAATCGCATGATATTACTACGTTCTAATTAAATATTATTCCTCAATTTTTTTTATTCTTGGATCCCTCATTTTGTTAAAAACTCTTTAACTAAATATCATTTTAAATGTTTTAAAGGTTTATTCTTATAAATCCTTCAAATTAATGTCCATGATTTAAAAAAGGTATTATAGATTTATTCATAAGGACATGAATGTTTTAAAATTGAAATTTCTTTAAAAATATTAAAATTTGTATGTGACACTTTGATCCAAAAATATCATTATTTAATATTTTAAATGGTTTTGAATATGGTTTGATAAAAGATTTGATTTTTTCAATATTTTGAAATGACATATTGTGATTGCAATGTGTAAATTTTATCTTTCCATTGTGTTTGGTTTATGGGTTATGAATATGTTATGGCTATTTGGCATTTTTAACGTATACGGATGGTTCCGTGATAAACGTAGGGCGGGTTAGCCCAAGATAGCTCTCCAATGCATAGGGTAACATGACGGTGGTAAACGTGAATGTTTCTCCAAAGTGATTTAGGGAATAAACTGTGATGGGTATTCCAAATTTGAATCCCTATGTAGATGTGATATCTACAATGTATTTTTGATATGGATTTTAAAAGTTAACTTTATTATTTATTATATCTATGGGTTATTTCATAAATCTTATGATTTCGTAAGGTATGTTATGATTGAAAAGTATTGGTTTAATTGATTTGTATTTATTGATGGGATAATGTTTTCCTTCCTTATTTTATATCCCTTACTGATATTTTTATGCTCATCCCATGTTTTTGAAATGTTTTCCACATGACTAAAAGATGAATAGGGTTAAGGATGGGATCAATGAAAGTAATGTTGTCTAAAACATGGAAGTAGTGTCTACATGTAATATTCATATTGTTATGTAATAGTTATGGCCTAATTATATAAAACACTAAACCTGAAAATACCCTTAACTTGAATTATACATTAAATTCAAGATTATTTTATGTTTACGACGAAGTCCTTACTTGTAGAACCACAATAATTGACTATTTTGGGTGGATTTATTGAATTAGTTATTTTACTCTATAATTAGGAAGTGTAATATTTATTAAAATGAACTTTTCTCTCTATTTGTATCTTAAATGTGTTTTCATGAATATGATAAGAGTGAATATAAATTTTGTATGAACCTAAATATACCTAATTATTCATAATAGTATTAATAAAATATTAATGATAATTATTTAAATTTTTTATTTATAGTAAAATTATTTAAAATAGATATGAAGTGCTGATGATACCCATATGAAACATTATGAAGAATAAAATTAAATATTATAAAAAACAAAATATGTAATATTTAGTTGATTTATTATGTTATGATTATTTATTAGAAAACTATATTTCATATTTAATGGTTAATGATTTAAATTATGATTAGATTTTATTCTTGATATGTTTGAAGTCTAATTTGGAGAGTAGTCTAGAAAATGACCTTAAATATTATTTAATGGTTAAAAGTAATTTTTTACTAATTAGAAATTAATAAAATTCCTACACTAATGAAAATATATGAAAAAATGTGGAAAGATTTATTAATGGTTAATGTATTTACCACTAAAAAAATTAATATTTACATTCATGGCCTCTAAATTTTGAAACATGTGTGATAATGGTTAATTTTAAACATGTTTAGTGTGGATGATAAACTAAAATATAAAGGTTAATAAGAAAAATAATTAAGTATATATTTATTTAGATGAGTTAATTTCTATAAATGAATCATTATAATTATGACATGAAACTTTTTATCCATATAAATGGGTTATACCGATATTATATATTTAAAGAATATGTATTTACAATATTTAAATCATCCTCCTTTATAAAATGGAACCACCTATCCTATATTTCTAACACATATTTTAAAATGTAAGTAAAAACATTATAACCCAAATTATATAAAACCCATTTCCACCATGTCATGAAGTACTGGTCGAACTAAAATAACTACCTAAATGCTTGAATGTTAGGAAATATAGGTTTCTAAAATAAGAAGTATACCATATAGACACGTGTTTTTTACTTAATTTCTTCTTATAAAACCATAGAGTATTCAATTAACATGATAACAATCTAAAATTAATATCTTATATATATTTAAAAGTTTTTATGTTGATGAGACAACCCTTTTTCTAATCATTTTCCATCTTATTGGAAATGAAATCATCGCCCTTGCTTATGTGTGGAATACCTGCTCCCAAAAGAGATGTGTTTCTCTTTTAATCACCACCCACAAGGATGGTTATTGTGATGGATTGAATGAATTAATAAGATAATAATGAAATTAACATTTATGTTGATATGTGATATTACTTACCATAATATTCTTATATTCATTGGAAAATAATTACATCCCATGTGTGTATGTGTGCATATCCACCTTTGCGAAGTGATGTGATTCATTTTTCCCAATCATAGATAATGGATGGTTCTAAAAAATCATTGATTAAATATAAATGAAAATAATTTCACTATTAATACTTTTTATAATTTTTAATCATTACACGATTGACCATAGTTAACCCACAAATTTTGTTTTGGGGTAATGAAAGAAAAATCCTCAAGAAATCATTCATGAACATACTCAATTTAGTAAAATTATAAATCTTGGTAAAATTTAAATTATAATTTATAATAATATGTTAATAAAACTGAAAATTATATTTAAAAATATAGTTATAAAATTATGTTTTTATATAATATTTAATTTCTTTATTTGGTGATCCACACACGAGGTTTTTAAATCGTGGTCTCAAATTCAAATCAATATAACCACTTCAGTTATCACGAAATAATTTTTGGATTTATATACTTCCATATAGGGGTATATTACCAATAAATTACGAAAAATCTTGTTGTTTTCATATTCATTTCATTTTTATCCTGCATATGTTTAGATGAAAATTTCACGAAAATTGAAAGAAACTTTTATTTGTGACATTATTTTATAGCATTAAAAGTATTTTATTCTATTTACCTAAATATACATTACTAATAAAATTATTAGGGTATGTTATGAATATACTGACATTCATATTCAATGTCATTTTAAATCATGATTAAAATTATTTATAATTTCATTTAAAGAAATCTTGTTTATATTTACTGAATTTTTTTCATAATTTTTTCCAATCGTGAGAAATTTGTATATTATTAATTTACAATAAATGAGTAGAATATCCTACCATCATTGAAATTATTATTGAGTATACTTTATCTAAAAATTTTCTGTCTTCTATAGTAATTTCACATCTCTTATTAATTTTTGGAATTTTTATTGGATGTGTTTAAAAAAGGGAATTTTTATCCATATTTTTAAATGATATCAAAATGTGTTATAGTATATTAATTAAAGAGAATAATTTATGATATTTTGTGGAATAATATTGAATTTATTAGTGTTTTCTATGTTAAATTAATATTTTAATATTTTATTGAGTATAAGTGATTTATATTCCTAGTTTTCTAAAATATTTTCTTTTATACTTTTTGAGGATTAGTGGAGTCGTGTGGGCGTTAGGAGTCGTTTCATCTTATTCTTATAATATCCCTACTTGTGGAAACTTTTTTTTGTACAATCACTTCCAATAGTATGTTATTTGATTATACAATATGTAGTTTTTTAAGAGGTCATTTTCATGTGAGTTGTATTCATTCCATAGGTTGTTTGGACGTATAGTTGGTATTAATGGATAGTCGTTTCTTTTCATGGGAAGTTTTATATAATTTGTGTATGGATAATCTATAATAATTAGATACATGACTTGGATAGCTAAATATATTAGCTGCCTGATTTTATTGGCAATATTAATCTGTAATGTTGTTGGATCTATTAAATGATTTGTCTTAATGGATGGATCAACAATGATAAATGACTATGTGACTTGATTGGATACTAAAATTAGATAAATGAATTTATTGGATTTGTGAATATTAAATGAGGTTGTATAAAATAACTAAATATTTTTTGTTGATACAATTATAATGTTAACCAACTATATGGATGGATCAGTAATATGAATCGACTGCATGGATGGATCAACAATTTGAATCTACTACATGGGGAGATTATCTACCTTAATTTACTATATGGATGGATCAACAATGTGTATCTGCTATATGGATGGATATACTAGTTGAATTGGATTCATGAGTGATAAAATAAATGAATTTTCTATTTATATCAATTTTTTATGTGGGTGAGCCTAAAATGTGAATTTAGTTTGTGGAGTATTTGACATTTTGGGATTTCAACTACATTTAATTAGCCACATGTAGTATCAAATATGTTTTGTGAAAAAATCAATAAAAGTATTTCAATGGAATGAATTTCCAGAATTCAAAGGCTATTTATAGAAGGAAAATTATATTCTTGAATTTTTTTAATGATTGAGGTTGAAAAAGATTCATTTCTTATGATGTTTAAAGACATCCATAATAATTAGTATATTTATATATTATGATCTGAAATCCAAATAACATTCATATATGTTGACTCCAATAATTAAGAAACATCGCTACGTTCTATTATAAATTCATTCTCCTATGGATGCTGGTCTCGAAGACCTTCTATTGGAGTTGTGTAACCCTCATATCAATAGATCTAGATTATTATTGTTATGATACAATTTTGTGTTCGACATATGATTTAGTTGAGTAACTCATGTGACGAATCATTCTTCTTGGTATGTAGTGACCTATTTCTTACTTTTTTAGTGATCTTTAGAGGATATCTCGCGTTATATTTGGGTAATATGGTTTCTTACAACCTAATGTTGTATAATTAATCTGTTAATTTGGATTAAGGGGATGGGGATTATTTTCTCTGTTTTGTATCATTGATATAATTTATGATATATTTTTGAAGGTCTTGATTCCCCAAAGAAAATGATGTATATTGGGAGACATTACTTGCATTATAGTTTTTGTGATATGGAATCCATATTGTCTATTATTGTGATATAACCATAAAAAATGGAAATAGTAAAATCATTTATATCATGATAAAAAATGGTTTCCCTTATATTATGTATAAATTTAGAATTACCAAAAAAATGAAATGGAATATCATAAAAATTACACATCAAAATTCTTTAAAAAATATTCTTTGTTTTGATGTATGGATGTTTCGTGGGGTGATAATGTTTTTTATGGGATGATGATGTGGGGTTGTGATTTGGGTGAGGTGATGTGTTATTTTTTTGTCCATGATTTTAGGGATTTTTGGTCATTTTTTGTTTGGTTGTGATTTTGGGGTGGAGAGGGGGTGGGGTGTTTGGATGTTCTATTGTGGTGGTGAGGTGATGGTTTTATTGTCCATTTTTCTAGGGTAGCAAGGCAATGGTTTTGTGGGAATTATATGATAGTTGAGATGTATTGTTGTGATGAACTGGATTCTTGTGTAGTGGTGGAACAAAATGATAATGAAAATTTAAATGGACTAGTATTGTTTGGACAATGGGATGGAAAAGTTTAATCAATGTATTATTAATGAAACGTGTGGGAAAACATGGTGGATGCTAAAAAATTAAATGAATGATATTGATAATGTAATTGGATGGTAATCTATGATGTGGACCATGGATTATGTGGTGATATTAATTTATAGGTACTATAGTAAGTGGGTGTGTAGTTAGTTGGTTAGTCAGTTTATTTGAACCTATAAGTTTTTCTTATGTGTGGTTTTTATATTACATAATATTTATTGTGATTTCTATAGGCACACCAGCCACATCGAACACCATTTTTTAACACACACATTTTCACATGGTGGGTGTGTTTTCATCAATTCGATGATGGAGATGGATTTTTTTCTACCCACTGTTTCCTATTGTCTCATCTAGGACAGAATATATGCATAAGAAATGATAGTCAGAGGTTTTTAGTGCACTAGGTTTGGTCTAGTTGTCTATAATAAATATGTGATATGACTATGTTATATGATGGTGTTGTAGGGTTCTCTAAGAATTATGTGAGTTTACCATGATATTTATAAGTTGACCATGTGTCTTAGGGAAAGTTATTATGTGGTCGTGTTGTGGGTGATTGGTATATGATATTCAGAAGAGGTGGAAGTGCTTGGATGTTAAACATTTAGGTTTGACATTGTTATAATAGTGGTAATGACTAACATTGAATGATTTATCAATTTTCATATTATTTTTTAATTAATTTAATATTTTTGTATATAGTTAACATATCTTGGTGAGTATAGGATGAATAGTTGACGATGTTAGATGTTTTCAGGTGCGATATTTTTTCATAGGTTTGTTGGTGTGCTTCTTTCACATGTGAAAAAAAGTTTTTATTTTCTTACTAAGTATAGTTATATTCATACCTCATATATACCAACTAATAATCAATTTATTGGAGTAATATTTAGATAGTTCAAGTCATTATTTTCTCAATACTTTCGACTCCCCATTATTTTAACTATACCAATCATGATCAAGAGCAATTTGTGGTTTCGTTTGTGGATATGTTGTTGCGGAATTATATCATGGGGTTTCTCTTAGTGGTCATCACATATCAGAAGAGTTTGAAATATATATTTTCTCAAACTGATATGAGTTTCTAGAGGTATAGGTGGATTATGATTATTAAAGAATATGCATTTGATAACTCTTAGACCCCAATAAGGGGAATTATTTTTTTATAGACCATGATTCTATAAGATGTGTAATGATGCTACTTAGGAATCTAGAATTTTCGGGACAGTGATAAAGGATACGGGAGCAATTCTCTTGGATGTATGGTTGGTAGATAGTGGATGATAGGGGGTTCAAATGAAAGTGTAATCATATATGATGTATAGGTAGATATCAGTTGGGAGACTTAGAGGTATTCCTGATTTGTGACCGTTCAGGCCCAAGTGATGCTCTGGTGGGATGGAAGGAGGATTCTTGGAAACTGATTTTATTTCGTGGGATACATTTTGTTCTGATAGCGTTGTTTGATGGATTCCTTCATGTGTTTCACATATCCACAATTATGGAAATGGGATTAAATATCAATGGATTTCATCACATGGTTACCCTAAGAATAAGTATTATGTGATGTTATCTTGGAGAAAGGGATTTTTTTGAAAAATTATGCATACATCTTTGAAATCAAAGATTCTAGTGCATTGGATGCTTTAGTTATGTGGTATGTAGATGAGTTTTTCAAGTTACATGGATTTATGAGGACATTACTTTGGATAATTTTGTGTCAATAATTATATAACACTATCTCATAGGATGTCTCCATTTATGTATTTGTAAGAGAGACCATGTAATTATCTTGTATATTGGACTGAGGTGGTGGAAGAAACAGTTCATCGTCCCAATGTAGTACAGAGGATGATGATTTTTTTTAACTTGTTCATGAGAGGATGAAAATAGATTTGGTTAAAAATATTTCAAAAGTATATTTATGGAGGAGGACCTCAGTGTATTTGGTTGGAGACAATGTGTTTTACCCTCAACAAGGGAACAATGTTTTTGAATGGGGAGAATGATTCCTTCTATGATGTTTTGCAATATTTGAGAGGTTGGGTGATATGGGAAGGTTTCTCATCAGTTGGGATTGACATCAAAATTGTAGAAGGTCGATGACATCTTTTACAGTTCAACCCATCATTTGTAAAATCATGATGAATCCCATGTAGTTCACATAGTGGAGGTATATTTATAAGATGGAATAACGTTCATAGAGTGGCCAATAGAGATCCAAGAGCATCACCGATGAATTTTGTGTTGATAAAGAATCCATTTGTTTTATGTGTTATGATACAATGGTGGAATATATGAGTTCCTTGGGGTAAATATATAAAAATGGATAACTAGTACCCAAATATGTTTTGAGTTTCAATTTTCTCTATTATACACTGTGATGTGATATTGGAATCAGTTATTTTTTATGATGTTTTATTTTTTCTTCTCAGTGATATGTGAAAAGTCCTATAAAATATAAAAATGGTAGGACTAGAATCTAAAAAAATAATTGTTATACAATGAAATAATTAAAACCTTATAGGTGAGTAAATCATTCCTAGATTATATAGTATCATGACAAGGAGTATAAACTTCCTTAATATGTATATTCAGGGAAGTGTAGTTTTTTTGGTTGTGGTGATTGTTTTTGGGTTGTGCGGATTATGAGATAGTTATTCAAGTGGGTTTGAAGATTATTTGAGTTTTGTGCATTTAGTGTATTTTTGGTTGTAGTATTTTAGTCATAAAGAGATCCTTGTGTTGTATCTCATTGGTTTTTTATCAGACACTTTCTTTCATTTACATTCTTTCCATTGTATTAATAAGGATGATAACTGTTCGAGAGGTATATGATCTATAATTTCAAATTTATAAAAACAATTCTCCTCCATGGAGGAGTCATTAAGGTGTCAGAGGTGATTTTTTATATTCCTTATAATTACCCATCTTGTGGTCAATTATTTAGTTTTATAGTCAATTGGTGAGGTCAATTGATTATTCATTTTGTTTTTGTGATGGTATTGTGTTTGGTTGGTAGGGTCTATTGTTTTTGTAGGCATAAGGTAGGATGGGTGTGTGATCAATTTCTAGAGTTAGATTTTTGATCTCATAAATAGTTGCATCAACTACATGAGTGGGTCTTCTTTTTTATTCTTCTACAGGCCTGGATCAAATAAATTCATTTGCGATGTAAATGGATTCATTATGGGGATATGATATAAGGGTTGAATAGCTACATGAATCTTATACCTAGATTTTTCATCCACATGACTTAGTTTCATGACTGGATTGGCTACGTGAAAAGTTTTCATTTTTGAATCGACTATAATGATAGATATGCTAAGTGAATCAGCTATGATGATATATTGGCTATGTGAGTTAGCTATGTGTCAGGTTTGACTATGTTAATTAGAAACATGGATATATCATCAATAAAAATAGGCTTCATGGTAGGATCTATTATGTGAATTTGATATATGGTTTGATTAGCTTCAAGAATTGGTTACATTTATTGATTATCTACATGAATCGACTACGTAAATCCGCAATATGAGAGACCAGATTATTGAATGGGATACGTCGAAGAATAAATAATTTAGCTATGTTTGATACATGAAAATGGATATGTGTAGATTTTGGAGACATAGGGATTTAATCTACATGGAATCTTCTATATAGAGTTTTCTATTAGTTACATACAAATTTCCATGCAGTAATTTCAGTTGTGTGAATCAATGTCATTCCAAGGCCATATCAATGAGTATAATTATATCATCAAATTTTTACACTAACCATTCCTATAAATAAGTCCTTACATAATGAGTTTAATGAGATCAATGATATTTTAGGAAAATGTTTTACGATATGAAGTCCCCATAGTTTTGACTACCATTTCCTCTTAAACTAGGTAAACCATCCTGTATTGAATCATTCATGATTTCTGTTGAGACATGAGCTTCAAAATCACTTTCACATTGGGTCATGGAACACAATAGTAATTGGTTTTAGTTTTTTTCATCTATGATAAGATCATGTGCTCAACCCTTGTTTTGATGTAGTGTATTAAATGGATATTTATTCTTCTAGGCATTAAATCACTTATTTCTTAGTTTTTTGTATCATGCAGTAAGGGATTATATTTTATATCTTCTCAGAAGATGGTTTCATCTATATTAATAATTATAATTTAATTGGTTTTTTATTTGATGGGTAGGGGAATTATTCTACTTAAATTATAGCTTTAAAATTATTTTTGTTAATGTGGATTGATAGAATTGATGCCCAACTAAAAATCATTTTTGTTGGGATCCTTTTGTTGTGTTATAGTTATTGGGTTATGGAAACCTTATTTCTTGTTTTTATGAGATCTCCCTACAAAATATAAATTTCTTAATAACCTATATTCAAATAAAAAATTATTTCCTAGGAATTATAACTTAGGAAATAAGGACCTAAGTAAATAAGTATAATGTGATAAAAATACCCATTCTATAAAAAAATTGAAATATGATGTGTTCTAATAAATTTTGATTTGTGTATATGTCATGGAGAGGTGATTTGTTTTTGTGGGATGGTATTGTGTGGTTCTGATGTTGTGTTAGGTGAGGTTTCATTATGTAATTTTAATGTGGTGTGGTGATAGTTTATTTGATCATGCATTTTTTAAGGTGACATAATAGTATATTCTAATATATTTTTTGGGTGTTGTGGTAATGGTTTGTTCGGACGTTCTTTTTGGGTGGTGAGGTGGTGGTTTGATTGGAATTCTAAGATACATATGATATATGTTTGAATTGTTCTATATACATGAGTATTGATGAAATATCTTGTTAATTACATTTTAATGTCTTGGGATGGTTCCGTTAATATGAATAAAATGGTTAATTAATGAGTTAACAAGGATAATGTGGTTAGATGTGATGGATGATTAAGAATGATTCGAATTGTCTTGATAATTGAATGGATTATTAGTGTGAGTTGTGGATTGTTGAATGTACGGTGTTTATCATTTAAAGGTGCCAAAAAATTTAAGAATTATTTGAGTAGTTAGTTATTTATTTTGAACAAATTGGATGAGATTTTGTGTGTTTTATATATAACTATATTTTCCTTGTTATTTCTATTCGCACCCCACCCACATCGATCACTATGATCTTATAGTCATATATTCAAATATTTAGTGTTTAATCCAACATCCCCGTGATGAGGATGGATGGATGGGTACATTATCATTAATACTACATCTATAAGTGGAGTATATATGAATATGTTGTGATACATAGAGGTATTTTATTGAAAAATGTGGTGGACCAGGTGTCTTTGGGTGAGATTCGATATGACTGTGTTGTGTATAAGTTTTTAAGGATTATTTAGAAGTTATGTGAAGTGACCTTGCTATATGTAAGAGGTTTAGGTATATTTGGGAACGATGTGATGTTTTTGTGTTGAAGGTTGGTGGTATATGTTATTTCTAAGATTTAAAAGCACTATGATATATGATATTGGGGTGTGATAGCTGAAAATCATAGAGAAATAGTTTCAGGGTAACATTTATCGAAATGGTTATTATTATGTAATTATAGTTTGAATGTGTTATTTAGTGATAATTCCTTGGTGATGTTGGGATATATATTATTTTTATTTTGGTATTATTGGTTATACTATTTGGTCATAAGTCCAATAGTATGATTCATTCACATGTTCAGCCGTGAAATTTGTTTTCTTAATGATTATATTGGTATTTTTAAAGTATAAATATAATTTTTTAGTTTGTCAAGAGGACCAGGTGGATCATTCTAGATATTACCAGCTATGAACATTGGAAAATAACTATGTCAATGCTTTAGAATTTCTTTTTGGACTTTAAATTTATATATTTTTATGTCCAACTATTTTATATATACATAAAATTTGGGATGGTTTTTGTTTTTTTTATAATTTTATGTCATATTTTTTTTGGGATGATTCATCTTACCACTCAGTCATATATTATTATCGACTGTAAATACCCACATTTAATGAGATATTCACACCATGGAGGTTCATTCAAATCTGGGGACAACTTGAAGTGGGATTCAGATGGTCATTATATATATCCCTTTATTTTGGTATCATTGGTGAGAGCGGATGTTATATGTGATTCCGATATGTCATAACAGTTAATTGTGTGGTGATTTTCTTCTTGGGGGAATATATGATGGAATTAACCAAGTAGGTTATTCATTTTTTATGAATTATTATATTTATTAAAGTTAAATGATGATAATTCAACATGTTATCAACACTATTATTCTATCATATTAAATTACAATTCATTGAATTATTTTTGTTACATTTTTTATTCTAATGAGAATAAGATTTCTGGAATGTTTATGCCACTTTTAAGGGAGAAATGTATGTTTTCTAAGATAATTAATGTTTGGAACCCATTTTTTTTAAAATACCTTCATGATTATTAATTTTTTCCTTAATTAGTTTTTTTCTAATGTTTTAGGGAAATATTTTTTCATTGAAGAATATTTAATGAGTGCCAAAATAATACATGAGATAAAAATTTAATTTGTAAAGAGGGATAAAATTTATCACTAGATTTAATGATTTTAAATATGGTCAAATTAATTTGAATGTTTTGGTATCCTTCACAGTTTCTTTATTTCTAATTTCATGTTTTAAAATGTATTTCACAATGCTAAATAATGTGTAGTAACTATATGATGGTCAATATTTTTCTTTGGGGATTTGACTTTAAAGATGCAGAATTATTTTTAAAGAAACATGATATTAACTTAAATTATCATCTTTTTGTGAATATTAATTTTTTTTCCAATTAGTGTACATGTTGTATGATTATAGTTTGTTATGTAGGTGTTTTTACTAAATGCTTGAAACACTAAATCAATATGATCTGTAAAATGTCTGAAAGTGAAATCCTAGTGATAAATCATATAATTATGGTTTGACTAATGAATAGGTTCTTATATTGGTTGTCCATGAAATGTATTACAAAATATTTCAGGATTATATTATTTAAATGATGATATTTTTAGAGTTTTAGATACCATCATGGGATATTAATTATATGTTTTTTCAAATGATTAAAAGTGCATATATTAAATTTTTATTATTATGTGTTGGTATTACTTTGTTAAACATTTATTGATTTATAAAAATTGTTTAAGGTATATGTAGCCATTAAGTTTAATTTTTTCAATAGTAAAATAATTACGAGAGGAATACAGACTTTATATATTATTGAAATTAGATTAAAGGTAATTATAACCACTATGGTTAAGATGATAAATGCTATTAAATTAATTATGATTATTTATAATAACATGGTTATTAACTTATGGGAATATATGATATATCTGGTAGATTACAATGATATTGAAAAATGATTTAGTTACAATGTGATTAAATTTATTTTTGATGAAATTCAATAAATTCGTGAAATTATTTGATTCATGTGAATATAAATATTTTTTTAAATGACAAGATCTTATTTGATAAATAAAGTTTGATTTATTTTTTGAAACCATATATGATATTATTGTGGAAATAAGTTTTCAAAAAAATCAAATATTATATGATTATTGAAAATGTATTAATAGTATGAGCCTTTATGAAATATTGATGTTTCATAGAGAGAAATGTTAATTTCATTACAAAATAATATTTTCTAAAAATAGTGTATTAGTTGAAAAAATAATCTTCGATATTCATCACATAAAATAGAATATTATGTGCATTTTGAAACTAATAAATTTAAAGATGAAGGCTAAAATTTCACGTGTAATGTGAAATGAAATAGAATATGTGTTTAATCATAAACTATTTATTTCATTGATAAAATATTTTCTCAAATATATCATGTATTATGAAGAATAATACACTAAACTATAATTGTATGATTTTAAAAAATAATATTAAAATATGAGTCCTAGAGATGTACAATCTATTATAAAATAATATGTTTCACTGTATTGAACTAGAAATTAAGGAAATGGTAAATTATATATTTTATTTCAAAAATAAGATATTATAAATTCATTCTGAGAGAATCAAATAAAATCCACACCTATATTATTTCATTAATTGTGGAGAACGTATAATTTTTGTGTAATATCTTGTTAATATTTTCAGGTATTTTTAGGCATGCATTTTTAAGAATTTATGTGGGTTTCGTGTGTGATTGTTTGCAATTTATTTTTTAATAGCTTTAGAAATTATGGGTTAGTGCATGCTCAGTTAACGGTTTTTAAAACCGTGATCCCTTTCATAGAAGACCATTACACATAAGGCAATGAACTATGGCATGGTTAGTGCATGGTTTACAAAACTTGCTCCCTCAATTGGAGGAACTGTGTGGCCCATCTAGTGAAGGTGCATGGCTTGTGCACATTTTTTCCATATGATGTGCCTCTTCCTAAAAAAATTTTTGGACACATTTTTAATTGGTCCATCAATCTATTAAAATTTCACAAACCCATATTTTAGGGCCCTCAACGGACCTGTACGACCCCAAACAGATTTTTCCAAACTGTGGATCTCTTGAAAAGAGTTATTGGCCCCTTAGATTCCTCTCGGATGATATTATATTATAGAGTAATACCAATTAATCATCTTATAGTTCGTTTCATTCACCCATTATCATTATCTCTCAATCATTATTTTCCTCTCTAGGATTATGTGGATCCCCGTGATGATTTTTTGATCTAATAGACACTATTTTGGATCTAAAATTAGGTATTATTCCAAATACATTGTTGACATCACTCTCTGTTCAAGATTTTTGGGTACGTTTTTGTGATTCAGGAAAAGTTAATCTTGAGGTCGGTGGTTCCATGATGATGTATAATTAATGTAAACCCTACATTTCCATATCACATTTCAATTGCTAAGCATAAATGAAATTTTTTGTTTTTAATAAAATTTATTTCAATTATTTTGTTGGAAAACCCAAATTCCATTGAATTTTGGTTTGAAGAATGGTTTCCTACATGAAATGGGGAAACCCCCAATTCCATTGATTTGGTGTGTATTTATGAAAATTTGTCAAATTTTTAATTGTTCAATTTTAATTTTGGATATTATGGAATGTGTTTCTTTTAAATTTATGAATTTTACTTTGAAATGGATTTGATGGAAAAGTTTTGAATGTTCTGAATTATATTTAATTAGGGCTTTATTGTAAAATCGATGGAAATTTGTTACATATTATATTTCTAAATTTATTTTGTGGAAGTGGATTTTTGAACTTGGATGTTGAATTGATTAAGAATCACTATTTCTGAAAATAGTATAAAACTTTTTATGATAGAAACCTTAGGGTTTTATCATAGTGAAAATGAAAGTTTCTGATTAAAACCCTATTTTTGTATTTATATGGAAAGTTGGTATATATTAAATTGATAATGGGACTAATTGTATTTTAAGCATTCCTAAAATAAATTTACCATCATCGTTTTTTACTATATAACATGGAATTATTAAGTACTTAGTGAGTTATTTGGATAACAGTAAACAATTTTTTAAATTATAAAACATCATATCAGTACATCCCATCTCTTACGTTATGGTTATGAGTCCCCTTTTTCATTGGTTCAATGGGGTGTATGTACATATTTTATTTATCACATTGAGTGTGGGTTCTCTATAGCATGGAACTGTCATATATTATAAAGAATATGACCATTTTCTCACTTGATTTTATTTTAAATGAATATATTCAGTTAGAATAAAATTATTTACATGCACAATGATTTATATAAACAATTTTATATAAAATTTTCAATTTTATCCATTTATAAAAAGATCCACTATTTTAGAAATATTCCTTCCGGAACAATGTGATGGGTTTTTAATAGTAGTTCCATCATTTGAAATATAAATCATGAATTATTTAATTTATGATCATGGAATTTAAAAACCTATTTTTTAATTTGAGATCACGTTATTTGGTTAATTTAATATTAGAATATTTTATGGAATCCATGGTGTGTCCCTATTGTGATTTTTATCTCACACCCAACGTTTTTCATTGGGTGGTTATAGATTTTCTCCATCTAGGAAAAAGTAGGGGTAAATCCCCACTTAGAGGTGGTACTAGTTGTTGATCTATGGACAAGGGGAGTTGTGTTCATAGGGTGTTGGGAAATCATACCTTTCATTTAAGACATTTTGTTTTGGAAACATGGGTATTTAGGCATATTTTACATCTGTTATGGTTCTCCTAGTGGATTTTCTTTTTTATGTGTTAGTGAATTGTATATCATACATATTAAATATTTGTGGAAAAATCATTCCCACAACTTTTTTTGTATGATACTAAGTGCTACTCACAGAACGCTATAGATTGGGAACCCCCTTTGGTATATTTTAGGGCCAACTCAGTTATTGGGTTACTAGGGTAACAAGAATGGTTTGTGAGAACATGGTATCAAAGGTAGATTCATCTTTAATATTGAAGTCAGTATGTATTTGTGTAATTTTTTCTGGACATAATTGGTAGTTATGATTGAGGTCCTGGACAACTCTCACTATAATAAACTTTATGTATCTAGAGGGATTTAGAAAAATTTGTCTTGTGGATTATTTCTAGTATTTTTTAAAGTTTGATTTTTATATATTGAAATATGAATCATGTCAACTATATATGTTTGGATTAGTTTCCATGTTTCCTTGTTGGATTTTAAAACTTATGTCTTTCATATTTTATAATGATGTTGTGTTGAATCAATCCTATGATAAGACATGTGAATATGATTAAAGACGAAGGTGGAGCTGAACCTTGGATATTGAATCCTCCCGTGGACACAAACCTAGTTGAGGTGATTATGCACACTATCCAAGATCTATGACATTCACCACCTCCATTACCAATTTATTTTACAATTGTGGAACCTCGGAGGGAATGTCTAAAGATATTATTTCAGGAGTCCCTTTCCTATAATCTAGAAACATTAAAGGGCTCAAATGATTCTCATGATTCCAAGGAATTGTTGACAATATTATAGTATTTGTTTTTGTTCATGGACACACTCTAGAAAATCAAAGTGTTGTGTTCCACCGTCTTATTCTAAGGTCTGAGTAAGAGAGGGATGTAAAAAAGTTGAAAATCATGAAACACAATGTTTTAGAGTGAAAATACTATAATGTTATTTTTTTTGATATGTTATATCCGAAGTTGATACTATTTTCCAAGGACACTGAGTTTTTCAAATAGGAGAAGACTTACAGGACCATGACAGAGTATGAAAAACTTTTTTCTGAGATCAATATTTCTCAGCTGATATTATATCGAATGAGATAATAAAGGATCAAAGGATCATGTTTGGAAATTTTTAGGATATTCATTCTTTGGTTTTCTTGTTGAATGAGCCTTCTTATGATTATTTTCTAAATGCAGCGCTGATGGCTGAGAAGGACCTGGTTGGAAAGATAGGGCTATCCAGAGTTTCTTTCTTTACTAGTGGTATTGCAAATTACACAATGGGAAAGATAAAGAGTGATGGTTTTCATTATGGTACTTAATAGAAGTGAAATTCTATACCTCCTATAGTGCATTTAAGAAGTCCTTTAGTTTGTTTCCAGTAAAGAAAGATGGTACATTCATAAAGGGTTTGCAATGCGGATCCCAAGAACTATGGCTCCTACAAACGCTTGGTTCACATAAAATTATGTAACCATGTTTATTCCACTCCACATTGTGGCACTATATCATCTGCACTATCTAAAGCTACAGTGAATTAAAATTCTTCATGTGAAAAATGGTTACTCCAAAATCATCCAAAACAAAGCATATTCACGTAATAGAAGAGCCTCTAGAGGAAGCAGATATGAGTCTAATGACCGTGAGAGGTATCATTATTGTATCTTATTCATTAGTGGCAATATTATTCGGTAATTTATAGTCTCATTTGTTTATTTCAAACTATATTATTAGTAATATTAATCATCTTATAGAGTGAATATCATGTTCAATGAAAATTACAACACCACTTGGCAGAAGGGAAGACCAAGGTCTCCGTAGTCTTGATTTTTTTGTTATATATCACATGCTAATCATGATTGGATTTTAGCAGTACTTTATAGTAAATATTTTTACATCATTTTTGTGTTGGATTATCTCATTGCCAATGCATCATATGTTGATTGTTATCTTTGACTAGTCTCATTCACTAAAACTGATGGCGCGTTCTTTGTATTTCAAAGGGAATGTGACCCATTGTAAAATAGAGATGAACCTTTTAATCTGGTGTTGGGGAAAGTAATAACAGTATTTTACATTTATCTCTAGAATGATACTTTGAGTGGAGATCTCCCTCCACTTCTCATCATGTTTCCTGATGTGTTTCCTTCATAATTTTCTGGTTTTTCCCTTGTAAGGGAGGTTTATTTTATAGTTTATTTAATGTTTTTTACTATACTAGTGGCCATTATCTCATACCATATTTCTCTAGGAAAAATTAATGAGATAAATTACCAACTATAAAATCTTCATGGTAAAGGATTTATACACCTGACTATGTCTATATTTGGGGGGAATAGTTATATTTCCTATGAATGATGATGGTACACTTCACCTTTATGTTTATTACCAAAAGATATATCGAGTTACGGTGATGAGAAATTACATGATCCCACAAGTTTATAATATATTTGAATAATTAAAAGGGTAAAGGTGGTTGTCAATGTTTGACTTTCAATCTTGTTTCCACCAGTTGAGTATAAATGAATCTAACAATACTAAAACTGAAATTCAGAGAATGTCTGAACATTATGAGTACCATTTAAATTCCTTTGGTCTAAGAATTTATCCAACATTTTTAATTGAAATGATAATTTTTTTACAGGTGTGTCTTGATACATTTATCTCTGTCTTTGTGGATGAAATCCTAATTTACTTTTTGTTTGGGGGGGATCATGTGCATCATCTGAGAATAGTTTTTAGTTTTTAAGGAATCACTAACATTATTCCATGATTTAGTAATGTGATTTATGTATTCATGAAGTGAATTTATTGGGATAGGTTGTATCAGAATGAGGAATTTTAGATTATCCTAATAATGCGAGTGTTGTTATGACATCGGTGAAACCATATAATGTCTTCAAGATTCAAAGCATATTGGACTTTACAAGATATTATGACCGATTCATGATGGCCTTCTCAGAATTAGATTATATGACGACTACACTAACTCATAAGGGGGTAATGTTACCTTTGGATAGAAAATATCATAATCATTTTGTTGAGCTAAAATTTCATTGGACTACTATGATAGTGTTGATTATCTTATAGGCTGAGTAGGGTTATGTATTCTTTTTATTACTCAGTTTTTGGATTGGGTTACGTTCTTTTGTAAGGTGATCATTTCATGTTTTATAGATCTCTTCCTATTATTCCACAAGAGAGGATTTATATCACCCATTACCATGAACATATAGCTAGGATGTAAAAACTTATGAATTTGTGGAATTAATTTTATGGATAATTGTTTATAATGTTTTCAAAACAACAAAATATTGAGTTATATCTTCACTCTAAATGATTAGAATCTTCACCAGAGGAATTGGGTGGAATAAATATATTCTTTTTATTCTGAAATTTCTGATACCAAAGGTATTCAGAATGTCATTGACGATGGAATGAGGAAGAACATTCTGACCTATGGACTGAAAGAATCATAAAAAGAGGTGAACCTGATGGCTATCTTTGCACAGTTGCATATTGAATTCTAGAAATAAGGGGACAAGGATTCCATGGTTAGTTTTCAGTTGATATACACTATTATGAAGTTCATTCATTAGGAATAGTATCATGATAAGAGTTCCAAAGCATTAGATACTCTATAAATAGTGTGAAAATTATGCATGATTGGTCATTCTTCAATGCGGGAATTCAATTCTTTCAAAACTGTTTTATGTTACCAACATTGGTAAAGAAATGTATAAAATGGGATTCTGATTATTCCTAGTATTTAGTCCAATCCGGACGCACAAAGATGTTCTTATAACATGTGCAAGTAGTTCTAGTGGCCATGTATGAGATGGGAAATTACAGTTTTTGTAACCTATTTTATTACATGCCAACATGTGAAGGTCGAGCACCATAATTCTTCAGGGTTGAATCTACAACTTCTGGTCACGAAATGGTGTGGGGTGAGATCATTGTGGACATTGTGGATGATATTCTGCCTAACTAGAGGAAAAATAATTTGACATGGGTTGTGAATGATAGGATGACTAGATAAAAACACATTAAACATCTTTTTGAGTAAATCAATGATAATGAGTAGGGATATATCTATGTGAAATAGATTTTATGCATGCATGGAGTTTCTTCTATTATTGTTTCTAATAGGAATCCACGATTCAATTATATGTTTTGGAGAGGCCTTAAAGAGTCACTATGATCTCACATCTGTTTGAGTAAGACTTAAAATCCACAGTCATATAGTTAGGGAAAAGAGCTATTTAGATTCTTGTGGATATGATTCCATCTTGATCTTTTATCATTCGTGGAGTTGGGATGCTAATGTGGGGATAGATGTGTTTTCTTATAACAATATTTACCAATCCTTGACTAATATGGCTACTTTTGGGTCCTTTTATGGTCATCCTTGTAAATATCTTTTTTGTTGGTCATTGATTGTACATTTTTTTTGGTTGGATAGATTTTGGTTCCAGAGATGACATCAAAGATATAGTTGATTTATCTAAGAATTTTCACAGTGAAAATCCGATATAATATTATTTTGATCACCAATTTAAACATTCTAATTTTTCAATTGGATGCCTGGTGCTCTCGAAAGATTCATCCCAGTGGTTCGTCAATGTTCTGGGATGCAAGGGAAACATTATCCTAATTTTGTGGGACCTTTCAAGGTTGTTGATCATGTGGGGAATGTTTCATGACGTTCAACACTTCCACCATTGATGAAAAAGACACATAATTTGTTTCATGTGTCATAGTTAAAATGTATCTACCGAAACCGTCTCATATTTTTGGTTAAAATGATCTTGAAGATAACTGGATTTATCATTTCATAAACAACTAGTTAGGATAGTTGATTCTGAAACAACGTTACATTGTGCCTGGATGATACCATTTGTTCATGTGTTGGGGTAGCACAGTTCTGATAATCATGGTATATGGGAGATGAAGTAATTGATGAGAGAGAAGTTTCCTCATATTTTTGGCATGGAAAATTCATTGTAGGCTTTTTGGGATAGAATGTTGATATTGTGGGGAGGTTGTATCAACTTTTTACAATTTTTAGGTATTCTGAGACCCCTTTTTTACAAATATTTTTGTGAGATTCATTTTCTATTGTATCAGTTTTATTTTTATTTTGAGTTTTGAAAATTCTTTGATAGTGCATGGTCGACCCAAAATTTTTAAAAAATTATACCCTTTCAGAAAAAACCATGCATCCCAATGCAGTGAGGTTTTCATGGTTGGAACACATTTTACAAACTATGCACCTTGAAGTGTAAACCATGACACCCATTTATTGAAGGAACATGGTTGGAATAATGTTTTTCTAAACATTGTGCCTTTCCCTATGAAAAAATATGGATGGGTTTTCAATTGATCAAAATTTTAATTAAAAATTCATGAACCCCTCTTTTATGATTTTCATTAGAGTAGTACATCCCCAAACAAAATTATCAAATCCTTGGATCTCTCATGAAGAGTTCTTGGCAACCAATGTACCTTTAAGAAGTGATTCAATGTTACAAGAACACCATTCGATCTTGTCCATATTTGTCTCCCTCTTATATTATCATTCTTCTGCAATATATAATTTCCTCCCAAGGATTCCATGGCCCCCCGTGATTATTTGTGGTTCTGATACACACTTTTTGATCCAAAAATAGGATTTAGTTATATAACCATGTTTTCTAAATTCTTCTTCGTAGTATTATGGGAATGCCATTTTGATTCGAGTTTTTTGGATCATGAGGAAGGTGGTTCTATCATGATTCCCAATTTATGCCAATCCTAAATTGATTTATCAAATTTCATTTTTTATTAATTGAACTAGTGCAAAAAAATTTTTTACGTCTGTTATTTTTCATTATTTTAGTCGGTTTTGAGCCGAAGTTAACATGAATGACATTATAAATATTGTTTTATATATCGGTTATTTAAAAACCAACATCAAAAAACATAACATCGTGGTGTTTATCACATCGGTTATATAATAACTGATGTGATTAACCATTTCCAATGATTTTATCACGTCAGTTATTAAATAACTTATGTGATAAACAAGTGTGGGTGTGTTTGTCATGAAGATTATTAAATAACTGATGTTCTAAACCCCTAGAAAATTGTTTATAATGTCGGTTATATAATAACCGACATCAGAAACCATTTCCCTGGATTTTATCATGTCTGTTATTAAATAACCGATGTGATAAACTTGGGGGGGACGTATCACGTCAGTTATTAAATAACTGATGTCATAAACTAGTGCGGGGGGTGTTTATCACATCGATTATTTAATAACCGACATGAGAAACTAGGGGGGAAGATTTATCACATTGGTTATTAAATAACTGACATGATAAACCGGTGCGGGGGTTTTTGTCACGTCGGTTATTTAATAAATGATGTGATTAACCCCTAGAAAATGGTTTAACATGTCGGTAATATAATAACCGACGTGATAAAACATTTCCAAGGTTTTTATCACGTCGGTTATTAAATAACCAACGTGAAAACACATTTTTTTTAATTAGAAAGAAGTCCTCTGCTCTCCCCCGAAACAACCAAAAACCAAACAAAAAATTAATACCAAAAAATAGAAGTTGACTAAAAAAAGAACCAAAGAAAAATTAAGCATTTAAATTGATAACATTTAAAATTTACCCCACTGGACAGCCCCCCACCACCCCTGGACTGCCCTCCTTACCCAACTAGACAGCCCCAACCACACCCCTGGACACCCCCACAAACCTGGACTACCCCCCGACCCACTAGACTACCCCAAACACCCATGAACATCCCCACCACCGCTTGGACAGCCCCCACACCCCTAGACAACCCTCCGACCCTCATGTATACCCACTCACCCCCGAGATATCACTCCCACACCCCTAGAATACCCTCCCTCATCACTGAAATAAGACCAAAAAGTTACCAACAACATACCAGAATCCCCTTTCCCCAATGGACTTCCCCCACCACACCGCTTGACACCCCCCACATCCCTGGACATCACCACCACCCCCTAGACATCCCCCACCCTCCTGTATACCCCCCACCCCATGGACAACACTCCTACACCCCTAGATTGCCCTCCCACACCTCTGAAACAGAAAAACATGTTACCAAAAATAGACCAGAACCCCCTCACCCCACTAGATATCCCACACCACCCCCACACCCCTGGACATCCTTCCACCCCCTGGATAGCCCCCAACAACCCTGGACACCCCCACCACACCACTGGACACCCCCACACCCATGGACTACCCCCGACCCCCTGGAAAGCCCCAAACACCCCTAGAAATCCCCACGACCCCCTGGACAGCCCCCATGACCCTGGACAACCCCCACCCTCATGTATACCCCCACCCCCTATACAACACTCCCACACCCTTGGACATCCCTCCCACACTCCTGAAGTAGGACCGAAAAGTTACCAAAAATAGACAAGAACCCTCTTACCCCGCTGGACTACCCCCACCACACCCATGGACACCCCCACACCCCTGGACATCACCACCACCCCCTTGACATCCCCCACTATCCTTTATACCCCTACCCCCTGGACAACACTCCCAAACCACTGGACAGCCCTCCCACACCCCTGAAATAGACCAGAAAGTTACCAAAAATAGTCCTGAACTCCCTCACCCCTCTGGACAGCCCCCACCACACCCCCACACCCCTGGACTTCCCCCACCCTTGGACAGCCCCCAACACCCCTGGACAACCCCCCATCCTCATGGACACCACCCACAACCCTGGACTGCCCCACTACCCCCTGGACACCCCCACATCCATGTACTACCCTCACCCCATGGACAACCATTGGATAGGCCCTGGACAACTGGTGTTGGGATAGGAGGTTCCGCCATCCCTCGGGGGGCATGTCGTTGGAATGTAGTCATCACTCCCACATGCGAAGCTTGAGATATCAAAATGTTTCACATGTGGGAGTGATGAGTACCTTCCAGTGGCGTTCAGCCCCCCTGAGGTATGGCATCGCCTCCTCTCCAAACCCCTTGGACTACCCCCCCTCCATCCCCATGGACACCCTGGACCCCCCACTAGAAAACCCTAACTCACCCCACAGAACACCCCCACACCCTTGGACAGCCCCTTCCACCCTCCTGAAAATGCTCCCACCCCCTGGACTACCCCCCACGATCATGGACACCCAGGATACCCCCAACCCATCCGGATATCCATCCCATACCCCGGGATACCCCCACCCCATTAAACACCCCCCACACTCTTGTAACCCCTCCCACAGAACAGAATCCATACAAGAAAAACCATCATAAGTAGACCAAAACAAGAATTATAGAAAATATAAATAAAAATTCACATATATAACTTTCAAAACTTATGATGCTAACTTAAAAAAACTAAATCCAACCTAAATGTCTATCGAATACACAATTACAATGATAGTATTCAAAATTACATTTTACACCATAAACAACTATAAATCAATCAAACCTATAAAATAATTTGACCATTCAACTTGTAAGTGTTTAACATCTTCAACACTATAGGGTTGTGGGTCATCAAATATCTACAAATTAAAAGAATAGTATTTAACATCTATAATGTATAAATAAAATGAAATATTATGGAAATGTTTAAATGGAAATCTTACTAGGTCAAAGTTCACAACTGTCCCTGTTGTTATTATTTCATACATAAATCTTAACATATAATATTCGCATTCGACGATGCCTTATTTTTCATGAAAATTCTATTTGAATGTGTGTAAATTCAATAATTATTTTTATGTAATAAATCAAATAGTAAAAAATATAAATTGATATTTACCTTTACATTTACATATTTGATATTCTCACTCTTCTTTTTGTTTTTTTTCAAAAGTAGACCCATCCCCTGTTAGAAAATAATACGAATGGGGTAAATTTAAATTTCATTATAATATAGAAAACTATTGAGAAATTGAAACTTACTTTTCCAAAATTTTCTTAAAACATTCCCACAAATCACCATGGACAGAGCATATCCAATAAAGTGTCTTCTTCCTTGGGAAAAAACCCCAAACATCCAATGATCACTGATAAAAAAAATGTATGTTAGTGGTTTTTTATGTTAAAATATAATGAACTCTTTGAGAGAGATGTGTTTCATACCTATCAAAAAATGGCATCATCCAACATTGTGTGACTATATTCTATTCAAGTGATTCATAAATATAAACCATTCTTTGTTCCTCATCTAATGCACATGCTTCATGGGAAATCATATGCAGGTCCATGAACCCATATTCATCTGTCCACTCATTCATCTCACAAATTTTATAAAGATGCCTAATACAAAAAAGATATAAGTATATATTTTTAATAAATATAATGCAGGGAAATGTTGTTAAGACTGACATGGAAAAAAACGGCACCATGTTGATGCCCAAGTTATCTCCAGTAACAAGCTTCATGATATCAGCTTTAATAATCCACGTAGTTATATCATGTCCACAAACATGAGCTTCCATTGGAAAATCATAATGATCGGCCAAAAAATTTGAATATCTTGACAATATTTCAAGACTACTAGAATTTATACTTGATTTCATATCCATTTGTGTATGTTGTTTTCTATAAAATATTTGTTTACTTTGAAGTATTCCTGTAAAAATAAATAGAAAAATATATTAGTTTTCAAATGATAAAACGAATTTAATAAAAAATAGAAGATATAACATACATACCTCTATGGTAATGAGTCGAAGAAGTTTGGATGGACAATTTAAAAATGGTCGATACTATGTCCAACTATCGTCACCTCATCTATAGGTAATGGTACTCGAGATGATCAATCTGTAATATCCTGTACATTGACCCTCTGATTCTCTACCTCTAATTGTTGATGATGAACTATATCTCCTATTCAATATACCAACCCATATGTAACTATATGATATTGAGGATCATCGACATACAACTCATAATAAGTAGGAAGCTATGGTGGAGGAGTAGGATAAATAATGGGGTCAGCGGGCTAAGGTGGGTGAGTGGGATCTACTAGTGGAGGAGGAGGATAAATAATGGGGTCTGCTAGGGGAGGTGGAGGAGTGGGGAGGTGGAGTAGTGGAAGTTGCAGTCTGAAATTGTCTTTTCATGTCTGCAAACATAGACTGTACCAACACCCTAATCTTTTCCTCCATCGTCATATTAATATTATGAACATCAGCCTCCATGGATTATATTTTTTTATAAACACCCTCAACATAAGTAGTTGATGAACTTGGCAACAATTTTCTTACTGATACACCTGTTGGATATCCTCATACACGACTAGGATGTTTGGGCTTTCCCAATGCTGCAGAAAAAATATCTTCCCTCCCAATAGCTGTAAATACCCCCTGTGAGCTCTGCTTTTCAAGAGAATCCTGTATTAATTAATTAAAAATTTCTGTAATGATTGAAATTATATGAAGGAAATAGTTAACTAAAATAAATAAAATAGATATCTTATAATCCTCTCAGCTACGATTCTTGAATCTTCCTAAAGATATTGCCTTTTTTTCATCAAATATATCTTCCATTTTTCATTTCTAGAAGGAGGGGATGGAGGGGACACCTCTCCAGAGCTTAAAGACTCATCTGTTTGTTTTTTTAATTTTTCCAGCAACATTTTTTCTTCCAATAATGTATACCCTCCCCGAGATAAACTATGAGGGTATACATTTTTAGATTGGATCCCCTGATGAGATTTCCTTGTTTTCTATAAATTAAGAATAATAAATCATTAACAAAACAGTAATAAGGCCATTTATATAAGAATTATTATAAAAGTTTACATTTCCATTAACAAAAATGATTTTTTATTATACTTTCAACAAACTGTCTCCATCTGTCTTCATTTATGAAAGGATATATACGACATGGATTTTCATGACTCCTATGACCAAAAATGAAATCATAAGTGAGGGTTGATTTGAAATCCCTCCATCTACTGGTAGTCCCCAATAAGCATTTCTTCCTTACTCCTCCAGTGTTAGGATTATCAAATTTCTTCTAATAAAGAAGTGTTTAAACAAATTATATATACTAGAAACATTTAAAGAATAGGAAAACAATAGAAAAAGATCATACCAAAATCGTCTCCCACAACTGAGAGAATATCGCTTTGTCTACACTTCTCTAGTCATCATACAAAATTCTTACTTTAATCTTACCCTGAGTGGATAAAAAACTCTTAAAATATTTTTCATTTAGACCTCTAAGAATATCATCCTCATCAAACTCAATGAGTATCCTCTAATCCTGCAAATGGTAAAGTGATAATTTCAGTAAATGTGTGCACCCACGTTTACCAACTCTTGAACTCTTTGTAGTAATTTGAGCACATCAAAAAGATTGGGAAACATCAAGAGGAGCATCTGAATGTTCCTACACAAAGGTATGACCAATATGCTTATCTCCAGAATCATGTGGTTGATCAAATGATTGATCTATCATTATCCTTGAAATCAAAAAAACAAACATTAGTTCACAAATATACAAATTCAAATATTTTAATACTACTGTAATCAAAAAATAGAAAATTGTACAAAGATATGTAATAGTAAACATTGTTAATATGGTAAGCATGTTAAACAATGGTAAAGATGGTAAAGATAGCCAAGAGTGTAAACATGGAAAACATGGTAAACCTAGTAAACTTGGTAAACTTGGTAAATTAATTTTCATTGAAAAAATAATAGATATATAATTTACATAATGGTAAAAATGATAAAGTAAAGAAAACTAAATTAAAACATTGTATACCTGGAAATCATGGTAAACATGGTAATCTAATTTTCACTAAACAAAACCAATATATATATATAATTAATGTAATTGTAAGTACGATAAAGTAAACTAAACATAAATAAAACAAACAAAAGATTATACTTATTTTGTTTTAATACATGTTTCAATAAAGAAAAAACTGACAATATGTACCATTTTATGAAAGAATAAATTTAAAAAAATGTTACCTGTAATTTTAGGAATGTAAAAATGGAATGTTTTCCCAAATTCATTCATCGTGATTGTTCCTTATGGATAAAACCATTTCTTCAAACATGCTCATCATTATTTTATATTATTATTTCCATGGAAGTAAGGATATCACATAAATTAGCATCTTCATCAAGTTCATCCTCACCAACATATTGTTTTTTCCCTTGTAAAACAACTTCCCATTGCATATCTGATTGATCTACTACATAGAAAAATTGTTTTGCAGGTTTTTCCATTATAAAAGAATCAGCAGTGTCTTTTATTCTATTCAGATTATCAACTGTCATTCCAAATTCATCATGTCTAATACTGTTGTTACTGATAAACCATTTATTTTTAAAAACATGAACTTTAATTTTAAAGTAATACACCTCCGATTTGTCTTCAAATCACTCTATAATATGCACTTGATGTAGAAATTGTGTATTTGTCCTTAGCACTCGAAAAATGCATTGCTTCTACAAACTCCAATACACCACTATTCTGAACTTCATTTCTATTATCTTGTGCTTTCATATGAAATGTATAGCCATTAATATCATAACCATACAATATTATCACATTTAAACATGGACCACCCACTATCCATTTTATTGTCTTTGATATATTTGATATACCATGCAAGGTCTTTTTAAATCGTGACAAAAATGTTTTGTTGTGCTCGTTCAAAATCCACATTTCATTCCTCTTTGGATGACATTGATTCAACTCATTAATATTAAATGTGATATACAGTTGAGAATCAGATATGTTATTAATGATGTATGATTCTAACTTCTTATCTGTTCAGTTGACACCAATTTGACTTTCAAGCCATGAATCCCCTTTACTTCAATATTATCCTGTTCATGGTGAGATGGAGGCCAACCTATGTGTTACACGAAATCCAAGTAGCTCGTACAAAACACTTCAACCTCCTCAGAAATACACTTTTCAATAATGTAGGCTTCATGTCGATATGGATTCTTATCATACCCCTTCAATATTTTAATATAACTTTCCCACGGATAAATCCTACTACGATATACTGGTCCAAAAAGTATTATTTCTTGAACCAGATGAATCATTAAATGCGCCATTATAACAAAAAAAAGTTGGAGGAAAATACATTTTCAATTGACAAAGTACAAAAATTGCATCCTTTTCTAAAATGTTCAATGAATTCATATCAATCACTTTATTACAAATTTAATTGAAAAATAACACAACTTCATTATAGTCTTTCTAACATGGATATGCAATATTCCACTGAATTCAACAAGTAGAATTTGTTGCATCATGACGTGAGAATCATGAGATTTCATACCAATCAATCTCAAGTCTTTTATTGAGAAATTTTTTTTTACATTTCAAGAAAAACCTTGAGCCACTTTGATATCATGAAGACTCTGAAAAAAGATAATTTTCCCCCTCTTAGATAATGTATAATAATCCGGGGGAAGAAATATATGTCTTCCATTAAGAGAGGGAGCTAACTCCAAATGTATTCCCATCGATAGTAAGTCTAATATTTCATTCAACCCATCTTTTATATTTTCTTTAATATCTAACAATGTTCCTATCAAACTATCAATTATATTCTTTTCCACGTGGCTGAAATCAATATTATGTTTAACTTCATGATATCTCCAATATGGTAGCTCAAAAAATATTGACATTTTCTTTCAAATAAGTTTATCATTACCAGATTTATGTGTCTTTCCCAATGTCACATCAAGGTTTTTCAACCTCTCAAAATACAGATCAAGGGATAAAGGTTTTGGAGCAATATAAATTTTATTGAGCCATTAAATTTATTTTTTTGTCTTCTATAAGAGTGATCCATAGGAAAAAACATTCGATGACCCATGTACACTGTTTTCCTCCCATGATACAATTGAAAATATAACCTCTATTGTTTGCAAATTGGACATTATTTATTCCCTTTAACTCTGTATCCAGACAAAGTTTTATATGATGGTAAGTCATTTAGAGTGAAAAAAGCACTGCATCTAGTTGAAAATATTCCATTTTATAAGAATCATACCCCCTAATATCATCCTCCCATACAAGTTTCAAATCATCAATAAACGGTGATAAGAAAACATTAATATCATTGCCCGGTTGCTTCAGACCAGAGATCTTTATACTTAACATGAAGTATTTGTGCTTTATACAGACTTTAGGAGAGAGGATGTAAATTTCTAATAAAACAGGCCATGAACTATATGTGCTATTGAGGGTCCAGTATGGATTCATTCCATCTGTGCACAACCCTATACTGATATTTCTAATTTCATTTCGAAATGTAGGATACTGCTCATCAATTTTCTCCCATTGTGGGCAATCAGAAGGGTAACATATTTTTCCATCACATAACCACTCATCAGCATGCCATCTTAACCTTTTTGCATCATATGAATTAGCAAATAAACGTTTGAAATGATTAATTATAGAATGATACCAAAATACCATTGAAGGGATCATTGTAATCTCTACGCCAGACTATGATTTTTATTTCACCTTATACCGTGATGTCCCACATTTAGGACACTCTGACAGAAATTCATATTCCTTCTTATATATTATACAGTCATTCGGAGAGGCATGTATTTTCTTGTATCCCAATCCCATCTAGCATAATATTTTCTTGTCCTTATAATGTGAATCTGGAAGATCATTATCTTTTGGAAGAATTTCATTCATCAATTGTAGCAGCTCTATAAAACTTTTGTCACTCCATCCATGTTTCTCTTTCAGGTTAATCAATCTTAAAACCGCTGAAAAAACTGTAAAATCTGTAAAACCGTGATATAATGGCTTGTTAGCATCACCGAATAGACGTGCAACTACTAGTTCTATCTCAATTTGTTCAGCTGAAATATCACGAATCATTTCTTCAATTCCATCGGAGTCACCATCTTGTAAATCATCATCATCAGTGAAATTCCGTCTAGTTTCACCATGAAAAAACCAAGGGCTGAAACTCGGATTTAAACCATGAAAAATCAAATGATCTTTTATAACTCTAGTTTTAAAATTCTTCATATTCAATCATTTCAGGCATGAAGAGAAAAAAATGTCACTACTTGGAACATTTCATTTAGCAAATTCAAAAAATGCATCAACACCTTCCTCATATTCATTGCTCATTTGATGTGTCGTAATAAAACTTCGACTCATTACTACCTATAACAAATATCAAAATTATACATCTTTTTAAGATAATAAAAATTTATGTTTATATGAAAAAAATCATAATTTGAATGTAAAACAATTTTGAAATATAAAACAAACTTATGCATATTTAAAAAAATATGGAAGAATATGATTTTAATAATAAAATATTGTTAGATATAACAGTTTTAAATTCCATGGAATCAATGAAAATGATGGGGCCTCCAATTGTTGATAGAAAATTGGAGAAAATGGAGTAAACCTGATAATCAAACCAAATTTCAAATAAAAACTCAGATGGAGAAAATCACAATGTAAATCCAATCATAACAGCACAATGGAATCATATTGCAACACTAATATCAATGAAACAATAAAATCATCATGTCATAATCTCCCAAACAACGATGTAATAGTCAATCCCAACTGACACTTATCTTCCACCCCCTTGGACACCCCCTAGACACCACCAATCCTTAGACAGCCCCCACCCCTAGGACACCACCCCCACCCCCTTGTACACCCCATGGACACCCCCCAGGGATAACCCCCCACCCCCGAACAACCCCAAACCCTTTGGACAGCCACCCAGACAACCCCTAAACCCTCTGAACAGCCCCCACCCCCTTATACAGCCCCACACACCCTTAGACACCCCACCCCCTTGGACCACCCCCCACAAACACACCACTGGACTACCCCCAACCTCCATGGACACCATGGACAACCCCAACCCTCTGGACAGCCCACTAACCCTTTGGACACCACCCCCACCCCTAGACACCACCACACCCTTAGAAAGCCCCCACCCCCTGGACAGCCCCCACCCACCCTTGGACACCCCCACCCCTCCTGAATAACCCCACCCCTCCCGGACACCACCACCCACCTCCTATACCCTTGGAAACCCCACTAGACAGTCCCTCGGACAACCCCCAAACCCTCTGGATAGGCACCCACACCCTTAGACAGCCCCCACCCCCTTAAAAACCCCCACCCCTTGGACCCCCCTCCCCCACACACACCCCTGGACTGCCCCCACCTCTATGGACACACTAGACACCCCCAACCCTCTGGACAGCCCCCTGAACCCTCTGGACACCACCCCCACCTCCTTGGACACCCCCTGGACACCACCAGCCCCTTGGAAAGCTCCCAACACTCTAGAAAACCCCCACCACCTGGACAACCCCCACCCTCTAGACAGCACCCCCACCCCCTTGGACACCCCCACCCCTCTTGCACACCACCCCACCTCCTACCCCCTTGGACACCCCCTAGACACCCCAACCCTCTGAACAACCCCCACCCCACAAGACAACCCCCCAAACCCTCAGGACAGGCCCCCACCCCCTTCGACCACCCCACCCTCTTGGACCCCCCCCCCCCACACACACACACAAACACACACCCCGAGACTGCCCCCCCCCCCCCCCACCTCCATGGACACCCTAGACATCCCCCAACCCTCTGGACAGCCCGAAACCCCCTGGACAGCCCCCAACCCTCTGGACAGCACAAAACCCCCTAGGCAGCCCCCAACCCTTTGGACAGCCCCCTAGAACCATGATATTTTAACATCAATCTACTAGTTTGGTCATATCTAGGGATTTTAACCTCAAGCTACTAGTTTTGGTATCATGACATTATTCAAAATGAGAACCATGAATTATATCTCTTACTAGTCTAAAATTCTTTATTTTTCAATGAATTGGGTTTTAATAGAATATGAAGACTTATAATAGTCCACGAAAAGAAGCAACATAAATAGTTTATGGAACAAAAAAGTGATACCCAAAATAGAAACAACCAGGGATAGAAAACAAACATTCCACAATGAAAAACCATATATACTTATAAAATAAATCACACTGGTACACGGAGTGGGTGTATCACAATGGTTTAGATATAATTTGCAGTAATATAGGTGAATGATATCATTAGTTGTCAATGACAACAAATATTATCATAAATGTAGGGAATCCGTGATACAAAAACAAATGAAATAGAAGTATGTGAGGATTACTTGAATATTGCAAGTCGATCTAATAGATCTGGTGATAATAAATAAGATGATGAAGGAAAAACGAGGTAAGAGGGTTTGAAATAGAAGAATCTTACCTAGTTTAAACTGAAAAATCACAAAACGTAAATATAGACTATCCGGGAAAAAACGAACGACATAAAGTCATGGGAGGCTCACCTGAGTGTTGCGAGTGGAGATGATAGATCCGAGGAGAGTAAAGTTGATAAAAGATGATGAAAAAAAAGTTTAACGAAACGAGATTGTAGAGTCGATTATAGGTTTTCCACGTGACAGAGACGAGTCGCAGGTCTGTCAATTAAAAAATCAGTAATGACAATCCACGGGGCGTGATAAATTTTTTAAATGCTTTATAAAGTTGGTTATTTAATAACCAAAGTTATATACTATTTTTATTACATTTATAAAGTCGGTTATTATAATTACTGACATTATAAATGTATCAGATACCCCATTTTTTACAACAGTTATTTTATAACAGATGTAAAAAAAGCTGCGTGTTAGTTTTTTACATCAGTTATTCTATATTAGACGTAAAAAACACATCAGAAACCACATTTTTTACATCTGTTATAAAATAATCGACATAAAAACTGCCATGTGTTGGTTTTTACATCGGTTATAATATAACGGACGTAAAAAATTCTGTGGGTTTGGATTTTATGTCGGTTATCAAATAACCAACGTCAAAAAGGCCTCATATGCCAGCTTTTTTACGTCAGTTCTAGAATAACTGATGTAAAAAATTCATTGGATGCCTTATTTTTTACGTCAGTTATCAAATAACCGATGTAAAAAAATTATTCTGAGTATTTTTTACACCGGTTGTAAAATAATCGACGTAAAAAACCACATATCACTGATTTCCATGTCAGTTATATATAACCGATGTAAAAATTTTGGTTGTGAAAAACGATTTCGGCACTATGAAATTGTTTCATCTTAATAAAATTGATTTAAAATTTTATATTTTATGAAAACACCAATTAAAATGAATTAGTGTTCTAAAATTTGTTTTTTGTCGTGAAATGGGAAACCATCCCCCCATTCAATTCAATTGGTTTGTGATTATATGAATTTGTGAAAATTAAAATTTCTTAACATTAATTGTGGATTTGATGGAATTTGATTTAAATAAATTTTTGAATATTTCTATATAATGTAATTGATATAATTTTTTTGAAAACCTATATTTTTATTGATTTTAGGGTTTATTGTGAAATTGACATAGATTTGCTAAAACATATTCTATAGAATTTAATTTGTGAATCAACTTTTTGGATATTGAATGGTGAATTGATTTTATATTTTTATTTGTTAAAATGTCTTAAAAATGGTTTTTTATAGACCCCATATGAGTATATATTGTTGAAAGACATGATTTTGTTTAAAAATGAATTTTAATTTTATAACAGAAATTTTGGTTATTTGAAATGTAGAATGGGATTAATTCAATGTTAACCATTCATAAAATAAATTTCTTATTTTTGTTTTGTACATGGTCACATAAAAGCCTTTGGTTGTTAGTGAGCTATTTGGATGGAATGGTAAAATTTAAAATATTCTAAAACATCATATCAGTGCATCACATCCCTTAGGTAATGGTGATGCATCCACTATGGCCCTGGTTCAATGTGGCGTATGTACATATTTTCGATAACACATTGGGTGTGGGGTCTATGTAGCCTAGAACTATAATAAATTCTTATCCATATGACCATGTTTCTCTATTTATTGTATTGTAAATGAATAAATTCTAATGTATTAAACTATATTACATGAATTTTGATTAATATAAATTATTTTATAATAATGTGTTTATTTAATATACTTATGAAATGTTACATTTTTTTTGTAAAAATTCATTCAGTTAAATTGTGATGATTTTGTTTAAAATTTTTTCCTTCATTTAAAATATAAAGAATGAATTGTTTCATTTGTTATCATTGAATAACCAACCCTATTTGTGTTAAATTGAAATCACTTTATTTGGTTAATCTAACATTAAATTCTATTTTGGAATCCTTTGTGAGACACTACATTGATTTTTTTCACACACCCTACAGATTCCTTAAATTAGTTTTTAGATTAAAATTTTCCTTGTTTGAATATGGATAGATCACCACATAGAGGTGGTTATAAATATTGATCGGTGGACTTGGTGAGTTGCCTCCATTGGGACTTGGGATGTTTTTCTTGTCTTTTAGAACTATTTGTTAAATTACATTGGGCTATTATTCCTCTCTTACAATTGATACATATCTCCTAGTGGACTATTTTGTATAAATTACTAATATTTCTCTTATACATTCAAAATTTTTGAGGAAAAATCGTTCACACTTTCTTTTTTCAATGATGGAAAGTTTTAGTCAGCGACAAGTGGGGATCGGGAAGGCCATTAAGGATATGTTAGGACTGGATTGGTTATTGGTTTACTCGGGTAACTGGAATGGTTCATGAAACATATATTATTATTTAAAATGATTTATATCATATATTGTGTGTCCCACCCAAGATACTGAGTATAAAATTATATGAAAAATACTATAAAATAATTATTATTTAAATAGTAATGTCATAGAAAATTCATTGGTTTGGATGAAATTTATATGTTTAAGTGTATTAAATATATTTATATATATAATTTTTTTCATAAATAAAATTAATAACCAATTATCCATTGATTATTAGTTTTGTATTAATTAATTTAAAATATTTGATAGGTAAAAGATATATTTTTAATAAAACTATTATTATGTGTATTTCATTTTTAACTTAATGTATTAATTAAATATTTGTTGATGATGGATTATGATTGAATAATTAGATTATGTACCCATTTTATTGAATCAAATGACATTTAATTATAGTAACCATGAAATGAATGAGAATATTTTCATTTAATAATTTTAATGTACATTTTCTTCAAAATTATTTTTCAACATATTGTGGATAGATATTATAATCAATTTATTACATATATATAAATTCAATATAAAATAATATATGTAACATTTTTAAATAATAAATTCTAATTTTGAATATATTGAATATTTTTTATATTTATTAAGAGATTGAATTTGGTGTGAAATTTCAAAAATTCTGATTTTACCAAAACTATTATTGATTTTTCTTAAATCATATTATTTAAAAGTTACATAATATTTTGGATTTGGATTAATGTTAACAAAATATAAATTATATAGAACATGTAATTGTTATTTTTATTGGAATCATTATTATATTATAATATAATATAATTATTATTCTTAAAACTTTTATTATTATAAAAATGTTTTTTTCATTTCATTTTGCTAAAATATATTGAAACGTATTTTTTAAATATTTATGGATAATCAATCCTATCAAAAAGAAAAAAAATATTAATTATATTTTATAAATTTTGTTATATATTCCATTTTACTTTCGGTAATCATAATATGATACCACGATAAAGAAATTAGATATCACTGTGAAGGTAAATTAATGTAAAAATTGAACGTAAACAGAAATCATATCAATTACCACAAAAGTATCATTATTTTAATGAATGATATTTTTCTATACATATCATCCTTTAAGGACTATTTTTAGATTCTTCCACTGAAATTGTTTATGTCTTCTAAGATAAGGAAGTGTTATATTTAATAATATGTTATTTTATATCATTTAAAATGATAATAATGTTTTCATTATTTTTATAATATTGAATATACATTAGGAATAATCCAGGATGACAATAGTGATGAATAGTATTTTTTTAACCTGTAACCTGCCATTTCATTTACATAGAATATAATTGATTCCAAATCAAATAAATGTAAAACGAAATTTTGATTCTTAAAATTATTTGATGATGCAATTTGGAAATGTAATAAATATTTAGTGTGAATATTTACAAATAAAAAGGTATTAAATTGTAATATGCTAATTTATCATTCAATAAGTGAGAAAAATATGATTTTAGGATTCAGATATGTATACAAGTGCATGAAAATTGATCTATTTAATAAACATTAATGTATTAGTAATGTGTATGTAAATTCAAAAACATTATAAATACTGAATGAGAATTATTAAACTAGAATAGGAATGGGATGTATGTGAGCTAGCCATTTCATACTGGATATAGTTTAATATATATCTATTAGAGTGTACGCATTAAAAAAATATTCATACATTATTCATTTATGTGTTGGTAATTGATGATGTATATATTTTGTATTCTAAATAAACATATACATAAAATGTATAAAATTTATACTTATTTTAATTTTATGTTGTATGAATAAGTATGTGGATATGGAGTCATGTAAGTGTGCAAAGGTACCCTTTATATAGTATTTAGAACGTGTATAGGTGTGTGATTTAAAAACATATACAAATACTCTATTAAATAAATGAATGATTAATTTCAAATAATGAATTTATATTTTAAAAATATGTGTATTTACAGTTAAGTTTTTATTTGTTATTCATATAAGTGTTAATTCATAATAATGATTCATGATACAAGAAAAATGTGTCATATATATTTTATATAAAATTTCAATGTTAGGATCTAGATGCACTAACACCACTAAATCCAACATGACTATAAATTGGTAATAAAGATACGGGAAAATATTGTTTTAACATTAAAAGAAATAATTTTTCATAAATAATATTCTATTTCAGAATGAATACCTAAAAAAAGATGACGCACCATTTTAATTCATGTTATTATATAATTTTGATAGAATTTTTAAATAATTTCAACAGTCTCTTGTCATACATGCCTCTTTGATACATTTTATTTTTTAGAATCTATCCTCTCAAGGAATAGAAAAGCAGGCCTCTTCCAATTTTTCTGAAAAAATATTGTTAGAGCATTTCTAAATAGAACACATGATGACTTTTCTATTGGGATGATGGTGTTATTTCATGTTTTGTTTCTATTTTTGTAATAATTTATGAGGAACATAATTAATATATAAAATAATAAAATTAATTAAAAATTATATCCCTATTATTGAGTTGAACATTCATATATGAGATACCTTATCCGATAGAATATACATATAATATATCCAACTGTGTTTGTTTTTATGTTTTAACAATTTTGAGAAACTATATATAGGGTATAAATGACGATACACTTCCCATGTAATGTCGAAGAATTGTGGATAAATATTAATGATCATATGAACAATGTTCAGTTATAGTTAAAATAATATATGACTATTTAATTTTCATAGTTACAATGAAAAATTATAATAAATGATATATTTTATTAAAATTAATTCATTATAATCCATATTAATTTCATAAATATACATTTTTACATTATAATAGATAGTAAAGAATATATTAACATATAGTTAAAAAATACCATGGTTAATATGTTTGAGTATAAGTGGATAAATTTAAGGATTTTTCTTTAAAAAATATGAGTTAACATATAATTAATATTTTAAAAAACTACATTCAAAAGGATTAATCTGAAAATATTGATTAGTGGTATGATATATACATTAATAATAAATGAAGGTAATGAATTTAATTGAATGTAATTAAAAAATAATAATATATTTTAGAAATTAAAAACATTTTTAATGTAAAATATCTATCAATGATGATATACCTATCATGTTTTCATTTTTCCCTCTTATGAATAGTGTTCACTAAATCCCACATGCCCGCATTCTCTTATTCATCAACATATAGCCATATTATGTTGTTTAATGTATTATTTTGTTCAAATGATTGGATTGTTGAAAATATTATCCCTTCAAACATTCAAATGTATATTAAAATATAAAATATTATTTTGAATATTATTGATGCATAAAACATTAAAATACAAGTAATTTTTTTATAAAATTGATTAATATTGTAAATATTTTACAACAAAAATTAATAATCCATTAATTTTTATCTATCAAAAAGTGAAATATATAATATATTGTCCATTTGATTAATTAAAATAAATGTTATGTTTCTTCATAAAAATTTATTAAATAAGGTTAAATTTGTGATTTTAAATATCATTGAATGGTGTGAGGAATTTCATTCCACACCCACACACAGAATACCCCATCATCAATATACTATTTGAAATGATCTCTTATATTTATTCCCTATTCCAAACGAAATAATAAAACCTAAAAAAATGGGTACCAATACAATATTTAAAGTATTATATGTTCAAGTGATTGATTCTATATTTATTTGACAACAACAAATTCAATAGTAATAGATTCAACCCTAAATATTTGGAACTATTACTTATTTGACATATCTATTTTTGAAACATAATTAAATAATATTTTGATATGTATATTATAATATAATTCAATATTGAATATGATAAATAGTTATTTAACTATTATATATGAAATAAATAAAAGATAATAGTAGTACACATCTAAAAATAAAATTGTGATAGTATTGAAATTATTTGATGTTAAGTGTTTTTTTTGAAAAAAGATTTAGTATATATACATATTTAAAAAAATATATATTATGATTTCAATGCAACCAACCCGAAAGAAATTTTCATTATGAGTAGTTTGCAACCAATGTTAAAAATTTTACCTTATCCTTTATCTATTTGTTCATTTTTCTTGTATGTATATAATATATGTGATGAAAATATAAAATTTAATTGATAAATGTGACATTATAATCATGAATGAAAATATTTTATATGTATATAAAGATTGATATACGTTTATAATATACTAATTTGACCATTGACAAATGCATGATAGTCAAAATCATATATCACATATCTAATATGTGAATTTATCCATATCTATTTTAATCATGTTTGATCATTAAAATGTTTCATTCCAAAACAATATTAATAAACATATGAATGTTAATTGAATATTATGAAATGAGAGTATAAATATATTATGTTAAATGTGTTTGGAATTCTATCAAGAGATAATATTATTTGGTTTCCCCAAATAATTATTGAGTAAATTATGTACAATTAATTTCTTTTATATTACATTAATGAATTCATCTATGTCATCATATTTAGGGGTGGGGAAATATGTTGACAATCCTTATAAATTTTTTTATAGGATCCCATGAAGTAAAGTATTTAAAATAATTTTTTTAAAAATAATGATGTTATCCAAAAATAGATTGTACTTGTAAAAAAATATGCAACTAATATCAAGAACATTAGATTTAATCATATTTCATTCATTTCACTAATGATAATTACCATTTCATTCAGTACGTCTAAATTATAAAATATCAAATTCAATGAAAATTTTAAATTATAATATTTTTGAAACTAAAAGGTATAAAATATGAAATAAAATAATGAATGAAATAAATTATAACTCAAAACATGCATGATATTAAAATTAAAAAATGGTTGAATTAAATATCATAAAATTTAAAACTGAATGTTGTTGTATTGTTTTATTAATGTGTATACAATATGATTAAATAATACATATATGCTGATTATAAACAATATAAAAGGGTAAATATGATCAGTGTGTTCGAAATTTCATTATGTGTAAATGTATATAAATTATTCACGAATGGGATAATAATTATTTCTATGGTGAAAAGAAAATTTTCTCAACTGACCAATTACAAAGTAAATATTTTGCAGTTTAAATTGAATAATGAATATTTAATCTATTAAAGAGACTATTAAAGAAAATATTTGTCATGGAATGTAAAATTATGACCAAAAAAATTTATATAAACTATATAAACTAAATAAAAAACAAACTTAAAGTGTAATATATATATATATATATAGATGTTGAATTTCTTGTAATACTTAATTAGCTTTAAAAATATATCTTAATATAGGGAATATTAAAAAAAGTTACTTTGAGTTATGATAATGTAATTCTAATAGGAATTTTTATGGGACTAGGAATTTTATTTTTATTAACCAGATATAATCATATAAAAAGATAATGCAACAAGAAATTTGTTGGAAAAAATCATATAAATTACTAGATAATTCTAAACAATATTAATATAAAATTTATTATATGAATCATTCACCTTATAAATAAACTGATTAGGCCAACTTAAACTCCAAAATATAAAGAACTATTATTTTTTGTAAATGAAACATATAAACGACAATAATTTAATAAAATTATAGCATTGATAATTACAGCAACACAACTCACAAGAAAGCAGAAGCGAATGTGCTTTCCTTATGACACATGTGTTGGTTCCATTCTATATAATATTTTTATTTTTTTATATATGAAAATAAAATACATCATAATAATACATTAAACAATGGAAAACATGAAAGAATATTGATTGAGAAGGAAATCCCACGTATAAAGGTTTTTAAATGTCTATAATGTGTCATGGAAGAGTTCTCATAATGAATATCTATCGCATAAGAGGAAATTGAAACCAAATGTATGTGTAATGAATCCTCCTGTAATGTGTGATATAAAAATATTTTATATTTTTCCATTGATATAAATAGAATCACACTACATATGGTAATTTTCAAACATCATGCCCATATATTCTTTCTATTCCCAGAAGTAAACATGTTGAAATTTAATTTTCATAGCAATCCACTATAAAATAAGAATAATTTTTTAATAAATAATTAATAATATCATATAAATTAAATGAGTAATTAAAATAGATAATAGAAATAGATAACACCACTTTCCAATAACATGTGAGTGTGACCGTTTATTATTTATTATCGTCATAAATTTATATTAACATTAGATATTCAGATGGAATTAAAATGTGAAATTTCGGGAACAAATTACAAAAAAAAATTAGTAATGAAAATGGTTAGAATATTTTTGTAAGATGTTTTGAATGATACTAATATTAAAAAATGGATTTAATATATGGAAAACTATAAATCATTAAAAATAATTATATGTCAATTCATGAAAATACTGGACGTGAAAAGATTGTATACAAACAATGAATTTCTTTTTACAACAAAATACTCTATTCAATCACCTATTGATGAAATAAATAATATCAACTCTTAAATATCATATGTGAACTGAAATTCAAAATAAATGTATTAAGTTAATATAATTTAAAATTACATGAATATGAATGGAATAATAATATATATCATATTATAAAATAACTGATTTCATTGTAGATTTGAAACTAGTAAAAGGTAAATAAATTAAAAGAGACCCTGAATTTAAAAACTATAAACTAAATTAAAGACATATTGATGAATAAAAAGTTTATTTTTATTTTATAATGTTGATTTTTAGCCTTTTCTTGTGTCATTATTCACATGAACTGAAATGAGAATTCACACAACAAACCATAAAATTAGCACCACCCAATCATTCAAATCTATATTACAAGGAGAAGATGTAGATTTAATTTACTTTTTTTAAATGATATTCATGATGAATTTTAAAAATAAATATTGTGTAAATTAGTATCATAGAAAATGCATAATTATTTATAATGAATGTGATTTTTTAAAATAAATTTTACCAATATCCTAATAAAAACATTATTTTTGTCATTTCATATCGAATAGAGATATAATAAATTTATAATTGTTTATTTTAGATAAATTTAATATAAATAAAAACATAAATTTTTTAATACAATGAAGTTATTATTAATCATAATTCTCAAATATAATTACACCAATCCAGCTTCCATTAAATAATCTCAACATTATACCACAATGATTTTAAAGCATTAAAAGATCATTTTATTCAAGAATTTTTTATTCAAGAAGAGATATATACTATCCCTTTTGGAATTAGTTTTGAATTATTATCCAAGTGATTATTGAAGAATTTCGATATGATCAAGGGACCCATATGGAAAAATAATACATGTTACTCAATCTTGATAAATCATTTCTTGAAGATTAACATTTGTTTTCATGATTTATAAGATGACAACATTTTGGAGAGATTTGATTTTTTTTAATTTATTTAATGAATAATAAACTATAATATCCATTATAATGTAAGATATATTTTCACATAACTAAGTTTATAATAAATTATATAATCCATAAATTATTGGTGGAAATATAATAGGAATAAATTATATGCTATAAATAATGATCATGATTATATAAATTTCATTTTATATATTACTTTTGAAAAATTTAATTGAATCATTCATGAATTGTATTCTCATTATGGGAATATTCTAATAATGGTTCTCTTAATATATTAGACGTATTAGTAGGATTTTACTCAATATAAATATTGTTATCTGTGAAATCATTAGAGGAAAATGTTCTTACTTTAATACTGAAAAATCATAATGCTCAAACCATTTGAAACATCCCATATGAGAACATAATAAGAATAATATCATATCAATAAATAAATAATATCATAATTAAATATATGTCATATTATATGAACTTATTTGGTGAAAATAATCATGAGATAATAATATGTAAACATACTTAAATATTTAACCTCTTAATGAAATAAAATAATTTAAAAATTAGATGATGATGTGATAACTTATAAATGGTTTTGAGAGTAGTATGTGGGATTTAGTTCATAAACACTATTGATAGGTGAGGTTGTTCAGTGATGGTGATCCATGTAGAGGTAACATATTATATAGACATGGAAAACTTTGGTAAAGTTTAATTTTTGAAGAATTAGGGATACATATTTCATGAATGAATTAAAATGTCATTGAAATACACTAAAGGATGATAAAGTGTCATGTAAATATAGTAATTATAGTTTATGGACTCCAATTTGAAATGTTATTTACTGATATCATTCTTTCAACACAACATGCTATAGTAGATAATAGTTTATGTATGAAATTGTAGATAAAACATTAAATGAAGGATAGAATTATCGAACCGTTATACTTGATTTTTTAGAGAATGAATAAAATATTAGAGTTTAATCTTCAGAAATTATTCTTCATGATAAGTATATTTTTCTTTCAGATGGAAACTAATGGTGTATGGTAGAAGAATAAAATTACATGTGGGTTTACAGGTATGATTGAATGAATGTAATTGATAAAACATAATAACTTTTAGGAAATATATATTCCAATGGATACATGGAGAATAATATTTCAATAAATTTGAATATATAAGGAATATATTCTGGGAATTAGAGATAAATAAATTGTCATTTGTGAGGATGGATTGATGGGATGGAATATACATCGATAGTGGGTGGATTCTGGTTAGAATCACAGTAGAGGGTGCGTGATTAGTGTTGTGAGTGAAGTGGTAGAGGAGGGAAGATAAAGTGAAAATTGTTGCACTAAGGATTTATAGGAATTTAGGTGGATATGGTAAGGTAGTGGTGAAATGGAATATGAGGTGAAACATATTGTGAGGAGAAGGCCTATTCTGGGATGGAGATTCAAAGCATGGTACATTTAGAGGAGTTGTGTGGGGATGAAAACTCAGAGTTGGAGGTTTCAAGTGGAGTTTAATATATGATTCATGAAATAAAGTAGAGAGAATAAAGGGTGACATGATGGAATGAAATTTTTCGGCTATAGATAATGGGACATGATTATATAGAACAATTTAGTGGACACTTGTCTTTGAGGGAGGTATGTAAGGACATGAACTTATGCATTACAAGATCTTATTTATTTAACTATAATTAACATTCAGAAATTCCCAAATATATTATAGTATTATTTTATTTTTAGAATTAGAGTATAAATACATACATAGAAACTCATATATAAAAATGTAGACACTTCAACTCAAGATATTTTTTTTCATAAAATGAAACCATTAAAATAAAACATGATTTTATAAAATAATTTAAATTCACAACATTACAAATAAATTATACACTTACATTATCTATCCAAAAAACAAATGAATAAAATTTTGAAATGTCGGATGAGCATAAAGATCTCAGTAAGGGACATAGAAAGGAAAAATGAAACCATTATTCCATGAATCATAACTATTTTCCCAAAGGTATAAATATTAAACATAAAACCAAAGATGTTTATCTAACCATAAAAAAAATTTCTTACAAAACCATAGAAAAATAATAAAATCATAATTATAAGTTGTGGAATAATTTTTATACAACTCTTACTTATAATGTATCACTCTCATATACTTATGAAGAAATCATCATGGATACACATGGAATAACCATCACAGTTTATTCCGATAATCTATTAGAAGAAACCTAAATGGTTATATATTTCTATTTTACAAATGAATTAGATTTCTATTACAGGCTCAACAACCTTATGATTCTCATAGAACCATCTTCATTCATAAAAATTCCCAAGAACTGTAACATAATCAAAACACATTAATCTTTCATAAAGGAAACATTCTTGATGAAAATAACTTTTCTATTTTTAAATAAAATTACATTTTTTGAATCCAAAAACATTAACATGATAAAATATTATTTGAAAATAAAAATTTGAATCTGAAAAACAATCGTCAATTCAATAGGGTATCATGAGAGTTGTAAAATGTACTTATACAGAATTAGTAAAAAACATTTCATTAATAAAAAGAGTTGTAACTTGAAAAGAGGATTTTTAAAAAGAAAGTACCTTAAAAATATCAAATCATTAAATTTATAATTAATCAAATTAATGGAATATGTTTGAAAATATTAATCAAACAGAATCAAAATTAATATAATCAAAAATAATTTCATAAATAATAATAGAATGACATAATCTATGCAGTAGACTATTAAGACAAATAATGAAAATTTGGATAAGAATTTGATTGAATAATGTAAAAAAGTGTTCATCACATACACATAATAAACTAGATAATAAAATTAAGTTAATTAATCACATAATTGAAAAACTATTCATAATTTACTTGATTATTATAGTTTTACTAGGTTTTTATGGCCATTGGGAGGAGTTGTAGTGTTTAATTTCAACGCTATAGGAGACTTTGTTTCACAGTTTTATGGTCAGTTCCATTTAGTATATTTTTGAGAATTCTTATAAAATAGATTTAACACTATATAAGGGGAAATCAATGGATTTAAATCTTTTCTACAACTTTGAATTATCCCAAAAAAATTTCATTTTTATATATTATAAATATTCATTACATAAAATACTAATCATAAAAGTCTAGTTTAGTTTGGTCTATTTTCATTATCATCGCAAACTTGTTTTGATTTATTTTATATTATGTTTATAAGTTTGATATGAAACATTAAACAAATTATAATAAACACATTAAAATGTTTTTCTCTATAATAATTGATTTACGACCATCATTGACGGAATAAAAGGAAAATAAAAAAGCATCATACCTGAAGGTGTTTAACTGACACGTCATAGAAAATGTTTTCATTTTTTAGAAGAAGTAGAGAATAGAAGAGGTTTGATAATGGATATTAAATTAAAAAATTAGTATATAAATGATATTATATTTATAATTACCCTTTTGATAGTGGATTTAACGATAAATTGGATAGAAAAAACGGAAATTTAAATTAAATGAGAATGAATATATGATTTTACCTCTCAAATGTTGTCTCATCCAGAACCATGTTATGGAAGTTGTTTATTATATTCTGGATAGACCCTAAGGACTAGTACATGTGAAATATTCTTAAGAATTTAATTGGGATGAATTTATACAATCTATAGGCCGTTGGAGGTGTGATGAGAATTGTAGTATTAATGGGGAGAAAAGAGGGGTGTTTGGGATTATTTAATTAATTTTTTTATTATTTTTTCTCATGAGTATCAATATTATAATTATTGTGAATAAGTAAAGTTACTAGTGAAATTGATCTTGAACTAAAGAGTTTTCTTTTGATCATTAAATCACTCATGACTCAATAATTTAACTATTTAATTATAATGTAATTTACCATATTTCATTATTCCCTACAAATCATCTATTATAGAAAAATACAAAAAATAACCCTAACAATTTTTATTTGTGTGTCAAAAATGGACTCAATTTATTAAATATTATTTTTTAAAATTTGTGGAATAATGTTTTTATTAAAATCATCAATTATTCAGGGAAATATTTATTTTAAAATAATAAACAATTTGATAGCACATAGGATGAATAAATAAGTTCACATAAAATTATCTAATTATTTAAATAGAGAAAAATATTTACATATGAATCTATATTATTAAATCAATTTTTATTCATAATAATTAACATAATTGTGAAATTTTTGAGCAAACATTTATGTTTCCCAAAATAGCAGCACATAATTTATTATTTTAAATCATTTATTTACTTATCACATGATACAAATATAGCATATTTTCACTTATTAAATTAATAAATTTTATTTATAATTTTATTTATGATATTAATATTTAATTATTATAGATTCCTCAATTTATATTTATATCACATATTTCATTATTTAATTATAATGAAAGTAACTGTTTAATTCCCTAACAAAATCAAATTATTCTATAAGTGCATGGGTTTTTACATTTTTCACATTATAAAAATTGTTTCCTCTCAATTTTATTTTGTTATTAAACAAGTGAGGATAACATTCCCTCATTTTATTTTTAGAAACATAGGTTTCTATTTCAACAAGGTTGTTTCTCCAAAATAACAAAAATCTGGTTAATTACCTTATTCCATAATAATTTTTATCTATGATCAAAAACATGAACTATATTTTCCTCAAATGAATTTGTATCACCTAAATAAACAATATCATCAAACAAATCTGTGATGTATCTAGAACATACATTCTTAACATTGAAACATGATATACATTGTTTATCTGGTACAAAATCGAATGTAAAAGTCACTGGGTGTAAAACTGAGAAAATTTTATCTAGAATTTTATATGGCCCAATAAATTATAGACTCACCTACCCATACTTAATAAGACATATCATACTTTTCAAAATAGATACATTGATAAATACATGCTCAAATACATTAAATGTAGTATCTATCATCCAACAATCTGTATATCATTTCTTCATTCTCAAATCTAACCCCATGTTTTGCTAAATCATATAAACATATTATATCATTCAATCAACCATTTCATACCACATGAAATTTAATTCACCTACTTCATACCAAAACTATGGAGTTAGACACATTTTTATTATATTTCTTTAGAATTTCCATATATATATTTGAATAAAATCTATTATTACAAGAAAACACAACCAAATAAAAATGATGATACCAACTTTCCATGTATTTAATTGAACAAACTCCAACCTAATACTTCAATTTATGGATTATTTTCTCATACATATTCAATTTATTAAGGATGAATGGAAGTACTGAATGTTATTTCAGTTCTAAAAAGTGTTTTGAAGGCCCTTCCTAAATTGACATGTAAATGTTGGATCACGATTAGATAAACTAGATAGATGAACACAATTTAACCTAACTGTCTATTTAATATAAATCTTACAAATATCATGAAGAATTATAAAATATAGATTATTAATAATATATACTTATTTAATTCATTGATTGAGAGTAATCCATGTTTCTATGTCACCCCAATATTTTTTTGGTAATCCCATTATGAAATCCATTGATATAGTTTCCCATTCTCAGTATGGAATTGTAAAAGGATGAGGCATCCACTTCTTTAATTATCATTATTGTTTTACATATTGAAAAGAAAAACACATCATGATAAAGTAAGAAATATATATTATCATTCAATCTAGCCAAAAATACCCCGAGAGGCCTCTTTCGATCATAGTTATTCTAATAAGAATTGCTAATGGAGAACAATGAGATTCACATAATAACTCATTATTCAAATTTCAATCACATTTAACATATAATCGCTTACCAAATCAAAAAAACACTATATTTATCAATGTTAAATTCTATCTTATTATCCTTCTAAAATAATTCTACAATTTTATATAACTCAGGGTCTTCTATCTTATTCTACATAATTCTGTATATTAGAGATAATATAACTAAAAACTAAAACAAAATGGTTGAATTTATTTCACAAAAAAATTCCAATTTTTTTTATTCAATCATTAATCAAGCGGTCATGATTCAAATGAAACATGGTTAATGTAGGAATATGTTTTTGGCTCAAGGAATCTTTAAATTTATTCTCATTTCCATGATGGGTATTGATAGTACAATCACAATCCATTATCAGTTACTTCCATCTACCATACCTAATGTTCAATTCCTTCTATTTGAATATATAAATACAAAAATTATTATCAATATATATTTCACACTTTTCTCTGTATAAATTATATCTCCAAAATATTAAATTTTAAAAAAATAGATATTAATTATAAATCATGTGTTGGATAATATCGCTTATGAGGGTTTAGTTTCTGTGAAGCATGATAAATTAAATGATCAATCTACCTCAAAATGCAACCACGTAGATTTTGAGAAGAATAATTACAGATTAAATACGGTACTTTTCTAAAAGGTAGGGTCAAAACTAGGTAATTAAATATTCTTATTTTCGTTTTTTGATACCATATCATTGGATGTAAAAATATCTATTAAGTTATTAAAAAATGATTTAACAACACATTTATTATTATAGTCTTGCTTATTCCCATCAATCGAGATCCTCTATGAACATTAAATTTTATAATGTCCCATTTAATTACATTTTTAATAGAGTACTTTATTTATATCATAATTTTTTAACCATTAAGATGATATTTTTTATTACAATTTCAATCCATATTACCAATCATACTAAATCAAAAACAAATTAATGACTTCAATATGAATTCCCTGGTATATTATATTACTTCAATTCTCGAATATTAAAATTTTATTTTTCTTATAATGAAACTTCTATGACACATTCCTTCATTTTTCTAACCACCTTGAACTTTTTTTCCACTTGTTTTAAAACACCACATGTTCATTATCAAACCCTATTTACACCTTATCTGCACATAGATAATGTTTTTCATAACTTTTGAATTCTATTTAAATCAATTACCTTTGATATTTTCTCTTTGATACTAAGTGAAAATGATTTACTCTACTCTCATGAACTCACTAATATTTGGTGCATTCATTTCATATTGATTGAATTTTTCTTCGTATTCATCCTATGAACCCTCATCCTATCTCTATCCCTTGAATTTTATTTTGATACTTAGTCCTGTCAAAATATAAACCTATTTCTTAAGAAAAATATATTTGATTTCATCCCATTCCAAAACAATAATACCCCTACTATCCCTAATATTATTGACCATTGAACACTACATGATAGAATAACCTTCAAAATAGTAAATTGAAAGACTATTATTTTTATTTTCTGCACTCCGCATGGAATTAAAAATATTTTATATGGACTTAGTCTTCCTTTCAGTTACCACTTTATCAGAAGATGTAGTTATTGTAAGAAGGTGCTTCGTAATAAAATGTTCCACCACATACATGATTATTTGATTTTCATCTAGATGGTCACATGCCAAGATTCCTATTCCATTTATAGCCTACATAAACCGAGCCATTACTATCATAATCTTCTAGGATCCAAATTCCACTATTTGAGGTTGCAGATTTGGAAGGATATCGTGTTCTTGGGGCCTTCATACTCTATATTCCTTATTTATTTTATAGAATATCATTATGAGATGACATAACTTAGATGAAGACAATGGTTATATTTGTATTGTATAAAATTTCTACATAACACTGATGCAAAAATCATTTTTCTTTACTCTACTATCATTATCATAACCCCTAAATTTGTGTAAACCTTCCCCTTATACCAATTGTAAGGACATTTCCTCATAAATGAAAAAGTCTAGTAAATTTAACAAGAATTAAAAATCATTAATTCCCAAAGATAATTTGGGATTAGTTTTTTAGATAATTAAGTCATTACCTCAAATATAGAATGTCACATATTTCAATTTAGACACTTATACTGAATATTAATTTTATTCACAAAATGAAAAATTTAAAAATAAACATGATTTTATTCCATAATAAAACTTAAAAACATTAAATATTAATTGTTTTATTTCATTAACCATAAAAAACCATTGGAAAACATTTTAAAACACTATATTTAAAAAAATCAATAAGATACATAAAATAAAATAATGAAACCGTTAGTCTAAAAATTATTTTATTTTCACAATGTTATAAATTTTACAAATATTATATAATATCTTTAGGACACATTACAAATCATGAGTTTTCTATTAATCCAAATTTTTTTTTAAAAATAATAAGGGTGTATTTTATCATCTATATCATATGAATCGTAGATAAAAAGTTTATCTACTATCAAGATAGAGAGTAAGCATCATGGTCGCACTTTGAATAACCGTCGTAGTATATTCCCAAAATCTATTTGGAGAAACCTAATCGGCTAAATCTTTCTATTTACCCAATGCATTGGAGTGATACAATAGGATAACACACCCTCAGTTTATCATGGAACCACAAATCATCATTAAAATATTCAAGAGATGTAATGTTATAATAAAACATAAACCATGCATAAAACACACATTCTTGAAAAAAAATTTCTATTCGGATAACAATATTCATTTTTATGAAGCTACAGACCAATAATTAATTTTTTTTGAAAAAACATGTAATCATATAATGGATACATAATTTCAATAATTCATTAAGAATATTTTAATATATTTTTATCCAATATAGGTAAAACAATTCTTTATTAAAAATAATTGTAACTCAAAAAGACGATTTTTAAAAACTATGTCTCTTACAAATATCATATCATTGTTGTGAGAATCAATCAAATGAATATTATATGATTAAAAAAAATAAATAAAAAAATGATATATAATACAATAAATTTTCATTTCAAAAATTATTATAGCATGAAATGATTAACGGAGTATCATTCTATGCCACAAAATTGATTTTTTTAAAACTGCACTACATTATGTCTGAATTTGTTCCACTCCTGCACAATTTTTCTAGGATAATTAAATTAGGGATATTAATTAAATAATTAAATTCATATTAATAATTTAATTGACTTATTTTTATTTTATTATGTTTATTTAGGGTTATTTTTATTATGATTTATGTTAATTTTTTCATTAACCGAGTGTTTGTTTCATGTTTTTGTGGCCTGTTCCCCTGAGTAAAAATTTTAGGTTTGTTGTAAAATAGAAGTAAAACTATAGCAGTAAAAATAAATATTATCAATATGTTTCAATAATTTTAAATGGTCTCATATATCATTATTTTATACAATTATGATTCCATACATTAAATATTAATGTCAAAAGTCTGGTTTGTTTTTGTGGGTTTTCTTACCATAAAAAACAAGTTTTTGGATTTATAATATTTTGATGTTTTTTTTATAAAAAAATTAAAAAGATATAATATATGTATTAAAATATGTTTAACTATAATATTGGTTTTATGAACAGCCATGAAATATCTAATTAAAAATAAAATACCGTCATGCGTGAAGGTGGTGAATAGACACGTCACGAGTGGTGTTTCCAATTTTTTGAATAGGAGGATAAAGATATTGGATTAATGATGTATATTATATTAATATTATAAGTATAATGAATATATATGATACTAGAGTTACCATTACATACTGTACAATTTATATGGGGATAATTTAGAAGTAAAAAAATCAGAATGAATTAAAAAGAGAAATTATTGAGGATTTTACCTCTCAATTGATTTATCCCTGAAATTTTTTTAGAGAACCAGGTATTATTCTTTTTCAGAGACCAATACATCTTGGATTTGAATAAGTGGATTGATAAATTTATTGGGATGAGTTTTTATTAGATTATTAGATTTTTAGGTGTGATAAGAAGGGGTTGTGGGTGTTGATATTCATAAGGACACGAGAGGGGTATTTTTTATATTTCTATTCATTTAAATATTTTTTCAGTAAAAAATATAAATAATATTAATTATTTTGAATAAGTACTATAAATAGTGCATATGAGTTCTAGATAATGGATTCATACCTCATCAATACAATATCAATGAAAAAATAATTCATTTAATTAATTATACCATAAATTAATGGATTTCACTAATAACAAAAAAATCAATTATTTAAGAAAAACATTAACTATAATTTTTTTGACATGTATAATTAGAAATAATAATTCTAAATTTTTCAAAATAGTTATCAAAATATTTTAAATATATTTTTTAATTAAAATCATACTTTATTCAAAAAAATAATATTTTTAGTATTATAAAAAATTTCATGAAGATTTTAAAAATTAAATAACGTATCATAAAAACATCTTATAATTACAATAAATCAAAATATTCTGTTACGAATCTATTTTATGGAAAAATATTATTTAAAATATTATTTATTAATTATATAATTGTAAATAAAAAATTATGTTTCAAAAAAATAACAACGTAGTAATTATCATTTTTAAAAAATTTATTTACATATACCAAGATATAAATATATCAAATTTTCCTTTATATGATATATAAATTGAATTTATACTTTCTTAGGTGAGGTTACTATTCTATTTGTATTGATTCATTAATTCCTTTAAATACCAAATACTTAATTATAAATTAATAATTAATGTAGCTATTTAATGCTAGTTTTAAAAAAATTATTCTATAAGTACATTGGTTGTGACAAGGGATGTGAGTTTATATAGATAATAGATATTTCATGTGTTTATAATACTACATCAATATCACATATAAAATATTTTGACAAATACTAATATTTTCATACTACTTGTTAATTTTTTTTCATTAATGGTCAACCTAAATAACATCCATAAAATCCAAAAAAAGTCCATGAAGTTTGAGTCTCATCAAAAGAAGAATCATTAATTCACATGTTTTAATATATATGTTGTTTCTCAAAACTGAGATATAACTATTGACTGTGTGTTTACTAGTTTATTTCTTTTTACGCATTTATTTAATATTAAATTAACAAAACTATATGATAAAAATAGTAACATTCATATATTTACATTTTTATTTGTTGTTGCATCGAACCTTTTAATCCCATTTCTTCATATTTTGGTAAATTAAATCATCAAACATGAATACATGTGGACTTCCAATTCTATAAAGGGATGCATTAATATTTACATCCCCACCTCACTTGGATGGTAATTATGAATTAATTGATGAATATATTTGATATTCATGACATAAATATTATTATTGAAACATAATTTAGTACAAACCTTCATACCCTTATATTTGTTGGAAAATGATAATGTTTCTCACACATACATGAGAACTACCACTTCCTCGAAACAATGTACTTAGATTTTCATGTGAAACCTTTATGGATCATTATATTGGTTTCTTAAATATATAGAATGACAATTATTTAATAATTAATATTCTAGATATGATAGAATAGTTACCCCTTTGACCATGGTCACCCTACTAAGGTTGTTTTGTGATTATGTAACAAATATCATTAAGACACCCCTCATGAATATAATTGAATTATTAATTATACCAATCATAGTAATAAATGAAATAGATGGTATAATAATTTTTAATAAACCAAAAAAAATCAAAAAAATTAATTATTTAATATATATTTATTATGATAGAGCTAATGATTCTTACAGGGAGACATAGACTTGATAAAAGATATATCGGGTCTCAATTTCCTTTTATTGAGGCCCCTTCAATGTTAAATATATTTTATTAATTTCTATTGTGAATATAATTTTATTTATATTTATTTTTTCATCTAGATACTAAAATTAAATTAGTTTAAAAATCAATTTCATGTTCTCTACTATATTTTTTATTTTATGAAAATGGTTCGAAAATGGTATTTGATTATTCAATAAAACTGTTTTTCAATATCATTAATTTTTTATTTTTATTTTTAATCCATATCAATTAGCTATAAATTTATTAAATTTTTATATAAATATAATGTTATATATACTAAAATTAATTTTAAAAATGCTTTACTTTTCATAATAACGGTTTAAAAGAAAACATTTTACTTGTTTCCAATCCTATAGTTTCTTACAATCTTATAATGGTGTGAAATGAATATTTTTGAAATAAACACTCGTGAAAAAAAATTGTATTCATAACCACTATTATTTTATAATAATAGTATAAATTTATCTTTTATTTTTGAATATAAAATATCATTCACGTTCTTATTAGAATTATAACATAATCGGTTTTTAATGAAAAATATTTTTTGACCTTATTTCTAAATAAAGCCTAAATGCGCCGCGATATATGGTATTAAAAAAATATTTTAAGAGATATTTTTATTAAAAGTAACTATTTTTTTGGTTTTTAATTTTTATAATCATTTTATAGATGACGGTTGGGATAAATATAGCTCTCCACAACATTTGGTGATGATTTTATTCTTGGGGTAATACATGTTTGAAGTAATATAGTAGGTTTTTCCATTTTTAAGTGTGATTGTAACAGTTATTTTGGAGTGATATAAACATGATATACCTATTTAATAATAATATTTTTCAATTCCTTAAAATTATATATCATGGATGTATTTTGATTTAATAAGTTTGTATAATGATGATATGTTTAATAGAAATTTTATACACCTTTAATGGTGAAAATTATATTCATCAAGAAAAAAATAATAGGAGTACCTGTGTTCTACAAAAAACCTCCAAATTATGATTTTTTAATTTACAGTTACATATTAAATATTCAATGAAACTCATTGATAAATAATTAATATTTTAATAGTACAAAAATAAACATATGAGGAGAATGTTTATTATGAAAAAGTGATGAATTCCTTATGGGATATCATGATTTTCAAAACGGGATAATGGATTTCCTTATTATTGATACCCTTACTATGTATTTTTTATCATCCATAGTTTTAAAATGTTTTCCATAGGTCCTGAGGATGCGAAGTAGCTATTTCAATATCTGACTTTCATCTGTAGGGATTCATATTAAATGAAGAGAATGTCCATTTAAAGAAATGTGATGTGAAATTTATGTTTCCAGATTATTTTGAAAACTAAATATTTAGTGGAACTGTCCACATTGTATATTTGGAAATGTTATGAAAGTGTATAAAAATTTATTTAAAACTATAGAGTGAAATGTCCTTGAAATATAAGAATATGAATATGTCATTAAAAATCATGCAAACATGTGTTTATTTATGAATTTTTTTATATGATGACATGATAATAAAGGAAAGGATTATTAATAAATAATGACATATTATATTAAATAAAATATTTTTCTTCTATTTACATAAGGCTGTGAAAATTATAATCAAAATATGAACATATTTTATTTTAAAATAGAATGTTTTGTTTCATGTACATTAATTTGAATAATTTTTTTAACATTGATATTAGGTTGATTTTAGTTGCCTATGATCTGAAAATTATTATTTTTATAATTCAAACAAAATCCCATTTATGAATTTTTAATTTCTATAAAAAAATTAAATTTGAATAATTTTTCATTATTCTTTTAATTAGTTTACAGAAATACCATTCGTTTGATGTTTTATTTCTAAAAATGTGGATTGTTAATATATTTTTATAATGAATTAAATAGAAAAAATAATAATTGATCAAAACTATGCTCATATTAGGTGTCTACTTATATAAATTAAATTACTAGTGTATGGGGTAGACAATTATAGCTGATTTCTAATATTTCAATGGATATATACGGGAGTCGTTGATTAGTTATTTGATTAAAAGTTCTATTATTTGAACTAGAATTTTTTTTCCTCTTCAAATTCACCACTTACAACCCCTTTGATGTTTCTAATACCTTCCCCCAATATTTTCGTTAAATTTATATTATAAAAAAATTTAAATTATTAATTATTTTTTGTAAAAAAATGGTATGTGTAGAATGCACTTTATCCCTCTAAATAAGTAATAGTAACATGGGTTTATTATTTTATCATTTTACTAATCGATATTTTATTTTGATATTACTTAAATTAGGAAAATTTATATTGATTCATATAATTAGAAACAGTTTTTCCTAGAATAATTGTGAAGCAAACCATACATTTAATGAGTGTTAATCATAAATACATTTCATTTCTGGTAGACTAGATTTTATTTATTTATATAATAGAGACATTTTTATTTGTCATGTGATGCATGTATCGAGTCATTTTTTTTGTAAAAAAATATAAATAGTAAATTATACCTTGAATTATACTATTTTATTTCTTTTCATATATATTTATGGAAGAGATAATAATTTTTCTTAGTAAATATTTTAAATTCATTAATCCTGATTGTTTCTTGGTATATTTCAAGTGTATTACTTATACAAAAACATGTTATATATTGGTATATAACATTACTTTTAATGTTATAATGAATAATTATGGATGTAATAAAGAATTTATACTATCTAAAATTATGAATTTTCATTTACATGGTATCGATCAACTCTATTCCATTTATTTAAAAACCATAATCTATATTACATATAGAAGGATGTGATTTTAAAAAAAATATCACATATTGTATGTAGAACATTTGATGATGTTTTTAGCTTGAGAATTATAAACCATATATACATGGAGATATAATTATGTGCACATATAGTTATACCCTATGAGAAGAGATCCATTATATAGAGGATAAATTTTATTTCTTGTGTGGAAAAAATATAGAAACCCTCATTTTTATAGAGGAATTCAATAATAAAATAAACCAATAAAAATAAGGAATGTATAAGTAAACAAGGATAGAAAGATGAAGTAAAATTAAATATTGGAATACATAACATTGATATATATATATATATATACATGTTCCTTTCATTGAAGAGATGATGCTTTCTATAAGGGGATGATATACATATAGTTCCTTCAAATGAGAAATTGATTTTCCAACATCAATGTGTGGTATTGATGTATACATATTATCTCTCTGTGAGGAGAAAATGACCACTTCATGAGGTTTAGTATACATCCATACATATATATTTATATATATATATATAATATCCGTCATTGAATATATATAACTATTTTCCACAAATATAAATACACCTTTGGGAAGATTTGAATATTGTTGTGTTTCCATGCTTCGATCACGGTATATTTTTCTGTTGTGAATAAAAATTATTATTTTACACTTGTGATTTTATTTTGATATAATTTTCTTTTATTGAAATCATGAATAATTATTCCATATTTTGATTTAAAATTGAATTATTCAATAAATAATTTATATTCTAATTATTTATTCCTATAAATAAACTTTTCATAATGGTTTTTAATGTGTAGATATCTTCATGATCACACTTGTTTATCATTGTGACATTTGAGACACAGTTAGTTTTGTCTCATTGAATTTTGATTCTCCAAAATGGAATGCATATCCTAAAAGAAATAAAGAACATCCTTTCCTACTTTTATTTACTAACCGGTAAATTTTTTTCTATCAGATCTTCATGGATTATTCGAAAATGTTATATGTGTGGGTTCAAAATTTTTCCAAGTACTATAGATGATGTTGGTTTATTGGAAGTTTTGTTTTTAATTTGGACAAATATTATTTATTTTTATACATTTTTGAATAACTTGGTTCTCATTATACAACATTTCATATCTGTGGCTCTACATTCGAAATATTTTGGTTTAATTAATATTGATATTAATTAAATTTATCAATTTATTATTTTTTGGTTTCATATTATATTATTTGAGTTTTGATACCACTATCATATACATTATCCATGCCTAATATCGAAGAGGAAATTTTCATTAATTTTATTTCCTTCAAAATTAGAAAAATAACTCCAAAATTTTATAACAACTGCCAAAATGATATTCTCTATCCCATAAGGATTTGGGAACATCCATTGGCTTTTATCACAGTGAATTAAGATTATTACTCATGAACCATTAAAGTATTTCGGGACATTTTTATTAAAACTGAGAAGACTGTTAATTTTTTTGATTACTGAAAAATTCTTATACATAAGCAATAGGATCCACAAAGTAAAATATAACTAGAACCATTAAACTTATTTATTGTAGAATATCATGCTTCCAAGGAATGTATAAGTATTTGATTTTGGAATCTTATTTTTATTTTATTATTTTATTTACATATATAAATATAAATTTTTTGAAACATTATAGGTTTATACATCATTATTGGGGGCCAAATTATTTTTGGATTCATACATCATGAAATTTCATCTATATGCATTACTATTAGGATGACAAGAAAATCATGTTTCTTCTTGTGGTTGTTCATACGACATCAAGATTTAGATGAATATTTATAATCATTTAAATAGTAAAAAAAGATAAATAATGTTATCATATTTATCAATAATTATAGTCTAGTTGATAGAATAGTTTTTTTATTTATAATATACAATCAATTTATTTACAATGATAGATACTCATTAATGTTAAATGTTATACATCCCCACCTTCTTTCTATTATCTGTTTAATCATTAATGTTGAACATGTACAAGTGTAAAATTATAAATATTATACTATGGTTCATTCCATATTTCTCAATCACTTCCATCTTATGAATATGATACCATTTATTGTGTATAAATTCATACAAAGATTGCAATTTTTTTCTAGTTAGCGCTCTGTAACACTTCCTATGATTTTTTTCCTAGTTGATATCTCTTACTGAGAATAAAATATATTTATTCCTTAATATAATTATATGATTATAGTATCATCACTCCACATAAGTGGTGAACTGTTTTTTATTTATAATTAGTTATATATAACTTTATGACATTCAATAGTAATAATATCCCTCCTTGAGAAATAAATTAATAAAAATGTTGATGATCCTACGTTTATGTTGAAAATGGTAATATAAATTTTTCCCCAAAGTATTATTTTATATAGAATGAATCCATTTGCTGTTATGAATTATAAAAATTTGTTCTAATGTGATGGGTTATTTTTAAATTGTTTTATAATATTTTTCTTCCTGAAAAACATGATGTTTCATAATTAAATTTTTTTTACATTTTGAAACAATATGAAAAATGGGGGAATGCACTTATATCAAATTATGAATAAAATGATAATTATTTTTAAAATTTCTAGAGAAATTAGAAATTTTTTAGATAGTAAAAATTGTAATGTATTCATGATATATGTGTGTTCACTACAAATGATTAACATGTTATGAATTAAACCTAAAATTATGTTAAATGTTTGAATTGAAAAATACTAGATTTTATAAAATAGGGTTTTAAAATCATATTTTTATTTTTTTAATAGAAAATATTTTTATAAAGAAATTTATTTTATGATAATTATTAAATGAACTCAAATATAATTTTTTATGTCCTTTATAAAAATACCTTAAGGGGTATTTAAATTCAGGGAGACCATTATATCATTGTATAAAAAATATCAATATGTATTTTATGAATAATAAGGATGTGTATGTGTATTTCAATATTTAGAACATGGGTCTTATGGTGATTTTTATTGGTTTCAAGAGTAAAAATAAAAAATAATGATCCTTTTTATGAGAAATATTATACTCTTTATTTGTAGTTGAACTGAAGGATATTATGGTCATTTTTTTGTTTTCAATATTTATTGAAAATTGAAATTTTTAATTTTATATGAGAATAAATATTTGGCTTTAATATTTAATAAATATATATGACATGGGTGTTTAGTGTAAAATATAGACAGAAATATCTATAGACTTCTCCAATATGAGTGTTTATCTAGTGGGTTGTTTTTAATGAATAATTTTTATGTTGATTTTAATATTTTGTTAATTTTTAATAAATAAATCAATAGATTTATGATAATTAATTTTTTTGGTTGAAATATTGATTTATTTTTTACCATTTGGAATTTATTTTTAATTTTTCATATGAATTTTACTGTGATTTTTAATATAGTTTTGTTTCAAGAGAGGGATATTGTGTAATTGTTCTTTTATTAGTTGGTTACACCTAAGGATTAAATCTATAGGTATAGATAAAATCCAATAAAGGGATAAAAGGTTCACCATGTGGTAGATAATGGTTCTGGATGACTATGGATTCACCTAGTACCTAGTTTACCTTAATAGGATATCTATTAAGAATATGTGTGTTTATGTAAATTTCTGGAAAATTTGACCTTTTGATGAAAAAAATAATTCCCATTTCATTTTACCCTTTAAACATATTTTCATCATACCATCCAAGGTCCTTATTTTTTATATCCTTGACCATATTCATTCTCATATCATTACAAATTATTCTTTTTGAATTTTTGGGAGGTCACTCTTACAAGAAAATAAACAGATCTATTATTCTAATTTGTATATGCCTTGTTTCATTTTTTATTAATAATTATTGTATCATATTTTTAAAATTATTATAAAATTGATATTAATAATTATGTAAATAATCTAAATGAGGGCGGTTTATTAATTTTATTAAAATAGGTTGTTAAGAGGTTACTTCTTCCAACCCATTCATGACAATTTTATAGCAAAGAAATATTCAATTTATTTATAATATGTACATAATTTTTTTAGAATGGACATTGGAAGAAGTTTTGGTGTAATTAATTAGAATTTTTACTGTTGAAATTATTTTACATAATTTAGTAGAATTATTCTCAGGTTTCTTAGGCTATTAATTTCTTTTGTTTTAAATTATTATGAAATTTGGGACCAATAGTTTCAGAATTTTGGTATTGATTTCATATGTTAATCCTAGATTATTATGGGTAACTAGTATTTCATTCCAATGGTATTGGTTGGTGGCTTCAAATAGTCATTTTATTCATGGTATGTTTCTATGATAAGACAACCTCATATGATTCAAATAATTAATACATGTTAAAAAATATTTTCATAATTATGATTGGGTGATATTTCAGTGAAATTTTTCATTAATAGGTGAAGTATGTGTAACATTTTTCTAGGTGATAATTTGTATACCATTTATTTTATTTTTTATTTTTTAATACAATAATGAATTAAATTTTGTTTTTTTATTCCCTATAGGTCATTAATGTGTACATCTATGATTTTTTATGTGTATTTGGTCAAGAAACCATAACACCTTTTGGGGATTGTTTTCCGAGAAACCGTAGAAATCACGGTATTTTATTTTAGTTTGGAATTTTTAAGAGAATATTTATTTATGTTTTTTTATTTGTTAAAAAACATTAACTTTGTCTTTAACAAATTATTAAATATTATTCTACCTATTCTACATAAAAATAGATTCAATTATAAGTAAATAAATGATGCATAAACTCTGGTAAGTAAATTATTTTTGTATTGATCTAATGAAGCATTAAATTATTAAAAAACATGTATATAAATTTTGATTATTATATTTTCTAACAAAACATGAAGTTTAATGTGTAAATTTTATTTTTTTAGAAAAAATAATTTAATCATTATTTGAGTAATTCATGAAATAAAAAATATAATCATTGAATTTTTGAAAATTATTTGTTATCAATTTTTAATTTATTTTAAAAAACACATTCATAAATTTTCTAGTATGTTTTAATAATAATTATCAAAAAATTATCTTCCATTAAATATTCCATTCTATAATGGTGGTTGGATTTAATGTTATAACGAACAACTAAAAGGACTTGAATTTTTATTTTCTGAATATGTAGTCGAATTGGGTGAAATTTAATGTCAAATAATTTAATATTGTAAGTGGGTATATTTTAATATTTATTTTATTAGATTGATTAATAAATAATGACATGAAACATTTACATTTTCTCCATTAGTAATGAAAATTTTCTATTATTTTAGACACTAATTCTTAACTAAATTATAGGTGAGGAATATAATTTAATATACTTAATAGATATTAACAAAAAGTTAAATACATTTTTTCATGTTACTTTTTCAAGTAGTTTTTTGTTAATTCATTAAATTGATGTATTAAATGTGATTCATATTCTAGTTTTTTCTATTTTAAAATAAATTTATAAACAGAAAAATAAATGTAAATTAATGAAACAAAAAATACATAAAATTCATTATTGATTGGATTTGAATTCATTATACAGTGAAAGAATTTTAAGATATAATACTATTCATGTAGTGCCTCTTTCATATTCTAATAACATGGTCAAAATACTTCTTTTTTATTTCATAATTTCATGGTTGAGTTTTAAAAATATGTTATACAATGGGAATTTCTTTTCATATCACACATTTAAATTTAATCAACCATGATTGTTTCTAGAGGAGTAGAGTTTTTATTACCTGGTCAAGAGTCCATAAATTATTAGAATATCTCATTTTTTAAAATTATATAATTATATAATACAATTGATTTTATACTTTTCATAAATTTGATATTGATAATATTAAATTATATGATATATGGAATATCCATTATTTTAATCTAAAAACAATATACTTATTTTCATTATAATAGATTTTATTATTCTATATATTTCCCAAAAAATAAGTGGATATTTACTTATATGTTATACCTTGATACATATGTTCTATATACAGACATAGATATATCTATATAATTATATGCTTCTCCTATACTATGATTGTGGTCTTTTATAGTTTTAGGATAATATACCTAAATTTTATGTAGGATATACACCCAAATAAAAAGTCAATAGAAAGAGTTAATTTTTCTTCAAAGAGAGGAAAATATTCATATATTTCTATCCTATGATAAAATTAGCGGTAGCCAAGTGTATGAAGATGTTGATGTATATAGAGTTCCTCCCAATTTTGTTTCAGTGAGCACCAAAGGATGGTGATTAATGGATTATAAACACACACATATATATATATATATATACATCTTGTATTTTAATGGATGAATAAAGAGATATATCCATGGTGTAAATGGCCCATATGGTATATTTTTACATTAATTTATATTTGAGCTTGGAATAATGTTTTTTCAAATGATGAAGCTTGAAATAATATTTTTTGGTTAATATAATTTTGTACTGTTATTGATTTAAAAATATTCATATCTACTTATTATATGAACTTCTTCTAAAATAAACATAACTATTTTATGAATTCATCCTTATATTACATCATTTTATAAATATATTTTTAAAAAATTATATAATTATAAACATTCAATCATGAATAAAAATGCATAACTTTCTCTGTGTAGGGACACCATTGTTTTGGAATTAGTACGTATTAATTCACCCAACCGTCATTTTCATCCCAGTTGACATAAAATCTATAAATTGAAAATTTCCTAAAATTATAGTTACAATAGTAGTATTTTGATTTTTTTTTATTTTTTACCAATGTATTAGGTGAAATTTCAGCATCTATTTGGGTGTTATAGTTCATTTTGGTTTCTTTGAGGACATTTTTGATTTATCACCAGTTCATCATTACTTTTCAAAATTTATTCCCTATTTTGAATATTCATACTTATATTTAGTTATATTGTTATGAATCTAAAATATTTGATTTTGGTTATATTTATAAAGTTATATTGTTGATTATTCGTGTTATGGTTTATTAATTGTATAAAGTTGAACAAAATGTGGTTAGAAACATATGACATGTCATTGTTTCCTACTAAATTTAAAATAAGATTCTATTAATGAATAATTTTAAATATATAGTTAGTAAATCAATCAAAAAATTTATTCATAGACCATTGGCTCTAGTAACCAAACTAACGAAATTGAATAATTCTTGTGGATTTAGTCATACTGTAAATTATAGACAATTCAGGCATCCTCATCAGGTTTTTGAAACAAATATAATTCTTTGATTTTAATCATTGAAATAATTTCTTGAATGATCTTATTTAATTTTTATATATTAAAATTTTAATAATTATATAGATATTTAATGAGTTTATTATATATGAAAAATTGAAGAATATATGAGCTCTATCAAGTGGTATGTTATTTAGGACAAGATTTAAGGGGTAATTGAATTTGGTGGTATTACTATTTTTATAAGAGTATAAGAGTATAAAAAGTGTATTATTATATAAAATTTTTTCTCTCATATAAAAAACATTCATCCTAATAGAAAAATATATTAGGTAAAGTTGAATGACAGATGAACTATCAAAGTATGATTTATTATCCCTAACTTATATAATGAAGAGTATTATATGTTGTGATGAAATATTGGGATTAAATGAGTAAAATTTATTATTGATATACAAATTATAATCATGTAGAAAATATGAGTATTGTGAACTTGATGTGACACAATTTATACATAATGGAGTGTGATACACCTGATCATTATTATTCTAGGGGCGTTTGATTCATGTTATATCCGAAACCATGATGTTGGAAAAATAAAAAAATTTGGGACCATTTTACTTTAATAAAATTCATATATATTCCATGATGATAAATTATTATTGATTTTGTAGGGTATGTTTTTGTTTATTCCATTACTTAAATCTTTACCATGATTAGATTTTCCTCTCATATGATGAGTATGATATATAATTACTAAATTAAAATAGTCTATTGAAGCTTAATGGGATACCTAGACATGGTAAATGTGATGGTATTAACTACTTTGGAATGGTCAATTTTATTTTATCATCCACTTAAATTCATGAATTTTTTATTCTCATTAAATTAGTGAGTATATTCATAAAAAATTGTAGATATATGAGTTGGATAAATTTTAATGGTGTACTAGGTGTTACATTGTCATTCTATATATTAGCCATGAGTATTATAAGGTTATTCTAACTAGTATAACATATAGTTAGTGGAAACATATGTGTATATAAATGTATTTTATAGAGACCATACCAGATCACTTTGTATAATTAATACCATTGATTATTTTATAGATGATATGATTTGGAAGATTTTATGGATTTATGAATTCATATATGTTTTAAATTATATAATGTATCAATGGGTTCCAATTTGATGTTGTATAAATATGAATCAACTTAATAAAATATCGGAAGCTAGCACAAAATGTTTCAAATAACATTCAAATGAATATTTTTATATATAATATGTATAAAATGGTGGAAATGATTCATGTGATTTTGAAAAAGGTGTTTTAGAAGACCTTGAGTTTTTAGAGTGGGTTCATATGTTATTACATATTTTCAAACCTATATTAAATGTGTACAAACTATATTGGGTTTTATTAATGTAGAATATTTCGTGATTTGTTTTATAAATGATAATGTGATCAATGGTTTTTTATAATACACCATGCTTTATCCTTTTGTATAACATTCCATTGTGTTATAGAGTATATTATTGTGGTTCTCTACTGAAATTATCACATCATGTGAAAATATGTGTGAAATAATAAAATGTATTTAAAACTAATATCATTACAATTTATTTTCCATTTGATGAAATAACAATTAGTATCAGTGGAAAATATGAATTTTTTAACATTAATCATTCAGAAGGGTTTGAACCATATTTTATAATGGATTTGTATTGTTCATTATATTTTAACATTTAAGAAACATTTCATGAAACAAAAAACCAATTTACTGAGGTCATTAGAGGATTATATATAATGTTTTATACTTTTTTTTATTAATTATTACTGTTATATAATCTAAAGATAAAAATTTATGTTTTTCTATTTATCTCTATAAGATATTTAAATGCTTTATCTGGCCATCATTTTAATAAAGACCCTTACTGAGTGTTAGAAAATCATAAAATTCAAAGACAATCCTCTATGATGAACATGTTTATTTCTCCTCCATTATCTAAATATTCATTTTCTCTGATTAATAATTTAATATATATATATATATATATAAATTAATAAATTATTCTATATTTCATATATTATTTCAAATTTATATATTGATTCTGGTTGCCCTTCTGTTTTAATGGTGTCAAAAACACTATTTCAAATGAGTGTAATTTATATGGAAGCATAAAACATATAATTGAGTGACATAATATGGTTTAAAAAAATTAATACAAAAAGTGTTACTCTAAACATGATTCAATATGTATAATGTTTAAATGTTCTAATGTAATATATCAAATCAATCTTTAATTTCATAACTGTTTATAATGAATCAGAAAAAAAATAAAAAATTAGTTAATATCTAATGGAATAATGATTAACTAAATTTTTTATCCTTCCTTAGATTCATTTATAATATATAGACCAAAAAACCATAATCCTTATAACAACCCGAACCATGTGAACATTTCACACCTCTAAGAAGGCTCCCCCATATTTGAAGATCAATACAAGTCCTATAAAAAATGTATCAGATAAAAATAAAATGATAAAATGAAGTTATTTGATCACTAAAGATAACATAACATAAATGTGAGACATAAAAACCCAATAGAAATTCTAAACCCATCTAAAAAATAATACAATAGAAACCCAAGTCACTATGTGACCAACTGTCACCATAATCACAATATACTATAATGAAAACTTCAACATAGAGAATAGAATGCTCTTTATGAATCCTTCCCATTTGTATTTTCCACAAAAAAAATCTTACATACACACAATGGAATATAAGGCATGTGAGATAAAATCAAATTAGGTTACGAGTATAAATTTATCTAACATCGTCCACCATACGTCTATTAATAATTTCTTTAAAACAATATTCTATTGAAATTTAAAAAAATTAAAAAAATCATTTGGATTGTTTTTTAAACCTTTTCACAGTCACATAATCCAGGTATACATCATTAACAAGAATTATAATATAAAAATCAAAATTAATTTTCATTGAAAATTACATAACATAAACATAAAAAAATATTGTGTTGTTTAAAATAGAGAATAATTAGGCTCTGGCCTAAGGGAAGTTGTACATTGAAATATGATGAAACAACAATCTTTGAAAACTCTGAATCCTTCCTATATTTACCATTCCACTTTTTTGATGTCAACAGATTTATCACTAGTGGTACAACACTAACAGAAGTTTTAGATGACTATAAAATGATGAACAAAAGGTTCTCTATGTGATATGTTTTATAAAATATTTAATTTAATTATGATCATTATTTTGAAAACCTTTTCTCAAAAATTCATCACCACTACTATTCTCCTAAATTCATTTTAGAGTAAAAATAATATTTGAGACATTTCATTAAACAATTAATGTGAATAAACTATTTTAAAATGTAAAACCCCTTTTAAAACCCCTTTTAGTACCCCTTTCTCTTGTAACCAATTACTTACACATGAAAAACAATTCATCACCTTTATCAAATAAATTAAATTCATAAAAAGGACATGTATAATTTATAGTAACATAATTTATTTGTTTGTTAAAATCTTTCAATATAGAATCCTACCTCAACAATAAGTAAAAACTAGCACCCATTGAGAACATATATTGGGAATAAAGATATATTGAATTAAAAAGAATAGATCAATATAAAATATCATCAATAGCCCATAAAACCTTATTTATCATAAAATCGAAGCCCATTAATTTATAATATAATAAATAGAATGTTGATAAATGAGACATATAGAGAGAAGTTAAGTGATCAGATATAATACATGACATAAGATGTGATGATTTAATAAAAATGAAGGAAATTAACTTGATATACAAATGAATACTGTTCAAAGAAACGACCAGTGGTTATTTTTATCCTAATATTGATTATTATGATTTTGATATAAATAATACCAAGGTAATTGGGTTAAATTTACAATGTTTAAATTCCAAAACTCGTTTCATGATTCATGATCACAATTATAGAAACCAAATTCGAGCAATGTGGTAGCCAATTCAATTAGAAGAACAAACAAAATAGTTACCTTGGTATAATATCACGATTCCAAAAAAAATGTAATATATAATATAACATAAACAAAAAACCAAACAAAACATATGGATTACTTGGAGAATCACAAGGTTAGATTAAACAAGCACAAAACATAAATTTTTTACTTGAATATAAAGAGCAATTATACATGGCTACTACTAACTATTTTACAATTGTATTCCTATATCATTTCTTCAAAATTTATAAATTTTAAACTTTAGATATTGGTAATATATTAATACATGAATAGAAATAATACGATATGAAAATAAAATATACATGTGAGCCAAATAGAGAAACAACTCACCCCACATTGAGTCAATCTATATGTGGAAAATAATCAAGATTCTATACAAATATAAAGAGGATTCCCTTAAATAATTATAAAGAATTCCCACTCCCACATCTCAAGAATAATATATTTTCAATAACATATTTTATTCCAAAATTTAATCATTTTATTACACAACATAATTTTCAAATGATCCATAATTAGACAAGCTACTCAACAATACTGGATCTCGGATTAATATTGATATTTTGTCATTAAATCTGGTGTTAATATTTTAATATATACATCCTCTATTGGAAAAAATGAATAATTTAATGAATTTGGGACATGTAGATAAAAATTTTAACTGATAAGAAAACTTTTCCAAGACCCTGGACAATATTAAATCTGACGATAATTTTCCATGCCAAAATACCATGCATACTCAATTGAAATTCCACCATTGAGTAAAATATCATTGAAAATAAAGACCATTAACCTCAAACTGTAATGGGAGACAGTGATGGTTTTTATAGGATTTAGGATTATCATGAGCTTCCAATAACCTCTTTTAGATCAACAAAAACATATATATCATATCATGAACAATACTAGGTCCAATAAATTATAATTCTCCCAACACTAGACAACTCAAACAGATTGAAATGTACACCCATAGAATGATTTTAATGTTTCACTTTAATCATTTCCTATGAACAATATTTAGAGGCTAATTCATCCGAAGGTTGACGATTTTTCTATAAACCCCCAAAATAATGAATGGACATCCAATTCATATCCTCAAAAATATAAATATCTTAATATATTTCCATCCATTTGATGGTGATATCCCATTCATAATTTCAACTCATTTCTGATCACCTCTTAAAAACCATTAAAATATTTGTTTATGAACTATTTTTTTCTATTATAAATAATAGTATGTGGGACTCCATAGAGAATTAGAATCTCTTAAAGAAACTAGTTTTCATGGTATTCAACATTTTTCATGATCATAATATAAAATAAATGAGAATATTTCATAACTATAAAATTGATAATTTAAATCAATCCCTTCCTACTCGGATTTTATTGTAATGTAGTGATGAATTCAATAGATATTTCTTCTTAATTAAATAATGGAATGGGTAAATTTTAAAAGAAAACTTTTGGTGTTTGGGTAAAACTGCATATAATTTTTGTGTTTTTTTCTTATATAATTAAAATATAATCATCAATATATAGTGAACACTATACAAAATCTGAGAACAATATCCCTCTAACATCTTCCAGATTCAATATAATCTTATAATTAAATATCATTAGATACAATCCATCATTGGTTACTTCAGTCATTTCTTATAATATTTGTATGTATAGAAAAGATGACCACACTACCTTTTCTTGGAATATATGAAAAATCAACATAAACACTCTGAGGAAAATAATCCCACCATATATATGAGATGTTCATATCCTTATATGTCAAATTATTATTTGGTATCTTATAAACTGAATAAACTATAAATCGCTCCACAATTAGATTGTGGTACCGTAATTTGCGATAACAGTCATGTATTCTATCGCCAATTCATTTTTATGGTAGTTTTCCTCATGAGGTTGTAACTATTGAGGTTAATAAGCCAACTCTTTTTTTCCAGCATAAAGTCAGCCTTGATTCCTATATTAGAGGTTTCACAGAAAACATCAATGAAAGAATGTTGTTCATGAAAAATAAAAAATGGTTCCAATTTCCACATCCCTATTAGTTCCTTGAAATATCTCTAAAATTTATAATTACGCTCAACTATGACACAATTATGGGTTAATTCTATCATCAGTGATGAAATTTTAGAAAATTCATGAAAAAGCTACATGCAATAAAAACATCAACCCATAATGAACATAATTGTTAACACATATATGGGTTTCACCCATAAAATCATTGTCCAAATATTTTTATCGCCCCTTTAAATTACCATATAATATGAAAAATATCCCAAAAGTCTATTAATTGAAATAAAGTTTACACATTTTATAATTTTTATATTGAAGAAGATCATTCGTGATTATGAGTATGATATATATATGATTCATGTGTTCCTATTTTGAAATGGTGTGCACCAAAATTGAATCGACACATAATAGATCAAAAAAATCCAAGAACAAAGAATATTATTGTTCATCAATGAAATAAACATAATGGGAGTGTTAAATGTACTGAATAACATAACTATGAACTTGAAATTACCTTACCTGAACCTAAAAGTTTTCTTAGACACTCCTTCTTCTAGAAAGACTTATCTTATAGTTCCTTGGTCACATATCAATATTAGAAATCCATCAGGCCTTCTTTATTGATCAAATAGTTCATCAAATCATGGAAATTGATATTTCTCATATACAATCATATAATTAATCATTAATGAATAAAAATATTTATGATAGTTTGGTCTACATTTTTTGAAAATCGGATTCGTAAGGATAAATATTACACAAAATGTTTAATAAATCCCTTGGACTAAATATCTAGAATATAATTTTTAAATGGGTTTAACATATTATGTTCTATAAGATATGAGGGAATATAAATTCCCATCAACACATGGAGCTACGTAATAGTGAACTCAAAATCTATCTTAGGATTTAACCGAAAAATCACCAAGAAATACCAAATGATACTAACTCAACCACACAAGAAGAATACTTCAACAATGAGGATCATCCCCAAAAAGAGAAATATCTGAAAACCATAAAGAGATCATTTCATTATAAGAAAAAATTCCCTAATACCCATCATCTAGAACCACAATCTCTCAAAAATACATCAAATACTATATTAGGATATAGGAATTGAAATATATATTGGTAATTTTTAAATTTGTCCTTAAAACTGATCATCTATTCCAATGATTATTCAAATTAATTCTAGATCAACAAAAAATAAATTTGTATAAAAGTTGGCCCAACATCAGATTCATCCAGTTCATACTCCACTACATAAAGGCATCATAATTATGCTCCTCCATATTTTCTATTCACTAAATGAACATCCACTATTACTTGAGAGTGATACTGACCGCCTTTTGTTGAATAACAATGATCCTATGATCCTTGGTAAGAGTATTTGCAACACTAATTCCTTGGGAAATTCATCCAAAAATAGCATATGGTTTCTATATTTTTAACATTTAATGAATTTTCATGGTTTTATTATAATGTTTTTCTTAATAGGTATAGGTTACCCCCACTAATAGTAAAATACATGATATTATCATATAAAATCATGTAAAACGGGTTCTAATGTAAAATGAACAACCTTGTACATACATTTCTATCAAGATAATAGACCTCATGTACCTCTATCTATAATAGAAGCTCAAGGTAAACATTTTTTCCTTATTATGTATTAATTGGGCAGAACATAATTATGAACTACATATGATGTGGTCCGAAGGAATAATAGAATAATAATCTACCAAATATTACAATCTCAAACCATCTAGATTTAGGATAATCTTTGGAAGAAAGATCTACTGATATGTGGGCCAACTCAGTAAAATGGGTGGAATACACTATAACTAAATTCTCCACCAACTATATGTTTCTAAATTACTGGGTGTTTTCATTTATTAGTGTATATGTTTAAACATATTTATTGAATATAATTTTCATAGATTTGAAGGTAACATTTTCTTACAATATATCTTTCATGATGGAGTAAACATATTTCCCTCCATATACATTGAGCTTGTAAGTAGAAAAACAAATAATAGGTTCTATCTAGAGATTTAAAATAAAGGAAGGTAATAAAATATACTCAATAAAATTGTAAAATTATTTCAGTATTATATTCCCATGAATGATAATTGGACACTTCTTGGTATATTAAGATAAATGAACCATTATTCCCTCATAGTTTATGTCACCCTCATGAGTTAGATACTAAATTGTGTATATAGAAGATTACACTATTAAAGGGTCTAATTTAGGATTAAAATATATGATATTTATTATATCATCTTATACTAGATGTAAAAAATCTATTAAAGAGGCATTAGATAATAAGCTAAACAGAACACACCTTGTTCTCCTAACAGAAAAACACCAAATAAAAGTTTTTGTTAAGGAATTAATATTAAATACTTCATACAACAAGAATTTATGAAAACCATATATTACATGAAAAAGATATAAATAAATATAAAGGATTATATTGTACTAAATAAACCAAAAATCATGTAAATTTTTTAAAGAAATAAAAACATGATCATGATCAAGGAAAATCCCTTAGGATCCATGGTAACACTCACTAGGTCACTAATGTGAACTTCCCAAGAACCCTTCTATATTTACATCTGAAATAGAAATGGTCCAAAATCATATTTACCAAAAAAATAAACCAGACATTGGTATTGTTATCACAATTATTTTGGGGTATTATAACTTATACGGTTTTATGATGGAGCATCATTGGGCAATATGACATGTCACACTCAATGAACATCCACATGATGGGGATAAAAACCGAGGATTTAAAACGTCTCTTATGTAAAACTAAATAGAGGAAAGCCACAGTTTACAACATGGAAGCAAAGAGACGTAAACCGTGATATATTAAAAATCATAAGAAAATAGTAATCACAAATAAGATAAAATAAAAAATCAATACATGTATCCACGTTACTATCATTCATCGACATAACTATCCACTATAAATATAACATGATCTAGGATAATATTATGATTTATATGATTCCATTTAGTTTACCCATGACATAAAAAAATAGGTTTACATATTCCAAATGAAATAAATAATGTTTGAAGAAAAAGTAGATTAGGATAACACCATGCATTTATACAAATATGTTCATTAAGAAACTATTACTTCTATAATTAATACAAAATATGGTTATAATGAAATTTCAAATAAAATATTTTTTTATAAAATTTTATTTAGTTTAATTTATAGATGTTAATATTCAAATAAATCCTGAATTTGTAATTATAATAAATATAGTATATGAGAAAAAAACTATCATTTAATATTCCATATAATGAACATGTAAAAAATTAGTCATGAATTTATATGATAGTATTTGAAAATAACAAAATGATTTTTTTCCAATATTAATATATACTAAGAAACAATAAAGAATAATATACCAATAAACCATTACCCGAACCATTATTGAGTCCTACTAAAGTCTATCTGAATAAAAAATTATCCCTCATTGGTGAAATAATAATGAATGTTTCATATGTCCATAATGTGAATCCACAAAGGTTCATATTGTTCCATGTTGGAAAAAATTAAATTCAACCATCATTACAAATTATTAATCAATTTTATATAAAAGAATCATTTCACTTATTATTGAATAACTATTTTATTGTAATGATTTTTTAATGAATTTCATTGCACATATATTTGGATAATCTTTTTTTAAAGTAAATACATTTTAAAAACACAGTTTCCTTTCGAACCAAGATACATTTCAGGAAACAATATTCATTAAATTGATATATATGAATTTTAGAAAACCAATTAATTATGTTTATAAATACATTAGGTAATTCATGGTTTATCACCATTATACAGTGGCACCTACGTCATGAATGGATGAAAATTAGTAATTCCAAAAAATGGAAAGTATAAATGGGTAGAGATTCACCAAATTAGAATATATCAATAAGAAACATGATCAAATCCTCATGAATAACTATGGATCATAAAGTCAAAAACCATTTGGGTTCCAACAAATGTTGTGGTAATGATATTAAATGTATATTTTTATGTAAGAGAATATATCAATTTGAAACCTATATATACCATGAGAATATCCATGATGAACCAAGGGAATTCACCAATTATACATGGACTAGAATTTACAAAATATTTGGGAGTGGTTAGATTTATCCTAAGAGGGATTCTGAAAATGTTTTATAAAAAAATGAAAAAGGATATCAAGGTACTATATCAATTTTTATAATATTCAAATCATCACATAGTAAGGACACAAGGATGGAAAAATAATTCATTAACCATGTGATAGGAACATCCCTTTGTAAACTAAACAATATGGTTACTTATATATGGAGACGATTTCTGACAAACCACACTAAAGTCATGTGATTGCCTCTTTGAATTTCCCAATGATACCACACAATTTTCATGGGGAATCATATCATCATAAGAACCATGCTGTCTATTCAAATAAGATCTGGAACCTATAAAATCATTCCTCATGTATACTAAATGGTTACAAAAAATTTGTGTGGGATCTGTGCCTAAATGTTTTATCTAGATTTCTAAATTTTTAACCATGGACACCTGAAATCCAATTAAAACTCACAATTCAAAAAAAAAACAAGATCAAAATAAAATATATCTTTGACACATGGATATTAAACCAACTCCCACATGATCCATCATTATTTAAAACGAATAAAAAATTAAATTCATACAAAATTAAAGCGAAATAAAATAATATTATATGATGATTGAACAGAGGTGAAAATAATTTCTTGATATATAAATATACCCACTCATGGTGTTATAAATTTGAAATAAAGAAAGGTAATACAGAATATGAGAAGTGCATGTTGCCCCGTTAGATTTATGTTGATTTAATTTTGGAGTCCATGACTTTGGATATTAAAAAATATATTAAATCCCCCCACCAGAATATTTTTATAAAAATTAATACTATTTTCATACAAACCAGTATGCCTCGACCATATAGTTTTCACAAAAAATCCCACATTTAGATACCCAAATGGGTAGTACATACACAATGAGAATGTAATCAATGGAATGTCAAGGATTATATATATCAACTAGTTTGTATTGATAACTAACTACTTTATATATAAGATAAAAATATTAATTTTACTATGTAGTTAACTATTTTAAATTTATTAAATATCCAAAACAATATTATTATCCTTCAAACAATGATTGTATCAGAATATATAAATCATTGAAGTTTTAATACCTAGAATTTTATTATAAATTGAAAAAAAATATACACTAGGTATTTTTTTAGAATTCCTACCCATATAAGGATCCACTAATTACCAATAACACATTTCATTATAGCTATATAATATGGGATAATATAATTTTCATTCAGTTCAGATAAATACAATATGCCATTTTTTGTAATAGATAGAGACATAGATTATTTTTCATACCCATTTGAAATCAGAAAAAAGGAGACCAAATATATATATATATATATAACAAAATAAAATAATGGTAGTTTTTATTGGAAACAATATACCCCTATAAAATAAAACACCTTGATTGTTTTATAATTTTTTACAAATTAAGGAAACATGTGTTTTAATGATTTTATATTATTTTATATTATTTTATTTTTATAATGGTTATAGTATAATATAATATTTAACTAGTTATTCATCACATTCCAAAGTATTTTATAGAATTTCATTGTAAATTTAAAATCTTGATACATAATAATTGATGAAATAACTTAATAAATTAAAACCAATTCACTCACCAATCAATATGACCATATATTTCCATGAAATCATCTCATAAAGGAAAAAATATTTATTAATTTAGTTATATTAAAATATATTTACAATCATATAATTATACATCCATGGTAACCTCATAAACCCCACCAAAATTACTTCACATTTAATTTTCATTTTTGTGATTTCATAGGAAAGGGTTGAAAAATTATTATATGTTATTGATGTTTATCCATCACTTTTCAATAAATTTGAGATAAGGAAACGAACCCCACTATCTCTATTTTCATCATTTCCAATGACAATAATTTCTTTCATGTTGTCATACATATTAAATTTTTTCGATGTACTACCCAAATAGTGTTATGAAAAAATATCCTAACCCCTTACATAAATCATGTAGGAACTATTAAACTACTATAATTAGATTTTTGATTTAGTTTTGAGTAACCACACAACAATATTGTACCTATTATTTAAGGTCACATAATGTTTTAAATATTCCAAATCAAAATTTTCCTCTTTTTTATAATCTAGGTGAGTCAATGTCATAGACATATGATATAAACCATGTCATAATTCTATTATCAATAACTACTGACTCTCCACTTCCTTCAATTCATGAGTTATAAAACTCAAGGAATGAAATTTTACATTACATGCTCCATGCATGTAAGAAAAATAGATGTAAAAATTCTATAAAAACTAAACCTATAGTAGTTATATTATATTTAAATTAATTTTAATAGAAACATTATAAATAATATTTTATATCCAAATAAAACTCACACAATATAGATAATAGGTAATGAATATATCCATTCAAGGAATATAAAAAAATCACAAAAAATATGGAATGAATATGATATATCTTTTCATATGTAACAAATTATATGTATCCATATTCCAACAATTTATACACAAATAGAATCCCAGATCCTAAACCAACTCTAGAAATGTCATAGTCTATTCAATAAATAATACTAGATTATTCTAAGCTCTAAAAGAGATAGAAAGGGAAAATTATATTTATGTTATCAAAATCTAATTAATAATTATATTTTCATTGAATCACCTATTCCATTTAGGGTAACACTATAACAAATTATTTGAACATTTATAAGTCATGCATGAAGATTTTTTATTATCAAGCCAATTTTTGGAATCTTTGAATATGAAAATAAATTTATGGGATGATTCTAATGTGTTAATAATTTTAATTTATCAGTATTAAGTCAAAAACCCCATATATATTAGATATTCCAAAATAAAATTACATTTAAAATAAAGATATTGTATTGAAATATCTTAATAAAATAAATTCTCTTATAAAAACTAAAAAATAAGAATCTATCAAAATATGTGACCCATCATTATATATAAGTAAAAAGTATATGATTAAAAAATTTATAGACAAAGGAATAAAGGTATTCAAAAATATATAATTCATTAATTATAAGAAAATTAAAAATAAATCAAATCTAAAATAACATTACAATGATCCAATGATTCCAATACCCACTTATCAATTTTTTCTATAGAATATAATATTACTTAACCATAAAATAGTGATATCCTAATATAAAATTAATATTTTATGACCACTAAAAATATTTATAACAATCAATAATGTCTATATTGTGAAGAATATTATGACACCCCACCCTTACCTCATTGGCTTGAGGAGGCGGTGAGGGTTACTTGGCCTTAAGCGACATTCCCAAGGCACTAAAGGCCGATAATAAATGCCAAGGGCTCTGAGAAAAATAGGGGAACGATTTTCCCTTGAGACAAAACCAAACAAACAACCACGGATAAATGATGCATGTCAACAAAACCAAACTCATACATTATCAAAGAAAACCAGATAATCCATCATCTCACATGTCAACACAACCCAATACAACATCAAAGTACAATGCGGAAGACTCAACAAGAACACCAAGAGCCATGACACCAACAAAAATCCACACCAAGCTTTATGCTCCAAGTTCCACCAAGACATCACAATGCACCACTAAAGGAGGTTGATGCCTTAGCTTTGCCCACGTCACGGTACACAACATCTACAAAGACACCAATGTGCAAAAGCAAGGGGTGAGTACTAAAACTCAATAAGATTTCCCCAAATGACTTCCCTACACACACCACCTGGATAAAACCATTAGCTCATTTATATAAGAAATTTATATAAATTAATCACAAGTGAAACCACTACCATAAGCCAACCAAATCCTTATGAAGGAATTCAACCCAAACCAAACCACCAAGGGAAAGCCAAAAAAACATTCCATAAGACATTCACTTACTCACATATTAGAACACAATTACATCTTGCAAAACAATTCACAACAACAACCAAAACAACCAAACAAAGGCGCTTCCGTCTAACCTGTTCACCCATTCAGAATCAGTGGCACTTCTCGTCCACTTATACTTTGATGGTGGCCCTTCCGTCCACTATCCATCCACTTCATTATACTGGTACTTCTCTCCCACTTCCACACAACATTTCAAACAAGTCAAACCAAGATCATAACATCATGCAATCAACCAATTCCATTTCATATCAATCCCTTTCAATAAATCAACAATTTATTGAAAAATCATTTTCCATGCCAAAGCCCCATTTCAATAAAACGACATCTTTATTGAAACCCATTTTTCATCAACCATTTTCCCAAATCAATATCATCAATCCCATTTTAAAATCTCCATTTTAAAATGCAATATAAAAACATTTCACCATGAAAACCCCTTTCCCCCCAAAAACCCCAAATGGATTTCTAACCAAAATCACACATCATATCATAATTAATTTCCATCACAAAGAATTAATTGTAACATGTAACTATTAGTTAAACCAAAATGGAGTCAGGAGAGAAGCCACCTACCTTTAGAGTTTCGATGAACTTGGCCCACAACCAACCACACCTCCAATCCGGCGAACACATCAACGAAACCTCTCTAGATCTATTCCCCTACCATTCACAAGTATTAAAAACATCATCCAAGAAAACCCTGACCGTAGATATACATTCCAAAATTGTAGATCTAGAAAACCAAAAAAGATAGGGATGTAGATCTAGAGGAGAACACAATAGAAACAAGAGGAGACACTTACCCAGAGCTATCACCTTAAAAACACCTTGAATACTCCTCAAAATCCTTCCAAACTGAGTGGGAGAGTAGTCTAAACCCCTGAGAACCCAAAAAACCACATAAGGATCGAATGGGAGGAAGATCCAGGGTTTTCATGGTTTCCTCACACGGTTTGGAAAATGATGCGCAGGCCGTGCGAGGCCTTCTGTCTCGATAACAAGGGTCTGCATGGTTTTCTGGGGAACCCGCATGGTTTCTACTAACCGTTATCAAATAGTAAACCTCTTTATAAGCCTCCAAACTCATCCAAAACCATTCCAAACTCTCCCAACATCTTCCCAACTCATTAATTGCACTTTAAATACATAAAAATACATAAAAAAGACCACATAACTCAAACCGAGGGTTCTACATTCTCCCCACCCTTGAACTTTCCGTCCTCGGAAAGTATTGAACCTACCCTTTTCCGAAAGAGCTCGGGCCACTGCTTGACCATTTCATTCTCTCGCTCCCAAGTCTCCTATTGAACCTGACCATGTTTCCACAAAACATGAACTAAACCGATGCTTTTACCTAGCAATAATTTATTTTTCCTATCCACGACCTGCACTAGCACATGCACAAACGAAGCATCCGGTTCTAGATCAACATGATCCCATATAATAACATGATCACGATCTGGCGGATACTTTTTTCAACTGCGACACATGAAACACATTGTGCACCGGACTAAACCGTGGTGGAAAAGCCAAATGATAAGCCACCTCACCAACCCCTTCAAGAACCTCAAAAGGTCTAATATACATCGGAGATAGCTTCCCCGGCATCCCAAACCGACGATGTCCCTACCTAGGAGAGATCCTCAAGAACAGGTGATCACTTACCTGGAACGAAAATGGTAGTCGACAATGATCTGCATATGATTTCTGACGACTCTGAACCATCTTCATTCTCTTCCTGATCAACTTGATCTTCTCCGTAGTCTCCTGGAAAAGATTTGGTCCAACCATCAATGACTCACCCACTTCAACCCAACATAGATGAGAATGACACGGACGCCCATACAATGCTTCAAATGGAGCCATCTGTTTTAATGCCTGGTAACTGTTATAGTACGAGAACTCAACCAACGATAAGTGCTCCTCCCACGAGCCACAAAAATCTATGACACAAGCCCGCAAAATATCATCAAGAGTTTGTATCGTCCTCTCGAATTGACCATCCGTCTGAGGGTGATACGCCGTGCTCATCGTCAACTACGTCCCAAGGGCTTGCTGTAAGGATTTCCAGAAACGAGATGTAAACCTCAGATCTCTATCTGATACAATCGAAACCGAAACATCGTGCCTCATTACTACCTCATGGATATAGATTTTTGATAGATCCTCCAACGTATGAGATTCGCGAATTGGGATGAAATGGGCCGAATTGGTTTGTCGATCCACTATCACCCAAATGGTATCGTTCTTCTTGACCATTCTTGGGAGACCTGTGACAAAATCCATCACTATCTGCTCCCACATCAAAACAGGTATTGGTAAAGACTGCAAAATTCATGCTAGCCTCTGATGCAATGCCTTGACCTACTGACAAGTCAAGCATCTCGAAACAAACTCAGCCACACTTCTCTTCATACCAGCCCACCAGAATTGTGCTTTCAACACTTTATACATCTTATAAATTCTAAGATGAACATCCCACCTAGAATTATTATTCACCTTGAGAAGATCCTCTTGGAAAGAAACTAGTACAACCATCGGATTCCGAAAACACAACACTGAATCTCCATTCAGTTGCCAACCCTCAATGGTCTCCCCACCATGGAGTCTCGACCCCACAGTCACACACTCAGAATCAGATATTTATGCCTCTCTTACCAGGACAACCAAGTTCGGAATCAACAAAACAGGAAAGAAGACTTCTCTATCGCCCTGGACCTCAAATTCCAAACTCATATCAGCTATAACCGACATCAACTGCCACTGGTCTGATGTCTGTTTCACCAACTGAGCATGTGATTTTCTACTTAATGAATCTGCCACCGAATATCCCTTACCCGGTGTGTACATTAAGTCAAAATAAAACATCTTGAGATATTCCATCAATCTTAATTACCTCAAGTTCAAATCTCTTTGTGATAAAATGTGTTTCAAGCTCTTATGTTCTGTATATAATGTGAATTTATCACTGAAGAGATAATGACGCCACACTTTCAAAGCATGGCCCACTGCTGCCAACTCCAAATCATGAGTTGGGTAGTTCTTCTCATGCACTCTCAACTGTCGTGAGCCATATGCAACCACATGATTCACTTGGATGAGAATCCACCCCAACACTGATCCCGAGGCATCACAATACACTGCGTACCCTTTTTCCATTTTTGGAAAAACCAGGATTGGTGCTGATGTAAGACAACCCTTTAGCTCTTCAAAAAACTGCTGACAATGCTCATTCCTCTGGAATGGAACATTCTTCCTCATCAAAGCTGTCATTAGAAAAGACAAACATGAAAAATCACAAAAAAACACGGATAATACCCATTTAGACCAAGGAAACTTCGTATCTCAAACACATTCCTTGGAGGTTGCCACAAGACAACAACCTATATCTTTCCTGGATCCACTGAAACACCCCTTTCAGAAATCCAAGGCCATGAAAATGAACTTCCTGTATCCAGAAGTCACACTTTGACAATTTTTCAAACAACCAATGATCCCTCAAGATCCCCAACACTGTCTCCAAGTGTAGATCATGCTCCACCCTTGTCCTTGAATACACCAGAATATCGTCGACAAAAACCACCACAAATGAATCCAGATTTCTTTGAAATATCCAATTCATCAATTCCATAAACACTGCTGGCGCATTCGCTAGACCAAAGGGAATAACCACATATTCATAATGATTTTATCTACTTTTGAATGATTTTTTAGAAACATCCTCCTTCTTCACCCGCAATTGATGATATCCCGACCTCACTTAAATCTTGGAGAACCACTAGTCTCCCCTCACTAGTCGAAAAAATCAACGATTTTTGGAAGTGTATATCTATTAATTATCGTAACATGGTTAATTCTACGATAATCAACACAGAGCCTGAAGGTTCCATCCACCTTTTTCACAAACAAAACTGGCGCTACCCACAGAGACGTGATACTGCGGATAAACCCTTTTTTTCTAACTCTTCCAACTGGATTTTCAATTCTCAAAATTCAGCTGGTGCCATCCGATAAGATAGAAGTGATATAGCACTAGTCCCCGGAAGGAGATCAATTGTAAACTCCACTTCTCATACAAGAGGTAACCCAGAGAATTCATCAGGAAAAACATCCATGAACTGATCCACCACTACCAGAGGAACACTCTGCTCAAAACCCTCTACTGATTCCAAATACAACACAACCAACTGATACGATAACATACCCACTGCTGGTGCCAAAAGACCTGTTGCACCCTGAATTTCATGCTTCTCTCCTCTATGGAGATGTATAACGCCATCATGTGTCGTAAAAGCCATTGTTCGTGCATTATAGTCGACGTGGGACTTAAAAGGCACCAGCCAATCTATTCCCAGGATTACATCATAACCATTCATATCAAGCATTGATAAGTTACACAATATCTCAACCTCACCCACAATGATACAACATTCTCTACACAAGAAAACTCAACACTCCCTTTGACCTAGAGGAGTTTTAATTTTCAAAACCAAGGGCATCATTTCTACCCTTAAACCCAACAAATCAAACACATGTGCAACAATAAAAGTGTGTGAAGCACCTGTATCAAAAAACACTTGCATCAAGGTAGAATTTAAAAGAATAGTACCTCACACTATGGATGGCCCTGACTGATCATCCACCACAATCTGTTTAGCTCCAAACACATGTTTTCTTGCCCCACTTTGCTCTTTATTGTTCTGCTGAGGCGTCGTGGTATTCCAAGAATCACCATGACCCACTTTACTCTACTGTCGAGGGGTATGCTGCTGCCCCCATCCCGTCAAAGCATGTGATCCTTGGGGTGTTTCATGCACACTCGACCTTGGAGAATTCCGACATTAACACCGCATATGGCCCATCTGATTACATTTATGACATGCTTGAGGTTGTGTCGAATAATCCTGCTTGATGTGGCCTATAGAACTACACAGTAAAAATCCCAGCTTTCTCTAGGGCTTTCGAGGAAGAGTCACCGATCCTTCCATCAGATTATATATCATATTCCCGCCCTGAGAATAAGTGTCCCTCTTCCTCTTGAACCCAACATTAGATTTTCCCACTATTCCCCATGGGTACCACCATGCTTCCCCAACCCAGAGCTCCCAACAGATCCTTCTCAGCCACTGAGGCTCTATTCACCATTTCTCTGTAATCATTTATACACAGTACCGCTATATTTGAACGAATTTATTTCCTTAATCCCACTTCAAATATCCTTGCCTTCAATGACATGCTACCCGCAACCTCGGGTGAAAACCACTCTATGTTCATAAACTTAGCTGCATACTCCATCACCGACATCACCTCTTGCTTCAAAATGAATAAATCAATCGTTAGCTGAATTCTAAATGTATGTGGGTAGAATTGTTTATTAAAAAATTCCTCAAAGGCTTCTCACATCATACGCTGGTCCGTCCCAGCTTGGACTACCAACTCCCACCACTGAAGGGAACGATCTACCAATATATAAGTGGTCATCTTCACTTTTAACTCTACCAGTGTTCCCAAGAACTTGAAAATCTTGCTCATTCTTTTCAACCGTGCTTCTGACCTCTCCGGTTCGGAATCAACCCTGAAGATGTGTGGATTATGATTTTGAAACTGAACCACATGATCCACATTCCTTGGTTCATCCACTATATTTCCACTTTCCACAGCTTGGAAATCTTGTGCTATGCTTTGCACTAGCTTCTGGTTCACCCGGGGCTTAGGTGCTACCACATTCTCAACAGCATCCTCCGGTTGGTCTCTAAGACGTCTACTCGGTGCCATTTCTATGAACAGAAAAAAAACCACGAGTCTCACTTCCGTAGACATCACGAAATCCAACTTCAAATCAAATTACACAACACTATCACAAAAAGGGATTCCACTAGTTCACATTTTTCAACATGTGCCATGTTTCACCATTTTGAAAATCAATCCATTTTCAAAATACCAATTTATTCACATTAAAATTTCACATATTCATATCACATCATAAATCATTATACCCCAATGAAATATGCATCCTAGAGGTAAGTCATTCTTACCATGCATGTCATGCTCATCTCATTGGCTACACCAACGACAATGAGATATCCAACGCCTATAAGTGTGTCCAAAACAATTATGTACCGAACTCTATGGTAACTTTAATTTCATCATAAAAGGGTTATCTACATCCTTTTATGCTATACATTCCATGTTCCGACATTCATACGCCTTGCTACCATCCCAACTCAAGGAATGTACCACAACGAATGTCAACACCAAATCCAAGGATCAACCCCAAAGGACCGAACAAACCGATACCAATTATGACACCCCGCCTCTACCTCATTGGCTTGAGGAGGCGGTGAGGGTTACATGGCTTTAAGAAACATTCCCAAGGCACTAAATCCTAGAAATAAATGATGAGGGCTCCGAGAACAATTGGGGAACGATTTTCCAATGAGACAAAACCAACCAAAAAACCACAACTAAATGATGCATGTCAACAAAACCAAACTCATACATTACCAAAGAAAACAAGATAATCCATCATCTCACATTGTCAACAAAACCCAATAAAACATTAGAGTACAATGCAGAAGACTCAACAAGAACACCACGATCCATGACACAACCACAACTCCACACCAAGCTTCAAGCTCCAAGTTCCACCAAGACATCACAATGCACCACTAAAGAAGGTTGATGTCTTAACTTTTCCCATGTCACGGTACACAACATCTGCAAAGACACCAATGTTCCAAAGCAGTGGATGAGTACTAAAACATAACAGGATTTCCCCAAATCACTTCCATACACATGCCACTAGCATAAAGCATTTAGCTCATTTAAATAAAACAGTTTATATAAAATAATCACAAGTGAAACCATTACCATAATTCAACCACACACTTACCAAGCCATTACACCCAATCCAAACCACTAAGGGAAAGCCAAAAAAACATACCATAAGCCATTCTCATACTCACATATTAGCACACAATTCCATAATACAAAACAATGCATAACAACAACCAATACAACCAAACGGTGGTGCTTCCGTCCAACCCGTTCACCCATTCACAATTAGTGGAACTTCCCGTCCAATTATACTTTGATGGTGGCCCTTCCATCCACTATCCATCCCCTTCATTATAGTGGTACTTCTTGCCCACTTCCACACAACATTTCTAACAAGATAAACAAAGATCACAACATCATGCAATCAACCAATTCCATTTCATATCAACCCCATTCAATAAATCAACCATTTATTGAAAAATAATTTTCCATGCCAAAGCCCCATTTCGATAAAACAACCTCTTTATTGGAACCCATTTTTCATCAACGATTTTCCCAAATCAATCTCATCAATCCCATTTTAATATCTCCATTTTAAAATGCATAGTACAAACATTTCACCATGAAACCCCCTTTTCCCCCAAAAAACCCCAAATGGATTTCCAAATAAATCACACATCATAGCACAATTAATTTCCATCACAACGAATTAATTGTTGCATTTAACTATTAGTTAAACCCAAGTGGATTTGGGAGAGAAGCCACCTACCTATGGGGTTTCAATGAACTTGGCCCACAAATAACTACACCTCAAATCCGGCGAACGCACCACTGAAACCTCTCTAGATCCCTTCCCCTACCATTCATAAGTCTTAAAAAAATCATCCATGGAAACCCTGAACCTAGATCTACACGCCACAAGTGTAGATCTATAAAACCAAGAAAGATAGTGATATAGATCTAGAGGAGAACACAAGAGAAACAAGAGGAGAGACTTACCCTAAGCAATCACCTTCAAACCACCTTGAATCCTCTTCAAAATCTTTCCAAACCGAGTGGGAGAGCAACCTAAACCCATGAGAACCAAAAAACCCACGTAAGGCATGAGTGGGAGGAAGAGAGGATTGAAATGAGGCTATCCTGAGTGAGCCAGGATTTTATAACCCTAAATTTAAGCGGCTGCACGATTAGCCATCACGGTTTGGAAAACCCTGCGCTAACCGTGCGCATGCCACTACATCGAGATCCAGAGTCCGCACGGTTTCATTGCACGGTTTGGCAAACCGTGCACAGGCCGTGCGAGGCCAATAGTCTCGAGAACAAGGGTCTGCACGGTTTCTTGGGGAACCCGTATGGTTTCTACTAACAGTTCTCAAACTGTGCACCCCTTTAGAAGCCTCCAAACTCATTCAAAAACCATTCCAAACTCTCCCATACTCTTTCCAACCCATTCCATGGAATTTAAATACATAAAAATTTATAAACAAAGACTATATACCTCAATCTGGGGGTTCTACAAGTATGGTAATTATTATTTATTATAACATGGAATGAATTATTTTAGTAAAATTATTATAATAAGGTAAGTTAAATTTCATGGGGAAAAATCATTGGATCCCAATTTAAAACAATAATTTTGATAAATTCATAATAACAAAATATTAAAATTTCATTTTTAAATATTTTCTTCATAGATTCACCAAATGGTAATGAATATTTTATATAGGACAATTTATAAAAAGTGTATTAATGCTAAAACCCTCATCATTTATAGTGTAAATTGATAAAATTATTAAAAAAAATATTTAGGATAATATCAAAACTCACAATAAAACAAAATTGATCACTTTATTTTAAATAATTTAAAAATAATAGAATGATTTATAATTAATTATTCAAATTCATGAATATTATATCCTTCCTAATAAAACTGAATATCTCAGTCTCCCAGAAAACATAGGCACTCACAGGAAGTGAAGTAAAACAATTCAGTGACCAAAATAACTAATATGATACATATAATTTTCTATATAATTGTTATATTTTTTATTTCATATGTGTTCATAACTAAAACCATAAATGTATATGAATTTATTCATTAATAATATTTACTATTTAAGAAAAACAACTTAATCCTTATATTAACATTTCATATAGTGGTATCTCTATGTTAGTATAATAATCCTTCAAATAGAAAATAAAATTAAACTAATATACTAAAAGTGTGATAATTAATCAATGCGATTAAGAAATATGAAACCAAAATTATATATTAATTAATGAAACAATAAGGTTTTGTTGAAGTATATTGATTTACACTTTAGATACCACTAGATAATGCTTCACAACAAATACGAGCCCAAAGGTTTCTTGAGTAAAACCCAATTTAGTATATCCTTATAAAATTGTTCATGATGTAACTATATCACAATTATGTTTCACTAAAGGAATCCTCTATACATTAATTTACATAGATGATTGAATATTCTATTACATGAATGGAAAATAATAAAAATTGTACCTATGAACATGACTTACACACCAATAAGATATTTAGGATTATTGAAATAATTATGTGACATATTCACAATAACATTATGTTGATAAAACAATCGTAATATCCCTATTTGGTGTATATTAAAACACTCCATAGACATATAAATACCTCCATAATGGGTGTAATTAATGTAAATTTCCAATCCTCTAGAAACATTATTCTATATATCACACCCAATATGCAAGGTAAAAATAAACATGACATCTATTATTTCAAAAAAAAATTACTTTTAATGATTTAGTAACCAATTATTCTGAATTTAATAGATTATATCCAATCAACATTGAATGAATATATGGAAAAATAATCTTACTATTCAATTATTCATTGACATTTTCATTAATAATAAAACAATGTAAATCATTAATGAGCTTCAAAAATTGAATTTCATATAATTTCATTGTCACATTCCCATTCCCTAACTGTATGAATAAATTAAGATCTATTATACCCATATCCATAGAATAAAAAAATAATCTAAAAATTTTCACTTATTATAAATATATATTTATCATATTTTTTTAAAAATGTTCTCAATAGTAATATCCAAAAGTTATGAACATATCTCTCAAGGTTGTCAGTATAAAAACCAAAACTCAATGTTGTGGAAGTATAATAATCAAAATAATATTTTTGATTATTTTAATTAAGTCATTAAGTTCATATACATGAAAATTACATATACGAATATTAATATTTTACCTCTAAATAATTGATACATTATATGATTTTATATGATATTGATTATTTATTTCCATTCCAAAGACTATGTTAACTGGAAAAAACAAATTTGAGGCTCAAGAAACATTTTACAATTTCTAAAATCCAATAAAATTAATAGGAAATTATCATAGAATAATTAATATAATTTTACAAACCTAAAAAATATAGTAATATATTATTATGATAAATTATATGAATTGATAAAAAAATGCCAATAAATAAAAAAACATAATTTTAAGTTACATTGAGTGGTTTCATTGACTATATTAGTATTAATTTTTTCCACCATTCATGTTTTATGTAAGGTATTAATAAAAATTATGATGAAAAATTAATTTGATAACAAAATATTTTAATAACACATGAAACAAATTTTCAAAGAAAATATATTAATGAAATTATTTTCATAATAAATGTATATATATCTCAATAAATAGTCCTATCATGATGCCCTATGAACTAATAATTTTAAAAATAAAATGGTGTGATATATATTGAATCCTTTGTGTCAACTATAAAAATAAAAAAAATTCAATCAATATCCCAATGTTGTATTTATTGAACAAAATGGTATGTAAAATCATAATAAAATATTATAAGTTAGAAATGGAAAAGAAAACATATTTAAATCATGAATATTTTAATTCCATAAAATGATGTTATGACTAATGGAAATACATTAAAATAAAAACTATTTCATTTAACATACCAATTTTTTTTAAAAAAAATTATAATAAAAGACCCTACATTAATCCAACAATAAAAACCAAAAAACACAAGTCACTTTTTTGGTCAAAACAAGCGCCTAGAATCACTATGTCTATTACCCACCACCATCTCTAAGAACATTACGTGAAAAAATATTAATCAATAACTCTATATTAATTACTCAATTGAAAATAATAAATTATCCAAACAACACTCCAGATACCAATTCAAACAAATATCAATAACTTATTTATATGATCCATTATAACTCAAACAGTTATGAGAAATAGAAATGTTTAATTACTCTATATTCATTTGATTTTACATAGGGAGTGATATAGAGGTTTCCTATAACTATAGTGAGAGATACAGAAATTAAAACAAGCCTACTATGATAAATAATGAATTACATTATTTATATTAAAAAATAAAATATTTGAATAAAAAATATAAATTTAGTCTACCACAATTAAATTCGAGAACTCCTATATAGTGTTATTTAAAATACTTTTATAGTGGTTATGGAAGCATATTTAATCTCTACTTAAAATTTAAGGGATGGATTCCTTAGGGTGTTATAATGATATAGGTAATCGATGGTACCGCTCAACTTTCACTTCCCATGTCATATTCCTCCTTTGAGTTATTTCTATATTTACTAATACACAAATACAAAAAACCTGGTTCTTTTATCCGTTATTATAAATGATGTAGCACAGTATATATCCTTTAATGATCATTATAGAGTATTTGATTCATGGTGTTACTTTTTGGGGTATCTAAATAAAGGATTATTGTGATTTTTATGGAAAATAAATTTAATACAGTCAACATTTTCTATGGATTAATACCGAAATGAAAAATGGTGTTTTTGATTTCTATTAAGATTCTTCCAATGATATAGTGACATTAGTTATTATTTTGGGTGGTTCACATATATTTTTGGTGAATGAAACATCATAATATTATGATAAAGGACAATAAAAATGGTGGCATAGGTTTAGATTGAATTAAATGGTGGAAGGAAGCTATAAAGGAGTCCAAATCCTAATTTGGGTCGAAAATATTTTGTATTTCATTATTGTGAATACATTTTTTAAATTTAATGGTAAATAACGAGATAATTAGGGTTTATATTGAATAAAAAAGCTACTCCAGAAGTTTTATAAATCATTATCCAATGATAGACACTTCATTAATGTGATGATTGGATTTATTAGTAGAAAGAAAATAAAAGTAAAATGTAAATTCAAATTCATTATTTTTGTTAATTTGGAGAGTTAATGTAATGTTATCTTGAGGTTGGGGTTTTATTATAGGACATGGTAGTTTTGTGATAGATTTTAGTATCTTAATTCAAGTGTGTATATAGTGGAATGAGATGAAACATGCGGTATACAATGAATAGTGGGAACCTCATGTGGAGTGATGTTGTCTGTGGGAATAAATTCAATATCCAAGTTATCTTTTTGAGGTGACCATATTTATAAGTTTATATACTTAACCCTTCATATGAATGTTTCGTATAATTATGTTGTATATGTGTTCTAATTATTGGAGGAACATTCCCACTACTCTAGTCATTCCAGTGTAATCTATCCAAATCTATGAATTCTATAATAGACCATTGGATTTCATCTAAACCCTTTCTCATGTATGTATTTTCCTTGGGTATCACTATCATGTACTTATAGGTTGTATATGGTGTGGTCAGAACTTATATGGGCTTGGAAATTTTGTGGTCTTAATATTCCTTTTTTATGAATATTCAACCAGTTCTTCCAAAATATTGAAAACAAACACACACACAGAAACATATATAATTATTTTCATCTTTTCAAATAAATCCTTAATATAATTAATGAAAATGAAACCACTAAAAATAATTATTCAAATCATTTTCATATTGAATTCCAAATTCATTCAATTTCATTAAGAAGTTATATATTCTTTTATATTATCATGTTTATTGGTCAAAAAACATCCATTTATTAAATAAAAATATATATGTATATTTTTTTCTTAATCACTGCTACTCAGTAATCATTTTTAAATTTGGGAGAATAAAAAATGTCCAAAAACAATATATACAAACAAATATTAATTGATATATATTTTTAATATTTATTTCTATGTAAAATTCATCGCGTTTCATTTATAATGAAATATAATTTTTTATTTTTTATTATACAACCCTTAAGTTCATTCATAATCATTTAGACAAATTTTATAATTTTCCTAAATAAAATCATAAGGAAATATTTATTTAGCATTCAATTTATATTTCGAAAATGAGGCATATGACATAATAATTAATGTTATACCATATTATTGATGAAATCTTAAGTATCCACAAAGTGGAAAAAAATCAATAAATAGGACTTTTGAATGCTATTAATTTTGGATTAGGGTTAGAGGGTTCATTGTGATGATCATTTAATCTCAAAGGGGAGATATTTCTTTTTATATATAGCTGAGGATCATTATTTTAATTCTATGTTCACAAATGATTCAATGATCCTCTCAAAATATGTAACCAATTTAATTTCAATTTCAAATCAAAGCCTTATGAGTCATGTTATGTATAGAAAAATTTGTGATTTTCCCTACAACATATTTCCCCACATATTATATTAACTATTTTTTTTATTATATATATTTATATATTGTTCTCCCATATAGAATTAGATGATAAATGATTTAATAGAATGAAAAATCACTCATGACATTTTATTTTTTCAATGTTTCATGATTTTTGAAAATTTATATGATGAATGAATCAATTCCAAAACTATTTTTTCACAAATATATTCTTTTCACTGTCATTATATATAAAATAAATGAATTACATGGAAATACAATAATTATAGTAATACCCTAAAAATATATTTCCATACCCATTCCTCCTATATTATAATATTATGTTTTCACAAATATATTGAGATTTTTATTGGTACTATATTATCTCATAATTCTAAAAAACATTACTAAATGATAAATTGGGGTTCTAAGTGGTATGAAATGATTTCTGTTCACTAGAGGAAAGAGGGAACATGAAAAAATATGAAGAAATTTATTTAATGTACATCTAGGGTTGAAGAAAATTTATATTGTATATATTTAAATGTGTTATGAGTTTTAGAAAAATATAATACCATTTAGAATGATTTATATTATAAAATAATAGAATTTATTTTATTTCAACATTAGTATTAAATAATTTTTCAAAACAAATATTAATTTTTAAAACTATGTAATGTATGAAAATTTTATATAGTCATTCCTTTACCCTCGAAGATCTCTCTAAAAGCAATACTCAATGAAAATGAAAAAAATGCAGTAAAATTTAGAAAATATAAAAATGAAAATTCTGTTCGCCAATAATCGTTAGTTAGATTCTATGAATCAAGATAGTGGAATGAAATGGGAAAGAGAATAAAATAAAGAACAAAAATAATAAAATTTTATTGAAAACTAGATAATAAATTATTGATATTAAAACTAAATAGAAAAATAATAGGAGAGAATATTATTTTTATCCTCCAATGTCTCTGAGGAGTTTATACCACACACATTTATTTATTACATGATGTTTGAAAATTTATTATAGGTTATTTAGTTACATTGATTTGAAATAAAAACAATATACATATCTAACACTCAACAAAAATTCTTATATTTGCGGAAATTGTGTATAGTTATTGGTGTCTCCATCCTATTATTTTTAATTAATAGTATTTATGAAATTGGTGGTAGAATAACATAAGTTTCCACCTATATTTATTCATTAGCATATGAAAACTCCATCATTTTATCTTCATCACAATACCCTTGAGAGTACTTCATAACATCTGAATTTTTTATCTAAACATGGGTAACATTTGTTGAAAATATATATTCAATGAAATTAGAGATAAATAAGGCCTATAAGATGTATTACCGCAAATGTGTTTTCTTCATTATCTTCCTTCTGAACTACTCTGATGAATCTATTATATTCATAACATATTGCGATTGAGTGATGTGTATCATCCACCTTTATAAGATCATCATAAAAAATGGGAAGGTAGATTGATTTTTTTAATCCACATTTTCTCCAATGACATTTTAATAGAAAATGATTTTGGATTCATTGAATCATTATAATCATTTAAACCATATGTCATGTGGATCACTATAATAATGAAAAATAATGTTGAAAAAATGAATAAAATATAAGAATTACATTAATAAAAGATTTATTGTTACATAATAATGTAAAAATAAATTAAAATATTAATATGTGAATATTTTATTAGTAATTTAAACAATACAACTTTCAATGAATTTTTTAAAAAGGGATGTTTTGTATTTTACCATAATAAACTAAATCAAACATAATAAAATTTTTATTATAATATGTAACTTTCAGATTTATAATCTAATATATATATATATATATATTCATTTATTTAGATATATGTATTATATAACTTAAAAACAAATTAAGTTATAAAAGGAATTTATTTTAAAATAAAAAGTTTTTTTATATTTTTTATTTTCATTAAAATTTAATTTATTGAATTTAGAAGGTCAAATTTAATAATTTTTTTAAATTTCGAAATAAACATGTTTGTATTATCTTATGGATAATTTTTAGGGTTTCTAAAAATAATTTCTTTAATAGTGAATAATAAAAATTATTTTTTCTCTAAATATATTGACTTTTAAGATATTATTCGAATAAATGTGTGAATTTTTTATTCATGAATAAATTATTCAAATTAAAAATATGTATTTTATAATTGAATTTTAAAATATAAAAATATTTTATTTAATTTATAAACTGATATTTTTAATTTTTGCGAGTTTTTAAAATATGTGAAAATATTTATTTTTTATAAAATATACATTTATTATTTTAAAATTTATTTTTTCAATTTTAAAAATATAAAACATTCTTATAGAATTAAAACCTAATATCATTAGTTTATCAATATTTAAGAGGAAACGTTAATTTTTTTTATAATGGAAAAATTACATAGTAATGATCTAGTTATCATGGTGAAACCTGAAATGTTAAAAATGAGTAACATATGAGTTAAATAGACTAGGATGACTGATTTTTTTTATTTGTGTGTTTGAAGTGTAGATTAACCTTATACACTCACATTTGTATTATTTTAACAAATTTATGGTTCATTCCTTCATGGTGAGATCCCATTATTAATATTTTTTTTAATATTTATAAAAATACATTTCAGTTTTACATATTAAAAGGGAAATCCAATTATTATTCCCCCTTGAAATAAATAAAACATTTTTTAGTCTATCATTTGAACAAATTTCTCCCCATCATTCAAATCATCCTGTAATATTTTGTGATATTATCAAAATTCTACCCTCAGAGGCATAAATTCCTCTAAAATTGAGATAATCATATAAGTGAGATATAAATTTCTAACCACCCTATTATTATTTCTATGACATTTTTTAAATTTTTACCACAATATTCTATTACATAATCTCTGAAATATAACATAAGTATCATTATAATAAATTTATTTTATTATAATGATTTTAAAATAATTATTCATGTCTCATATTTTAATTAATAAATATAAACATATTTATCCATTTGTTCTATAGATTACCACCTCCACAACAAAATAGGTAGGTTTTTTAAAAATTTCATTACAAGGATGGAACTAGTAGTTCATCTATAAAATAAATATGATATTTCTAAAATATACTAGATTATAAAAATGAAAACCCATATTACTCATATTACATATTCTATATATAATTAAATCATTATCACATTGTACTTCCATACTAAATTCTACGGGTAATGATTAATTTTTGTTTTTATCTCCACCACCTCCATAAAAAATATATTGATGAAAATATTTTTAATGGATAGATATGATTTATATAAAATTATTATTTTTCTATAATGAATAATTAGAAACCATATTAAAAATATGAGTTAGATATAACCATGGAAAATCCATTCATTCTAAGGGAATTATAAGATAAAATAAACTATTTATGATATTATGAAATAGAAAGGAAACATTATTCATGGATTTGTAGAACTATATATATGATCTAGTAGAGATATATTAAAAAATTAAATATAATGAAAATGGATTGAGAAATAAAACGGTCTATAGCACAGAAAAGAAGAATAAAATAGATCAAATAGGCCCTTACCAATAAAAAGAACCACATACCTACCAACTTCTTACTATTATCAGTCAATATTTAATGGCAAGGACTATTTATTAGACTATTAATTAACTACAACATTCATATAAAGCCTAAAAAATAAATTTTATAAGAAATATCATACCATATAATCCTTATATAAATATTGATTTTACAATATAATAACCCAACACATAGATCTGGATGTTTTAATGCAAACATAAATTGTACCTAAATTATCTTCTTCAAGACAAACTCAAAGACAAAATTTCATTTATATTACTTTGGTTACTTATGCACTAATATATTGTTCCCATAAATACACTTTGTATCTAAACCATGTTACTTTCTAATAGCAGCATTATCATTCCAAGGATATTGTCTGATAATCTAGATTTTTACTATGTTTAACACTATTATTAATCATAGGAACCGTTTGATTCTAGATTTCAATATACATACCAAAACTACTCTTTTCATCCTAATAAGTTTCTCTTATTTTCATAATATAAAAATTAAATATCTTAGGATACTTTTTTATAATAATAATCTATATTGAAATAAATAAAATTAAACACTAAATAAATTAATTATGAATCTAGTATTATGTCATTTGAAGTATATCAGCAAAAAATAATAAATTGATCGTAGTATGATTATTTTAGGTTTTTATTAAATATTTACCTGAAAATGATATAAATTTATATTATGGATGAATATTGGAATTTTAATTCTTATAAAATTTGATATAAATTAGTAATTAGTTAGTTTATTTTTTCAAATGGTAATATTAATGAATTAAGTCAATAAATTTGAAAAACCATTTAATTTTCTAAGAAACATTAAACATTACTCATTGAAAAATCCAAAATTAGGGATTGAAACCATAAATCTGTTCGACTAGACAACCCAAGTAAATTATATTGTGAAAAACTTGTGGGTTGGTGTGTTCTGGGAGGCAGAGGTGAGTCATTTCAAGAGTTTTCCAAAAATCTAGTTTTTCCAATGGCGAGTCAGTAACAATACTCTAATTATGGTAGGCCTTGATTACGAGTCATAGTGGTGAGTCGCAATAGTTAGTCTAAATGGTGACTTTCACAAGTATCTTAAAAATTATTACTCACACTGGTAACTTAGAAATGGTTACTATCATCGGTATGTCACCAATGGTGACTCACACTGGTATGTCACCAATTTTGAATTGCAATAGTATCTTATCCCTCGGTGACTCTCAATAGTGATTCATCCAATGTTAGCTTTCCCTACTGTGAGTCACCCAACAGTGAATCATCCACCGGTAGCTCATCCACCAGTGACTTGCTATGGTTACTCAACCAATAGTGACATAATTCAAAAAGTTTTCCAAAATTTTAGTTTTCTCATGTTTTCCATTTTACAGCAGATTTTACCCTTAGATGTTTTAATTGAAAAAAAAACACATTCATAAGTTATTTTAAGGGATTTAAGGATCATTCAAATCCCAAAAATCCAATATAAAATTTTATATTTTTTCGAGTGCCTTTACTTGTAAAAACTACATGGGTTGTTGAGATCCGACAGTAATTGAAATTCAAAACCATTTCATATCCCTTGAGTCCCAAATAAAATCATTCTAAGAAAGGGGGTTTCCCTTAAGTAATTTCATATTGTTTTTCCTTGATATGGGACACCCAATGTTCTTCCTCTAGTATGATTCATGTGATCAAACTAAAATCCTTATATGGGTTCCCCTGGGTGATTTCCTATACACCATCAGTTTTGGTGGAACCATATATTGTAAATCAATATTATATATAAGTTATGTTATACCTCTGTTATTTTGTGTTCCTTGATCTATTTCCTCCCATTTCTCCTTTACATGTGATTTCATGTGATCTCCTTGTTTCTAATGGTGCATTCTCAGTTATTTGCTGGCTTAGTGGTGTTGCAGCATCATTGGTTGGATGAAGTCATTGCGGGAGAGGCAATTATGATTCGATTTGTTGGTTTTTCTCGTGAAAAGAAAATTGGAAACCTTTTGAGGTTGTGGATTTTCTATTATCTCTATATTTTTGTGTAATCATAGTTTTAGCGCAGTTTTTCCCTTTTGGATCATAAATTAATTGACATAATAAATATTTGAAGCTGACTAATTAAATGGTATAAATTTCTTAGTGATTTTATTTCCACTTTATCATGTAGATAGTTTTATATTAATTATTTTCCTGGCGGAGGGGGTGCTTTCCCCAACATATTAGTGGTTGGATGGATTACTGGCTACCCCATTTTCTCCATAATATCGTAACATGGTTTTTACCTATGATGGTATACACAACATATAGTTTTCCATATATGTTTTTTAGAGGGTTAAAATGTCTTAAGGTTTTTCACACACTTATATTATGAATAATGTTTTCTATAGACTACTATATGTGTAACATTTAAAGGTTGTGAATTAATGAGGATCCTTATATGGTGTATAGTCTATATTAACTTGAGTTATAATATCCAATGATTGAACACATTTTGAGGGTTTTGGTGGATCCCATAAACAACCTGGTAACATTTGGTTTTTTGGATGTGGTGGTCTATTGTACAATATTTATGATGTGGTGCTTCTCCCAAGTGTCTTCAAGCTAGCCTTTTTGGAGTGAGATGCTGAGGACGTGCGATGTTGGGGTAAAGATTAAAACAAGTGGGAAGTGGTAGTAGGGTAACCTTAATATTCTTATTATATATTTTCTCTTATATGAAATACATTGTGAGATTATACAGAGTGAGGATGGGTACATAGTATTCTTGTTTTTGTGTAGAGTTAGCTTGACTTTTTTTTCAATGTGCATTATCATTCTTTCATTACATTTTCAAGAGAGACTTATGGGATGATCTAACTGATTATAATGATATATTAACCATATGATTATATAAACTATTTTTTAGCTCATCTTGAAAAGGTTGGGGTTATGGTTGGTTACTACTGGCTTGGAATTTTTTTGGAACTGTTTGGAATTTTTTGTCTCTATCATTTTACTTTTTTTCGTACTTGCAGTTTTCCCATTCAATTTTATTATTTCATAAATGATTACATATGTGGACATCGAATTTCATTTATATTTTGTTCTGAGTATATGTTTATTGCTGTCTATATTTTTTGTCCCTTTTAATTTCTTCTATTAGAGGGAAATTCCTCCCATTTATGTTTTTACTATAGCCTCAGTGCTAGTCACCAACCTGTGGCCTTCTGAAGGTGTGACTCATGTGTCATTATCCCTCTTCTCCCATTGCTGGTTGTGGAATTGTACACTTTCAGGGGAGTTGGTCCTCACAGATTGGTATGGGAGGATTGTTTGATGGGATGTGATCGAGTTTTGACTTAGGCACATGTGAGGTGTCTTGGGTTGGTATGGAAACATTTTCATCTATGATTCAAAAGCGTTGTAAACACGAGATACTAGATGAGACACATGTATATAGGGCCCCCTGTAATATGATTCATGGAACATTAATCCTACAATAGCTACTAAATGGGGTGATAATTTTTTTAGGGTATAGACACTAGAAATGATCATTCTTCATTCTTCTTTCCACCAAATTTTTAATGGGTAGATCATGGTATCAGTTAACATAAAATGAATACAAGAAAATAATTAAATAATTTTAAAGCCTTACTTATTTTTGGCTTAGGAGCTCTATCTTTTTTTCATTTTTTTAGGTATGGCTCCTAGTCAAAGTAATCATCTAGTTCACACAGAAGATGTTTAGAAGGTTGTGCCAATATATCACCATGAAGTAGATGTTGAAAACGATGACACATGGTAAGGGATACTCTGATATTTTCAATCCCTGAGTATGAAGAAGTATGAGGGACACATTTTAAATGTAGGCATGGATGACTTGTTGGAGGATGTTAAGATTTCCTTTAGTTCAATCTATACTAATAAAGAGCACTAGTTATCATTGGATGTGACGATACTGTCTGGGGTAGTGAGGGGGTGGTGGTTCATGTTCATCAGGGATTGTGAGGAGTTGGAAGTCTTGTGGATGAAGTTCTAATGCTGGCTCAACACATTGTTTCTTTCTCAACCGCGAAGGAGGTCAGTCAGTAGGATCTGCATACCCATTGATAGGATAGCTCTAGTGTGCGATATTTCAGGTTCTATTTCATGAATCTTTGGTGATATGATTCATACATTATGCGAGATGAGGAGGCTTGGGAGTGGAATTTCAGGGAGCCAATGTGTCTATAGATTCAGACCTAGGCCACCCCCATTTAATTTGAACACCTATCTCAAGGTGTTGGTGAGGGAAGAGGTCTTCAAGATCATAGTAGCCAAATAAAAATCATCATGATAGAGGAGTCATTAAGATTCATCACACACAAGAGCTATGGTCAGTGATTCCTAGTTGTTAGGGAAGAATAGTTTCTAATTGGATGGGCGTAGGTCCCATCACTAAATTTATCATTTATCCTAAGTAAGCCTCTCTTATGCGTGTTCTTAGGGATAAGGTTCTTGTTTTTCAAGTGGAGGTTGAGGTCTTCGGTGACACAAGTGACTGAAATTTCTATGACATTAGCATCGACAAGGTTTTCCACTCTAGGTTACTCTGTTGAGGATGTTTTTGTAGAGGCATCTATAGTAGGTTTCACCAGCTTTGAATCATTAGAGAGAATATGGGGCTGGAAAAGGAAAGACATGGGCTTCTCCTCATCATCTTAGAGTTGATCACGTCTATATAGGTGGTAGTCAGTAGTTTCATAGAGGACGTAGAGCAGCTCATGGTCAATAACATGATATAGAATTTCCAGTACCACTTGTGTTAGATGTCATTTGAGGTACCCTCTGGTTGTTTTCTACATGGGTGCATGCCTTTTTGATTCAAGAGAGACACACTCTATCATATAACCTACCCATTCTCATGCTTTATGACTTGATGTAGAGAGGCTTTGAGATCCCTTGAAATTGGCTATATAGGTTAAAGGTCGATATGACTTGTTTGAAGTATGTAGAGACTATAAGCTAGTGATTTTGTTGCACCGGTCCTGGGAAGAGTTATTATTTTTAAGAATAAAGCCTATGATGTCATCTATAGCATGTATTGTTTGTATTTGGTGTAGTATATCATGAATTTATTCTAGATGTATGTGGTTGTCTTCGATGCTGATGGATATCCAACAACATTTTTTTTGGGTGATACCCTCTGATTGGTCAGAGGTATGTTCTTTACATGTCAACCTTGATGGATAAGCTGGTGAGGAGTTTATCAGAGGTATAATGGTTGGGGTTTCCCAGGTTTTTATAATAGTACCCTGATGTCTTTCAAGAAGATGTTTTCCATTACCCCCTCGATAGGAGATCGAGTCCGGGATCGAGTTACAACCTAGCATGTCTCCTATCTTGATGTATCCATATTGGGTGCTTCCTTTTGTGTTTTTAGATATGTATATATATCATGATGGTCTATTGCGGTGCAGTTACATTCAGCCAAATATGCCACTGTGGGGTGCACTAGTATTGTTCGTGAAGAAGGATGATGAAATTATGAGTTTTTTATTTATTATGGTCACTTAAATAGAGTGACATTGATGAACCACTATCCTCTTCTCTAGAATCGTGATTTATATTACCAAATTAAGGGTTGATTATTGTTCGTGAAGATAGATTTGTGGTAAGGATATCATCATATGCACGTGAAGGATGAGAATATCTCGAAGACTACATTTTGTTCTCATCATGTGAATTACGTGTTCATTGTCATGCTATTCAGTGTGATGAATTCCCCAAATCTGTTCATGGGTTTGATTAACTCTATGTTCCATGAGTTCTTGGATATGTTCATGTTTGATTTCATCGACAATTAACATAGGTACTCCACATCAGAGGAGAAGTAGGAATGAAATCTACGTTCTATTTTGGTAGTTCTTCATCATGAGAAGTTGTTTGGCCTATTTTTAGAGTGTGACTTTTGGTCTCATGAAATTTGTTTCATTAGTCATGTTGTGTACTAGTAGGGTGTAGTAGTCGATATAAAATATTGAACCATTTCTATCTTGAGAATCCCTCATGATAGTGGAACAGGTGCAATTATTCCTTTTATATACAATTCATTATAGTAAGATTATAGCTTAATCCTCATGGGTGGTGACTCCTCTAGAAGTGTTGACTAGAAAGGATTATGTGTTCTTGTGGAATGAAAACTGATAGGTAGCATTTGATTATATGAAGGATAATTTGATCAGTGCTCTATTTATTTTTCTACTAGTAGAATGAGTTCTATTTAAGGTTTTTTTTATTCTTTAGGTCTGGTGTTAAGAAACATTTTGATGCAATTGAGATCGGTTGATCCATATGAGTCCTGGTAGTTTCATTCGCACTAGGGTAACTATTCCACCTCCGAAATTGAGTTGGTAGTGGTAATGTTTTGACAAAATTTATGCAGACATTACCTCAATGGAGATGAATTTGGGGTCTTCACTGATCATAAGACCCTGATTTTTGGTTTCTCTCAATCTGACATGAACTACCGATATAGTTAGCAGACATAGTTCATACATGACTAAGACATTGAAATTTCGTATACACCTAAAAGTAGAAATTTTTTTGTTAATGCACTGAGTTGGAATTCACACATCCATGCATTATTGAATCAAGTTATTCATGGATAGTTATGGAAGATATTTTACCTTTAAATCTGGATATAGGAAATGTTGGCGGAAGATGTTTTCTTTTTCAGATGATAGTGTATTCATCTATAGTGCATCAGATAAAAGTTTCCTAGTTTGAGGATCATGAGGTAGAGGTTTAGAGAGACCGAGTTTCTTGTGGCGGGACCCCTAATTGTTTTTCTGAGGATAAAAATCATTGGGTTTATTTTAGTGAAGGATTTATATTCCTTTAACAACACTTGATATGTTTCTCATAGAGTTATATAGGATAGGATTTGCAGTAAATATGAGTGTTATTAAGATGTAACAAGAATTGTGATGTCAGTTTTGGTAGCCTGGGTTGAAGCGTGCAGTTACAGAATGCGTGTATCGATGATTGGCCTTCTATAAGGTGAAGGCTAAGTACTGTGATCTCAATGGTTTTCTCTAGAAATTTGACGTTCCTAAGTGGGTGTGGGAAAAAATCTCAGTGAACTTTATTAATGTTTTACCTCAATCCCAAGGATTTTATGACACTATATGGGTGGTAGTGGATTGTTTTATGTAATCAACCAATATTATTGCAATCAATGAGTAAATATGAGGAGTGGTTTTATCAATGAAAATATCTGGAGGAGGTAGTGAGATTCTATAGAGTCATGAGGATGATCATTTCTGATAGAGATCGTTTTTTTACCTCTAGGGTGTGGAGAGATCACAAAAAATCTTTTGGATATCGATTATGCCTTAATATTTATTTTTATATGCAGAAATATGGACAAACAGAATGTACCCTCGAGACTCCTGAAGACATATTATTCTTTTATGTCTTAGATTTTTGAGGTTCTTGGATGTGTAAATTACCCTTGGTAGAGTATGCTTACAAAATAAGTTTACACTGTACCATTATAATGATGCTGTTCGAATCGTTGTATTTTCCACAAGTCTATTCTACGTTGTCATAGACTGAGGTGGAGAGTCAAGGATTATTGGGATGGAACTGGTACAAAGTTCGACAGAGAGTGTTCAGGTGGTTTGCGATCAGATGAATGTAGAGAAGGATTGTTAGAAGTCCTATGCTGGACATAGGAGGAGTCATCTAGAGTTTTGATGTTGGGGATCTCATGTTTTTGAAGGTTACTACCCATCATGGTAACCGAATGATTAGACGTGGGAGTAATAATTCACCCCGATTTAATGGTCCTTTTGCGGTGTTTCCTCGTGTTATAGTCATGGCTTATCAGGTAGCACTTCCCCTACAGATGATCCATATACACTATTATTTTCACATGTCGCAACTCCTTCATTACCATTGGGATGAATCTCAAGTCATCGATTAGGCTGAGATCGAGGTTTTTAATGAGGTGACCTTCGGGGAGTAGTCGGTAGAGACCATGGACCTCAAAGAGAAGGTGTTGCACGAGCATGTTATCCCCTTTGTAAAATTATTGTGGCAGAAAAATAGCAAGGAGAGGATTAGATGGGAATGTAAATCATAGATACACACTTAGTACCTTGAGATGTTTGATGTTTATATATTCTCTTGTAATGTGGTTAATTTACTAGATATATACCATTTATGTTTATGAGATTGATTTCTCTTTTTTTTATTATATATTTCCCTCTTTTATAATTTTTATCCCCCATTATATTATTTAGGAGATGGTTTTTGTTTTCACATGGTTTCATGTTTTTGTTTTCACGTGGTTTCATGTTTTTCCTATTATGAAGAAGTTGATCTCTTGTTATGGAGAGAGCCTTGAGTAGTATCTTGTGGCCTAGCCATTTGAAAGACACCTTTTTTTCTCTATGGGATGGTTTTGGAATCTTGTTGGTGAGAAATTTTTGAGAGGTGTCTAACGTAATGGTACATACCTTTCTAGTCCATCAATTTGTGAAAATATGGGGGTTGAGGTGTTATCATAGGTAGTGCTGACTCACTTCAAGTGTTTTCTAAAAATCCTTTTTTTCAAATGGTGAGCCGGGATGGGTAGGTCACGGATTGTAAGTTAGGATGGTAATCCTTGATATTGAGTCATAATGGTGACTCACAGGGATGAGTTAGAATGGTGACGTTCACCGGTATATTGTAAATGGTGACTCTCTATGGTAGTTCTCCAATTGTAACTTCTGCTAGTATCTCACCAATGGTGAATCACACTGGTAGCTTGCCATTGGAGTCTCACATATGTAGTTCTCTAATGTTGACTCACATTGGTAGCTCTTCTAATGGTGACTCATCCAACGGTAGGACATCCACCAGTGACTAGTGTTGGTGAGTCATCAAATGATGTCTTTTTCAATGATTATTCTCCCAACCATGACTCTTCTACTATTAGTTGATCTACCTATAAATCATAACATTGACTCTCACAATGGGGAGTTACTTATAAATTTTTCCAAAATTACGGTTTTCTCATGTTCTCCAATTTGTTATATTTTTACCCCATTGAAATATTATTTGATGTAAAAGGAATTCAAGGCCTTGTTTTAAGGGATTTAAGGCCGTTTAAAATACCATCACTCCTATCTATATTTTCCTAAGGGTTCATTTACCAATACATGGTCTAATTGTGTGGATTTTTTGGATCTGAATTTAATGGAAATTCAAACCTGTTTCATATCTCATGAGTAATGGGTATAAAAATTCTATTCCATGCGCCTTCCCATGATTCCTTCATTATTGTTTTCTCTTTTTATGGTTCACATGGAGTTCTTCCTCTGATAATTGTTGAGATATTGAACTGCAATCCTTAGATCATGTTCCCCTTGGAGTTTTGCTATGCATCACGTATTTTGGTTCAGCCATAAAGTGTTTATCTATCTTCGATATAAAGTTTATTCTAGATTCGTTATAATGGTTTCCTCAAACTATTTCTTCTTTTTTCAACTTTCTATGTTGCGGTATGTGATCTCCATGTTTCTAATGGAGTTTTATCATTTGTTGGTTGGCGGGGTGGTCTCGCGTTGTCTACTGGTGTATGCAGACATTGTAGGGTAGGTAACTGTTCTCTGTTGTGTTGGTTGTTCTCATTCATATATCACATACAAACTTTTGTGGTAGGGGATGCAATTATTCTCAAAATATTTAGATGAAGTTGTAGATTAATCGTGATGTATCACTTTGGATCACAACAAATTCAACGTAATAAATATTTTTACTATATTAATGAATTGGAATCAATTTCATAGCCATGATATTGCCTACTTATTTTCAATATAATATTATATCTACAATTTTCTTATTTAGAATTCTATTCTTGATATAAATTGGTATATAACATAAATCTAGAAATAATTGGTTATTAATTGGATGAATGATAAAGGGACAAGTTTAATGACTCTGATTGCCATTGTTGTATGTTGATGACAATCAAATTGATGCAGATATAAATGTTTTAAAAAATCAGTTAAGGAATCGAAATCATGTTGATTCTTTTCAAAAAATATGAATTAAAGGAATGATATTTTAAATTTTTTAATTAATTTTTTTGTTCTCTAGAATCACGTATTTAGTCTTCCCATATTTGGGAACTATGATAATAAATGTGTTATTAATATATAAATTAAGAACCTGTTTGATGAATAAAATATAAATCCTTTGTAGGGAATGATTTTCCCAGTCATTGTAATGTCAAAATGCCTTTTTCATTTGATCCATGAGAGATCATTATTTTTGAAGGATGTTTGCCTCGTATTGGTCCAAGAGCCCAGTTTCTATGTTTTTTTTTGTTTCCTACAACTTATGATGTGATGTGAGTGTGGGATTGATAAGACTAGAAGGTTTTTTTTGGTATGTGGGGCAAGAGAAGCCCAATAGTTGTGGCATTAGTTGTTTCTGATTGTAGTAATATGCAATGGTTTATGAAAGAATTTTTTAGGGAAGAAAATATAGATGATGGAATGGGTTGAAGTTGGGTTACCCGTTGATGTGAATGTTTTATGTTTTTAAACATGTTTCTTGTTTATCATATTTACATTCTACAGTTCTTCTGGAAGATGGCCTTTCATAGCATCCTTTAAAAGGAGGAAAAGACTCATAGGATATTCCATGTGTTTTCTATGTTTATATTCTCAAGGAAAGATATTCCTATTATCCCACTATAGGTGGAAAAGACTGGAAGGGTAGTTCACTTACTCACCATGTTGAGTCCCTTGTGTTTTGTATTCGATAATGTTTTACTATAATACATAGAAAAATTGAAATTATGGAAAGTGATAATGTTTTTAATAAATAAATTAATGTTTAGCCCATTAGTTTGGAGATTACTGGGACGCAATATTGAGGTTGTGATTCTGAGAAGTCATGGACTCTGTTTATTTGTTCCCAGAGGTCTTGGAACTTTGTTGTGATGCTAATGTATAGCATTGTATAAAATGATAATGAATACTTAATTATAAATTAATTAATCACCATAAATTGAAATTATAAAAATGTATAACTAATTTAATGTATATATTTAAATTCATTTGCGATTAATGGATATATAGTCATAGTAGTGGAATCCATGAGTTAGAGAGACATTGGATGTCATTGAGTCTAAGAATAGGGTATGACCATATTGTGGTTGTTAGCTAAATTATATCCTATTCTTTTGTGTTTCTATATGAAACCATACTTATACTGATTAGGAAAAATGACACCCTGGGGTTTCAGATCTGTAGGTGGTGTTTTCCATAATATCATTGTTGGTGGAAGGATGGATGACTACCCCCATTGACCCCACACTCATCTCTTGGTAGTTACATTTGTTGGTATGCACGACGGTTAGTTTTCCCCACATATGTGTCTAGAGGGTTTTAATAAATGGTGTTTATTTGACACTCATATATTCTGGATATTGTTTCATATGGATTACTATAAGTGTAACATTTATTGGTTTTGATGTCTTGGTGATCCTTACTCAGAGTATGGGATGTAGTGGAATTGGGTATAATGCCCTATGTTTGTTTCATGTTATACATGTTGTGGTGGCTACCATAAACCACCTGGTTACTTTTTGTTATGTGGATTTTGTGGGGTGTTGTAGGAGGTGTAGGTTTGGGTGATTCATCCATGCTTCTTCAGGCTAGCCATTTAGATAGAGATGCAATGGGCATGTGATGTTGAGGAAAAGTGGAAAACCAGTGGGTAAGTGGTACCAATGTTCCCTTAAAATTCTTATTATATAATATTCTATTGTATGAGATACTTTCTAATAATAGACATGGTGAGGATGGGAACTTAATGTTACTATTTTGGTGAAAATATAGTTTCATTTTTTGTTTATTGTGCTTTATCATGCTTTATCATGCTTTTATTACATTTACATGAGAGGATATGGGGAGGATCTTACCATGTATACTGGTATACTCACCCTATGTTTACTTAAACGTTTTTCAGGTCAATTGGAGTAGATTGAAGATCATATTTCATACTACATTGTTTGGGTTCTTCAAGAGTGGTATCGAATTTGTGGTCACTGTTTTTTACTTTCTATTTGTACTTGCAATTTTCTATTTCAGTTTTAGTAGTTCTTAACTGATATTACATATGTACACTTGGGATCATTTTACGTTGTGGTTTGTGAACAGTTGGTCGTAGTCTATCTTATCTCTATCATTCCCATGTGTTCACTTAGATGGTAATTCCTCTCATGTGTTTTTTTACTATACCATTAGTGATAGTTTCCAACCCAGGGCCTACGAGAGGTGGGTCTTGGGATTAATTATCTATCTTATCCCATTGTCTGTTTAGGAGGGGTACACTATAAGGGGATGGGTCATGACTACAGAAACTATAAAATTAAACAATAATATTTAAAATAATTATAATTCATCAATTTAGGTAATTAAGTAATATGGGAATGATGAAAATTTTAAGAATAATGGGGAACAACCAATATATTATGAAACTATTTCAAAATGATCAAGATTACTCACACTATATATTTAAGGTAGACAATAAATATCTTATATACCAATATAGAATAATTATAAATGAAATTTAAAATGGTTTATACAAAATAAAATTATTTAAAAATATATGCTTATAATATATATATTTAATATATATAATGATTGAATTTTTTTTAAAAAATTATCAATTTTGGTCCAACCTCCCATATCTCAGGTTAAATTTCATTAGACTAATTTAATATTGTTAACCATTATACATTAAATATTTTATTATTACTCTCTAAATAATGTATTTTATAAATATTCATGGTACTATAAGATCAATATAAATTAATTTCATTACATATACTTCAATTCCAAGGATATGAATATTGAAAGGGGTTTGATTACATTTCATCTCTAATCATAATGGATTTTTTTAATTCATGTCTATGGTAAATTTTTTGAATTATGAAATTAATTTATTTATATTGATTATATTGTAAAATATTAATTCATTATATCATTAAATGTCTTTTATTATTTCTAATTCTATTCAGATTTATTTTATCTCTATCAAGAAGTTTTGATTTATTAGCTCCTTAAGTTGTAAGGTTTTTTGTCTCGTTTTCATCTTTGTGTTAAAATTATAATAATTTACACAATACAATATTTCGTTAATATTATTCATTATAAAATTTATTTAACCTAGGAAATAGATTTCATTACAATAAAATATTATTTCCACATCATCATCTTCCCCTAATTCTCCGTTTGTTTTAATAGTAAAAATCCTATATTAAATTTTTATTTAATTAGTATATCACAAAAATACCATAATTTATATAGTATATCCATTTTTATTCTAGTAAAAAAATATCTTTATAAAACAAATTCGATAAGGGTTGTACTTTCTAAAACATTAGTTGGTGGGAATTCTTGTAGTTTAAATGTCCATGGAATGTCCAAATATTTTTGAATTAAGGGTTAAGATTTTATGTGTTCTTGTAGAATATAGTGAATTTTCTGCATTATAGATTATGATGATGGTATACCACTAATGGTAGATTTCCTGTAACACTTGATCATTGAATGGATGGTAGATAACCAACTTTGGATTCATAGTAATTTTGAATCTACATAAATTAGATATATTAAGTAATGGTAATTTACAAATGTTATTTCTATTGTAATGGTGGATCAAATGTTATAGTATTTCTCTGAATTATTTATAGATAACTGATGAGGGATCAATCGTAATGGTAAATTTATAGTAATTAAAGATCTCTAATCTAACAATAGATCACCAATGGTGGATCAAAAATAATAGTGTATCAATAGTAATGGTAGATCTCAACGATAATAGTTGATAACCAATGGAAGATATTTAGTAAAAACGGATCCATAGTATCTGTATGTATTTAAAATGATGGTAGATCACCAATGGTATATCTATTGAAATTGTGTATCTATATTATCAGTAGATCTCGAAAATAAATGCACATAAAAATAGTGTATCTATAGTAATGGTGAATCTAAAATAACTATATATCTTGAAAATAAATGTTGACCCCTAAAAGTGGATCTATAGTTACCATGGATATATAATAATTTTATATATCTCAACAAAAAGTAGATAACCAATGGTGGATCTACAACAATGGTCGATGTACAACAATGGTAGATCAACAATGGCGGATAGACACATACGGTGGATCAATAGTAACAATAGGTATCTAAATTAATGGTATATCACTGATGGTTGATCTATATTATTGGTGGATCTAAATTAATTTTAGATATACGAACTAATTATTGATCGCAAAATGTGCTTCTACAGAATTAGGGGATCTATAATAATGGTTGATCAACTATAAATCGAGCTTTCCAAAATTTTGTAGTTTTACCCTTTTGAATCCCTTTTGATGAAAAATGGTATTAATTTATATGTTAATAAAATAATTTTATTTTCAATGGTTAATAATAATATGGTCAATTTTTATTAATTTTAGAGACCTATAAAATGTTATATCCATGTGGGATTAATTATATTCTACCTTACATTACAATTTAAAACCATATCTAGTGTATTTGGTTATGAATTTAATCTTTATGAAGAGATGATATTGCCTTAATTATTTAATAAAAAATTTATCTTTAGATGAGAGGATAAATAGGATATTTTTCATAGGTTCATGGAGCATGTTTCTAATGTTTGTTCATGTTCTCATTCCAGGTATTTTCCCACTATACATTAACCCCCCTATATTAGCTCCAACAAGATTATGTAAATCCTCTTTCTTAAAAGTAATATGTCCTTAATTTATTTTTTTCTGTACTATGTGGGTAGGTGCTATTTTTTTATATATGAGAAACTTCTTTTATCCTAATTTTAATAGAATAAAATATTGGATAAAATAATTTAATAATTTCAAGAGGAATGGCGCTATGTTTTTACCATTTTATAAGGTTTGTCTTATTTAACTTGTATGATCATAATCCCCCTGGAAAATAATGGCTATTTGGGTTCTTATTTTTAACTTTTTAATTATTATATAATGTATGTTGTGTGGATGTTTACATCATTTAAAATTTTATTGTCTTATTTGGACTACTCAGTTAATGTCTTGGATGCCCCATCATCTTATGGATTGAATGATGGAATCCTTTAATAAATAATTTTAGATAAATGAAATCCCCCGCATCCATACTGTAAATTGATATGTTTGTGATATATTGTTATTGATGATACAATTGTGTGTTTTGGAGTTTTTTGGTGTTTTTAGGCTGATTCCACCCATGGGTGATGGCTATGTTGTGTTGTGTGTTAGGAGGGAAATTGTGGTGGTTGTGGTGATGTTATGAAATATGTCTAAAAAAGAGGATACAAACATGTTGTTATTTTGAAGAGGTACTACCTAATCTGTGAAATCTCAAAACAGTTTCCCATGTTGTATTGGAATAACATGTATTGGATAACAGCTGAATAAATTTTAATCGTCTGTGCGGTTTTAATAGTGGAATGTTAAATATAAAATAATGGGTTTGAAGTTATTTAATGTAAAAGATACATAATTTGAAATGGGTTGACAATATATAATCAAATAATTTTATTAAGTTTAATATAATTTCAATCTAATGGATGTTTGGGGTTTTATGCATTTATAGGACACAACAATCTGAGGGAATGTTGTGGGTTTTTTTAACATTTTTTATGAACCAATAGGGTAGGCATCCACATAATGATTATATATATATATATTATACAATTTAGTTATGAACCCCACCCATGTCGATAACCATACACTAACACCCACCCACACACACACACATGAAAACATATATACATATAAAAAAATGTTTTCTAAACATCATGGTGGGAGGATTGATGGGTGGATACCTAATCTTCCCATATCCATCTTCCTAGGGTTGGTGATATGCACATTCTATGATGGATAAAAGTCAAAAATTCCATTTTCTATAGGTTTTTATATGAGATGTTATGGACTAGGTGTCATCAGGTAGGATGTGATTAGATATATTATCACGGGTTATGTGCATTGAAGGAGGAGGGAAAGAGGATGATGTCGTTTATGTACAAGATACCCTAACACATTATCTGTGGGACATTATATGATGTAATTGACTATTTTTCTTTGGTTGAGATGTAATTTGATTTGATGAACTAGGTATCTATGGAATGGATGTGATGTAATGTTATTCAGAAGTCGTGGGTGCACCAGAATGAGCAATGTTGGGATGTTATCATGTATAATTAGTGGCAAAGAGATGTGTAAAGCATTTATCAATATGAATAATAATATGTTATTACAAATATAAGTTTTAGTTAGTGTTTGGTACATGGTGACGATGGGTTTGGTTAATATCCCTCTATAGTGTCTGTTTGGTTCTTAGGTTTTCTCACATGTATATTAGTATTATCTTTTCTCATATAGATGAGAGACATTCATTTTCCTTTTGAGTATACTTGTATGAGCATTCTACATATATTAAAATACTTTCACTTTTATACGAGGGCCTCATTGACTAGGATGATTATTACAAGTTTATAGCATTGATGTTATTATTGTGTCGATACCATAGATTTTATTTTGTGATTTTAATTATGAGACTTTTATCTACAACTATTTTATTTATAAATTCATTATTGGAAGGTTTTGGTTTAGTTTTTTTACATTATGTCAATGATTTACTTGTAGTTTATTTATATAATATTTTGAACCTATTACATTATTGGGTTTAATTCCTCCCTCATATGATATTTTTGTACCCTCAGTTCCAGTCACAAACCTGAGGCCTATTGAAAGTGATGCATGAGGGGGAATTGACTTTGTCCTTTCATTATAGTGTCTTCTACTTAATGGGTTCATTAAAGAATCATATCAGAGCTGATGGATGATAGATATGATAGTTATATGGATTTATGAACTATGACTGTTTCTAAGACTATTAGGGGAATCTTATAATTTGAACATTGTATATGAAGTTGGTTAGGAAATACCAGTTAGGACATGGAATTTTAAAACCCCCTATGATCATATGCATGAACATGGTGCCTACAAAATTACCATGTAATATGGAACCTCTTGAAGGATATAATCCATGGAGAGGTAAATGCATCATGATTGATTTATGTTGATATTGATTTATTTGTTTCTTTTGATATATCAAAAATTAATTATATAAATAATCAGATATGAAGTGTGTCTCTTTGACTTTCCACATTCTATGGGTTCTATTGAATTTTTGACATTTTTTGAATTAATTATATATCCTAAATAGAAAGTGTAACATTCTAACTAATCAGCATGAATTTTCTTTTTAAACCATGTTGAAACATCAATGTGTTTTTTTTCATTAAGTAATGATTTTTAATGAATTGACTGTTTCCATTTTTAATTTTTATTAAAATTCAAATTTATTTTAAAATGTTTTAAATTATTATAAAATCATTCTTAGTGTATTTTGTTTTGGACAATTGTATACTTTTGGAAACCCTTATGAAACATCCTACTGTATGTTGGATCCATTCTCACATGAAACAATTTGTTATGTATAGACCATGTCTATGTATATTGTGGTCCCCATGGGAGATAATATTCCACAAATTTACTCATAGTCATAATTTTCCATGAGGATGCGGTATGAAGTTGTTTTAAAATAAGAATTTTTATATTTAAATTCTTAAACATCTTAAAATATCCATCTTGATTATAGATAATTCACTTCAATAGAGAAATACATGAAAATAATTATTTTGCCTATACATTGGGAAGATTTAAATTTTTTTGTAATGTTATACAAATATTCAATAAGCACATGTTATGGTAGAAATTATGGTTAAATTTAGTTGTAAACATTGTAAAATAATAATAATTCTTTATTGTAACGTATTAAGACACAAAGCTATTAATATTATTAAAATTTTCCATTCTATGATTTATATGAAGTTTTTATGTGGTAATATAGCCACTCACCACATTCTAATTCATGATTATTTTTTTATGGGAAGCATGCATAATGACTAAATCATTCATGTGGTAACTATATATATTCATGTATGCAGGTCAAGAGAATGTACCATGTTATTTTTTATTCATAAATATTGAAGAAGATTCATGATGTGCATAATTTATTCTATAATCAGGTTTTTTTGATCAACCAAATGATCAAAGAATGTTTATTTCGAGTGAGACAATGAATAAAAATTAAAAAAATACATGACTAGTATTAACATCTTACTCATGAATCATGTTCTTATTTCATGATTATGAAATCATTTTATGTAAGTAATGGTTTATTTGAATTTAAAACATTCACATAGTATGTATAAATTATAAATTGATGTTGGAATTTCATTTCTATAATAACAACGTGAACAACGAATGCCTTCTTTAATAGTATTAAACATGACGGGTGATATATTGTGTGTGTAATTTACTAATTTACTAAGAAGAATGATAAAATTGATTTAATGAATGAAATGGTGTATCATGGGGAATATTATGTGAATATTGTGTTTTGTTTGTGTTTTCATTGATATTTTTTTATTGATATATGTTTATGCCTTATAAGAAATAAAGGACATTGGATAACTTATTTATACATTTATTGTTATAGATTATGATATTATCATTGCAATTTCATGAGTACTACAACTATGTATTAAAAGGATAATAACATATATATATATATATATATAATGAACGGATTCCTCATAGATTAAAATGAAATTTTATTGAGAATATCCCAAATAAATAATGAGGTAATGTAATGTAAGTCTTTGAAAAATTATGGAATTTGGAATATGATTTCAAAATATTAGTGTTACCTTGTTGTGTTACCTTATGTTATAAGTGATTAATAACATCCAGGGTATCAATATGTGGAAACATTACCACCAATCGATATTCATTATTGTTTGATATGATTATTTAAATTTGTTTGAGCCAGTTCTACCCAAAGAGGATAATATCTTAACATGGGAGGGGGAATTCCATGTTTTTTGTTATTAGGGATTTGATGTGTGATTATAGTTTTTAAACCTGGTTGGTGAAATATGTAGTATGAGATGGAGAATTTGGTTATGTTAAAAGGGTATTTTCTTGAAGACGATAATTGATAATGTGTCATGGTTGTGTGAAATGTATGGTGGGTGTTTTCTTTGATTGGTAAGTGTGTCTCATCATTTTGTTGTGTATTGGTGGGGATGTGTAGTGTATGAGATGTGTGGTAGATGTGGGGAGATGGATTTTGTTGTGTTGTGATGTTATTTTATTTTTGGAATCACCCACATCCCATAAAAAGTTAATAAGATAATTTCTGTAATAAAAAATGTATTTTTTTGGAAAATCAAGATACTATTTCAGATGCATTTTCATCCCTCACATAATAATTTTTATAGGGGATGTGATTAGAATTCTTGAATACTATTTTATTTTTTGGGGTTTGGGTTTACGATATTATATTGATGACACTTGTAATGAAAAAAAAACATGACGATATGAGAAATATTTCGTACATCAATTCCTTTTATAGTACGACGCATTTTGAAACCTTGTGGTTGTGTCAATGCCTCAACGAGAATACAATATCATAGAGTGATGGATTAGCCACTTATATTTTTATACTTACATAATATGATTCTATATTAATATGACTTCTTGTGTTTGTCAAGAAATTTTTTACAAATTTTCATTATATGTATGCTCCAAAGAAATAATTTTTCAGAAAACCCCAAAATTATTTCAATGTGATAAAACTGATTGTTCAAACATTACATTTTGTTAGGTTTGTGATTACATTCATATGTCACAATTCAAAACCCTTAAAAATAATTTATTTGAAATATAATGCATGAGTTTTCAAAATAATACATTTAATGTTCCAATATGAAATAAAAGGTGTGGAATTGTGAAATAAAATAATCATTTAAATGAATATAAAATATTGTGTGGAAAAAATAATAATGGGTTAAAATTAAATTTTTTGATAGGATGTGTTTTTATATTGATTAAAAAAATGGATTTAAATGAATTTTTTAATGGCCTCAATTTTTTTTTAAAAACTATGATTTGGTTTTGAATTGTAATTTTGAATTTAAACACTGAATGATAAATTTATTAAAAAAAATACACATAATTGGTTGATATGTATTATTTTCTGGTTTAGTATTAGATATCTATTTTACCATTATTAGGAATGAGATTCATAGAATTGGGCTCATTATTACATATTTTTAAGGCCTATCTTTTATAGGACAAATTAACTGATCTCATATAGGTATATGAAATTGATTTACTTCATTTATATAATTAATTATAATGATTCTAGTCTTGTTTGAGAGGTATCTCTTTTAGCAGGTCATTTAATGTATTATTGATATTTACAATTCTTTTTCCTTAATGGTTGTTGAGTTCCAAATATATGGATTAATGTTCTAAGTATATCAATGTTTTGTTTTCTGGATAACCATTATCATGTACATGCGACATGGTTTTAAATTTATCATGGGATGGAATTGTTTGTGAGGTATATGATGTCCTGATCAAGAACATCCTACTCGTTACTAATGGGTACATAGGGGTATTTACGGGTCTGGAGATAGTTTGTAGGTGTTTTTTGTAGTAAGGGATGAATTTTTAGGTGTTACGAAGGAAACAATTTTGGTTTTAGAGGATGATTGAAAATATAGGTGGTAGATCACCAATAGTAGATCAACAAGAATGGTAGATCTATAAACTAATGATTGATCAGTAATGGTTGATTTATATTAAGGACGAATCAATAGTAATGGATGGTCTCAGAACTAATGGTAGATCATTAATGGTGGATCTATTGTAATTGTGGGTCAATATTAAAGATATACTTTTGTACTAAATGTATATCATCAATGGAGGGACTACAATAATGGTAGAACTATAGAAATGTTATATCTCTTAACAAATTGTACAAAAATAATGGTGGATCAATAATAATGGTGTATCTATTGTAACAATAGACCTATAAACTAACTATCAATATCACATGAGGGATATATAGTAATATTATATCTACATCAGTGGTTGATTTCTAAAATTAAAGTACATCCCAAATAGTGGAGGTATTGTAAAGGTGGATATAAAGTAATGGTAAATCAATGAATGAACATTATATCACAATAGGTGTATATATATTTATAGAGAATATATAATAATGATATATCTTTTCACTTATGTTATATCACTAATTGTGAATATATGGTAAAAATGGATCCAAATTAATGGTATATCTATTAACTAATGTAATATTACCAATTAAGGATCTATTATAAATGTGTATCCATAGTAATGGTTGATCTTTTAACTAATGGTATATCACCAATGGTGGATCTATAGTAACTGTGGATCTATAGTGATGGTAGAACTGTGAACTAATGGTAGATCAACATTTATGGATCTATATTAATGAAATAAGTACAATAACAATTTTTATATAATAAATCCAATTTTATAGAATTTCAATATTTTCCAGTTTTGACATCCTTATTAAGAAAAAAAATATATTATTTAATTTTATTTAATGTTGTTTCAAATTTTATTAATCTTATATGAAATTTTTAGTAATTTCATAGAACATTTAATTTCTTAAAAGATAGATATTTAATTGTATTCAAATGTAATTACTCACTTAAAACCATATCTAATATTTCTAGTTATGGGAAAAATTATTTCATAAGCCCGTATCCTTTTATCATTCATTATTTAATTACTTATATTAAAGTGATATGTTTTGGAATATTTTTCCATTTTGGTCGTGGAGCCTATAGAGAATGTTGGTTTGATTTCTCACAATAATATTTTCCCCCGATACACACACCATGTGTTTTTGGTGTAGTAATTTTGGGTGAAGCTTCATTCTTATAGGGAGGAATTAATTCATTTATTATTTAAGTGTATCATGTTTGGAGGTTTTCATATGTATATCTATGTATAAATGTTTGATTACAAGTTATAAAAAGTAAACAATGTTTTTGATGAATTAAATAAGCGGTTGGGAAATGAAATATGTTTATTTTTTTCTGTGGTTTTTTAAAACTATAAGAACATAAACCCCACATAGAATCTTGTATATTGGGGGTACTTTTTTGTTCACTTTTTTTATCATTTGTGGAATTAATTTTGTGTGGATTTCGAGATCAATTAAAAGGTAATTTGATAATAATGTATGATCAATTAATGAATTATATTCCCTAATATTGTTTGGTTTGTGTGATTGAACCAATAATTAATTAATTATAATTGAATTAATTCCCCTATGAATAATATGTAACACCCTATATGTGTTCTCTAATATTATTTTTGTTGCAGGTTTTTATTATGAAATGGTTGTGATGATTTTATGTCTAGGAAATGGATATCTTATGATATGTGTGTTGCATATAAGGCCCCAGCCTTAAACCTTACTTAATCTTGAGTTATTACAAGATTACACATTGAGGATCTTTTCGGGTTTAGAGTTTTAGAGAGTTAGATCATAAAACTTGCATTACATTCCACATATAATCAAAGTGGTTACATAAAGATAGTATTCTTCTTTCCCATCAATGGAAACATATTTAAAATAAAACATGGATTCTTTCTTGACATTTCCTTGACACTATCATCATATCATGTACCTTTCCCTTGACTTCTGAAAAACATTTCAAAAAAACTTGGGATGACCATAAAAAGCTCAGTAAGGGATATAAAAATATGGAAAGGAAACATGGGTACATATATACATAATAATTAAATCATACTTTACCCACAAAACATAAGCACTTTAACATACCTCATCAAATCATGAATAAATCATAGAAATCATAAGACATAAAGGTAACTTGATGCATTCATAACATTCTTACATAGGGTGTAACCCTCTTGGTTACATTTGGAATACCCATCACAGTATATTCCCTAAATCTCTTCGGAGAAACCTTAATGTTTCACTCCTTCGCGTTACCCAATGCATTGGAGAGCTATAACGGGCTCACCCGCCCTTAGTTTATCATGGAACCAGCCGTCTTCATAATAATTCCCAAGAACCATAACATAATCATATCACATAAAACATGCATAAAGGAAACATAACATTTCCACATTTCAATCATGAGATATCAATACAACACATTGATATAATAAAAACATTATGAAAACCATTTTCAATACCAAAGTAAAACATGGTATTTATTTTTCGTTTAAAAAAGGGTATGGCTTGTAGAGGAAGCCGACACTCCAATAATGGTCACGGCGGTGGAGAAGTCGTTGTCGCCGCATACGTACGACAAAAAAATTCCTTTTTGTCATTTAGTAAAATGCTCCGTATAAAAAAGTTTCCTTTTGGATAAACGTAAAAGTCAAAGGGGTTTATACACCGTATAAAATAATGTTGTGCATAAAATAAAATATGCCTCAATGAAAAGAGATTGAGACAAAGTCCCATACAAAGACGGTATCCTTGGTTTAAGGATAAATCAATTACATAATTATGTGTGACAAACGAATACACAAAATATAAGTGGATATTAATTGTAAAATAATCAAAGGTCATTCACACATATTCATAGGATGACATATTCAATAACTACATGTTGAACCCAAAGAAATCGAAATTGGGTTAAGAAGTTCACTACACAGCCTAACGACATCACATCAAAATGAGTTGATTAGAGATAAAAGTGTATCTCATCACTTGGACATAAAATTTACATCAATAAGGATATATGAGAACATATCCCATCATAACAATATGTAAATTAAAAGACCTAACAAAAGAAGTCTTTTAAAAAAGAGGAGGGTGAAAGGTTCCCTTAACGACTTGGGTATCTTTCAAAACATACACCCCATGAAAGAAGGACAATAAACCATTGATGTAAATACTCATAAACGAAAGTATATTACACAAAGAGTAGAATAATGGGCAGTACATACACCACTCAAAGGAAATTGTGGCAAATTTAGCATAAATCTCACGGGAATAAAAGTGAGATGAAAAATCCCTTACGAAAACTCGGCAGCCTAAAGGTGCCACATAAAACTTACAAAAATGGATTGATGAGATCAAATAGGGTATCTCATCATATTATTGTAAAGTTTATAGAAAGAGGAATATAAAATAACATCCCCTAACATAACAAATAAGAGCTTAAAAGAAGTGACATAAAGGAGAGTACTTAAAAAGAAAGAGAGAGGTTAGATCTCTTACGAAAATTCGGTAGCCTAACGGCGCCACTCAAAATTTCCAAAATGGATTGATGAGAGGGAATAGGTTATCTCATCATATGAACATAAAAATTACAGTAAGGGTAATATAAAAGAACATCCCAATCACAAGAAAGATGAGCTTAAAAGGAATGACATAAAAGAGTGTACTTAAAAAGAAAGAGAGGAGTAGGATCTCTTACCTCAAGTCCAACTTGTCTTGTTCGTTTCTTTATATTCCTGAGTAATAAACTTTGGTAAATTAATAATTGCCTAAGTACCTCCTTTAGAGATTATTATTCAGTTCATATCACATATTATAATGTTATAATAATTATTTAATAATATTAGTTCATATCAGACGTTTTTGCCGATGTTTGGTACATGAGTCAAAAATGAACTTGTTTGAAATAAGATTGCCCATGTAGTTATAAGTAAATAATTTCCAGAATAGTATTAATGATTAAAATATCATATAAATCCATTAAATATTCATTTCATACTATTCCATATCATTTGGAGATAAAAAACGAAAAGCACCGTTCATGGAGACGGTAGGCCGTACGTACGCATGAACGCTACTTTCATTTTTTTCATATTAATGGAATTAAAACAAAATGAGATATATATATATATATGTTATAATTCCAGAATTATATCCATAATTTTGATGTAATATATTACATATATATCCATTATATATATGTACTTATAATATTACATAACATTTTGAGATAAGAAATGAAATGTACCGTTCATGGAGACGGTAAGCCGTACGTACGCATGAACGCTACTTCCATTTCTATTTCATATTTAATGGAATTAAAACATAATGATACATAATAGTATTTTAATTCCATTATGGTGTCATATATAATATTATTAAATATATCCTTTATACGTACCACATATGGTCTTAACGAATCAAATCACTTTGAGGGGGCGGTAGTCCGCATTTCCTTAAATGAAGATATCACATTTACCCATAATGGAAACCATAAAGGTATGCCCAAAATGAAAAATACAGAAGCTTAAGGAAAACATAAACATATTATATATCACATATAAATATAGTGTCATCTTAATGGCCACCTTTGATGGTGTTAAAAGAATGTTGAAAAATCATCGTTTCGGGAGGCCGAAATCCGCCATCCACAGAAAGAGTATATTCTTTAACCATTATATATAGGTGTGTGAAAGTGTAGCTCGAATAATTCTTATAAAAACATCATAGTATATTTATGATACTGTATTTTTTACAAAATAAATTAATAAAAAGAGTTTAGGGGGTTGGAGAAGCAAAATAAAACAAAAGGACTCAAGTGAAGACATTACCTTAAAATCTTGTAACTCTCTTTAGTTTGAGCTCAAAGGCTTCCTTGGGAAGACTTCTGCCCAAAGTGAGGCTTCAAGGAGTAAGAGAGGGAAGTAGAGAGACAAAATGGGTAGGGGTTGGCCGAGCCAAAGGATTTGGTATTGTGGGTAACGAGGTAGAGGTGGGGGCCTTTTATAAGAGGAGAGGAGGGGCACTCTTGTAAAGTTACAAAATGTAACTTTATTTTCAAAAGAGTTTAGGATTTTAAAGGTCCCACATTAATTTATTTCTAGGATAAGGTGATAAGGGTTAGAAATACACTCATCCAATAGGTTTTGGACATGTGTAGGTCTTAGATATTACATTATCTTTCCATTTTATTTAAATCGTTAAATAATGAGGTCATCGCTGCATCATCATGATGTCATAAATTATTTAATTTATTTAATTTCTAAAAATTATACAAAAAATACTTTGATGTAGGAAATCTTTTTATATTTCCAATTAATATTTATATTCCAAAATATAACTTTTATAACCCCATGTAAAAATTGTTTTAGTAAAACATCTCATGTTTGTGTCATTTTTACTTTAACATTAAATAAAAAGATATTTATGTCATTATCCAACCAAAGTGGCTCCATGGGGTCCCCAAGTTGACCTATGGATTTTCTTGGTCGGCCATTAAATATCCAATGAGGGTAGGACATGTTTCAAGCTCATCTCATTTTATTAAAACATTATTTTTACCTTAAACTACACTAATTACCTCTAATCGCGATTAAGAACTTAAGAGTTACTATTCACCAAAAAATTATTTTAATCTCATTGAACCACATTTTACTTCTTAATGACAACCAGGTATGTCTGATTTTTTAAATTCAAAACACAAAGATGGCAAAATTTCATTTAAACCGAAAAATCAGTTTTTATAAGTACCACTTAGTGGTTTCACTATACATAAAAAATTGAAGTTTTTCAGAAAAATCCCAAAAATTCACCCTAATCTATATTTGATATTCGAAATTAAAAAATGAAGTATATTTTACAAAATTAAAAACATATAAGTCAAATTAATTAATTTAATAATTAATTCCTGTTGTCAGAGCAAATAGCGTGTTTTTATGAAACAATAAGTATCAAAAGATTGACACTAGTTGAAGTCTGATTTCAAAGTTAAATTAATTCCAACGACCACTATTGGATTTAATGGTAAAAATATATTATAATTTCACTTTAAAACCAATTTCAAAGATAATCTAATCATATAAATAAATTATATTAAAAAGCGGTTTTGAATTAAAATACAACATTTTACACTATTCATTAAAAAATGAACTTTATCGGAAAGATACCAAAAATTTACACAAAGTAAATTTTGATGTCCCAATTCTTAAGAAGAGTTTTATTTGGTCCAATAGAATGTATCAGAGTGAACAAAACTATATTTAATGACGGTTCTCCATCAAAAGGCGATAAGTGAACCTTTAGTGAAAACCAGGGCATATACGCCTAAAATTGAATTCTTTCCGTATTTTAAGCCTTTATCTTATATTAGATAAATGTAAAAACATTTAAAAACATATATAATCATATTTTAGTTATTTATATCCATTCCCGCCAATACAAAGGCTACATGTTAACTAACATTTAAAATAATATTATTTTATTATTAGAGTGCAACGTAAGATTCCCAAGAAACTCGTTGTTGCGTGTTGGGTACGCCATCGGGCATAGCGTCCCCCTTAATGTCATATTAATACTTTATTCACAAATATGGATAAATATTAAAATTTCATATTCTTTATTTACCTGGGGTGTTACATCCTTCACCCCTTTTGGGAATTGCGTCCTCGCAATTTTTAAAATTGAGCTTGGAAACATCCTTGAAAGTCCCACATCGGAGCAAGAGTCGGTAAAACAATCACTTTAAAATAAAGGAAGATAAGTACAAAGGTCACCCGTGTTAACCCATACTAGGATTCCAAGTATGAAAATATGGACATGGAGGAAAAAACGAAGGGTCATGTTCTGATGGAGGGTGATAGAAAACATGTTTAGGAGAAAGTTAACCACAAGAAAATCACAAACTTGTGATGGGTTAAACGGTATTCGATTCCCCAGTAGGAAAAGTTAATAGACAACATTTTTGTTTTAAGTTACTTTTTATTGAGTAATTTAATCATAGGGAAACATAATCACTTATCATGTTGACTTTCAACTTTTACACAAACTCATATTTTCTCCAAAAGACGAGTATTTAGGAAGGCTTTTTCACATTAAGAGTACTATAATCAACTTCTAGAGATTCACCTAATCTAAAAAAGAGAACTATATACTTCCCATGTCTTTAGACCAAAACCAAAATGGTTAGTACAAGGTCAGATAATCCAGAAAAGTATAACCCATTAAAAAAAATCTATGTTTAATCTCCAAAATTTGTCCAACAAAACCCAAAGTTCAACGAGGACCATTCAATAATCAATTTGTCTATAAAATTCTTCATAGTAAACCAAACTAAGATTGAAACCGAAATATTTGAGGGATTTAGTCACGTATTCTTCCAAGTTAAATCGTAATATTTATCTCCAAACAACATCAGTTTCTCCTAAAGTCTCGTATTGAAAAGTAATTAACCTAATCACATATCCTCCATGATAGGTTAATTATTTTCATAAATAACCCAAAATCAACTTACTATTAATTCATAAAATCATATAACTAAAAAGAATCAGTCAAACTAACCAGGGACTTCACGTAGTCCAGTGGTAGTCGATAAATACCAGTCGCACTTTGGTTGTGGGTTCGATTCCCGCAGCTTTGTCTGACGCGACGGTTTGTCACACGGTCTGCGTGTTGTCCTTTTTACAAAACAATATAATTCTTAATTCATTCCCCAAAAAGAGATAAAATCATCAAAAATGATCATAAAATATTTTAACCTCAAGTTTATCTCATGCCTTTCATTTTCCAGCATATCATATAATAACCCATAATTACCTCAAAAGTAAGGATCATATAAACTCTAATTGTTACCTTTATAATTATTACCTGAACTTTCACATCGATTGTCATACATGATGCATTATAGAACATACCAAGGTTCAAGTGGTTGATCATTACTCCTTGATAGTTGGTTTAGAACAACCATGAGTTTCCTCAATGAATACCCCATTTCATCCAGTCTCTTAATCAGAGAACCACCATAGTTTCCTTCAAACCAATTTTCACTTTGGTGCCTGCTAGATCCAGCCATTTACTAAAACCAAAAAGGTCCGTGTGAGTATATCAACATAACCATCATGTACTAATGAGGAAGATAAACACTAATATATACTTACTCATTCACTCTATCTAAAACTAGGACTCTTTCTGAAATCCTATCCATTATGTTACTGTCACTTATGCTTAGAGAATAACCTAACCTCTAAAGTTATCTAAACCGACCTTTGATACCAACTATAAGGCCCCAGCCTTAAACCTTACTTAATCTTGAGTTATTACAAGATTACACATTGAGGATCTTTTTGGGTTTACAGTTTTAGAGAATTAGATCATAAAACTTGCATTACATTCCACATATAATCAAAGTGGCTACATAAAGATAGTATTCTTCTTTCCCATCAATGGAAACATATTTAAAATAAAACATGGATTATTTCTTGACATTTCCTTGACACTATCATCTTATCATGTACATTTCCCTTGACCTGTGAAAAACATTTCAAAAAAACTTGGGATGAGCATAAAAAGCTCAGTAAGGGATATAAAAATATGGAAAGGAAACATTGGTACATATATACATAAGAATTAAATCATACATTACCCATAAAACATAAGCACTTTAACATACCTCATCAAATCATGAATAAATCATAGAAATCATAAGACATAAAGGTAAGTTGAGGCATTCATAACATTCTTACGTAGGGAGTAACCCTCTTGGTTACGTTTGGAATACCCATCACAGTATATTCCCTAAATCTCTTCGGAGAAACCTTAACGTTTCACTCCTTCGCGTTACCCAATGCATTGGAGAGCTATAACGGGCTCACCCGCCATTAGTTTATCACGGAACCACCCGTCTTCATAATAATTCCCAAGAACCATAACATAATCATATCACATAAAACATGCATAAAGGAAACATAACATTTCCACATTTCAATCATGAGATATCAATACAGCACATTGATATAATAAAAACATTATGAAAACCATTTTCAATACCAAAGTAAAACATGGTATTTATTTTTGGTTTAAAAAAAGGGTATGGCTTGTAGAGGAAGCTGAAACTCCAATAATGGTCACGACGGCGGAGAAGTCGTTGTCTCCACATACGTACGACAAAAACATTCCTTTTTTGTCATTTAGTAAAACGATTCGTATAAAAAAGATTTCTTTTGGACAAACATAAAATTCAAAGGGGTTTATACACCATATAAAAGAAGTTTGTGTATAAAATAAAATATGCCTCAATGAAAAGAGATTGAGACGAAGTCCCATACAAAGACGGTATCCTTGGTTTAAGGATAAATCAATTACATAATTATGTGTGACAAACGAATACACCAAATATAAGTGGATATTAAGTGTAAAATAATCAAAGGTTATTCACACATATTCAAAGGATGAAATATTCAATAACTACATGTTGAACCCAAAGAAATTGAAATTGGGTTAAGAAGTTCCCTACAGAGCCTAACGGCGTCACATCAAAATGAGTTGATTAGAGATAAAAGTGTATCTAATCACTTGAACATAAAATTTACATCAATAAGGATATATGAGAACATATCCCAACATAATAATATGTAAATTAAAAGTCCCAACAAAAGAAGTCTTTTAAAAAATAGGAGGGTGAAAGGTTCCCTTACCGAATTGGGTATCTTTCAAAACATACACCCCATAAAAGAAGGACAATAAACCATTGATGTAAATACTCATAAATGAAAGTATATTACACAAAGAGTAGAATAATGGGCAGTAAATACACCACTCAAAGGAAATTGTGGAAAATGTAGCACAAATCTCACGGGAATAAAAGTGAGATGAAAAACCCCTTACGAAATCTCGGCAGCCTAACAGTGCCACATAAAACATACAAAAATGGATTGATGAGATCAAATAGGGTATCTCATCATATTAACTTAAAGTTTAGAGAAAGAGGAATATAAAATAACATCCCCCAACATAACAAAGAGGAGCTTAAAAGAAGTGACATAAAGGAGAGTACTTAAAAAGAAAGAGAGAGGTTAGATCTCTTACGAAAATTTGGCAGCCTAACGACGCCACTCAAAATTTCCAAAATGGATTGATGAGAGCGAATAGGTTCTCTCATCATATGAATATAAAAATTACAGTAAGGGTAATATAAAAGAACATCCCAATCACAATAAATATGAGCTTAAAAGGAATGACATAAAAGAGTGTACTTAAAAAGAAAGAGAGGGGTAGGATCCCTTACCTCCAGTCCAACTTGTCTTGTTCGTTTATTTATATTCCTGAATAATAAACTTTGGTCAATTAATAATTGCCTAAGTACCTCCTTTAGAGATTATTATTCAGTTCATATCACATATTATAATGTTATAATAATTATTTAATAATGTTAGTTCATATCAGACGTTTTTGCCGATGTTTGGTACATGAGTCAAAAATGAACTTGTTTGAAAAAAGATTGCCCATGTAGTTATAAGTAAATAATTTCCAGAATAGTATTAATGATTAAAATATCATATATATCTAGTAAATATTCATTTCATACTATTCCATATCATTTGGAGATAAAAAATGAAATGCACCGTTCATGGAGACGGTAGGCCGTACGTACGCATGAACGCTACTTTCATTTTTTGTCATATTAATGGAATTAAAACAAAATGAGATATATATATATATATATGTTATAATTCCAGAATTATATCCATAATTTTGATGTAATATATTACATATATATCCATTATATATATGTACTTATAATATTACATAACATTTTGAGATAAGAAATGAAATGTATCGTTCGTGGAGACGGTAAGCCGTACGTACGCATGAACGCTACTTCCATTTCTATTTCATATTTAATGGAATTAAAACATAATGATACATAATATTATTTTAATTCCATTATGGTATCATATATAATATTATTAAATATATCCTTTATACGTACCACATATGGTATTAACGAATCAAATCACTTTGAGGGGGCGGTAGTCTGCACTTCCTTAAATGAAGATATCGCGTTTACCCATAATGGAAACCATAAAGGTATGCCCAAAATAAAAAATAAAGAAGCTTAAGGAAAACATAAACTTATTATATATCACATAAAAATATAGTGTCATCTTAATGGCCACCTTTGAAGGTTTTAAAAGAATGTTGAACAGTCATCGTTTCGGGAGGCCGAAATCCGCCATCCACGGAAACAGTATGTTCTTTAACCATTATATGTAGGTGTGTGAAAGTGTATCTCGAATACTTATTATAAAAACATCATAGTATATTTATGATACTAGATTTGTTACAAAATAAATGAATAAAAAGAGTTTAGGAGGTTGGAGAAGCAAAATAAAACAAAAGGACTCAAGTGAAGACATTACCTTAAAATCGGGTAACTCCCTTTGGTTTGAGCTCAAAGGCTTCCTTGGGAAGACTTCTGCCCAAAGTGAGGCTTCAAGTAGTAAGATAGGGAAGTGGAGAGACAAAATGGGCAGGGTTTGGCCTATCCAATGGCTTTGGGAGTGTGGGTAAGGAGGTAGAGGTGGGGGCCTTTTATAAGAGGAGAGGAGGGGCACTCTTGTAAAGTTACAAAATGTTACTTTATTTTCAAAAGAGTTTCGGATTTTAAAGGTCCCAAATTGATGTATTTCGAGGATAAGGTGATAATGGTTAGAAATCCACTCATACAATAGGTTTTGGACATGTTTAGGTCTTATATATTACATTATCTTTCCATCTTATTTAAATCGTTAAATAATGAGGTCATCGCTGCATCATCATTATGTCATAAATAATTTAATTTATTTAATGTCTAAAAATTATAAAAAAAAACTATGATTTAGGAAATCTTTCTAGCTTTCCAATTAATATTTATAGTCAAAAATATAACTTGTATAACCCCATGTAAAAATTGTTTTAGTAAAACATCTCATGTTTGTGTCATTTTTACTTTAACATTAAATAAAAAGATATTTATGACATTTTCCAACCAAAGTGGCTCCATGGGGTCCCCAAGTTGACCCATGGATTGTCTTGGTCGGCCATTACACATCCAATGAGGGTAGGACATGTGTCAAGCTCATCTCATTTTATTAAAGCATTATTTTTACCTTAAACTACACTAATTACCTCTAATCGCGATTAAGAACTTAAGAGTTACTATTCACCAAAAAATTATTTTAATCTCATTGAACCAAATTTTACTTCTTAATGACAACCATGTATGTCGGATTTTTGAAATTCAAAACACAAAGATGGAAAAATATCATTTAAACTGAAAAAGCAGTTTTTATAAGTACCACTTAGTGGTTTCACTATTCATCAAAATTGAAGTTTTTCAGAAAAATCCCAAAAATTCACCCTAAGCTATATTTGATATTACAAATTCAAAAATGAAGTCTATTTTACAAAATTAAAAACATATAAGTCACATTAATTATTTTAATAATTAATTCCCGCTGTCAGAGCAAATAGCGTGTTTTTATGAAACAATAAGTATCAAAAGATTGACACTAGTTTAAGTCTGATTTCAAAGTGAAATTAATTTCAACGACCACTATTAGATTTAATGGTAAAAATATATTCTAATTTCACTTTAAAACCAATTTCAAAGATAATCTAATAATATAAATAAATTAGATTAAAAAGAGGTTTTGAATTAAAATACAACATTTTACACTATTCATTAAAAAAATAAACTTTATCGGAAAGATACCAAAAATTTACACAAAGTAAATTTTGATATCAGAATTCATAAGAAGGGTTTTATTTGGTCCAATAGAATGTATAAGAGTGAACAAAACTATATTTAATGACGGTTTTCCATCAAAAGGCGATAAGTGAACCTTTAGTGAAAACCAGGGCATATACGCCTAAAATTGAATTCTTTCCGTATTTTAAGCCTTTATCATTTATTGGAAAAATGTAAAAACATATATAATCATATTTTAGTTATTTATATCCATTCCCGCCAATAAAATGGCTACATGTTAACTACCATTTAAAATAATATTATTTTATTATTAGAGTGCAACGTAAGATTCCCAAGAAACTCGTTGTTGCGTGTTGGGTACGCCATCGGGAATAGCGTCCCCTTTAAAGTCATATTAATACTTTATCCACAAATATGGATAAATATTGAAATTTCATATTCTTTATTTACATGGGGTGTTACATCCTTCCCCCCTTTTGGGAATTGCGTCCTCGCAATTTTAAAAATTGAGCTTGGAAACATCCTTGAAAGTCCCACATCGGAACAAGAGTCGGTAAAACAATCACTTTAAAATAAAGGAAGATAAGTACAAAGGTCACCCGTGTTAACCCATACTAGGATTCCATGTATGAAAATATGGAGATGGAGGAAAAAACAAAGGGTCATGTTCTGATGGAGGGTGATAGAAAACATGTTTAGGAGAAAGTTAACCACAAGAAAATCACAAACTTGTGATGGGTTAAACGGTATTCGATTCCCCAGTAGGAAAAGTTAATAGACAACATTTTTGTTTTAAGTTACTTTTTATTGATTAATTTATTCATAGGGAAACATAATAACTTATCATGTTGACTTTCAACTTTTACACAAACTCATATTTTCTCCAAAAGATGAGTATTTAGGAAGACTTGTTCACATTAAGAGTACTATAATCAACTTCTAGAGATTCACCTAATCCACAAAAAAGAACTATATACTTCCCATGTCTTTAGACCAAAACCAAAAAGGTTAGTACAAGGTCGGATAATCCAGAAAAGGATAACCCATTAAAAAAAAATCTATGCTTAATCTCCAAAAATTTTCCAACAAAACCCAAAGTTCAATGAGGACCATTCGATAATCAATTTGTCCATAAAATTCTTCAAAGTAAAGCAAAATAAGATTGAAACCCAAATATTTGAGGGATTTAATCACATATTCTTCCAAGTTAAATCGTAACATTTATCTCCAAACAACATCAGTTGCTCCTAAAGTCTCATATTGAAAAGTAATTAACCTAATCACATATCCTCCATGATAGGTTAATCATTTTCATAAATAACCCAAAATAAACTTACTATTAATTCATAAAATCATATAACTAAAAAGAATCAGGCAAACTAACCAGGGACTTCACGTAGTCCAGTGGTAGTCGATAAATACCAGTCGCACTTTGGTTGTGGGTTCGATTCCCGTAGCTTTGTCCGACGCGACGGTTTGTCACACGATGTACATGTTTCCCTTTTTCCAAAACTATATAATTCTTAAATCATTCCCCAAAAAGAGATAAAATCATCAAAAATGATCATAACATATTTTAACCTCAAGTTTATCTCATGCCTTTCATTTTCCAGCATATCATATAATAACCCATAATTACCTCAAAATTAAGGATCATATAAACTCTAATTGTTACCTTTATAATTATTACCTGAACTTCCACATCGATTGTCGTACATGATGCATTATAGAACATACCAAGGTTCAAGTGGTTGATCATGAATCCTTGATAGTTGGTTTAGAACAACCATGAGTTTCCTCATTGAATACCCCATTTCATCCAGTCTCTTAATCAGAGAACCACCACAGTTTCCTTCAAACCAATTGTCACTTTGGTGTCTGCTAGATCCAGCCATTTACTAAAACCAAAAAGGTCAGTGTGAGTATATCAACATAACCATCATGTACTAATGAGGAAGATAAACACTAATATATACTTACTCATTCACTCTATATAAAACTAAGACTCTTTCTGAAATCCTATCCATTATGGTACCGTCACTTATGCTTAGAAAATACCCTAACCTCTAAAGTTATCTAAACCGACCTTTGATACCAACTATAAGGCCCCAGCCTTAAACCTTACTTAATCTTGAGTTATTACAAGATTACACTTTGAGGATCTTTTCGGGTTTAGAGTTTTAGAGAGTTATATCATAAAACTTGCATTACATTCCACATATAATCAAAGTGGTTACATAAAGATAGTATTCTTCTTTACCATCAATGGAAACATATTTAAAATAAAACATGGATTATTTCTTGACATTTCCTTGACACTATCATCATATCATGTACCTTTCCCTTGACCTGTGAAAAAAATTCAAAAAAACTTGGGATGAGCATAAAAATCTCAGTAAGGGATATAAAAATATGGAAAGGAAACATGGGTACATATATACATAAGAATGAAATCATACTTTACCCATAAAACATAAGCACTTTAGCATACCTCATCAAATCATGAATAAATCATAGAAATCATAAGACATAAAGGTAACTTGAGGCATTCATAACATTCTTACGTAGGAAGTAACCCTATTGGTTACATTTGGAATACCCATCACAGTATATTCCTTAAATCTCTTCAGAGAAACCTTAAAATTTCACTCCTTAGCGTTACCCAATGCATTGGAGAGCTATAACGGGCTCACCCGCTCTTAGTTTATCACGGAACCACCAGTCTTCATAATAATGCCCAAGAACCATAACATAATCGTATCACATAAAACATGCATAAAGGAAACATAACATTTCCACATTTCAATCATGAGATATCAATACAACACATTGATATAATAAAAACATTATGAAAACCATTTTCAATACCAAAGTAAAACATGGTATTTATTTTTCATTTAAAAAAATGGTATGGCTTGTAGAGGAAGCCGAAACTCCAATAATGGTCACGACGACGGAGAAGTCGTTGTCGCCGCATACGTACGACAAAAACATTCCTTTTTGTCATTTATTAAAACGCTTCGTATAAAAAAGATTCCTTTTGGATAAATGTAAAAGTCAAAGGGGTTTATACACCGTATAAAAGAAGGTTGTGTATAAAATAAAATATGCCTCAATGAAAAGAGATTGAGACGAAGTCCCATACAAAGACGATATCCTTGGTTTAAGGATAAATCAATTACATAATTATGTGTGAAAAACGAATACACCAAATATAAGTGGATATTAAGTGTAAAATAATCAAAGGTCATTCACACATATTCAAAGGATGACATATTCAATAACTACATGTTGAACCCAACGAAATCGAAATTGGGTTAAGAAGTTCCCTATACAGCCTAACGGTGTCACATCAAAATGAGTTGATTAGATATAAAAGTGTATCTCATCACTTGGACATAAAATTTACATCAATAAGGATATATGAGAACATATAACAACATAACAATATGTAAATTAAAATACCCAACAAAATAAGTCTTTTAAAAAAGAGGAGGGTGAAAGGATCCCTTACCGACTTGGGTATCTTTCAAAACATACACCCCATGAAAGAAGGACAATAAACAATTGATGTAAATAATCATAAACGAAAGTATATTACACAAAGAGTAGAATAATGGGTAGTACATACACCACTCAAAAGAAATTGTGGCAAAAGTAGAATAAATCTCACAGGAATAAAAGTGAGATGAAAAATCCCTTATGAAAACTCGGCAGCCTAAAGGTGCCACATAAAACTTACAAAAATGGATTGATGAGATCAAATAGGGTATCTCATCATATTAACTTAAAGTTTATAGAAAGAGTAATATAAATGAACATCCCCCAACATAACAAAGAGAAGCTTAAAAGATGTGACATAAAGGAGAGTACTTAAAAAGAAAGAGAGAGGTTAGATCTCTTACGAAAATTCAGCAGCCTAACGGCACCACTCAAAATTTACAAAATGGATTGCTGAGAGAGAATAGGTTCTCTCATCATATGAACATAAAAATTAAAGTAAGGGTAATATAAAATAACATCCCAATCACAAGAAAGATGAGCTTAAAAGTAATGACATAAAAGAGTGTACTTAAAAAGAAAGAGAGGAGTGGGATCCCTTACCTCAAGTCCAACTTGTCTTGTTCGTTTCTTTATATTCTTGAATAATAAACTTTGTTCAATTAATAATTGCCTAATTACCTCCTTTAGATATTATTATTCAGTTAATATCACATATTATAATGTTATAATAATTATTTAATAATGTTAGTTCATATCATATGTTTTTGCCGATGTTTGGTACATGAGTCAAAAATGAACTTGTTTGAAAAAAGATTTCCCATGTAGTTATAAGTAAATAATTTCCAGAATAGTATTATTGATTAAAATATCATATATATCCAGTAAATATTCATTTCATACTGTTCCACATCATTTGGAGATAAAAAACGAAAAGCACCGTTCATGGAGACGGTAGGCCGTACGTACGCATGAACACTACTTTCATTTTTTGTCATATTAATGGAATTAAAAAAAAATGAGATATATATATATATATGTTATAATTACAGAATTATATCCATAATTTTGATGTAATATATTACATATATATCCATTATATATATGTACTTATAATATTACATAACATTTTGAGATAAGAAATGAAATGTACCGTTCATGGAGACGGTAAGCCGTACGTACGCATGAACACTACTTCTATTTCTATTTCATATTTAATGGAATTAAAACATAATGATACATAATAGTATTTTAATTCCATTATGGTATCATATATAATATTATTAAATATATCCTTTATACGTACCACATATGGTATTAACGAATCAAATCACTTTGACGGGGGCGGTAGTCCGCACTTCCTTAAATGAAGATATCACGTTTACCCATAATGGAAACCATAAAGGTATGCACAAAATGAAAAATACATAAGATTAAGGAAAACATAAACATATTATATATCACATATAAATATAGTGTCATCTTAATGGCCACCTTTGAAGGTGTTAAAAGAATGTTGAACAATCATCGTTTCGGGAGGCCGAAATCCGCCATCCACGGAAACATTATGTTCTTTAACCATTATATGTAGGTGTGTGAAATTGTAGCTCGAATACTTCTTATAACAACATCTTAGTATATTTATGATACTTTATTTGTTACAAAAGAAATGAATAAAAAGAGTTTAGGGGGTTGGAGAAGCAAAATAAAACAAAAGGACTCAAGTGAAGACATTACCTTAAAATCGGGTAACTCCCTTTGGTTTGAGCTCAAAGGCTTCCTTGGGAAGACTTTTGCCCAAAGTGAGGCTTCAAGGAGTAATATAGGGAAGTGGAGAGACAAAATGGGCAGGGGTTGGCCGAGCCGAAGGCTTTGGGAGTGTGGGTAAGGAGGTAGAGGTGAGGGCCTTTTATAAGAGGAGAGGAGGGGCACTCTTGTAAAGTTACAAAATATTACTTTATTTTCAAAAGAGATTCGGATTTTAAAGGTCCCACATTGATGTATTTCGAGGATAAGGTGATAAGGGTTCGAAATCCACTCATCCAATAGGTTTTGGAGATGTGTAGGTCTTTGATATTACATTATCTTTCCATTTTATTTAAATCGTTAAATAATGAGGTCATCGCTGCATCACCATGATGTCATAAATAATTTAATTTATATAATGTCTAAAAACAATAAAAAAAATACTATGATGTAGGAAATCTTTTTAGATTTCCAATGAATATTTATAGTCAAAAATATAACTTGTATAACCCCATGTAAAAATTGTTTTAGTAAAACATCTCATGTTTGTGTCATTTTTACTTTAACATTAAATAAAAACATATTTATGTCATTTTCCAAACAAGTGGCTCCATGGGGTCCGCAAGCTGACCCATGGATTGTCTTGGTCGGACATTACACATCCAATGAAGGTAGGACATGTGTCAAGCTCATCTCATTTTAATAAAGCATTATTTTTACCTTAAACTACACTAATTACCTCTAATCGCGATTAAGAACTTAAGAGTTACTATTCACCAAAAAATTATTTTAATCTCATTGAACAACATTTTACTTCTTGATGACAACAATGTATGTTGGATTTTTGAAATTCAAAACACAAAGATGGAAAAATTTCATTTAAACCGAAAAATCAGTTTTTATAAGTACCACTTAGTGGTTTCACTATTCATAAAATTGAAGTTTTTCAGAAAAATCCCAAAAATTCACCCTAAGATATATTTGACATTACAAATTCAAAAATGAATTCTATTTTACAAAATTAAAAACATATATGTTACATTAATTAATTTAATAATTAATTCCCGCTGTCAGAGCAAATAGCATGTTTTTATGAAACAATAAGTATCAAAAGATTGACACTAGTTTAAGTCTGATTTCAAAGTGAAATTAATTCCAATGACCACTATTGGATTTAATGGTAAAAATATATTCTAATTTCACTTTAAAACCAATTTCAAAGATAATATAATCATATAAATAAATTATATTAAAAAGAGGTTTTGAATTAAAATACAACATTTTACACTATTCATTAAAAAAATGAACTTTATCGGAAAGATACCAAAAATTTACAAAAAGTAAATTTTGATGTCCCAATTCTTAAGAAGAGTTTTATTTGGTCCAATAGAATGTATAAGAGTGAAAAAAACTATATTTAATGATGTTTCGCCATCAAAAGGCGATAAGTGAACCTTTAGTGAAAACCAGGGCATATACGCCTAAAATTGAATTCTTTCCGTATTTTAAGCCTTTATCTTTTATTGGATAAATGTAAAAACATTTAAAAACATATATAATCATATTTTAGTTATTTCTATCCATTCCCGCCAATACAACGACTACATGTTAACTACCATTTAAAATAATATTATTTTATTATTAGAGTGCAACGTAAGATTCCCAAGAAACTCGTTGTTGCATGTTGGGTACGCCATCGGGCATAGCGTCCCCTTTAAAGTCATATTAATACTTTATTCACAAATATGGATAAATATTAAAATTTCATATTCTTTATTTACCTTGGGTGTTACATGCAGGTATATGATGGTTTATGTGGTGCAGTAGTCTATTAGGCCAAAATATGTTGATATCATCAAATTGGTATATGAAATTTGTACTTTATATTTTGTTCTATGTTTTGTTTACTAATAGAGTAGTATTAGAATTAAAATGGATTATATAATCAATGAATAATCTATACTATATTGTGTGGTTTAAATTGTGGTATGTTAAATATAAATTAATGGGCCACAATGTTTTTAATGAACATTTTATTTTAATTGAAATGTATTGATAGTGTATTATATTTATTTTTTCATAAATTAAATATTTTTTTTTTCAGATTATGTATTATTGTGGGGTGTTAGGAATTTAGAGGTTGTATTAATGTGAGGGAAATTTATGAGTTAGTTGTTAACATTCTTGTGAAAATACAATATGGGTTTGTTTTGGGATGACAACTAATCATTTTATTTCATTGTGATTTCTTTCTGAGAACCACCCATGTCAATAAATATATTCATACAACCATATTTGTATATATATATATATATTATGGGGGTACACTTCATAACATAATGGTGGGGGGATTTTTGGCAGGATACCATCTCTACCCCACTTTTGCTTCCACAAATTGGTCATAAGCCTGACTGAGATGGATATAAGTCAAAAGTGCCACAATATTCATGTGATGTGATGTGAATTTATTTCCAAACTATCATCAGGAGAGATGTTATAAGATGGGTTATGGCGGGGGTCTTGCATGGTAGGTGGGTTAATGAGTTTTACATCCTTCTTGTTTATGACAACATATTACAAAATATATGGGAAGTGATATGGTGTTGTGACACATGTTTCTTAAGGCGAGAAATGGTGTTATATGATGGACTTGAATTATGTGGGTGTGAATTGAATTTATCTAATGTGATGTTATTATAAAGGGGTGGGTGTGCCAAGACATATGAAGTCTGGGTGTGGGAGTAGAAAATTAGGGGGATTGTATTTTAGTCACCATATATCAATATGGTTCATATTAAGTTATTACACTTAGATGTGTTATTTAGTGAGTATTCCATGGTGAGGATGCATTTGGATAGTATACCTGCATAATTGCTCTTAGGTTATGTTTATTTTTCAAGAGTGAATTATTATTATAATTTTATATGTCCATGATAAACTTTGGTATTTCTATTGAGTATAATTGTATTTTCACCCTACATATATAGAACCATTTTTTGTCTTCCAAGGTGGAATCATTGAATTTTATAGACATCAATAGCTCGTATCAATAGAGATGTTGTTGTGTCACTAACATAGCATTTATTTTACGAATTTTATTTAGGGAAATTTATTTTAATTTTTTTTATCTATACATGAATTATACGATTGTTTTTTTATATTTATATTATGTACTAAAGATTCTTGGAATTTATTTATCCTATCTCTTGATCAAATCATATTATAAAGGGAAATTCAAGCCACACATGAGATTTTTATAGCCTTGATGGTTGTCTCCAACTCGAGTCCTACTGAAGGTGGGAATCCTGTGTCAATATCACTCTCTTCTTATTGTGGTATCTTTACGGGGATGGGTAGGAAATAATTCATTGATAAATGTTTTTTATAATAATATAATAATGGTTTAAAGGATAAACACAATTATTAAAAGTTAATATTTTAATATATGGCCATATTTTACTTTTTAAAAGTGTTCTCTTATCTATTTGGGAATGACGATATGGATTATTTTTTATGATATTAATATATATATATGTAAAACATTTCAAAAAGAAAATATAATTATCTGTATACTATATAAGATTTCAATCAAAAAAATTAAAAAATATAAAAACTGGGGATTACAACCATTAAAAATTAATTTTTTTATCATATATTCTCATTTAAATAAAAATCCATATGGTATTTCATGGTATAATTTTTTAAATCATATTTCACAAAGATATAAAAATTTAGAATTTTTTATCCTTGCCTTTACAAAAAATATTTTGTTAGTGTTGCATACTGATTTATTTTTTTAATAATTTAAAAAAGTTCTCCAACAACCCCTTTTAAGGTTTTCTATTTGAGAAACTCATTGTATCACCTTTTTCATTTTAGAATACAATTTTTATAAATTTTTTAATTATTTCTAAAAAAATATTTTTATCTGTGTTTTAAGAAAATTATTTTAATATTATTTCAAATGGATATGTATATTTATTATATTAAAATTGAATTTTCCAAAACTCCCACATACTGTTTTTTAGGAAATTTTAATTGGAGTAATTTTATGTTCAAATATGGGTTTCATTTAAACAAATCCATATACAATAAATATTTGGATTGACTATGTAAGGTCATTTTTTATTGGTAAATTATCAAATAATGAATTTTTATAGAAAATAAATTTTTGTGTATAAGCACAATATTTTATCCAATGGATTTCCTTTTTGAAAACCCTATTTATTATTCTTTTTATTAATGGGGGGTAACCTATATACCATATATACATTTATTAGAGAAAATAATTTTCATAACCACATACAATTTATGTATACATTATTAATACAATATTCATTATCATATTGATTGAAAAATATTTTTATTTAATTTTACTTGATTTCATTAGGTAGGCATTTACTTTTAACTGGTAGAGCATACTTTCTAATTGATTGTATGTTTAATGATATCATTATCTAAATACATTTAGAAATTATATTAGATCAAATATCATTCCATGAGATCATCATTATAAAAAATGTGAATTTTTTTCATTAGAATGTTTCGTAAAATCCATTCTTATTAATGTTTTTTAATGAAATGATGGTTATAAGTTATCGTATGGAAGAAAAGTGTATGTTCAATCATATAATAGTTGGTGGTCCATATATAACAGTTTATTTCATTAATTAATGATATACTCCCCATGAGATAATGGTGAAAGGATTTTTGATGCTCTCTCAAAATTTTCAATGAGGGTGTAACAACTAATATACTGTAGGATAAAAGTTTGTGAGTCCTTATTGAACACTAGAATCATGTGTGTGAAACAAGATACACTAAAGAAAATATTTTGTGATTCTTAATCTAATATTTTATTATTTAAATAAATATGGATGTTCTTTAATACACTTGTATTTGTTGCTTTAATGTGATTTGATGTTTCCTATAGTAATCTGATGTTATTCCATATTTAATTACCTCTTAATTGTTGGTTATAACATTTAAATATACACTGAACATACCCATATGATCATATTATTTTTACTTATTATAATTTTTTTATCATTTTTGTCCTCCCTTACTGACGATTTAAACTCAAAAAGATATTAAGATTCCATTTACAAGGGTTGTGATGATAAAATACTACAAAATAACTAGATGAATAACTTATATAAAGGAGTTGTTAGATATTTTGGTGATTTCTAATTTATTTAGAATATTATTATATATTGTTAATCATGTATAGTTGTTGTTGATGTTCATTTATTTATATATTGTTTTATTTATATTTACTAAAATTATAAACCTAAAAGATATTTTTAATTTACATTAATGAATTATTTTACATATATCCAATAATAAGATAGTCACATATGCATGTTTCTATAGTTGATATCAAATAAGGGTTACGATTTCATTAGAGATTAGGATGTTATCATATTAGGATAACATGGGAGTAAAATATATCATCCAAGATATATCTGTAATGGTATGCCATAATTTCAAATATGTTGCTAATATTTTAGATTTGATGAGGTAATATTGAATAATTCGAGGAGTAGGATAACTGACCTTAGTTAAAACACATTGTATATGACTAAGGGATATCTATATGTATAGTATATCTTCTCAATGTGAATTTTAAGTAGATATATTGTGTTTCTCTAATATAATAACTCCTTATTTGGAAATTGGAATGCAGATATAGATATGGAAATGATGCATCTATGGTAATCAACCAAAAAAAGATGGTTGAGACATTCCCTGATCTTCACTCAGGTGCATATTATATTATCCTGTGACATCAAACCATTCTATGAACTATCATGATATATTAATTGTTGAGAAAAATTGTTATTAGAATACACTATAAAGGATTAACTTACTTATAACCATTACATGTAATAATATGAAGTATGAGAGAATATAATATAATGATACCAAGGGAGACTCTATAGAGTTATCAAATGAACCATATGTGACATAGTTGAAAATAATGTATCATAATTTGAAATAACTATTTAATAGGAGAATATATATTAGTACTATTCATTAATATTTATATGAACAATTAATTTGGTTATATTAGATACTTTCCTAATCATTATTGTTTGGGATTATTTTTGAAATGGGGTCCTAAAAATGAAGTTTGTAAAGGTATATAACTATAAAAAACCATGTTTTTTAAACAAATAAATAATCATAATCGATTGTATGAGAATCATAGTATATTCCAGTTTAGATAGAAAAGGTGAGTTTCAATTACATTCCTAAGTCAGTGAGAATGATATATTAATAGAAATTAATTTTTATACTTGTTTCACCTATCATTTGTGAGTGACATTAATAAGTTATATTAATTTTTATTCCCAATGTTATGAGGATTATGTGAGATATCCAATTATTTTTATTCCACTTCTTATCTATTATTTTGGAATCATGTACTAAATAGTATCTATTTAACATGAAATGTTATTTTATGGAAAATATTTTTTTTCATGTATAACTAATAAATTGAACATAAATGATGGGTAAATAATTTTTTGTTTTAAATGGATAACTAATTTTGATTAAATTGTACTAGATAGTATATATCACCATATAATTTATAACTAATTTAATGAAAAAATAAACAAGGATATTTTATTTGATGTCTAGATCATTAGTAGAATTATGATATATATATATATATATATATACCCATGTGTATCATAATTATCTAAAAGTTTATAACATTTTATGAATAATGAAAATGGGAATTCATGGAGGAATTTATGATTTTGATGTGGTTTAGTGACATTATGATTCAAATTGTTCTGAGAAAGGGATGGTATGGAAAATATACAATTAGGGTACATAGAGACAAATGTATATGTTGGTTTTAAACGTTAATGTTGTTTTATGAAAGATATGTATATTATCTTAGCCTATCATAGTAATGCACATGTCATATTTGAAGTTATATATCGAAGGTTGTATATTTGTAATTGTACTCTGACCTATAATCATCTATATGTATTAATTAATATTACTAGGAGATAATTTATGTAATTGGATGAATGTTTCTATATAAGATTTTGGATCCAATAAATTAATATTATCATAAGTATATTTTCTCATAAGTCTCAACAAAATAAGGGAAAACATGGATTTAAACCCTAATCTACTCAAATTATATAAATAATATAACCAATATTAGATAGAAAGACAGTAATCAAGTAAAATAATTATATCTTATGATTTGATTTATATTTCATACATGGTTCCATTTTTAGAATCTTTTTAAAAATAGGGAATATAATTTTTACTTTACGATATTAAATTCATCATGATGAAATTATTTTATAATTGCAAATATTTATATTTATTATCCATTATATCTATATTAAATAATTATCATATTTTTATTAAATAATATAAAAAACATATGACATTGGAAGATATAATTATAGTAATAAATCTAGTCTTACATTTATAATATATTATATTTTATAAATATAATTTAAAAATAATTTTATTTAAATATCTAGAAAACAACATCATTATTGGATTTTTCATTTGAATATTATAATAGGTTTACTTTTTAGTTATTTCTAGAATGATTTTTATTATATTCAATAGTTATCAATATAATTTTTATAAATATTATAAATTATATGAAATTATTAAATAATAATTCTGAATTTGAAATTCATGAGATATTTTTTCTATATCAAAATACGTATTCTTTATTTGAAACTATAATTTTAAAATTATTCTTTTTTTACTTACAATCCCATTTTTGACATTTTCTAATATAAGTTATATTGTTTAAAAATTATTTCTAACACATTATACATTTATTAATATAAAATTAATTTTTGACACTTTTATAAATTTATTATTATTAAATTTATATATTATTTTTAAATAGTATTCCCAGATTTTTTAAAATATTACATTTCTATTTTTAGGAAATAATTGAAAATGTACTTGGATAAAAAAGTCACTATAGCAAAAAATGATTTGAAAAAATGAGTAATATAATAGATTAAAGGCTATCATATTTAAAAAAATGTTCTTAATTTAATTTTGTATCTGTAGGAATGATTTATCTCTTATGATCTATATTATTTCTAGATTTAAGAGTGACTTTTCATTACTAAATGTTTTTATGTATTTACAAAATGTCATCCTTTTTCTCTTATAAAATTTCTACATCTTTCCACACATTTACTAAAACCATAACCGAAAAATTAATTCAAAATAATTGAAAAAAATACTTTTATTATAATTATACTTATTGAGTATATTTTTTTTAAATAAAGTGAAACCTATAATGTCTAACCTTATATGCATTGATGGTAAACTAGGAAGTAATGTATAATTATTCTAACATATCCTTTCACATTTTTTTTCATTATATAAAACTTATCATCCACATAATACATTACTACTACATGAAATTACATCATCAATATAATTATTATTCTTCTATGTTAATATAACTATTTAAATAAACCACTTTCCCATTGTATACTATAAAAAGGAAAAAATATATTGTGTTGTGTGTAATACAACATCCATGATAGACAATGATTCATTTTTCATTGTTTATTTAAATTAATGGTAATAATTTTTCAATTAGAATATAATTATTATAATTATGGATTATTAAATATTTTGATATTATTAATAATATTATTCACTTTACCCATTCAATGGAAAAAATTATCACCCTCACATAAGTTTAGACAATTAGAAATAAAGAATGATAGAATTCCATTATTTTCATTCATCACCAACATACTTTAATAGTTCTTATAATGGTTATATGTATAAATATGAAGTTTGTTAAATTATTAACTTTCATGAAATATGAACTAGAAACCCTATTAACATCATGTATAATAAATAATTGGGGTAAATTCATTCATCTATATTAGAGTTATAGGTGGAACAAATGATTTCTTCATACTATAAAATTTATACATACATGTCATACTTTTAGAATAATTATTTTAAATTATGATATATAACTCTAATAATAATTTAATTTAATATTTATTCTTTGTATAAAATGTATTAAAAATAGTCACACAATAATATTCCTTTAATTATGGAATTACATCATTTTGGTTGGTTTAAAATATATCATGAGTACATCTATAAATATTTAACATTGATGAATGTGGGATGTTAATTTCATATAATAAATATTATAAATAAGAAACTAATGGTTTGTTTTTTGCATTTCAAATTGTAATACAAAAATTTAACTGGTCAATTAAGGAAAAAGAATTTTGAAGTCAAGAATCATATAAACATGGTCATCAACTAATGTATATTTTATTATCACAAAAAAATTACATAGAATGAAATTACAGTATAATAAATAACAATAAAATTTAAAATAAAATAACATTTTAAATCTATAAATTATAAACGTCAGGTTTTGAATAAACATCACCATTACTATTACGTATCTATTAAAAACAATTAGTTTTTCTAAATCCATGATATCAATAATATATTTTGAATATGTAATATACATGTATAGAATAACTGAAAATAAATAATTTAAAGGGTTATATATGGGAAGTATGTTCTAAAATTTCTGATTATGAAATTTATTTATTTATAATGTATGTTTGACTATATTTTTACTAAGCTAGAATTGATGTAATATGTTGTATTTAAAAAATTTAATTTCTACAGAGTTATTTCCTAAGGTGAATTCAGATATCATTATTAATTCGTGATCAATGTAAAATGAATTTATTATTCTATTTTCAGTGTATATTAAATGTGATTCAAATAAATTATATTAAATTTAAATTTATAAAAATGATATCAAATGTGAAAGGAGTTTTGATTATAATGTCACTCTAATCATAAGGGGTTTCATCTAAAATTCCTCTATTTGAAAAAGGTTTTTTTTATGAATTTGATTTTTTAAAGTATATAATGAAAAATTAGGTTTTACAAAAAGAAATATATATTTCTCTAGGTAATTTATGTTCAATTTAAATCTCTCTTTTTCATGAGGTTTTGATATATTTATTCTTAATTACATAAGGATTTATTTATCTCGTTTCAACTATATGGAACATGATTGATATTTTTCACCATAATTTATTTTTTATGGAACATTTATTACACAATTTATTTTCAATTGTCAAATTATATTAAATTTTATGGTATTTTTATTTTTATTTCTTGATATTTCCCTCAAGATCATTTCATTAATACATTATTAATTCTATAAGATTTTCATAGGAATAGTATTTTATTCATTGGTTAATAATCAGTCTAAATAGAATGTACACTTCAAATATTATATGATAATGAAATTTATCTATTTTATGTGTTATTTAAATTTATTAAATGGTTAAATTACTTCTCACAATCATTTATCACTTGTTTGATAATACTTATTTATGGAAATAAATGAATATTATTTTAAAAAATAACTCCCTTTTTTAAAATAAATTATTTTATTCTCTTTCTTTATTTTACATCTCATCAATAACTGCCTCTATTTTTTAGAAACAAAATTTATATTATTTTCTTCAAATATATTTATTATATTCACTTATTTAAATATTAAAATTTACTATACTCTTTGTATTATTGGATTTCAGACTAATGATTTTCAATGTATTTCAAAAACAGGATTTCCAATAACTCAAAAAAATAATCTATATTCCAACCCACATTTTCTTGTTAATAATTATAAAATTTCCATGAATCATATAAAAAATGGTATTTATCTATGGTAAATTTATTCATAGGTTTTAACATTATATTTTTGAAAATAAGTTTTTTTACTTTGACAGAAATATTCAATACACCATAATTTCAAAGAACAAAATGATGGATATATTTCATAACACACAATAGTTAGATATATGGGAATTGTGATGTAGTACAAAAAATATTATTATTTAAATGTGACTATAATAACCTATCATTTCACATTATTGGTTTGAATAGAAAAATAATTTTATATAAAACTTGTATTATGATTTAATTTGATTGAAATATATTGAATATTGCACAATAACTAATTACATAATTTTGAATACAATATATAATTTCTTTAAAAATAAAATTTATACAAATATAATGATTATTGATTTTATGGAAAATATAATAATTTAATTCTTCATATTTTAATAATTAGATTATTTTTAATTGGAAATCAGTATATAAAAATTGTGTATGGGGGGTTTTTTATTTATATTATTATATTGATTGTTTAGTAAATAGTGTGAAATACCAATTTCTATAAAACTATCATTTGTTTTCATTAGAAGATAAATTAATACTTGAAATTTATCACAAATTAATATAATAATTATATATTTAGATCTATTATAATTAATTATATTTCAATCATCATTAAAATTTTTTTTTGAATATGTTATATTTTGTACTTAAAAAACATTTTTTTAAAATGGATGTACATTGTATTTTAAAAATTTATATTGAAGTTTATTCCTATCACTTCAAGGAATTGAATATTGATAAAATAAATCCCAAATTTTTAGTATAGTGTTTATAATTTGTTAAATTGGTCTCTTCTATTTGTGTTCATTATGAAAAGTGTCCATCAAAAATATTTTTCACCTAGATAATGGAAACTCTACTCATTGGGGTTGAAAATAATGTAATAGGGACTAAAAATAAGACAAAAATATATATTTAATCTTTTGTATAAGTGGTTATTTGCCTTACTCATCTATTAATTTATTTAAAATAAATTATTTTAGTTTTTTCAAAATAAATTATACGTTATTTTATGTTAAGTCAGTTATATAATGTTACTCTCTTTTTTTTTGAATCTTTCTTAAATGGTCTCATGGGTGTAAAAATATTAGTTGGATGAATAATAAAGGATATTATGAGAATAATGATATGACATCGGTTATGATAATTTAACGGTCATTATTAATAAATATATAATTATAATAACTCATTATAAAACAATGACAATGTACTTGTGCAAGCAGTAGAAAAACAAATTAACTATTATTAAAAAGTTGAAATTTAATATTGTTTTCTTTAACTATTGAGTTCGAAAATTGATATAGATAAATATAATAGATAATTGTAAAGAGTGACTATAATTTAATTATACAACTATATTTTTGTATTAAATATAAAATTAAGTGAATTTTTTGATAAATGAGATTAATTATATTTAATAAAAAAATATTTTATGAAAATAATTAAAAATAATAGAAACATTAAATTAAAATATTATGAGGAAAATTAATGAAAATATCATCCCTTTATAATTTTAAATACAAATTGATATGTTATATGTAAATTTATAACCCATGAAGATTACTTTTTTACTCTGTTTGAGCTTAAAAATTGATTATGAATGAGTAAATTGAATATATAATACTTAAATTGTATTGTAAACACATATAATTATTATATTATTATTAAATGTTGATCACACATATATATATATTATATGATATATCAATTTTAATTTATTTAATATTTTTTATAAAAAAATAATTTACTATTTCAAGTATATCCAATAGTGCCCCACCCTCACTTATAAAAGGTCACTAACTCTACTATCTTCTCTACATTTCAACTTAAATTTTCATATAAAAGAAAATAAAAAACCACTTCATCAAATCCCTACCTAGATCTTAGATATATTATTTTTTTCCTAATAACACCCCCATATAAAATAACGTATAATAGAAGGGAGATTCTCCAAAGAAGATATATAACTTCTAAAAGAATGATTTTGTTTAATTTATTCTTCAACCACAATGAAAAATATTATAATCCTTAAAATATAATATAATATGTATAAAATATAATTATATGTTTCTATAGTAACTGTATATCATTATTCTATCCAGTTATTCTGTCAAATGGTTAATGAATCAAAAATGTTTGTGTACGGGAGATTACCACCTTGCATACTAATATAATTTGTATTCAATTAAAATACATCCTGAATATTTATAATAATATATTAAATATATATAATTTATATTATTTTCCATGTTTTAATTCTAAAATTATAACATTTAACCTATTTTGTTACCCCTCCATCCATTGGAAAATGATAATGCCATTCATGCATTATTCTAGATTACCTCCTCCATGATGTGATGTGATTAATTTTTCATCACCACATAATGTGGATGATATATAATTTTTTTTAGAAAAATAAATATAAAATTTATGAAATAATAAAAATTTATTATTTATTGTATAAAACATTCTTTATTTTACTCATGTTCTTTGAAAAATGAAAACCATACTCATGTGTATGGGTGAAATAACATCTCTATGATTGTAATTGAATTCATTTTTCTAAACCATATGAAATTATTTCTTTTACACATATATTTAGTTTATTAATTATAGTTATTAATTTATAATAATTTGAGATATAATGGAATAAATATAAACATGATCGTGGATATTATACCAATGTTATTTTGATGTTGTGAACTGAACATCCTAAAAACAACCAATATGAACATAATTGACAATTTAATTAAATTTGAATTTAAAATGTAAAAATAAAGTTTTTATGGATAATTTATTATCTATATAAAATTTTCTTAAATAATAAAATAATTGAAATATGTTTATTATGTAATTCAAAAATGATATAGATGGCATGTATGGAATTGAGGTAAAAGGTTTCACCTCAATCTCCTTCTATTCAGAGATGTTTTAATGTTCAAAAAAAATTTAACTACCATGGTTAATATAAATTAATTTTAAATTTTGTATAATGAAATTATAATAAAATATTTTATTTTATGTTTTGATAAATTTTAGTTCAACCTAGTAGCTTTAATTAATATGTTCCAGAATTAGTAAGGGGTTTCTTAACACAATTTTGTCTCTTTGAGGAATAACACATATTTATTGATTATATTTATTTATAATCTAGGTGAAATGGTTTAAAATTAATTTTTTATATATTTGAACTATTTTTTATATTTATATTTGTCGCACATAATTAATGCATTAATTAATTATCAACTCCACAATGAGATCTATTTATTGTATATTCAAGGAATAATTTAATTCGCTGGGACATACATTTTTGTTATGCCCCAATACAGCTTGGTGTGGTTCATAAACATACCATTGAAATTTTTATCCTTGTATATCCACAAAATAATGGAATTTATTGATTAATTTATATCAATTTTTTTAAGGTCTTAACATTCAATGTTTACCAAAATTGTAGTTATTTTTATGATAAAATTTCATCATATTTTTGGATACTCTATGCTAAATACTCCATTAGGGGAAACAATACTCTCTTATTTTATATAACCACAGAATTCATATTTTCCCCTCTTTATTAATGTTTTAATGTTAATAATATTTTTTTTCTCTCATATTAAATGAATAAACATATAAAAAATGTTAATAATTGATGCAGAACTATTATATTCTTTTAAATTAGTAATCATTCTATTACACATTAATTTTATCTAAATTGTTTTGAAGAATGTTCTGTACTGATTGTAAATTATTTTTAATGTTAATTTACAAGATATGTGGCCTTATTTTAAAATAAATTAGAAGCAATTTTCTTAAAATTTGTACATGTGTAACTTTTGATTCTATATTCAAATGGTTGAAAAGATTGTTTATTTTTTTACAACGATTACGTGAACGGATTCTAATGCCAACATTACTATCATGTGATTTTAATCTTACATGATAATTTTATATTTTTAAAATTAATGAAATATATTTTAATAATATTTTTTTAAATTTTCTATTTTTGATGTTCTATTTAAAAGTACATATGGTATTTCCATCAAGAATGTTATAAATTATCATTTAATGTTACTTCTATTTTTTAATGGAAAAAAAGAGGTATTTTACAAATACAAAAATGGGGATATGTTTTATAATATTATTTTTGAAAACATCCTTGTCCTTTATCTATAATTATTATGATAGATTATGAGATATTTCCAATGAAATGTTTTCTTTTACATGGGTAGATTTAGTAATGAGTGAATTAGGGTTAATATTATATTAAAAATCGAAGGATTATATGTACAATAATAAGGTTGTGGTTTTCATAAATTATTTATAATGATGGGTGTGCCTGATATAGTTATCTTTTTCATTGTTTAAGATGAAAGTGTTAACTGGTTATATGATACTCTTTTGAGATTATTGTAATTTTTCATTAATGTCATTCCACTTTTATGTGTGACTATAATAGTTATATGAAAATGAAATTATATGTTACCAACATGCTTTCACAATTATTGAATCATGTATTAATATATCCATTATTGAATGAATATGTACTTATGGACAATTATTGTTGAACTATATGACTATTTTTTTATATTAATTCTTTATTATATGGATCATGGTTTATTAACCCTATATTGATGGTTAATAATTTTCTAATTTAGGTCTCATTCACTTTTCATATTTCTTCATACACTTGTATTCATATTATTCTCATTGATAAAATTATATTATTTATATTATTTCTACTCTTATTCATATTCTAAGCTCACCATTATTATATTTACTTTTCACCTTATCATGAATAATGGTGTTAACATATTTATATTCTAATTGGTCTCATGTGTGGATATTATTTATGAGATATGTTGATGAATAAATAAAAAATTAATTAGAATAAGTATAATTTGAAAAAAAATAATGATGACTAGGTTTTTTTGTATATTGTTTTCTTAATTTTATAAAATAATAAATCCAAAGTCATTTTAGATGTAAGTGATTGATATAAGAATTTCACATATATATATTTTTTGTATTTTAAAACAGACATTTTATTAATAATAGATTAATATTTATAATACTTTTTTTGTTTATTTTCTTTTTATTATTAGTTACCATACTAGAATTATTTGGGAAACGAATAGAATGAAAAAATCTGAGGCACCAATGTGACACTAAAAAAATATGCATAATCATGATGAATGAGGAATATGAAAGACTACATGGAGTTGAATTTTACAAAATGAAAAAATAGAGCATTGGATGTTGGGAACATGCTATTCATAATGTAAAATAAATAAAATAAATAAAATAAATGTAATATTTATGTCAACAAAACATAAGATGATGAGTGAAGTGAAAAAAACAAAATTAGAGAATAGTAAGAAAATATAATGAAGATAACACTATTCATATTGCGAACCATTTTAATCAGAAATTTAATTATATGATAAAATAATTATCAAAATATACATGATACTTATGGGAAGATCTATGACTCTATTATGGTACATGTTAAGGAAGACTAATATTCTGAAAAATTCATAGAGAGATCATTAAATACAATGTTGAGCTACCTATAATAGATGGATTACAGATACCAAAGTCTAGGTAAAGAGCATGCATTGTCGTATGGTCCCCATTAATCTTATTCTATGATTTTTATTTCATGTTTTATTTTCATTCTATTTATCCATCTTAATATCTCATTAGTAGGTTGTGGGTGGGAAATCATGACTTATGCATGTGTCATATTTCTAAAGGGGGTGTTTCCATTGGATCTATTTCTTATTATTATTCAGGTATTTTGATTGATTATATTTGATTATTAACATCAAATCCATTATATTTATTTATCTAGACTGTTGATAATTATATATAAAATCGAATGTAAAATTATAAAATTGGATACGCTTAATTAAGGCATAACTATTGTCATATTTGGGGAAACTTGGTTTAAATATGATATCACAACAAACTCAATTAATAAAATCCATAAATAATTGGACATGTGAAAAGTGGAAACATCATGATTGGGCATGGGATTCAATGAACATTTGGTCAACCTCATCCCAAATATAATTCTAAAAATTGATTAATAAATTTTTTTACAAAAATACAATTTCTCTAAATCCTTGAATGTAAAAAACATCAACCACCTATTCAAAATTGATTTCCAGATGACACAAATATTACTAGTTCTCTTTTACTTTCCATGTAAATAAGTAATATTTCATTGCTATATATTTAATTCAAAAAAATAAAATCACATTGTAACGTAATTTGAAAAACATCAGCTTCTCTATGGGTTCAAACAAAAACATGGATAAAAAACTTTTTTGTTTAATTATGTTTCACATTTTTAGTAATTAAAAAAATATATATTGATTTAAACTGGAGGTATATAATGACTCCTTTAAGGATATGTTATTATTTTATATATTTTATTGACGATTTATGCTTTGGATTGTAATCATTTGGATGAAATTTTCATTCATCAAAACCAGAAATGTAATTTTTTTACCCCCAAACAGAAGTGTTAAAGTTTGGGGAATTTGTAATTGGTAAAATATTAGTATATAGATAAATGTATAGATTATTAATTTTTGATATGATGATAAATTATTATTTATAGATAAAATAATTGTTTTATATGTTTGGGTAGATCATAAGTTTAAAGACAAATACTCCGATTTTTAGTTTTTATGTGATGGTATTTTATAGTGAATAATTTTACATTGGATGTTATTTTCTTGATTTTAGGTGTATGTCTTATGTAAGAAATTTTCATGAAAAATTAAAAATTCTAGTGACTTTATACTTGATTTTACATTATTTTATTCACAATGATCTTTTAGGTTTATATTTTTTGAGAATTATGTAATAACTCCTATATAATAATACCATATACTAGGAAAAACATGCTTCCTATCTGTATCCATTTTTCACCATGAAAAACATTTAATATAAAACATGATTTTCTTCTATGAAAACTCTTCACAAAATTTAACTTAACAGATTCTTTCCCTTTACCCATTATTAAGCCCCATGAAAAAAATATTAAAATGTGGAGTGAAAAAAATAGATTACTAATGGTTATAAAAATAAAAAAAACCTTATTTTATATAAACTTATAAAAAAAATTAAATTTTCAATATAAATTTTTCTTACAAATTAATTAAACTTTTCTACCAAAAAAATGAATAAATAATTTGATAACTAAATTTGAATGGAAAATAAAACACATTATATTTTCATCAAAACATTTTCAAATGTTACTAGTATCACTCATATAATATATTCTCTTATCTTACCTTATGAAATCATAAGATTCTTATAAATTGTTTATAAAGAATCTGTAAATATAAAATATATCTTGTTGAATAATTTTAACATAATTATTACATATCTTATATCTCTCAAGGATAGACATGGAATGAGGAAAAAAATTACATTTGGAATAAAAATCGTAGTATATTCAATAACCTCTTCGGAGAAACCTAATTGGTTAACTCCATATCTTTACATAACGATTTAGTGAGCTATAATTTGATCACCCAACCTCAATTTATAAAAGAACAACCCATTATCATAAATAATTCATATAACATAATCAAAAAACCAAAATCATTCAAAAAAAATTTCTTATAGAAAATAACATTACCTTTTTCAAATAAATTGAATTTTTAAATGTTGTAGACATAGGAATAAAAACATTTTATTCTAAATTAATCTTGTAAAATTGAATAGGAAGATTCAAAATGATATTGTGTAATGATGGATGTAATATCATCTCATTTTTTATATGTTTAAAAAATATTCATTTCGACCTTTGTTAAAAGTGTAGAACGAGTTACCTTAAATGATGATTTTTAAAAGAAAGTCCCTTACATTTAATATGAATCCTCAAATAAGAATAATAATAATATGATAAATATTAACTTTCTTAATATCCTTTTTTATGTTATATATTCCTTTTATTTTATTTTGTTATATATTATGACAAATAACTAATTATTTATGTTTACATTAGATATTTTGATGATATTTGGTTCATAAGTCCAGAATGATTTCTAATTTTTGATTATACTAAAACTCTTCACTATTAAATAATTTATAGAATATTATTCAGGATATAAAAATACTTTTTATTTACCAAATTTATTTTAAAAAAAAAATTAAAATGGTTATGAAAGATGAACTATGCTTCAATCTTGGAGATTATAGGTCATACCTATGCTTGAGTAACATTTCAATTTTTCAATGATAACTATAGAAATAAGTTAGGTATCATTTTATACTTATATAATGATCATGATATTATACTTATATCATTTTATTTGTTCAAATTCATTTATATTTATCATCCATACAAAGTGGAGATAAAAAGGAATCACATTGCTTCTTGGAGATGGTCATCCAAACATATGAAGAGATGACGTTATAAATTTTATGCACATGTAATGGCAAAAAATAAAGTGATTTATTATGTTATAAGAATTAAAAATATTGAATTAATATAATAATTAAATACACATTCTCTTATTATAATAACTATTTAGATAAGGTTATGAATAAAAAATTACATCGGTTCATGGGGTGGTATTCCCCCGTACCCATGGACGATATAGTATATTTAAATTTGAAGGAATTTCAGATGAAAAATGGTCATTTAAAAACTATAATAACATATATGTACATAAAGGATAATAGATTTATTATTTTATCCCTTTTGAAGAATATTTAAAGTGTCTTAATAAAAAATAAAATAGAAACGCATAATTAGAAACGATACCTCCTCTTTAGAAAATCAGAATATATTAGCTCCATAAGTCCTATAATGTGAGAATTCATCCTAAAATAATGACTATAAAATGAGATTATGGATTATAAAAGAGTATTATAACATATATTGGACAATCCAAATGGTTTGTAATGTGTTCTAAAATGATAATTATATATTCTCTTTATAAGTGAGGGGTAGGTAATTATTGTAATTTATCAAAATATTAAACTAATATAAATTAATATTTTTTTTAAAAATGGTGATAATATGTATTATTCTGAATATAAGTAAAGGATGAGTAAAAATAATCTCTTGAAATAATTTTAGGAAAATTTCGGGCACTTTATTAACATAATAGTCTTGTTTTAACCCTTATGTAACCCCTTAAACTATTACCACAAAAAATAGGCTTTTTATTATTCAAGGGTAAATATTGTGAGTATATAATTCCCAAAGACCCATAATTATATCATGGATATTATTTTAAAATTTATCTAAAACACAATGGTTTGAGGTATTTAACCCACATTTATGTCATTATATATATATAATGTGTTTGAGTAATGTGTGGGAGAGTTTGAAAGCGTTTTAGAAAGATTTGTAAGCTCTGTTAGGGTTGCATGATTGGAGTGTTGTTAGTGTAAACTTTTCAACAAAACCAAGTAATCTTGAAACATGAGAAAATGGTATTTTTGAGGTTGGTAAACGGTTTGTATAACCTTTAGAGTTAACCATGTGGGTCACCCTTTGGGATAGTACCAGTCACAAAGTTAGCACACAGTCTTTCAATCCCCATGATCTAACTATGAAGGTGGCTTGTATATTATTCATGGTGTGGTAAATGAGGTTATTCTCTGATAAGTATCCCCCCTTGGTTGTTTCTCAGTTTTCCCATAGACATACACATCTATATCTCCTTATTTTCTAGATCAATATATGTTTCTTTTTTGATTAAGGGGTTTTTCTATTAAAATATGAGTGTTGGGATATTCAAGTTATGAAAAAAGATCTAATTTAGTTTTGTAGTGTTTTCATATATATTTGTTTTATGATTGTTTGTTGGTTGATTTCACCAAAACCCTAAGGTAGGTGGCTTCAAACTCATCTCCATTTTGATAGAACTAGAAGTAATTAATTTCAAATTAATGGTTTTTTCTAAATATTGATGATGATTTGATGTGATAAAATTTTGTGACACCCATTTTGAGATGTTTCCGTGAAATTAAGAAAATTGGGTAATTTTTGTGCAATGTGCTTGTTGTTGGATTTTAAAATTACAATTTTAAAATCATTTATAGGGAATATTTTTGGGAGTTGTTTTTTATAAATGGTTTTCAAAAAAATGTGTTGTTTTTTTGAGATTATATTTGTAATGGATTTGATTAAGGGGATTTCCAATAAATGATGATTTTAGTTGAATGGTTGTGGATTTCATTGGAATTATTGATTTCTTACGGGATTGTTGGTTTGTAAATTGTGTGTTAATGTGGTCCTAAAAAATATTGAATGTTTGGGTTTTTGTCTTATGTAGTCTAAGTATGTGTTTTATGGGATGGATAATGGGTATGAAGTACCACCATCAAGGATTGAAATAAATGGTTAATTATAACTAGAAAAGTGGGATGTTGATGGATGTAATGTTCCACTATCAATGGTAATATTCAGATCATGTGTAATACTATAATTAGGTTATTGGTAAGAATATAGATAAGTAGAATTATTTTGGTTGTGATAATTCATTTTTGGAAATCGTTAAGGGTGTGTTTGGTTGTTTTCATTGGTTTTGTGATGATTTGGTAAAAAAAAATTGGTAAGGGTTTGATTGGATTGTGGTAACTTATTTCCTTGTTCATTGTTTTATATAATTTTTTTTATTTAACTTGTGTTAACTGGTTTTATCCTAGTGGAATGTGTAGGTATTTCATTTGCGTAAAACCTACTGAGTACTATTACTCACCCCCTTCTTTAGAACATTGAATATTTTGCAGATATTGTAACCCAAGACACTTGTAAAGGTAAAGCATATCATTTCATTAGTATTGAATCATATTCCTTGTCTAGTAATGTAGTACTCGGAGCATGGAGCTTAGTGTAGAGATAATGATATATGTCATAGCATCCTTGGTTGGTTGGTTTAGTCATCCTCTTGGTAATCTGATTTTGGATTATTGATTTTTGGTTGTTTTCATATTTTGGGTATTGTCGTATTATGTAACATTATTGACTTGCATCATATAGAGGGTTTCTATAATGGAATATTTGTTTAATTAATGTCATTTAAAGGTTAAATCATTCCCCAAATGTTTTTCAAGACCTCAGCATTAATTGTTTTTCTTTGGTGACTGAGGAAAGTTGCATGAGGTCAAATGTAAATCTATCACCTCTCCATGTCCATGGGTCGGTGTGGGATGTTTTATGGGGTATCAATTTGATTGGTCCATGACATTATTTTTTTTTTCAGTTCTTTGGCATTGATTGTCAGTCATGGAATAAAAATTTGTTTCTAATATGTTAAATAAGTTGGGATGGTTTCATGGAATATGATTTTTGGAACGTGATTTGTATAAAATAAAATGAAATTGCTAAACCTTTTATGCTGAACTTCAAGTTAACTAATTATTGGGTACATAAGTGTTTTGGAGACACTTATAGAAGCGTGATTTCATTTTCATGGGTGTAACTAATTAGGAGAGCATAGAATACATCATAGAAATAACTTCCCACAATGATTCCATATTTAATTGAAATTAATTATTTATGTAATGATATGAATGTATTGATTTTTTAAAAATTGAGAAATTATTTTCAAAAGTGTTGTTTTGAAAAGATAATGGTTTTGGAATTTTTAAAATAGGTAAATTTTCAAAACATTGTGGATTTTTATTCTTTTTTATAAAAAATAGCTGAACATGGTAATTGATATTTTTGTAAAGCATGGTTGTGATAGCTAGAATGAGGTATAATTTAAAATTTTAAGCCTTGAGTTTCCTGGGATTGATACTTTGTTGACAATTTTGTTCATTGAAATTAATGTGAGTAAATATTGTTCAGACCAACTGAAGGATGCTACTAAAAATTATGGTTTCAACTGAACCTCGGGTGAACTAGAAGTTACTATGGAGTATAGTGAATGCTTTCCAAGTTATGGAATGTGGGAATATATGTGATGTGACAAAAAATGTGCATCACTCAGTTCAATTTTGAAAGTTTAACCCACCCACTTTTCATGGTGATTACAATCCGGAAAGGGAAGAATCATAACAAGAAATGATTAATTGGATATTTTATTTCCTCTGAGCAATATTATATATAAATATGAAGTTAGATACATATATATTGGAGTTTTTATCATGGAAGTGGTGGGAGTTGGTTGTCCATGCTAGATTGTGCTAGGGTATTACAAGTAATGGTTTTATGTAATTGTTTCACAAACTATTTTACCCTCATATACTGAAAATAATTCACAAAATGGATTTCTGTAGATTGAAGCAGGAAAATATGTCTTTGATGGAGTATGAATCTACATTCATGAAATTAATGTGATTTTCATCTGAGGTGGCAGCTAGTGCGTCCTTGATGTTTCTTATCTTTGAAGTGGGATTAAGTAAATAAACTTGTTAAAAAATATGTATTTCTTATAAGTGATTATACATAAATGGAAAATAGAGGATTAGTGACCGAAAGGGTTATTATGGGGCCTACAACTGTGCGAAGCATGCTGGTACCATTGGGTAATAATGGTAACTCTAACGTAGGAAGAGGGACACTTATTTTCATCATATAAGTATGTCTCATACCACAATCGAGGGATTGGTCAACCATGCAATGAAGCCTTAGAGTATGGAAGCATGTTTTCAAGGGGCTTCTATAGTCCACACAAAGATGGAATGCAAGGCACAACCTTGAAAATTAAGTAAATTCAATAAAATGGGATATCTTCAGCATTATTAACATAATGCCTTGATGTTAGGTGTTCGTGACACTACTTATGGGTCATAGGAATCCAATTACTTAACGGGATAGGGGAAGAAACATACCCCTCATCGTAGAGTCAAGTTAGCCTTGGTGATTATAGGAACACCATGAATCCTCACCAAAGGCAGTCTTAGGTGGGTAACAAAGAACATAACGTGGTCAGAAAGAATATATTGGGGGTAGAGTAGGTTGTGATGGATGATCAGTCAGGGCCATCCATGGTGTGAGGTGGGATTAGTTTTGACTCTACATTCATGCAAGTGGTTTTTGTACATGTGATTTTAATTCAATCATTTCTTCTCATATATTTGATTATCTAGGATTATGTGTTGAAATGATGCCTTCTGTTTTATAACATCAAACTCTTCTAGGCCAAATAGGGTATTGATCCTTCTTCTGTAGAGCATGTAGTATAGTTTTTGGTGAGTTGAATTGAAGTGGGACTTCTTAGTGATTTTGATAAATGTATATGATTTAATCCTAGGTATGGATTGGCTAACAAGATTTATTCACACATAAACTATTAGGCATGTATGGTTAGTTTTATAATGAGTGATGTCATCAAGAATCTGTTTAGAGGAGATAAAAATTACAAGATGAGAACAATAGTATTTCTGGCACAAATAGCCGGGATGATATCATATCAATTATTATTATTGTCTTTGACATAATTGGAAGAGGTTGGGAGAATAATTTTTCAATAATTAATCTATTAGTTTAAATATATATTTCTTGAATAAATCTCTGGGTTTCCTACCAAGAGATAATTAGCATTTATGATTGACATCCTTTCGAGGACCAGTCTTATATATATCATGTATTAATAGATTTTACTAGAAGAATTGAGGGAACTAAATGTATTTTTGGACGAGATAGAAAAAAATGTTTCACCTATCCTAGAACATCTCTGTAGGACTCTATGGTTATTTTCTTAAAAAGGTATATGTGTCTCTTGGTTTGTGTGTATATTATTGTAAGCTTAACCAAGTTAACCTAGAGAATTGATATCCACTTCTATGCATTGATTACCTAGTCAACTACTTGAGGGGAGATCAGTGGTTCTCCAATATTGGCATGTGATGAGGATATCATCAGTTGTGGCTGCATAAAGGATGGTATTCTTAAAACAACATTCAGAAGAAAATATGGAAACTATCATTATGTGGTTATTATTTTTGGCCGTACGAATTATATAGTAGTGTTCTTGAAATTGCTGAATTAGAAATTGTAGTGACATTGTATGTCACGAACCAACCCGGGTTGACCCTGAACCGGTCACCCGAGCCGGCCCACGACGTGGCCCGAAGGGCGTTCCTGATCCCCACGGGCTGGCAACTAGTGTCGGGCATCAAAAGTAAACAGGTGGGAACGATTTAGCCCAAAAAAATTAAATTAAGCAGCAAAAAAAATGGTACAAAAGCAAATAAAGAGAGAGCAGCCAACAACTCCACTAACCTGACCATGACTAAAACTCCACGTGACCCTTTGGGTCACCTTCCAATACCACAACCAACATCGCTCATGGCGAACAACAGAATCTGGAACATGCAACAGAACTAAAAACAAGAAAACACTATTGGCATGAGTATTAAAACTCAGTAGGTAGGCCCAACTAAATCTATTCCCAATGCACATACCAATAAATAAAGAGTTTATCAATTTCAGGTTTGAACTAAATTATATAAAATATGGTTTCCACACACTTTCATTTCTAAAAAAAGTAACGGTCCATTGCCCTTTTTACTTTAAAACAAGTTTAATGTTGAAAGAAGCAGGTGCATTGCATTTTTAAAACATTTTACAAACAATTTAGAAATCCAAACTTTAGTTGGTAGTCAAATGAAAAATCACACACAACACACACTAAGGGCAATGGTAAAAGTGGAACACATGGGTCAGCAACCGAACTCGACCTCTCAATCTTCCGCCACACACAAGCACTAAAAGAAACATGGGTCGAACCTAGGAGATCGTGAACAATCCAGAACATACTATACATCCGACTCATCTTGAAGGCATGCCCTAACTCGACGACGTCATAACGCCCTAACGCCCGGCATAGCCCTACATGGCCTAACCGAGGGTCCCAATCCCCATAGCAGCAATAACTCAGTATTCCCCTGCTATTGGGCCACTAGCTAGTGCATAATCTAAACTAGTGCAGCAATCGTTCTCAGAAGATTCACTCACTATGCCAGGTTCCCATGTCAACACAAGAAATAAGAGAGGGGTGCGTCCACAAGGTAAATCAAGCAGTCACAATGCACTAACATCACATACAGCTCACGCAATCAACACACATAAAGGATCACCCCTGAATGGATTTTTTTTTTCAAAATAATTTATTCTATTAAAGTGCCAAACAGGCCTTCACAAATTTTAAGACAAAACCTCATTTCTCGAGAAAACCCAAAATACTTGTTCAGAAAAAATCACTAATCTTTAAAACTAGAAGTACGTTTGAAATTCCATGAATTATGTTTAAAGGCCAAACTGGCATTCTTTCAAAATTGGGTGTCCGCCCGTCAAGAAAATATTCCAAGTGTTCGGTATAAAATAAACGGCTTTTTTCACACTAATTAATCATTTAAAATTTTATTATCTAATATTATTTATCATCCAATAAAATTAACAAAACATCAAGAAATTAATAAAATCTAAATTTAAAGGTGAGTGCAATGGGGAACCTACCTCGGCTCGATGTCCAAACACAAGGGCGCGTCACGCCTCGCACAGACGCACCAGCACGCGCAAGCTGATGATCGCGGTAATGCGGGGTTACCCCACCAATGCGCTGCAACCAAAAAGATAAATAAAATACTTGAACATGGACTTAAAATAATCCAAATGAACAAACAATGCAAAAGAACCACCCCGACACATTTTCAAAACACAACTTGCATTATCTGTACCGTTTAATAAACCACTTTAGATTTTATAACACAAATTCCAAATAGTAACCCACGACTTACGCGCACCCCATACCCTATTCAAAACCCTATTTTATGTCCAAAATTACACAACGTTGCATAAAAAAACACAATTTACCCCACTTGCACAGACTAATAAACTATCTACACAACTAGGTAAACCATTTTCACAACTGACCAAACAACTATGAAAATTTATTAAACAAATTCAAAATGTGCCGCATGACTCAAAATATCATGAACTCACTCAAAACTTCTAAATGCACTGTGACGTCACACCAAAACACAATTGCAACCCTTAAATATTTTAATAAACCAACGACATAGTTTATAAAACACAAAAAATGGCTCAACATGGGTTTCCAAATAACTAAACACTGACATCACATAAATACTTTACTAAACACTTCAAAAACATAATTAAACATTAATAAAAACCATATTTTCACAAAGCAGATTAATCACCTAACATACTGAATTGACTAAACAATAAAAATAAAACACCAAATAAGGATTATGTGCCAAGCCCATACCTTGGGTGTTGAAACCCCAAATTTTTGTGTGAAACTTCAACTGTTCACCAATCACACAATAACAAATTCAACTAAATGCTACGGCAAGGGTGCGAGAAGCTGGATGAGCAAGATGGATTGGTGTCGGATGTGTGCCACACCAGAAATTCCAGCCAAGAAAGATATGTGGAAACAGGCTAAGGGGAGTGGCATGAAAGGGAGGGTGCAGGGCGGCGTGCGTGGCTTTCTGGACAAGAAGGTGCGCCGACTTGGTTCGTTGAAGGAGAATTAGGAAAGGGGGTGAGGGTATCCGGCCGGGAAGAAAGGGGGCATCACGGCTGTCCGGTGCGGAGTGTGGTGCAGCTAGGTAAAGGTACGACGTGACTTGGTTTCGTAAGCAGGAGGGCCATTGTGGTTGGGGATGGTGGCATGAGGTTGAAAGGAGAACGGTGGTCTGGTACAAGGTAGAAAAAAAAGGAGCGCAGAGGAGAAGTTAGGGCTGGGGCATTGTGCAGCGGCATTTGCCGGTGGTGCTGAGTAGGGAGAGCCAACGAGGGGGCGAGTGCATAGGTGGTGCAAGCGGGAGCTGGCGGCGGAGGCTTGCTACGTTGCACTGCTAGGAGGGGGCGGCTCACACGGTGTGGTGAGGATGCAACGGGGAGTGCACAACAGGGGCATGATGCAGGGAGAACAGGGGGGAAAGGAAGGGATAAGTGGGGTGCGGCTCGCGGCGCACAATAGGAAACAGGGGGGGGGGGGCTGGTCGGCAGGGTGGTGGCGCGGGGCGGCGACGATGACCGGCAGGGTGGTGGCGCAGGGCGGTGACGGTGACCGGCAGGGTGGTGGCGCGAGGCTGGCAGTAGCGGGAGGTGGAAGCTGGCGCGGCCGGGAGGAGGGGAGGCCAACAGAGGAGGCGGGGCACACGGGAGAAAAGAGAGGGATAGAGATGGGGGTGGCGGCGCAGCAGACCAAAAAAATGCAAAAGGGTCGGTTTAGGGTTAAGGTAAAATAAATAAATAAATAAATAATAATAATAATAATAATAAAACATAATAATATTAATAATACAACTAATAAATATTAACAAAACAAATAATAAAGATTGATATTATTTCGTATCCATTTCATTTTAAATAACAATAACATCAGCAATAGAGTAAGAAAAGAAAAAGTTTCTTTCTCTATGAAAATACTATTATTATTGTTGGTAAAAAAAGAGAGAGATAATAGTATTAATAATATTAAAAACAAAAAAATATTACTAATATTAACTAAATGTCAACCAAAAGACAACTTTGTCCCATTTCATTTTTTTTGAATGATTATAATACTTGGTCAACCGTGCAATCTCCGGGACCGAACGCATGATCGCCGCTAGCTGTGCGGGTACCGCGTACCAGCCCGAGACCTGCCAAAAAAATCAACCTTCGAAAAATTTAAAACCAGGGCCCAACTAACCTCGTCAAAATGACGTTGGACCAAGTAATTAATAAAAATAAAACAAAATGATTTGGTGTCTGCCGTCGGGGTGTGACAATTCTCCCCACCACAGACACTTTCTGCCCCCAGAAAGTCACCAAGCCAACAGTTGACACAAGTAGAGTCCATGCCCAGAAAAAACCAAAGGAAAACGTGATCCTTATAGTAACTATTCCCAACATACATCACACTCAACCAATTCAAGGAAAATCAATACCCGAAATTGAGGGGAGAACATGAGAGGGTTCTCCCCACCACAAGAATTCACTAATACCGAAACCCTTGAAACTCAAACAACCCCCCCCCCCCCTAGGGGGGTAACACGGGAACTCCCAAACCAAACTCATCCCACCTTCTCAACGCTAACGGAACAACTCCACCAAGACTTAAACGAGAAACCTAATACAGAGCAACCCGGAAAACCCGGGTCCCAATACCCATCTTAACATCTCTACATTATCTAAACAACACCCTCGTCACAACTAGGAACCAGGAAACCCCCAACATGAACCTACAACTCCTCCACCTAAGTTGAGCTGGACCACTGAGATTTAAACGAAACACCACCACAAGGCCACCTGACATATCGGGGCACCAAGAAAATGAACACCCTATAACAACACTGTTGGAACTAAGAATTCCACAAAACGATTTAGAATTCCCATCACATCCAACTCCCTTAGTGAGAGCGAGACAAAGATTCCACTAAAACTCAGATCTCTCAGCACTGAGCAAAAACCCCCAACAGTCACATCTCCAGCTGATCACTAATGAAGTTAGGACCAACCCACACAAGGAATAAACCCCTCTTTAAGAAAAACAATCAATTATAGATGTCACACTCAGAAGAATGCAACTACTATGATCTCAAAAGTACGATTTCATCGCACTATTACCGCAAAAAAAAACGAACTTAAAATAGCAGGAGAACAAGGACAAGGAAACCCTGAATGTCTATATTCCAAGACAAAAGATAAAGAACCAAGAAAAGGTCTCACATGCCACTGATTCCCTGACTGTGCACGAGCTTCAACCCGAGACCTGGGGCTGGGGCTCTGATGGCAAAATCATCTTATGCCTCACAGTCAGGCACGAGCATCCCCCAAACAGGACTCCTTATTCGAACTACACTAATTTCATAACCTTTCCCATTGACCCGAACGGTCACACAATAGCAGGACTTCGTAGGAATGAGACGAAATGGATTAGGATGCTTGAAACGACCACACTGATGGCACATTAGAGAATAGTATGAAGAACCAGAATTCGACACCGAAAAAAAGGGATTTCTTCAGAGGTAGGTTCCTCTCGTACACCCTGCTTGTGAAATGGGGAACCGCTATGAATGAAGAAAGGTGATGGATTTTCCAAGCACTTGCGCTCCAGATGTCGACTACTTGAAGCAGCCAACATAGGCCTTCACATTCTCAGATATGATCGATTGGATGAATGCGGACTTCAACACCTACCACATCAACCCAAAATCCAACCATGATGAGACATCAAACCTTCACAGGTCCAAAACTAGACCCTCAAATAGACCTGAGGCAGCATGGACTTGAAAAACCTTGAGAGATCCCAACAACCCAATGTCACTCTCTAATTTCCCAAACCACACAACTACCTCTAATGGATATCAATCACCTCGATGAACAGGAAACACATTATAGGAACCAGAATTAGGCATGACTCATTAACAACTTTCAGATACTTTTCTGGGTGGCATATTCGAAACAACACATAGGGCACAAAACCAAAACCCAGAATCAAGCCAAAACACAATCGAGATAAACAACCCAAACCGAGACAACCGGCCCAGAAGTTAAACGAATATAAATACAATCAAAATCCTCTTTTTCAAAATCTCCATTTTCATTTAAAACATCAAAACTGCTTTATTCCCAAGACCATTTTTTTTCAAAAACAAAAGCCATTTTTCACTGGTCATAAATCCATTTGTCATAGAAAAATCAATTTCCAATACCTTTATATTCCAAAAACTCACCCATGGAATCCGATGAATCATCACATGTGTGTCCATCCATTTCTATCCACATCGTCCACGAACAAGTGCCCCCATGCACTTTTTGTCCATACCCACACACATGCGATCCTCCATAAAGAATACCAAGGGTCACACCAAGCCACCCTTTACCAACTCCAAACAAACATTAACTTTCAAACCAAAGATCCTTTAATTTAAAAAAAATCCACTTTACCAATTTAAAAACATTTTAGATAAAAAAACATTCATTTCAAGATCCACATTCATTTCAAAAAGCACACTTACACCAACCCGATCCAAACAAAACACAATCCACAACGAAGCACCGAAATGAGGAACTACCAGTCGAACTCAACCTGGCGACATGGTAGTGAGCCACGCCCAGGTAAGCAGCAACAACTAGGAGGAACTCAAACTGTGCACTCGGACTACACATGGGTCACTACTCCATGTGAGGCCACGACGTGACACTGGCTCCCCTCCATTGTCATTCCTCAATCCAAACCAAAAGCAGAAGACTCAAATCCCAGACTGCCCTGGTAACTCGAGAATCAGTGCGAGCAAGAGTTCGTGACTCTCTTCCCACACATACCACCCGAATCCCGACAGTCCTAATCTCCATCTACTAGACACCCCAAATAACAATAACCTAGCTCTGATACCATTTTGTCATGAACCAACCCAGGTTGACCCTGAACCGATCACCCGAGCCGGCCAGCGACATGGCCTGAACGACGTTCCCGATCCCCACGGGCTGGCAACTAGTGTCGGTCATCAAAAGTAACCAGGTGGGAACAATTTATCCCAAAATAAAAATAAATTAAGCAGTAGAAACAAATTCTACAAAAGAAAATAAAGAGAGACTATCCAACAACGCCACTAACCTGACCACGACTAAAACTCCACGTGACCCTTTGGGTCACCTTCTAATACCACAACCAACATCGCTCTAGGCGAACAACAGATTGATAAAATGACGTTGGACCAAGTAATTAATAAAAATAAAACAAAATGATTTGGTGTCTGCCGTCGGGGTGTGACATTGTATTCTTTCATGGCAGTGTATATTGATAAAATACAATTGCATTTAAGGACATGGGTGGAGAATGAGAAACAATTGGTTGTAGTGTTGGGAATTGTGAGGGATAATCAGATGTTTGAAAAAAAATCAAAGTGTGATTTTTGGAGAGAATTGGTTTGTTTCATTTCCCGTGTTATATTGGAGAGCAATGATTCAGTGAATATAGAGATGGAAGAGGTTGTAATCTTTTGGAAACCAACAAAGAATTTTTTTTAGATATGGAGCTTCCTAGGTCAAGTTATGTACTATTGATGATTTGTTTCTAAATTCTAAAAATTATCCTTGCCAATGAAAACTTTAAGAAGAAATAATATTCCATTTCAATAGAATGAATATTGCTAGAAATATTTTATATACCTTAAGGATAGTCTTACATCAAGACCAATATTGGATTTTCAAAAACCTGTGAAAGTGTTCATGGGGTATTTTGATGCATCAAGATCAGGGTTAGGGTTCGTTCTCATTCATGGGGATCATGTGGTAACATATGGCTCACAAATTTCTCTATTTCAGAAGAATTTCTACCCTATACATAATTTAGAGTTAGCATCCATAGTTCCTGTTTTGAAAACATGGGGTCCATATCTCTTCAGTGATTAATTCACAGTGTATACTGATCATAAGAGGTTGATTCCAATTTTCTCACAAAGAGAATTGAACATGAGTAAAATGATATGGATGCAATGTCTTCAGACACTTGACATTGATTAGATATTAACACCGCATAAATTTTTTTTTGAGGAAGATGCATTACATAGAAGTTCATATTTTCAAGTGGTTAAATATGCCTTGGAAAAGTGGGAATTGATATCTATTACAACTGAAATGGAGATGGAATTTGAATAAATGGGAGGGGTATTAGATTTTATTCTCGTCTCATTGGTTTCAGATATTATTATATTGTTTAAAGAGAAACAGATGTTTGATATAATGTGTGTCATTTTATGGTCAAAAATCAATGGATGAGAAATATTTGAAGGATATAAAATTGATATGAATTTAGTTATATGATTTTTGGATCAGATGGTTTTACATGTGGATTTTCAAGAGATACATCTAAATGAATATCTTTATTCTAGATGGGTTTTCCATCCCTGGATTCATAAAATATAAAAGGAATTAAAAGCTTAGTTTTAGTGGGAAGGTATTAAAATGAAATTGGCCAACATTGAATAAATATTCTTCTGATTGATAGAAATTCAAGTCAGATCATCAGTGGCATGTAGGTATGTTGGAGTCACTTCTTATCCTTATGTGGAAATAAGAACAAATCAAAACATCTTTTTTTAAAAGTCACCCAATAAAGGTGAGGAAGACCAATGAAATATTGTTTATAGTGTGTTGACTCAAAAAGTCAGCCCATTTCATCCCTATTAATGAATATCATATGGTGGAGAATCTATCCATTATCTATAGAAATGAGGTGGTAAACAAGTATGAAGAACTAATTTTGAATATATTATATAGAGACCAGAGCTTCATGGTTCATTCTAGAAATCATCGCAACATGACCTTAGGACTCTGTTAACTATGAGAACAACATATCATCCTCAGATAGATGGAAAATACTAGAGGATGATAAAGACATCGGAAGATATGTTGTAGGATTCTCTCATAGATTTTGGTTTCTCATTGGAGCATAAATTTTTCTTTTTAGAGTTTTCCTATAATAAAATTTAACATGACTATATACACATGGATTTATTTGAAGTTTTGTATGGGCATCCATGTTGTTCTCTACTATGTTGAGTGGAAACTTGTGTGAATTCTTTGGTTAGGATATTCCATGTCCATGAAATGAAGAATGAGATTATGTTAATGAGGATAAGGTTTTATATGGAACAATTTTTTCATAAATCTTATTTGGACAATCCTAGATGATTGTTATTGTTTGATGTGGGTAATCTTGTGTTCTTGATAATATCATCGATATTAGTACATCATCTGTTTTGGAAGTAGGGAAATTTTTCTATGAGTTATATTTTCCATTTTTAGATATTTGATTATATAAGAGTGGTCGAATATCAGTTTTATTTTCCACCATCATTCAGTGTAGTGAACATTATGTTTCATGTGTCACAGTTGATAAATTTCCATCCATATCATGACCATGTTATTCATTGTGATCATGTTGAGCTAAAACCATATGCTTCTTTATTAAATGTGTTAGTGTAGAATGTGGATAATAAAATAAAATCATGCATGGTAAAGGAATCATAATATTTTGTGCTTTGTGGATACATGGAAGATTCATGAGGAGACTTGAAAGGGGGAGAAAGAGAGGTCTGAGCAATGGCTTGAGCTCCATAGACAAAAAAATGGTCCCATTCATTCCCATGATATACTGTCCAAAGGGGGGGTTGAATATAGCAACCCCATTTTGAAGGCTTTAACCCTTTATTATATCTTTTTATGTATGTAAATTCATTGGGTAATGTATGGAATGGTTTTGAAGAGATTTTGGTAGGTTTGGAGGATTACCTAGGGGTGTACGGTTTGAGCACAATTTGAGTACATCATTTAAAAAACCAACTAATCATGAAACATGAGATAATGGAATTTACCACTTTTGGAGCATAGTTTGTATAAACATGAAATTAAACTATGTTAGGCACTAATTGGGACCGTAGCAGTTGCATTGGTTAGTGCATGTTTTGACTAACCATGCGAGCTAACCATGAACTACCTTAAAATGTGGATTTTTAAATTTAGTGTAACTTTGGATTTGATGTAAATCACTCTACTATTCTGTCATATAATCCCCATTCATTATTTATTATTATAAATGGTTTTTTGTCTCTCCCACTCATTTTGGAGGATTTTAGAAGTAGTTTCAAGGTGTGGTGAAGGTGGTTCTTCTCCAGTAAGTCCCCATTTGTGGTTGTTTCTTGGTTTTTTCTAAGATCTACACCTCCGTCTCTATTGGTTTTCTAGATATAAATTTGTTTATAGTAAATATATATTATTTGTCTCATTAAATTTTGATAGTTTGTATTTTTTGATTAGTTAATTAGATTTAAGGGATTTTTGTGGAGTTTTCTCCAAGATTTGTTGTGCAGTTTTTCATTGTTCGATTTTGACGAAACCATAAAAAAGAAGGCTATACTCTCATCTAAATTTTAATAGAACTATATGGATTTAATTTCAAATTAATGGATTATGCGTGATATCGATGATTCTTTTGATGTTATAAACTTGTGGGACACCCACCTTTTGATGTTTTGTGAATTCTGGAAAAATGGATAATTGTTTTGAAATGTTCATAGTGATGGATTTTAAATTGATAATTTTAAAATATTAGGCATTGAGGATTTTTGGTAAATGGTATTTGAAAATGGATTTCAATAAAATGGGTTGTTTTATTGAAATTTTATTTCTTCATAATGTGTTTAAGTGGTGTTTCAGTAAATATTGAATTTATTTTAATAGTCATATCTTGCATTGAAATTGGTTATTTTTTAAGGGATTGTTTTGTTTTGTAATTATTTTTTTATGTGGTTTTGGTAACTATTTATCATTATGAATGTTGTATTGTGTTATATATGAATCAGTTGGATGGGATGGATAGTTGTTGTGAAGTGCCACCAACAAGGATTGGAATGTCGTTATGAGGTAAAACTATAAAATTAGTAAGGGGATGGACATTATTTTCTATATTCAATGGAAACACCGAGAAAATTTGTGATAGTGTGAGTATGTTTATTTTAAGAATATAGAATCATAAAATCATTTTGGATATTCTAATTCGTGTTGGAAAATTCATAAGGATCTGTCTGGCTGTTTTCAATGATATTTTTTTTTGATTTGTGAAAAATTGTTTTCCAAGGGTGTGTTTGGCTTGTTTGAAATTGTTTCCATGTTCATGGATGTATAAAAATTCTTTTATATAAATTGTAGTATCTAGTTTTATCTTATTGGCATGTGTTGGAAAGTAAATTTTGGAAAACATAATGAGTATTTACACTCACTCCATTCTTTGGAACTTTACTTTTTGGTAGATATTGTACCCCAAGACATAGTTAATGGTCAAAAATCACATTTCATTAGTGGTGAATCGTGAATATTGTGAGTTCTTGTAGTACATTGATCTTGGAGGTCTGGGTAGAGATATAGAGATATGTCCAAGCATCTTTGTATTAATGGTTTAGTCAAACACTCGGTACTCTAATTTTTTGATTATAGTTGTTTGGTGGTTTTAGTCTTTTGGGTATTGTAGAATTTTATAAGATTCTGGACATTCATCAAGAAGTGGTTTTTTATATAGGCATGTTTGGTTAGTTACTTTCATTTCAAGTGAAAGTCATTCCCCAACTATTATTGAATCCCTTATCATTAATTTTCAACCTTTGGCACATAGGGATCATCGCTTGAGGCCACGTGGCATTCCATCACCTCCCCAAGTCAATGGGTGGGAGTGCGATTTTACACCTTATCCTAATACATTTTTCATATTTAATATTTTTAGGAATTTTATAACATCTATGAAATTATTATTATTTTTAAAATATCGTTAATGTCAATTTTAACCCATTTCATTACATTGAAATTTAAATGTATCAAAAAAACAAGATGATTTCAATGTAAATATCTAAATACACCCAAAAATTCACATTTATCTATATGATTTTTTTATTAAATTAATTATCTAATATTTTTTAATTTTAATTTTTCTAATATTATATATTTTATTTTTCTATGAAGTAAATAATTACTGCATCATTATTGTGCAAGAATTTAAGGTTATCATTTCTACAATAAAAAAAATTAAATAACCATGTAAAAGAAAACTATTTTATAATAAAAAGTAATATTTATAGTAAAACATAACTTTTATAATACACCATATTAAAAATATTGTTATTATTAAAAACTAGTGTGTGACATGATTTATTTTTCTATAAATTAAATACTATAATGCCCACAATCAAATTGTTATTTCCATAAGTGGTCATATAAATAATCATTGAATAATTATGGAAGAATATTATTCTTCCAATATCTTTTCATGATTTATGATAATTTTCAAGCCCTTATAATTATTTACCCTTATTTAACCACTTTTCCCTTTATATTGGTAACATAAATTACATAGGTTTCTATCCATATTGTCTGAAAGAAAAAGTGACCAATTTAAAAAATTTTGTATCTCATTATTAAAAATATAGAACCCAATATTCTTACTTTAAAATAGATATGATTCATCATTTTATTAAAAATTATATTAGTAAAATGAAATTGAATAAAAATTGAATAAAATCTATTTTTAAATATAGGATTATTTTATACTAAATTTAAGTAAGAATCCATTTCAAATAAAACATTTATTACATCAAGTAAACATTAAATAATGAAAATATAAAATTAATCCAACACATATTTTTATACGTTACAATAAAATATTGTTTTAAAAAATTCATTATTATTCACTGTTACTTGAGAAATCAAAATTTTCATAAAATTCTAGAATTCTTTTTCCTGAGATAATTTTTACATGTTGAAAACATGGTGATTATTTTTTTCAGATAAATTTTCAAAACATTATAGAGGATAATCATAATATTAATTAATAAAAATAAAAAAAATCATTTTTGATGAATTGTTTTCTTATTTAGATGTCTTTACTAAACATCATTTTATTATTTTATTATAATTTAAAAATAAATCCATAATTATTAGGACCAATAATTTTATTTCATAAATTTATTATTTTATTCATTTCTAATAATTTAGAAGATATGTTTTTTTTACATTTATATAATAATATTTGGTAGTTATTTAAATCATGATGTGGAATAGGTTTCATGTTATTGAACATATTGTAGCCTTTTAAAATATTGATAAGATGCATTCAATCCACAATTACAAAGTTCATCTTATAAATTTTTAATTCAATATTAGTAAGAAATGTATGGATTTTCAAAATACCATTATCAAAATCCCACATCAGAACAAATATATTTAAAATATTTACATAATAAGTAAAAATAGGGAACTATGAAGGTCATTTTAAATAAAACATATATAGTTTTTCATGTTGGAAAACAAAGAAATGGAAAATTAAAGATAACACCCATGTACTGAGAGATGTAGATAGATAACATGGTCTTAAGAGTGGGATTAATGACAAAACCATAAATCAGTGATGGGTGAAATGGTCATTGATTTCTTAGTAAAAATATTAACGAAAAATATGTTATCATTTCTAAAAATTGATCATACATTTCAGGAATTCCATTACAATATAGACTATGATAAACAAGGAAATATAAATGCTTCAAAATTATAATTACATCTTATAATATATATGAACGAAGATATTAACTTTTCTTCTAAAATATAAGTGTTCAATATCAATGTTTCATGCCTCAATCGATAGAATAAACTTTTTGGGACCACTAAATCCAAAAAATGATAACAATATATTATTTATGTATTTAGATATTAAACAATAAAAAAAGTTGTAATAATATAAAATAATTCCACAAAATGTGTAAACATACAAACAAATAAAGTATAATTTAATCTCTTGTATTCAAAATTAATACCCAATGGTAAACATAAATAATTCAATTACTATCCTTAATATTCACTAAGAATATTCCAATGTAATATTAAAACTATAAAATCCTAAGGATTTGATCAAATTGTCTAATAGAACATTTTAAATATTTATCTCCAAATACAAAAAATCTCGTGAAGTCTTATGAGAAAAAGTATATACCAAAGACATTTAATCTCTAATATATTAAAATAATTTCCACACTTAATATAACCAAAAATAATATTTCATCATTTATTCAAATAATTATTTTGATATTTATTTTGATAATCATCCAAAATTCCATTAATAATTTAATCTCCATATCAATTATCAATTAGAGGTAATTCTATACAATAGTATAAATGTCCCCAAAACAAACATATTCTACATCTATAAATTCATTTCCTAAAATGAAAATGTAATACTAACTTGGAATTCCCATGGATTATGGATTTCATTGAACAGTTTTCCTCATTTGAATGTGGATTCAAGCCTCGTGAAAAAGCTAGAGGTATTAGGAACTCACCAGTTCTTCAGGTTGTCTTTTTTGTAAAACTATATAATTCTTATGAAATTACCTTAATTATTATGAAATTATTAAAAAAATAAATTCATCCTCATAAAGAACAATTTTAACCTAATTTTAATCTTATACCATTTATTTTAGAATTCCAAAAGTTAATAAACCATAATTACCTCTACATATTAATAGATGATGTTTTTTATATCTGGACATTTCATATATCAAATATCATTTAGTTAACTAATATTGTTCCAATATTGAATAATATGGAACCTTATTCATTTTTCACCATATTTCATGGAATTTTTTTTCATATATAAGGATGGTCTATTCATTGCAACAATTAATTAACACTTATCAATTTTCTATTTATTTATTTTTTCAAATGAACGTTTATAATTTTTTTTATTGATGTGTGAAGATAAATGGGTTTGGAAATTTTTTTATGATACTATTTTCAAAACATCTAATCAAACTCATCTTTTATAAAACATGTTGTCTGATTTTTTTTTAAAAAATTAAATAAATGTCCCTTTTAATAAAACATATGTATGTCCAAAAGTCTTCATGTTAAAATACAAATATATAATATGCACAAGGGAAAACATCATTGGATGATGTATAAATATAATAATATTATTCAATTTCCTATAATAGGGTGAAATATTTTAAAATTACTTCATGACATATACAATTTTTTAGAAGTCTTGAAAACATGGAAATTAGAATTTTTTTAGAAAACACCAAAAACCATGATGTTGACAAGATATATATGTGTTTTATATTTCATACAATTGATTGCAAGGGTGTTCTATGTTAAAAAAATATCAAAAAAAAATTTCATGATATTTTAATAATTATTCCAAGAATGTCATCAAAAAGATATAGAAATGTAATTTTATATCTTATTCCTTCCATTAGTAGCCAATTTTTTTACCTTGAAATGTTACAAATCCATTTTATAATAAAATAATACACATAGAATCATAACCAATGATTAAAAAAATAAATAATCTCCAAATTTTTCTAAAAATTTTATTTCATAAAAATTGTAAATATATGTCCTTAAACATTACATATTATAGTGAATTTATAAAATAATTTTCATTTGTTTATTATTAATTATTTTATAGGATTATTCTTTTATATAATTCGGTCCGAACTCATACATTAAGAACCATATAATACAATATTAATGCTTCCAATTTGTGTCCATTTTTTCCACCATTTAAATAATTAAAAATAAAACTTTGTTTATATTTATGAAAAATCATCACAACATTCATGTTGGACTCTTACATTCCCTTAGCCATCTTTAAAAAATGTAGAAAAATGATACATAGGGTTGAGCACACAGATTTCAAAAATGGTCACTAATCAAATGATAAAATATCACATTCTTACTTATATAATATTTACATTTTCAAAATAAAAATTTTCTACCAAAAAAATAAAAAAAAATCTCAAATAATTCCATAAAATGTTTGATAATAGAATATAAAGGAAATAAAATATAATTTATTCATTGAAACTTTTATCAAATTGTATATTTGAGACATAAAATATAATATCATATATTACAATTGGAAATAATAATTTTACTATAATTAACATAAAAACCATGCATAATTTATTAATGTTTCTTGATGCACAATTATCATATCATTATTAACAGGTCGATATATCTTATGAATAAAGTGGGAGTTACCATCACATTTTCATTTGGAGGAACCACTGTAGTTTATTCCAAAATATCTGAGGAGAATCCTAATTGGTTATGTAATGTCTCATACCTCCATAATCCATTAATTTTAAAAAATCTATTGTTTAGTGTGTTTTAGGAGGATATGGTAGCCCATTTCAAAATTTCTCCAATTTTCTAGTTTTTTTAGTAGGTCAGGGCATCAGTAGGATGAGGAATTGGTAGGTAGATGCATCGTTAGTCATGGGTGTTTTTAGGTCAATGTTTATGTAAGTCATGTTATACGAAGGATGACGAATTGGTAGGACGGTGCATTAGTAGTTCATGGTGTCGGTAGGTTGAGACGTCAGTAGGTTGAGGTGTCGGTCAGACTAGGGTGTCGGTAGGTTGAGGTGTTGGCGGGTCAGTGTGTCGGTAGGATGATGCATTGATGATTCATGGAGTTCGTGGGTCAGGGAATCCGTGATTTAGGGTGTCAGGTGGTCATACTGGTGGCTCATCATTAGTGGCTTGTTATAGGTGACTGAACCATCTGTGACTCATTACAGGTTTCTACCAGTTATTCCAGTTTCACCCCTCTTACATTTTATTTGATGTAAATTGAGGTTAAATACCTGTTTGGGTGTTTATAAAGGTGTTTCAATGGTTATTAATTACTTCATTAATAACCCAATGCTCTGGGGACATTGTAATAGTCGAACCACAAAGTCTTGGTCATAATCTGACTTTAATGGCCAGTGAACAATTTTCTTCTATTGATATAGTATCTTGATTTTTCTATATATGATGTCCTCTCGTCTCTTTTATCTTGGTTTGTGGAGAACATTTCATCCTAGAAAATTTGTGCACCTATGTCATAGCCCACATGTTTGGCCTTTATTTGGATTATCCTACTCGTGCAACCCCCTATTTTGGTGAAAATAAGAGTTTTGGTCGCCTACTATTCTAGGTATGGATTCATTCATCTCACCTTTAATTGTGTATCATGCAGGGTGGGTGTACTTAGGTACTCTTTTATATACAACTAAAAACAATTTTTAAGAAGATAAAATGATGTCTTAATTGGAGACATGGATGAGGTTGATGATCGATTTATTTTTTCTATTATCTTTGATATGTATTGTGATTTATATTGAATGTATCCCTCAAGAAAATCATGGTCATTTGTGGTCTGTTCTTGGACACCGATGATGGTTTATGCTTGTTGTTGAATCTCTCTGAAAATGGATATAATCTAGATATATGATTAATCGTGTATATCAGGTTAAAGGAAAATGATTCTAGTATATCAAACATGATTTGTGGTCACCCCTATTATTAAAAGTGGAATTAAAGAAAGTTTTTTTGGGATAAATCCAAATACACTCACCATGTTTGGGTGTGGTTGCGTATTGTCTGGTTCTTGTTGGGTTAGGTGGTTTATGAGTGTTATATGGTGGTGTTATTGGTAGGATGGTTTTGGGCACATGGGTGAGGTATGGAGTTGGTTCTGTGAGAAGGGTGTGACATGTGTATGCAGTGGGTATGTTTTCTAGTGGGGGTTGATGTGGTTTTTGTGTTTGAGGTGGTGCCTAAAGTGTGATTGAATATCAGGTTTGGAGATTGATTGATTTTATAATGGATGGAATTTTTATGTAGTGGGACTACATCTTGGGATGAGGTTGGGTAGTGGGGACTGCAGGACAAGTTTGTGTCAAAATTTTATATTAGTGAGTTTCAAAATGTGGTCCCTTACTATTAGACCTTATCTCCTTTTTTTTCTTCGGTAATGGTTGGTATGGTTCCTTCACCATATAATATTTTATGTTTATGGTATTTTCCCATGTAGGGATGAAAACGAAAAAATGAATGATTTGATAATGCATAAAGATGATTGGTTAAATGAACACGTTAGGGGATTGTTTTGATTTGGTTCTTACTATTAAGTGATGTTTTATTTACCGTCATTCATAGTGCTATGTGCCTGTAGGGGTAATACAAATGGTTGTCTTGAGTGGGCTAGTTATATGTATGGAATCCCATAGGATAGGATGTGTGTTTCATACCTATATGTGTGAACATGTAGTAACTTATTTTTCTATATGCACCCCACCTATGTTGAGAACTATGTGTACAACACCCCTATTGTTATGGGGGAGGGTGTCTTTCCCAACATCCTGGTGGATGGATGGATGGATAGTTACTGACGTTACCATGATGCCTCATATAGTCATTGATCACCCAAGATGCTTTGGGTAGGCTGTAAAGGATTTAGGTTTAATATTAAATTAATGGTATTTGATGTGTGAGAAGTGGATTTTTTCTCATGTGTATTCAAGATGAGGTTGAAGTGTTTTTGGGTGTGAATTTTTGTGGTTGTGGCCTAGGTGTCTGGTGGCTGGATGTGATTCGGTGTGTGGCTTAGGTGTATGGGGGTAGGTTGTGGCAGTGGGGCTTATGGAAGAGCATGCTATCATCAGGACGTTCACCATTAGGGACGGGTAATTAACCTATGGGAAGTGGTGCGGGGTACCCAAATATCAATGTGCTTATTAACCTAATTCCATGACTTACATTATTTTTGTGATCAATAGTTTGTGATTTTGGGGTATATATTATACATTGTTATGTGCTTTTTAGTTTCTACGATTTTCTCACACGAGAATTTTTTTTCTTATCCCACTTGTGCACATTTGACTTTGGTTTTCTCTAATGAGTATACAAGTATACTCACCCAACATATATAAAATTGTTTTCATGTTCTTATCAAGATTAACTAGATCGTGTTGGAATTTACCATGTCAGACATTGGGGATGGTTGTTGTGTAACTACATAGTTTTATTTTGGATCTTTCATTTTATTTTTCATTGTAATTTTAGACATTTTACTTAAACATTCATGGGGGGATGGATTTTGTTATATATATATATATATATCTTGGAGTTTTTTGATGATGATATATCTTATCTCTTTTTCTAGGTTATGATAAAAAATGTTATTCTGCTAAGAAAATTTAGATTTCTATACCATTGGTGTTGGTTTCCACCCTAGGGCCCATTGAAGGAAAGACATTTGGGGTCAATCTCTCTCCTTCATCTTAAGGAAGGGAGGACTAATCATCTTTTTTTCCCTTCAATAATATTGAAGAAGGTGATTCATGACATGTAAACTCTATGTCATTAAATAATGCACTAAAGAGAAATAAAGTTATCACCTGGCGTCGATTTATAACAGAACCAAAAATCATCACAACCAATTTATAAAAACCAAAACATAATGAAAATAAATAATTATTTAATAGAAATACTTTTGAGGAAGGTAACCTTTCCATTTTTGGATCGATTTTATTTTTAGAAATCTATAAACATATATATGAAAACATATTATTTCAATGTAAATGTGTGAAATTTTAAATAATGATTCAAAAGTAACAAGGTTTGATGATGGAGGGAAATTCAATTATTGGAATATTTAATTTAAAACATTTATTTTTTACTTTTTTAGAAAAGTTGAAATCGTAGCATTAAATGAATATTTTTAAAATAAAGTCCCTTAGACTGAGTTTGACTAGTTACATACAATAATTGTATTCCTATATAATAAAAATATGATAATTATTTAAATTATTTATATGATTTTTTATTTTTATTAGTCTTTTTATTTCATCTATTTTTATTTCTAAATAAACAATTATTTATAGAAGTATTCATTGGACGTTTTAATGATATTCAGTTTATACGTGCCGAAAGACTTCGATAAGATGACTGTGGTAAAATTGGTCATTACTTAAAAATATCTAGAATAATATTCATGAAATATTTATCATTTTAAAGAATCTATTATATTTTTAAATAAATCCATTAAAAATGATTATGAAAAATTTAATGCAATACAATCATGTAGACAGTATACCATACGCACACATGAGTATCAATATCATTTGTCAATGATCGTTATGGAAACAAGGCTAATATAATTTAATATTTTTATAATTACCATAATATCTTATATATATATATATTTAAATTTTTTGTCTTTAAATATACTTATATATATAATCCTTGTGAAGTGGCGATGAAAAAAGAATCACATCGCATCGTTGACATAATAGTCCCTTCGTACGACTGAACTAAATTACCATGTTTATATACATGCAATCGTATGAATTTATATAGTATATTATATTTTCATAATGATAGAAATTTCATTAATATTATATGCGATTAGAAATTCTGTCATTATGGTGTGCCTTGATATATTTCCATGGAAAAGTAATAACATTGGTTTGTAAGCCGAAAGACTGGCGTTCCCATGGGAGATGAATTATTTTCCATTTTTATTCTTTTTGAGCTGAATATAAGTCATGAAAAAATATAATAACTAATATTTGTATGAATTATATTGGATTTTATATTTTATCATAGTTTAATAAGATATTATATAGGTGGTATAATTAATAAAACAGAAATATTTGATTAAAAACAATTTGTGTTATTTTGAAAATCTCCCTTCATTAAATTATTAATACCTACAAGTTGGGTATTATGATCAGAATAAGGAATATAGATTAGGATTAGGGAATATAATAATGTATTATAGAATATATTGGATAAAATATATGGGGTTTTATATGTCTTGAAAATATAATAAGAGTTCCCCTTTTAAATAAGAGTGGAGGGGAACCAATGAATTTTCATAAAATTAATTAATTTCATTTAAATTACTTTCTAATTGAAAATTGATAAAAATTGAGTTTTTTATTAAAAAATATTATTTTTAGTCACAATAAAACCATAAAATAACTTTTATCCATATTTTATCAATTTTATTACCCATATCATTTAGGTGAAACCCTTATTATGTTGCATTAACTATTAGTATGACAACATTTGGTTTCACACTTTGAGGGAAAATATTATTATAATATGATAAAAAATAACACATAATTATTTCATGTTTGAAATTTTAATCCTTATTCTAATTAGTTGTAATAATTTAAGATTTCTGGGAATTTTATATCATTTAATAAAATATTATAAATTTTAAAATATCATTACTGTCAATTTTTACACTATTCGTACATTGACATCTAAAAATATATAAAAATACGACTTAAAAAAATTCAAACCATTGTAATATAACATATTTAGCTATAAAATTCATCGATTACATTAATTATCTCATATTATTTTTATTTTAATATTTTTAAAATCATTTATATGTTTTTTAATTAATTAATTAATTATTTTATTTGTTGGTGGAATAATTTAACTTAATTATTTAATAACCTAAAATCTAAAATAAATTAACATTTTTAATATAAACTATTAATTATTCAGAATAATTTAAATAGTCATGCATGTCGACTAGATGACACAATATTAAAAGTATTATACTTATTAAAAACAAGTGTGTGAATTTTTTTTTCAAAATATTATATAGGTTATAATTTAGTCAAAGTGGTCATAATTGGTTATATAAATTATATTGAATAATTATAAATAAATATTACTTATACAATTAATATTATGAATTTTTATTGGTAATTCTGGATTCTATATCATTTTATGTGTACACTTAATTACATGATTTCCCCATTTCCATTGTAAAAAAAAATTACAATGGTTACAATCCATATTTTCAAAAAATAAAAGTGGCATGCTTAGTAAATTTGTGTATCCTCATTCCAACTATGGTATTCATTTTTCAAAATTAAAAACTAATATGTTTTTAATAATTTATTATAAAATCTAATATTTAAAATGAAATAGAAATTGTTTCTCTAAAAAATCTATTTTAAAATATAAAATGATGTTATACCAAATTATGTGATAAATTCTATTCCAAACCCAATAATTATATTATCATAATTAATATTAAACTATCTAAACATTAAAGGTTATCCAAAACATAGTTTTACCTCTTAAAATAAGAAATAGATTTCAATAAAAATCAAGATATTTCACTATTGTTGGAAATTAATATCATCAAATGATTATAAAATATCAATCATAACATATATTTGAAATTATGATACTAAAAATGTAGAATATTTTATGAACTAAATTTTATAATTCCTTGAAAAAGAAAATATAATAATTATTCATGAAAATAAATAAAAGATGTTTTTTAAGAAGACATGTTTTTTGAAGAATAAAATGACTTTAGAAAATAACGTTATAATTTTAAACTATTTCAAAAATAAATTCCTAATGAGTAAAATATATATATTGATATTTCCATGACCATATATTCATATTCATACCCTCTATTTTAATGGCTATGTTATAACATATTCATTTTAATAATTATACCTAGTCATTTGTTTAAACACGATGTAGTGCATCTTTTATGCTATTGAAGATAGTGTTACCTTTTAAAATATCATGAAGTTACACATATGTTTAATGAAAATTTTTATTTGATAAGAAATCCATTAAAATTATGTGTATAAATGATCAAAATCTTAAGATAACACTTAAGGATAGAAATTAAAATATGGTTGATGTTATTATCCTTATTTGTGATGTATGGTTATTTATTTAAGTATTGATCTTTGATGAACCTTTAGTGATTATTTTTAATTTATGATGTAGATGTATTATTTAATAATATGATGATTTATTCATTTTTTTTATTTTATTAACTTGGACTTATATTTATTTAGTAAATTGATGAAGAAAATATTTTAATCCATTATATTTCAATTAGTCAATAATAAAGTGAGTATAGTTATTCAATGTAACATCTCACCCCTCCTCATTTCCTTCAGTCAAGGAATAATTTTTACTTAGTCTTAGAAAACAACCCCATCATTTCATATGATGGAAATAAATTCCAAGGGATTCAATATGATTGGGGAATGATATTCCCTTTGACAAATAAAACAACCCAATCAAAACATGCCATAAAAATAACAACTACATGATTCATGAAAAAATGTAAAACAAATTATTATAACACCATTGATGAAACATCTCAACCCATACCATTAACATAAGAGGGAGGAGGAATGCAACATGGACTAAAGAAATGTTCCAAGAGTGCTAAAGTCTGTCAAGAAAATTCCATGGGATTCATAGATCATTGGGGAATAATTTTCTGTTAATACAAATTAAACCAACAATCAATTAATTATACACAAAACTATATGATACAAGTTAACATAACCACCCAACCCATACAATACCAAAAGAAAAAAATTGTTCCATAACAATTCTCAAATTCGAAATACAACCAAACCAAATATCAGAGTACCATGAGGAATACTAAACAACAAGACCTCATTGTATTAGGACACTATCCATAGTTCCAAACCATGTTCCATGCTCCAAGAATCATGACATCACCAATGAATCATGTCGAAATGATAGAAAAATGATATTCTTTAATATTACTTATTTCCTAGAATTCAAAACCCGAAAATCACCCAAATTCCAAAGAATGGGTGAGTAATAATACTCATTAGGATTTCTCCAAATGACTTCCCAACACACGCCACTAAGAAAAAACTATTATCCCATTTATATTGAATAGTTTATATTAAACATTCAATAGTGAAACCATTACCACCAAAAAAATACCCTTACCATGACATAACTAATAAGGGAAATCCACAAATTCACTATACGCCATAGAAACATCCAAAATTTCCCTAATAATTCCATCTTTCAAAGCATAACACAATAAGGTAACCAAAATGGTGGAACTTTCATCCAACCCGTTCACTAAATTTATAACTAGTGGTGCTTACTGACCATTATCCATAATAGGTGATCTTTTTTCACCTATCCATCATTTTTATAGTGATACTACCCTCCCACATAAAAAAAATCTACACAATTCATAAAACATGATCAATAAACAAGCACAAATCACCAATGCTTCACAATTCGCACACCATCATTTCCATCACATGAAAATTCACATCAATAGATCACAAATTTATTGAAAACAACCTTGAAACAATTTTCTAGGACCAACCACATTTCAGTAAACCACATAATTATTAAAAATAATCTTTCAGAAAACATGTATCCAAATCAACCACAAAAGAATTTAAAATCAACATTTTAAAATCACACAATGAAGCCATTTTTTGCAATAAAAAAACCCATTTCCCCCAAAATCCCTTAAATATTCACCAAAGGGGTTTCCAAAAAGATTCACACATAATTATCACAATTAATTTCAAGGAAAACTTTCAACTAATGTCACTAGTTATAACAAATTTGAGTAGAGAGAGAATCCACCTACATTTAGGGTTCCAGCAAAATCGACCCACGAACAACCACATCACAAATTAGGAAAATGTGCCACAAAAAACTACCCTAGATTCTATAAAATAACATTACAATACCTAATATCCTCATTTAGGGAAACAAAAACCCTAGATTTATATAAAACTGATGTAGATCAATTAAATTGAGAGGGATGGAAGAGTAGATCTAGAGAAAACCAAGGACAATCCAATATAGAATACTTACATGAGATGAACTGACATCAAACCTCCATAAAACCCCTTCAAATCCCTTCCATAATGATTGGTAGAGCACTCATATCCCCTTAAAAGATGAAATACCATATAGAATTCATATAAGATAATAAATGGGTGAGTTACGGTAAATCCTAAGTAAACCCATTTAAAAATCAACATTAATGGGAAACATGGTTAGCTCTCACGGTTTGACAAACCGTGCTCTAACCATGCAGATGCAACTTCGTTGAAGTCATCTGGTACAGCTTGCCTGAATAGTTAGAAAAATATTTCGCAAACCATGAGGGATCCCACTACCTTGAGTTTAATGGTTTTTTATGGATTCTTGTACCGTTTTCACTAACCGTTCTTATACTTTGCGCCCTTAAAAATACATCCAATTTTTTTAAACCATTAGAAAATATCCAAAACTCATCCAAAATCATGCCAACAACTATAAACAATTAAAAATAATTAAAAGAGATACATACCTCAATTTTGGGTGCGATATTCTACCAACCACTGACCATATGTCCTCAAAAATTAGAGAACCATCTGGTTGCTGAAAGAGCTCAGGCCATTGCTCAGCCATATCCTTCTCCCCCCAAGTATCCTCCTGATTTTGAAAATGATGCTACAAAATCTGAACTAAATTAATTCTTTTACCATGCATGACATTCTATTTCTTATCCATAATCTGTAATGGAATGTGAACCAAATAAGCATCTGCTTCTAGATAAACATCATCACAACAAATCACATGTTAAATATCTGACTAATATTTTTTCAATTGTGACACATTAAACACATTGTGAACTGCAGTAAACTGTGGTGGAAAATCCAGTTGATAAGACACCTCTCCAATCCACTCATGTATCTTCAAAGGCCCAATACACATTAGAAATTACTTACCCAACTTTCCAACCTAACGATGTCCCAGCCTAAGAGATATTCTCAGAAACACATGATCATGCACCATGAATGACAACGGTCATTTATGATGGTCCACATACAATTTATGACATCTTTGAGTTGTCTATATCCTCTTCCTAATCATATTGATATTCTCTGTAGTCTCTTAGATAAGGATCGGTCCAATCATCGAAGTCTTACCAGTTTACCCCCAACACAGTAGTGAACGACACAGACACCCATACAATCTCTCAAATAGAGCCATATGTATTGAAGCCTAATAATTGTTACTCTAGGACAACTACACCAACAATAAGTGATCATCCAATGAACCACCAAAATCTATCACCCAATCCCTTATCATATCCTCAAAAGATTGTATCATCCTCTTAGAATAGCCATCCGTATTAGCATGATACACATTGCTAATCATCAACTATGTCCCAAGGGATTGATGTAAGGATTTTAAAAAATGATTTGTGAATAATTAATCTCTATGTAAAATGATATAAACTAGAATGATATACCACTTTAACACTTTCTGGATATAATTTTTTGATTGGTCTTATACCATATTAGATTAAAAAATTAGGATGAAATGGGACATATTTTTGAGCCAATCTAGAATCACCCATATGGAATCATGTTTCCTAACTGTTCTCAGAAGACCTATCACAAATTACATAAAGAATTTTTTCGATATTGAAACCAGAATACGTATGCATTACAACTTGTTTTCTGGCCACTGATTCTATGCCTTATCTACTGATAAGTCAATCATCTTGAGAAAAACTCAGTTAAATCCTCATTCATACTAGCCCACCGAACCGCTGCATTTAATTACATATACATATTTTAAATTATATGATGGACTGGCCACCTAAAATGATGATAATCCATGATATGTTACTCTTTACAAGCCACTGGTACCCCTATCTGATTCTGAAAACATGTGGCTGAATTTTGATTTAGTTCCCAGCCATCATTGGTATCCCCACAATTGAGTTTTGACCTCATCACCATACACTTTTTTCAGATTCTTGTGCCACTATAACCAAAGCAACCATGTTTGAAACCAATAAAACTAGAAATAAGACCGATCTTCCACCATGTTCCTCACATTCTAACTAGATGTCAGCGATGACCGACACTAACTAACACTGATCTGATGCTACTTCACAACCTGAGCATATAATTTTCTACTTAAATCATATTGTACTAAATTTACCTTACCCAGTGTGTACATTATATCAAAATAACACATTTGTACATATTCAATCCATCTCAATTTCGACATATTCAAATATCATAGTGAGAAAATATGATTTATGTTATTGTGATCGATAAACACCATGAATTTATCACTAAATATATAATGACACCACCTTTTTAATTCCTGAACCACTGCCTCCAACTCCAAATCATGATTTGGATAGTTCTTATAAAAAACCTCAACTGGAATGAGCCATAAGTAACAACATGATCCCCTACATGAGAACACACCCAAACCTGAATCCCAATGTGTCACAATACACCATGTACCATTTCCCATGTTCAGGATAAACCAAGATTGGATCTGATGTAAGGTGAACCTGTATCTCATCAAAGAATTTCTGACACTGCTCATCCCATTGAAATGGGATATTTTTCCATGTCAGAGCTACCATTGGAGAATCTAATCATGAGAAATCAGGAACAAATATTCTATAAAATAAATCTAGACTAGGTAATCCATGTGAATTGAAATTTTTCTTTGGAGTCTTCCAAGTGTTAATGGCTTCTATGTTTTCCTGGTCAACTGAAACAACTTTCTCATAAATAACCTGGAAAGGAAACGGACCTCTTGTATCCAAAAGTCATAATTTGAAAATTATTCATAAAACTAATGATCTCTCAAGATCACTAACTCTATATCCAAGTGTTTCTCTTGATCTACCCTCATCCTTTAATACACTAGTATATCATCAAAAAATAAAACCACAAAAGAATCCTGATATCTCTGAATGAATTTCTTGAAAACTACTTGTACCTTCGTTAGACCAATGAGTGTAAACACATATTCGTAATAGCCATATCTACTTTTGGAAACTGTTGTGGGTATATCTTCTATCCTCACATGAAATTTATGATA